>OW203768.1:7613991-8270938 GCA_934045905.1 Leuctra nigra
TCATTAAATATATTTGTTGTATACTGTATTTCGTTAAATTAATCGGCGTTAAATAATTAATTTGAAAGATGTGCTCATGATTTCAAAAATATCTAGAGAAGTTGACGACATATGTTAATTTATAACCATTCAGCCGCGATTTGCCCAAATAATTTTTGAAACTATATTTTTTTGCAATGTCAATCAATAACGCACTGGAACCACTAGCAAAAGTTTAAGCTATATGGAGAAATAGCGGTTGAATTGCGATGTATAGAATATATTGTATCACCAACTTACTTCTATCGCTGCCTATAATATTCTGTCTTATAATTAAAATTGATCGTTCAATAAATCTGATTGACTGAAAAATGGATCACATCATCAGAAGTGAGCCCAAGCAATCTCCTTGTCTCACTCTAGTAAGTGACCTAACATTTCAATAACAATAACAAACTTTGATTGTTATGGAACATGACCAGCAGTCATTCAAATTTGTTCACCGATCAACTTTTGTTGTGCTGAGTATACTAACATTTGTAGATATTTTTCCTGTACCCCTATTCTGTAACTGCCTTCACTTGACATTTCACCTGAAACATACTCACCACCATAAGAATATCATAGTAGTGAAGTGGCAATACTGAGAGAATAGTTACAGAATAGGGCTCATTCTTTGTAGTGGGATTTGTAATCTGATTGCTTCTTTGTTCGTGATGTCGAACTAATCTGTAATGACCTGTGTTCCAGGAGACGTGCACATGGTCCGCAACATCCATCCTCGCTACATCAAGAGCAGCATCCGGCCGTTCCAATGCAACACCTGCTTCCGCAGCTACAAGCACAAGACATCCTTGGCCAAGCACGCCAAGTACGAGTGCGGCAAACCCCGCCAGTTTCCGTGCCCCCAGTGCGAGTATGTATCGGCGTTGAAAGAGAACCTTAAGGCGCATTTCAAGCGCATCCATGCCCCGCTGCCGGGGGACGCCGGTGAGGCGGCAGGAGGGGGTGGGTCGCCGGGCCCGGGAGCGTCGCCGGTGTCACAGGAGGCGCCGGAGTATACGCTCGTGCCCATATCAGCACCTCCAGAGAGTAACAAAAATTAAAATTTTGTTTTTTATTTTTTTAAATTTGGATCAAAGAAATTTAGTGTAATGAGCGATTTCTTTGGTTTTATTAAGAGTAATTTGGTAGATATTGTCATTAGCGGGAAATTTGGGTGCTCCCATAAAAAGGCTACATTCCTGGCGCCGTCTTTTGTCATTGGGTTAGCTGTTTGTGACATAACTTAATAACTTGTTACAATCATCTTTAGCGTATTGTAAGTTGTGAAATATTAACATCTTATAGGTCCAAGATTATTACGAAAATTTTCGTCCAATTGAGATAAATAAAATCGATTATATGTCAAACATGTTTATAAATTATAATTATGTTAACTTAGGTCGGGCATTTCCAATTAAAAAGTAATTGTGAGAAACACCAATGATTTGGGGGAAGTTAAGTCTAACATTTGGTCCTAAAGTTGGTAATATACCTGATCTAGTGTTTTAAATTAATTGTATTATGTAATTTATTAAGATACTTTTACAGTATTCGCTGTAATTTTGTATCTTATTTCTTTAGTATGCTATTATTGGTTAATTTATGGAAAAGTTGGAGAAAGTCCAGACAATAGATTCTCTGATCCCCATGTTCTTTCTTTCATTTTCCTAATATACAGCTTGGTCATTAGCATATTTAGTTTCAATCTTTAAGATATTTAGTTAGTTTCAGAACAGCTTGTAATAGTTTCTGCTTTACCACATTAGGTATATTAGTGCAATGATTATAGCTAAATGCCAATCATTCCAATGCTTGTTGAATAGACATAGACTGTAGTAGCGGGTACGGTATTATGAATAGGTATAATGTGTAATAATGTGTCCATAGAGTAGTTGCTTTATAATTAGATTAAGAAATCTATCATTATACTAGTTGAATACAGAATACGGATTCATGTTGAAGTAGATGTTATACGACCATGTATAATTTCTTTGGGAAAAATAAAAGGCATTTCTTCTAAACTGAATTTAATTTCTTTGAGAATGACTTTTCCTGTACATGTATATCTATATTTTGTATTTTTCTCCACTATACAACAGGTACAAATGTGCAAATTAATTTAGTCTAAAACAATTTAACTTGAGCCGCACACCCAACTCATTGCTTAAATTTTCAAGTTCAACATAATTTTTTATATGTACTACATTAATGTAGCAAATTTCATATTATAGGTAAACTTACTACAAATTTTATTCCAGTAAACTATGAATAGAATAGAATTTCTCTCCATCAAATTTTTGACATAGTATCGAGTTAACAATTTTTATTAAATGGAATTAAAATGATCTCTGTTGTAACGCAAGGATTATGAAACTGTAACCTTTAACTTGCTAATTTCTTCTGTTTTCAGGCGACACCTCGTGGATATCCTACAATGCCGAGCGCAACCACCGAGGCCCTCCTTACACATGCCAGACTTGTGGCAAGAGCTACAGACACTCGTCCTCTCTTTGCAACCACACGAAATACGAGTGCGGGAAAGAGCCCAGTTTTCTGTGTACAGTGTGTCCGTACAGAGCTAAAAGAAAGTCTGCTCTGCAAAATCATATTGCTTCTTTCAAACATAACCCTGAACCAATGTAATTTTAAATAAATACAATTTCTTTTGGCAAATCTTGTATAATAAATTAAAAAATACATTCTTATTTACGACTATTTCTGAACTGATTTTGCAACCAGCTACTACTTTCCTTGTGTACGTCAATTCTTGTCTGTAACATGTTATTTTCTGTATCGCCTTAGACATTGGGCGCATGCAAACCCTCTTAACGTGTAATTGTAGGTATGTTCAAGGTATTATTGCATGCATCAGTTTGTTTGGATGCCATTAATATACCAAATATGTGATCGTAACAAATACTCTGGATAATACGTTATTTGGAACTGTGTTTTTATTAAAGTGAAGTACCACTCCAAACAAATTGTCCTATATCACCGCCAAATGTTTGTAATGTAATAAATCTAATTAATGTGTCTCTATTTTCCAGGTATTATTGGAACAATGGTTGGGGATCTTGTCTCATCGTGGACGGGGACAAAAGGTCCGCCATATTTCTGCGAAACTTGTGGAAAATCTTACAAACACCTCTCGTCTTTGTACAACCACGAGAAGTTTGAATGCGGCCAAGAGCCACGCTTCTCTTGTCACATGTGCAACTATAAAGCTAAACGACGATGGTCGCTGAAATCTCATATTCTCTTGACACATAAATATGAAACTACTAATTTGATGCCATGACTCTGTAATTCGACTGTGACAATAAAGAGCTTGATATGAATTGGGTGGGTTACTCGTATGCTTATTTTTATAATCAAGTGTTTGCTGCCAATAGTTCTACATTTTATGTTATGTTTAATTGATAAAAGTAAAAATTACAAAACGGCTGAGGTTACAAAAACTGGACCTAAGAAGAATGGAGAATACGCAAATACAGTGCATGAAGTGCTATGTACAATAATCGAAATAATCATGGTGAGGTTCACAGTTAATATCTAAGATCTCATATGTAAATGTATAATGTCTAAATTTCACAAACGAGATGGGAATTGCTGTGGAAAAGAAGCAAAAATGTTTATTAGTGGTAATGGCAGAGTTTGAATTCTAAGTTATGATTGCTCAATTCAACATGTCACTAGACGTTTGCAACAATCGTCTATGTTTTTTTAGACATCTATGGTTTGTAACAAGGTACACTCCTGGACACTGAAATTGGTCCGCGGTCAATGTTTAAGTGACACTACGGTTAGAATTTAACATTTATTTTAATGTAATTTTTTGGCACATAGACCGGATGACTAGTGTGAGTTTAGGGCCGAAAATTACTTTAAATAAATAATAAATACTAGCCTAGGAGTCAAGTGAATATTGACTGCGGACCATTTTCCGTGTCCAGGAGTGTACCTGAACGCGATTCTTGGTGGTTGGTTACTAACTATGCTTATTGTGGACCTTGCTCTGACATGACTCGGACATTCCCTAGCGATTCAATCTAATATAATGTGCATGTATTTTCCAGGTACATTTGGAGCAATGTTTGGAGATCGTTTCTCTTCAGTAAAGTCTACTAATAGCCCGTCATTTGTCTGCCAAGTGTGTGGAAAGTCTTACAAACACATCCAGTCTTTACGCAACCATGAGACCTTCGAGTGCCTTCAAGAACGGCGTTTCCCTTGTAATTTGTGCAATTATAGAGCTAAAAGACCATGTACACTGAAATTGCATGTTCAAAGAATGCACAAATAAAACGACCTATTTGTTGCTACTCTTATTTGTACGTACGTCCAAAGTTAACAATAAAGAACTGCGTTTTATTTTAAATGTTGTGGTTTGTAGCAAGGTACCCGAACGTGACTCATGGTGGTTACTATTATTTCCTTATTTATGATGATGTATGCCTGAACTACTAGTATAGATGTTCTCGGGTTTTATTGGCAATTATGGAAATACCTTCATGGTGGATGTTTCAATTAAATTGCATACTATTTTAACAGATTTAAGTTAAGCATCACAAAGGAAAATGCGAAGTCCAGTTGATCGTTACCTTCACATTCATATCTTTGATAGATTACATCATTTTGTCTTGTTGTTTATTTTCCTACTTTCCTTTTTTGTAGAGTGAACAAAGTCACAATTTGCATTTATGAACTTTCAGTTTATATCTTATCTGTGTTTGCATTTTATCGACACCATCTTAATTGGAAGTGGGGTTCCTATTTAGAACTTCTTTGTTGGGATATTTTCTTATTTTTAAAGCAGGACATAGTGACATACTAGCGCCTACCTGGCGACAAGCGAGACTCAGCACATGGATCGTGTAACTTTTGTCAACAGTCGATCGACAACTCTTCTGGGAGCATAACATTGGCACGTCATAGGGAGTCAATGCTAATCTCTCATAAGAGTCGTCGATCGTTAGTCGAGCAAAGTTATACGATCGCAGTGCCAGAGTCTGCTACATCATAGTGTCCTCCACTAACACCTCTTCTGTTTGCTTCCAGTTCCGTGGGGTTCTTACATATCTGCGCGCACCCGCAGGTTTTCAGTCAGTTGCGCCGACTGTAATCGACTCTACACACACTCGGGCGCTCTGCGGAGTCACAGACTCTACGAGTGCGGGAAAGAACCGACGTGGCAATGTCCGCATTGCGAGTACCGAGCGCACAGACAGTGCTCGTTGCAGAGACATATCGCCCGCATGCATGCGAAGAGCGGCAAATAGGGTAGTGTCACTCATCTTAGAACCACAGCGAATGTACGGCAACTGAACAGTTAATGAACGTATTCCATCATCATCTCCCCCATCCCCGATTGGACAGCATCTCCCCCACCCCTCTTTAGTCCGTTAGTCCGTGCAGACCCCTTGACTCCGTCTTCCTTCTTGACTCTCACATCCGTATCAAACAAAAGGGTAGAAATATATTTGCAGATATATTTTAGTAAATATTGTTTAAGCGGATCTAAAGCCGTCACTTGACAGTTAGCACTCGGAGACTTCCACCTATTCCTCCATCTTAAGAAATTTCTCTGTTCAGCGTTTTGATGACGATGATGAAGTGCAAAATGAAGCTACAAAATCTAATGACGCTTGTCGGCTGATGTCTCGATAATAGTGTAGAAAATTGTGCCGCGCATCTTAAAGTGCCTCAATGATTGTGGATACTGTATTGATAAATGGTTTGAATTTAGAATTTGATTAAAATATCTATTTCAAATATATTCCGTTGCCTTCTTTTAACATCCTAACTGAAATTACTTCCCGAAGAGCCCTAGCACTTTATTCTTGTCACGGTCATAATACGAGTAGATTAGGGTGCTGCAAGACAAAAGAGTATGCCTCAGACTACTAGAACCCACCGGGGCAAACGTTCCATGAAGTTTAGCAACAGCCAGCGGAAGTTCGTGAGCTGGCCGTTAAAAAGGCGCTTCGAGGCTGAAGCGAACTGACCAGCGCTGAGAGCTTAGAGGAATAAGTGGTGCCCAACTTATTCCTCTAAGCTGAAAGCCCCGGACATTCTCTTAACTAAGACAACGCTCAGTGATATACGTTAATAAGCTAACCATTTTCGAGCACGTATGTACTGCTCATTTACTCTTCAGATGCGGGTTTGCACCTTACCAGTCGTGTTGACTGTCTCATTCACGTGTGATTTCCAGTGGAGCTTGGAGTCAAGAGTGACACCGAGATAGACGTTGATCAGCGACCACGTGATCAGGCACCATCTTGGTGGATCTTCGGACGTGTTTGCGTCCTGCTCTGGATGAAGATGAAGATCTGTGGAGGGTTGATGACTATTCGATTGCTACCAAATAACCTTATTTCATTGTAAGCATATTGTATCGAGCTGCTGTGGGATGCAAGATGTACAAATGATACATGTGTAGAGATGTAATTCGGTAATATTATTGTGGTATTACGGTAATTTTACCAAGCAATTTTACGGTTTATTACATTTTTTTGTATTACCCAGTAGGTACCTACATTTTGTATTTTAAACTTGGAAGGATCATGCAAATGTAGTCAAATATCTGATAAAAGTGCACGGAAATTCGTATTAGTCGTTTACACTCCTAGTAGGTAGAGAAGTAAATAGCTCGGAAATTAACCATGATCGATTTATACCCGAAACTCACATTTTTCCAAATATTACCAATTTTACCAGATTTTTGTAATATTACCGGTAAAATAACTGGTAATATTAAAAAATTTTAAACTACCGGTAATTTTACATCATTTTACATCTTTTACATCTTGACCTGTGTTATCCGCACACAAATCAAGCTCGGTATTTGTATTACAATGAGAATGTCGTTTGAAAGGGGTGAATTGTGGAAGGTGCTCAATGTCAACCGTTCGCTTTATCACGTCCTCCACTAACTCCGTGTTATGTTTCCTTTCAGTCTCGTGGACTGCGAACGGATTGAACGGAAGCGACGAGTTTCCTTGTCCCGACTGTACTCGAAGCTACAAGCACTCGAGCTCTCTGCGCAACCACAGACTCTACGAGTGCGGGAAAGAACCGACGTTTCAATGTCCTCATTGTGCGTACCGAGCGCAGAGAAGATGCTATTTGAAGCGACATGTCGTGCGCAAGCATTCGACATACGACATATAGAGTCAGTCCGTCTGTAGTCCACGCACGGCCATATTCTTCACAGGAGCAATTACTCAATGGATTGTGAAATCTTTACTCGAAGCCTCCTTTTGAACAAAACTGTTGTGACCTTGTGGCAACCGTTTTTAAAGGCATATTTAACTTCTCTCTAAATACTTTTTTTTAGCAATGTCCCTTGCTTGGCTGTCATGTCAATTTCTCAAACACGAAAGTATTACCGTTTTTAAGTCTTAAAATATTGATATATTGATATATTGGTTTTGAATCTATCCTTGATAAAAAAAAAATGCGAATTAATTGTTATGTTATTGAAAAACGACCAATCGTTCGTTCATTTCGCTTATTAAAATAAAAGTTCTTGTGATTCATCTAGATGGAGCTTTCCCTAAAATAGAAGCACACGACTATTTCTTGTTAATACCAAGTACATATTTAATACTCTGTATTATTTTGAATTACTATTAAAAGTTTTCCCGTTGACGTTTTCAAACTGAAATGTGTATAACTTATTTTAGATGTTATTATTATGATTTCATGTTCCAGACTTTTCCGCTAGGCGTATACATTTTATCGATGACCCAATTCCTCGTAGTCTCGTTAATTTCAAAAAATCTGAAATTCAATCATTCTTGATGGTGAAGGTTTCGCCGGTTTTGGTTTCAACCTCTTGATCTCTTTATCATTTCCAATGCTAATCCATTTAGTGTTTTCTAATCTAATAATACCGCTCAGATTAGTTTTAATACAACGAAACCGTGTGTATGGGCGACAAAAGTTTGTCAGCTATTACACTTTTGCACTATGAAGATGGAACATGTCTTTAATTTGCTTTAACAAAATATTTGGTTTTTTGTTCTAATTCTTCCGATTGTTGTATCAATCTGAATAAATTGTACATAACATGAGGGACACCACATGATATTTTTTGAGTTTTTTTGAAAGGGGGTTCGGTATTCTTTCTATTATGTTCACGCAAATATATTTATTCAGTTTGAGCAGGCGCGTAGGAAGGGGGGGGGGGGATGGAGGGAAAATCCCCCCCTCTGATTCAATTCCCCTCCCTATGTTCTTATACATTTATGTGTCAAGAAAAAAATTTGCTTAAAAAATGTTAAAATCGCGTAGAAATGCACCAAATTAATGTCTGAAATTCAAAAAAAATCCGGGGCTGTGCGCCCGGACTCGCATTTTGCTGGGAGGCCCTCCCCCCAGGCTCCCCACTGTCTTCGCGGACACTAGTATCTCCATCTCAATATTATTGAGAATATTATTTACAATATTATTCCCCCCCCCCCCTTTGCAAATTTAGTTCCTACGCGCCTGAGTTTGAGAATCATGGTCTGAGAACTGACACGCCCGGCCACCAGTTTGTCTGCTGTGGACTCTAAAGATGAATGTTCCTCCAGATGACTGTGTGTTCGTGTTACAGAGATCATCACGTATCCCGACTACGTGCAGCTGCGACGCGAAGGCAACGGCGAGCGCAGATTCAAGTGCGCCTCGTGCTGCAAGAGTTACAAGGAGAAGAAGACGTTGAACAGCCACATCAAGTACGAATGCGGCAAACCACCGCAGTTCAGCTGTCCGCATTGTCCATATCGCTCCAAACAGAAGTCGCCGATCAAAACTCATTTGAAGAAGTGGCACGGAATAATTACTATAGGAAATATTTCAACTGTGACAAATTCTGAACATTTTACGAATACAATTTGATAAAATTTATTAAGTAACATATATGCACACTATGTGAGCTTTTTGTGAATTATATATTAACGTCACTTTTGTCGCCATGACTTAAAACAAGCAATTTTCATCGAACAAGGATTTATTCAATGTATACGAAATCTTAATACAAATTGTATTTTAGTAAACCTCGGGTATTATGCGGTGTGAAAAATCGTAGTTACAACAAAATATCATGATATTATTATTAGTATTGGCAAAATATTGGGTATTTACTGTATATTTATTTTTATGAAAACTGTCGAGTTATTCGTATTATTAGTTAACGACTGTAAAAGCTCATGCACTTTGATAAAATATAGTGATTAACTTGACTTACCTTGTACGTTGATCTTAATTAATACCTCAAATTTAATACCTTTAGGCTACGGAGCAAAAGTTCGTTGAATTTGTAATTTTGTTTATGTATTCAGTGCTGAGCTGGGTGGAACCTGGTCTTCATTCTAGGAGAAACCCTGGGAGGTCATTCACGAAACTTTTTGACGGTGTTACCAGGGGCGGCCAATGTTATTTCTTATGGGACTACAAGCTAACCCAAAGCTAACCCCGCTTCGTGAATGAGGCCTCTGGCTTAACGTCGCACTGTTCTGCAGCGAGGCTAATGGCGACGGATGAATGATTATGAGGATGATTGGGAGATGATGGTGAAGATTAGGTAAGGATGGAAGGTGGGAAGGAGGCGGTCGTGGCCTTTTAGTAGGGTACCTTCCCAGCATTTGCCTGTCGACTGAGGGAAAACCACGAAAAAACCCCAGTCAGGAAGGACGGCCGCGGGAATCGAACCCGGGCCTCCGGAGTATAATATGCCTCGGGGCAAACAGAGAACCACAGCACTGTATGACAAGATATAGCGGAAGGGAAGGGGGATCCATCGGCATGCGGAAGTTTGTCTCGGAATAATTTCAAACCCCCGCGTATCTGTTTTGCACAAGTTCATTGCTATATGTTTACATTTGTACTTTCTCCAGGCTACAAAAACAATTCGTTCTAATATAGTGTTTCTTCTTGTTCCAGACAGTTACATGATCATACCTCTTTCCTCTGGCAGCACTCGGTACGGCCAGAAGCGCTCTTTCCTCTGCGCCAATTGCAGCTCCACATTCCTGCACAAATCAACTCTTAACGTCCACCTCAAGTACTGCGGGAAACAATTAAAATTCCAGTGTCCAGTGTGTAAGAAGGTCTACAATCGAAAAGATAATCTGAACACGCATATCAGAAAGTCATGTGGACAGGAATATACTTGTCCTTACTGTGAGTTTCGTGCTAAGGAGAAGAAGCAGGTGGATAATCACTGTAAAAGCTATCATTTGGAACTTTACCTGAAGAATCGCTATAAATAATAATATGTATCATACAAGTGTTGTATCAATATGTATTCGATGTGATTGCACAATCAAACGAGGTGTAATTGAAATAATTTAAAAGTTAAATACACCAAGATTAACTAATATCCTCCCGACATTTCGTAGTTATGATGTTTCATCTCGATACACTTTTCAGTTGGCGTCTATCATGGCAGGGAATTATGTCTGATACTGACACTGTGAAATAAGTGGCTTGTTTCTCAAGAAATGTTGGCCATTAGTACTGTATTCACGAATGTGACTACTTATAATGAACGATGTATTGATAATGTATACTATATTTTAAATAAATGCAAGGAAAATGATATTACTTACATACCTGAGTGATTTATGTAGATTTTAATAACAACACAAGTAGTTCGTAGTATGTAGATGTGGTATCTCTCATTTGAATGCAATTTAGAAAGGTACAAGCGATGGGTTGGGGATCTTCAGTCAATCACAATGGAGAACAATAATTTTGCATTTTTTATGTACTTGCTAGAAATGTACTCTCCAAAGTGACTGAAACCATAGAAAGATTAAAATAAAACAAATGTTATACATCCTCTTCCCAGTGGTGAGCACCGCCCCAACTCACCAAATGGTAGTTGCCCCTCAAGAATACTTCAAATACTCAAATATAATGTCCTGTTAGCTTTTGTATTGTCCTACTGTGTATTGTAGTAAATAACTTGTGTTGTGCGAAGTTGCTTTTCTACACCACCAACAATCTATTAATACTAACTAATATCTTATTATTTTCAGTGATTTACGCTGTTGGTTCCTCATGGCCTCGGGGCCCGACCGGTTCCGGACGATTCACTTGCACTGCTTGTCACCGTAGCTACAGTCAAATGACCAACCTCAAGACGCACATCAAGAACTTCTGTGGCAAAGAGCCGAGGTTTCAGTGTCCACATTGTCCGCACCGCGCCAAGCTCAAGACAGATATGATGCGTCATATCGATAGGAAGCATATTGACATTTAACAGCACTTGTTTTTAAATAGCTGGTAGAATGATGGTCATTTTGTATATTTCTTGACGATTGTTGGCGTGTAGTGCCGATGAATTAGTGTAGGTTCTAGTGCAAGTACATCATCACTTGTTTTGACTATAAGCCGGTAGCGAGGCACATGTGTTACGGGGCTTGCCCTATACTCGCTACCGGTAAGTGTACCTCTGTATGTATGTACATTTTAAAATAAATAATAATAATAATTTTCAGGAATTAGTAGATCGTCTTTCTTATTTTCTATAATTTTTCGATATTTCACGATGTGAGAGAAAGTAAAAGCCGAAAATAAGTATACGAATAAGAATAATAAGAATTAGTTTAAAGAATAATATATTTCGTAGAAGAAATAATGTGCATTGGAAATATTGACGTCAACCAAAAATAAATTATTTTAGATGGTTATCTGGTATGTTTTTTTTTTGCTAAAAACCATTTTATTGGAATTTCCTATTTTCTTTTCCGTGCTTGTGGAGGTGTTCTTTGGGGGGGAGGGGGAGGGGGGGTCTATTTTAAATGTAATTTATATAAAGTTTGATTTGTTTTTAGCTCAATATGGCAGGTTTTGTCAGGTCTTTGAGCTTTTTTAATATTATAATATGATTGTATGTGTATTATTACGATTGTCTCGGGGTACCTACTTATGAGTGATTCTAAAAAAAATCTGTGTATTGGCTGCTCTATTTTCTTTTAACAATGTTATTTTTCCAGGCTTCTATCACACGGAAACGGTATACGTTCGCGAAGAAGCTTCGAGCAATCCTCTACCTTCCCAACCTATTGAAACTGAGAACTCCAACGCAAATGTACGTTCAATTCAATTAAGAGTATCAATAAAATAGCATGCTTGGGTGCTACTCGGTGAATTTATCTAGTATTGACGCTTATAATTGTTGTAATTTTGCAGGAATTACGAATGCTGTTAAAAAGCCAACTTCCAATCCTTTCGAAGGCCACAGCTCTCACTGCGCCATTACGTCACAAGTTATGTAGCTGCATCGCCACTCATTTGTTAAAAGATGATGCCCAAAGAACGTAAGTACCCACGTGACATGAATCCACTGGATTTTGATGTTTTGCTACTCGCATCGTATTATTAACTGTGATCATTTTAATCACTAGAATTGGAGAAAACGAGTACAGCCGGTGGACAGACGCCATTGTGACATTATTCCCAAGTGAAATTAAGGAAACTTATTTCATTCGATACAGAAAGGGACCTCCAAAAATCTCTGCAAAAGGAAAACTAGTAAATAGAGTCAATACTATAAAACGTTATCGAAAGGCTGATGACGCTGAAATGAATGCAGGTAAATCACTCCATCTGGAGGTCTATTCTAGAACGATTTTCCAATTCCATTCTGATGGAATTCAGTCACGGCCATAAGGATTAACATTGGATGGAATTGAATTCTAGTGGAATTGGGAATTTAAAAGTTCTAGATTAGGGCCCCTGATTTTTCAAGTAATATGTTGCCTATTACAATTTCAATAAATAAATTTTTCCTCAATTTTTGTAGAAATTGAAGGACAGGCCAACGAATCGTGTTCCACTGAGAACATCTTGCCCGAGATAGATACAGATGGTTTCGTCTCCTTCCTGCTAACTGACTTTGAGCCTTGGCAGAAGGTTATCAAGTACTGGTCCATCACGTCAGCTTCTAGAAGAGATGTTGACAAAAACTTGACCGTTGCTGAAGTCTGTAACAAATATCCGGCCTTGCAACAGCATCTAGGATATACCTTGGTAGGTTACTAGGAAAACGCTCTGAGTAACGCGTTGATGAGCGAGCACGGATACGCGCAACACCTCGAACCGAAATTATGTTTATCGAAAATGTCCTTAAAAGCCAATAATTCTTGAATTTCGTCACAGACTTGTATGAAAATCTCCAACAATTCCTAAAATATTGGTCCCAATAACCACGCAAAGTTTTAAGTTGATCGATTGAACCTTTATGATTGAACGATTCCTTGTTAATTTCCAAAAATCACAGGATATCGTTCAAAAAAATGTTAAACGGTCATATCAGTTTCATAATACGTTTGAAAGTTTCTGCTCTTACAACCTTGAAGTGAAGATTCGAAGATTCCGTGAAATATGAAATTCGAGAAATATGATAGCCAACACGCAAAATATCCGTAAACTGTCGATAACTTTTGAATTTAAACACAGTTTAGTCTGAAAATTGTCAAAAATACAGATAATGTTGGACCCGATGACCATACAAAATTTTAAGTTGATCGGTCAAACGGTTCTGGATGAAATTTCAAAAAGCACATGAAATATTTTTTTAAATTTTAACCAATGGGAGGATTTGGCTGAAAATTTGTAAAATAAGAGACAATGTTGGTCCTAATGACCATGCAAAATATAAGGTCGATCACATTTGTCGAAGTCCATTTTCATTTTTCAGCCTATCAGGAGATGTTTAATTAAATTTCAACCAATAAATGGATTTCAAAAAAATTTGGGTCTGCAAACAGAGAAGGTTGGTTTTACATGTGTGCAAAATTTCAGATCGATCGGTGAAACGGTGCGACCTGTGTATCGGCTATTAGCAGCCAAACAAAAAACAAAAACAAAAACAAAACAAAAAAAAAACAGAGGTCCGTGCCAAAAGAGCCAAAAGGAGACGCTCGCTTCGCTCGCTCAATCACCGTGGATATCATCTGTAATAAATGAACCTTACATTCTGATAATTATTCAAGTCATAATATAGTTCAGAGATGATGAATGGAAACTGTTGAATGATTACATAGACAATCTCTTGGGGTTTGTTTGGACATTTATGTCTTCCTTCCTGAATATGGCCAAGAGCCTGTAAGAACCCCACCACAAATTTAATTTGTCAATAAAAAATATGATTTAAATGTCATTTACTTTTACCCACGCCATGTTAAGATGTATTTTATATTTCAGCTTGAGCTTGATTTCGAATCTCTATACGCGGATCGCGGAAACCGGCTTCTGGCTGAATGGCCCAAACTGGCGCCGGCTGTACTCACCTTGGCCAAAGCCAGACGCAGGAATCCTCAGCTTCAGACTCTTTTGAACAACTTTGCAAATATTCGTAAGTTCATTTTTGTAGAATTTAAAATTATTTGTACTCTCTAAAATAATAAAAAAAAAATATATAGGTATTGGTTCCATCGTTCAAATGGAAACACTAATGGCCCATGCATAATTGACGCAGACGCAGTCACGTTCATCTGTGGCCATCACAGTGAATTAATTTTCGTGCACGTCCATTGTGCCTGTGAATTTACCCTTCACAGTGTCAAACTATGTGCCCATCGCTTTGTGAAAAGAAACATTTGTAGAAGTTTCAAGTCCTCTTCCCATCATGATCGTGTAAGTGTTGTTTCGCAGTGGACAGCGACGTCCTGGCGTTCATCGTCCTGCCCTACATGTTCCCGGTGATCACGTTGAAGAGGTACACGACGACGCAAGGCGCAGAAGCGGAGACCACAACGTCGGCGTGGCGGCCGAGCCAACTGGAGTCACAGGAGGGCTTCGTCATTCATCTCCACGTGAGTTTATACAATGCTGTTCATACGGATTCACGGCCCCTGACGTCAGACGAAACAATGTAATAAACTGACGTTGCAGATTGAATGCTATTTAATTCCGAAGGACGTCACTTTGACGTCACGCTCGATTATACGAGCACTCGAACTATCTCAAAAATACGAGTCCCGAATGCTGGATTCGATCTCATGCCAGTTGGTTTACGGGCGTTTTTCCACATTTGACATGTCTTTTTCATTATATCCGGACATTTTCACTAGCTGTTCCCACCATTCTCTATATAGACTCTCTCTATTCTCTCTATAAAGAGAGTGCTCTCTTATAGCTCTCATAGTCTGTTTACGGAACAGGTTGGGTGAGTGGTAACGCTCTCAACTTGTATTCCGGAGGCCCGGGTTCGATTCCCGCGGCCGTTCTTCCTGACTGGGTTTTTTTCGGGGTTTTCCCTCTGTCTATCGATAGGCAAATGCTGGGAAGGTACCCTACTAATAGGCCACGACCGCCTCCTTCCCACCTTCCATCCTTACCTACTATTCACCATCATCTCCCAAACATCATCATAATCATTCATCCGTCGCCATTAGCGTCGCTGCAGAACAGTGCGACGTTAAGCCCCTGACAAAAAAATAGTCTGTTTTCCGGGCCCTTTCACTTGTTTATACGGCTTTTTAGCCCAAAGTCCACCTCTGAAAGTTGTATATCTCTTAGAACCCCCAAAAAACACTGTATATAAATATTAGCTTTTCTCTGTCCGAAAAAATCGACACCGAAAGGTCCGGGGATTATAGCATCATAATTCTGCCTAAGTCAATAAGCAATGCAACACTTAGAAAATGTATGTAGGTATACGAAGAGTTTCGATTGATTTCAGACTGCGGAGGAACTGCAAACTCGTTTGGATGAGAGGCAAGAGAAGTTCCGAAGTCTTCAGCGAACCATCCAACCTTACGTCGTCGCTGTTGGGAACAAAGGATGCAGTTCTTTCTACGCCGTCATCGACAAGACCGTGTACAAGCTGGACTCCATCGCCAGAGCTGTGGACATCTGTTTCAAATCAATCTTTGCACTTCAAACAACATTTCCTCCTGAGTCCAAGATGGTCTGGTTCTGGATTCAGAAATACATCTATAAGATCAGTACAGTGAATGATGTCCAGTATTCTTCTGCCAACTCTCTTTCCTCTGATATTGAAAGTATACTGCAAAATCAAGTTTAAAGTAGCTCGACATTTTTGCAATTGCGAACAAAATGTAGGAACTAGCAGTGTAGAAGTGTACTATTATACCTACTTTTGAATCTAGTAATTTGATCACTAGATAATTATTAGGCACATAAGGTGCCTTGATTCTGTCAAACTCAAGTTTGTAAACCATCAGGAGGTCTATTCTAGAACGATTTCCCAATTCCATTCTGATGGAATTCGGTCACGGCCATAAGGATTAAAATTGCATGGAATCGAATTCCATCAGAATTGGGAAGGTAAATGTTATAGAATATGGCTCCAGCCGTGTTAAATCTTATCTTAACTTGTCATCAATAATTCTTAGGACCGGGTTTTCAAAACCCCTGTTAAACCAGTAGTTATAAGTTTAAGCGATCGTTCAAGGAATATCATTGGTTGTTTACATGGTAATATAGTCCTAATCAACTGTTTAAAATTTAGCAGAGGATTGAAAACTGGCTATATGACATAAGTTTTTATGAATTGATAAATATTTAATTACTAATTTTTGTAATGGGTATTTTTTTAATTTCGTTAAGTGTAGTTCATTGGTCATGGTATCAAGTGCAGTGTCTTAACATGTTCAATGTTAATTACTTCCCATAGTATTTTAATTAAGATTTGTCATAGACACTAAAATAATATGTATATATTATTCCAAGTTAATTAATATTTATGTATGTGTAAAAGTGTCGATGAAATCATGTAACGTAACACTAATAAAATAATAAAGTTTATAGCAGTATAGTTTTATTGAGCATATATACAAATATATTGAATAGTTAATCTTCCATACATCCATTTCTCTTCTTCATCTTATTCATCCGTGTGTTTTTCTGTTCCAAACACTCAATTTCTTGGGTTATTCAGCTGTGTATTACACTGTACAATTAATTTGAAGCCTTTAGCATGAGTTCAACGATTAAAGTTTCAACATTACACACCTTCAACACTTAAACTGCTTGAGAGCAATCATGAACCGTCTATTTCGAGCGTATTTTAGTAAACAATTGTACAATAATGAGCATGTTTAGATTTTCAGAGCAGTCTTTCGCCCAAGGGTGTCTAGCGTAGTGTATACTTAGTCCGCCTAAACGTTATCCAATCTCTGCATTTTGTGTGTGTGGTAAACACTTTGATGTGTTGAAATCATTTTCTGCAGAGTTTTAAGAATATTTTTCTTTTTCAGGTTCGTTTGGTCACGTTCGGCTTTCCGGAAAGGAGCGTTTTTACTGTCCGCAATGCAACGCAAGTTACAGTAATTATTTCAACATGACAACACATGTGAGACTTTACTGTGGCAAACCGCCTCGGTTTAAATGTCCACTTTGCAGCTACGGCAGCAAACTGAAGACTGATCTTCATCGACATATTGCTCGGTGGCATTGCGAACTTTTGGAAACATCTTAGAACAATTGAAGTGTTGCGAGGAAACCAGGACGCATGCGGTTCTAGAAAGATTTTCTTTTCAAATTTGTCATCATATTAATAAATTTTATAAATCAAACACTAGCCCACAATTTAATAGTCACTGGAGTATATTTATGCCGTTCCATACCATATCCTTGAAGTCAACCACAGAGTTAGGTACTTATATAAATAAGTACGCTTTCATATAATTTTATTTAGGCGGTAGGTATGTACCTTTAATTATCTTTGATGGCACAATTGAATATATTTCTTGACTCCAATTTCCTGATTTTCTTGAATGTATCATTCAAAATAATATATTTTCTTAATTTTCAGATACGCCATGCTTAACGATAACGATATGTCAACTTATGATGTTCTTATTGTATTTATAAATAATATGTTCGATGAATTTCGTATATGAAAGAAAGAACTTACTTAAACGTTTTGAAATCATTTCGATTGGTTATTACAGGATTAGGTAATATTAGTAGGTATGATTTTGTATTGTCCACAAGTATCGCATTTTTCCTTTTAAAATGTGAAAGAAAATGTTTATTTTAGCTTTCATGAAGCTGTTTTCAATAGTGCAATCAAAAAGCAGCAAGCTCGACAGTGGGTGTGTTTGATAAGTATTTTCAGCTTGCGATCTGTGACGTCAGCAGATTGTTCGGCGCGCGCTCGAAAATGTGGACTTATCAAACAAACTTTGCTGGCGGCGCGCTTGAACCTTTGAACAGACCGCGATATTTTAAATGGCGGCCATCAACCTAACCTCATATAATGCATAATTAATCATAAATACCTATTATAGGTGTAGGTAATATTTTAAAAATTACGAGATTCAACTGAATGCTCATTCATGTGTGTTACTACAACATTAGGCTCTGTAGAAGTAAATTGAAACATGTCATCCGCCATGTTTTCCAGAGTGCAATCTGTCCCTTGCTGGATTTTTACCGCGCGATTGGATTGCGCTCCGCCAGTACCGCGCGGAGTTATCAAACACTCCAGAGCGCAAGCCAAAAGAGTTACCAAACCAAAAAGAGCAGATCGCGCGCTGGCCGAGTGCTCGGAATGAGTTATCAAACACACCCACTAATGTGCAAATATTGGCCACGTACAGTAAGACGGCGTAACATTTTATTCAAAACTTATAGCACCTCTGTTTTTGTTTGTTTTAAAAATAGAAGTACCTTGATGAAACTACATGTAGTTTCAAGAAGGCTCATGTAGAAAAATGTTTCCAATAATGCCTATCACATTGTTTTCTGTTTCGATCAGACTCAGTAAGTCTGATCAGATCAGACTCACTCATTGATCAGGATGCCGTCAAGAAGATGATGCGAGGTATGTAAACATTATTATGTAATAAACATGATGATGATGAATTCAATCTGTTGATATCTCGAGCCGAATTCACTGTTATAAATTACATCCATGGAGTTGGCTCAGGCGGTAATGCACTAGGAACACTATAGCAACTAGACCTTCAACTTTTTTATGTTAGGTACAATGCAAACGTAAAAGTTTTCAAAACATGTACATAACTGCCGTACCCATGCAGCACCCAAGTGAAATTTTTGAAATTATGTAGTTCTTTATCGTTTGAATTAGCAGTCATTTTCTATCTATTGTGCTCGATAGTAATGCCCTAAGTCCACATTTTGTACCTAAGTAAAAACGTATGTTTGAGTTATGACTTTAACCAATGACAAAGCAGAGATAGTAACACTTTGGCGAGAGTTGGGTGCTTTATGGTTTCTAGTACATAATATTCCACGACCGCTTTCCCCCTTCCATATTACCATCTTCTTCATCATTCACCTCACAATCATTCACCGAATGCGAAATGACCTAACTGCCACGTTGTCTGTGACATTTTAATATATATTTTCCATTGCAGATGCAGTTCGACAGAATTTTACTTTTAAATCCACTACAACGACTCCGCGATTTACACCCGCTGCAGGGATTGACTTCAGAATGCGTTTGCCCGATTAGCAGCGAGAAAAGAGCGTGCACGCAAAACCAATTTAGTTTTACTTTTGACAATTTTAAGTTTTTTTTAATAGCCTTTTCATATATTTA
The DNA here is from genome assembly GCA_934045905.1 of Leuctra nigra. Classification (NCBI taxonomy): domain Eukaryota; kingdom Metazoa; phylum Arthropoda; class Insecta; order Plecoptera; family Leuctridae; genus Leuctra; species Leuctra nigra. Next base: position 7,633,550 of record OW203768.1, read on the forward strand.
TTAGCTAATTCGACAAATAAATACACTTGTGTTTCATTACGTTTGGTATGTATTGTTAATGACAGTTATTATTTAAATCACTTATTTTTTATATTTAGGTATCGACAGTAATTTATCGAAGTTTAGCAATTAATTTGTATTTTGTTTGTAATATCTTCATATTATTATTATTGTAATAAATCTTGATTTTAGCTAACAAACTGAGTTTAGTACTGCGCCTCCATATGTTGATCTTCTTTCTAAAATATGTTGGTATGTTTCTATTAGTTTGTCAGTACTTATTAAACCGATAATTGTTTTATTGGGACCGTGATCATCCATCCATAAACCATATCCGCTCCCTGTCTAGAAAACGTTTGTGTAAAGTTTGTCTGCGTAAAAAAATCCGTAAAAAAAATCAAATAGTACACATAGTCTTATTGTTTTTTTACGGACAATTTACTTTACTGTTAGTTGCTATATTTGTAATAAAACGTTTACATGGTAGACATTGACATTTGGCTTCCTCTTCTGAAGCATCACCATCATTAAATCTTTCACAGAAGCGACATGGCCTAACTTTCGAGTAGTCAGTAAACCCAGAAAAAAACACTCCGTGTAAAAAAGGCAGCCAAGTCTCTTTACTTTAAAAAAATTCAACACCGAAAAGGAGTGATATCAAAAAAGGAGCCAAGTCAATGACATTTCCAAATATTTAATCGTATCTTTGAAATAAAAGTATAAACACCGAGAAATACTTTACAAAAGGACTTGGCGCATCGTTTTTTTAAAGACATCATTCTATCCTAAAAGTGGAAAGAAATTTACAAGTAGGTACATTTTCCTCTTTCTATTAGAGCCAGAATCTATGAATCAAGCTACTTTTAGTAATGACTATTTTATAGTTTTGTCAATGGCGATAGAAGCATGATTTTATGCTGTAATATATAAGTAATATAAGGGTGAAAGAATTACATAACAATTGGAAGTGGTGAGAATGTAGGTTTCTTTGGAAAACTTCCATGGAGTCAGGAGTCAGGATCCTCATCAGTGTGTTGTGTCTAATGTCCGCCCGTCCGATCGGGTAGCTCAGTTGGTAGAGCTCTCGCCCGGCAAGTGAGAGGTCCCAAGTTCGTGCCCCGGTTCGGTCGGATATTTTTCACAACACACATCCCTTCATATCAATTGGAAGTGGGCTCATACATATTCTTGCAGTACTGTTAATATGGCGATATTAGACTGGTATCTTTTCATAATTTGATCTTGACTGAAGGAAATCATGAAACGTTGTCAAATAATTACTAACTAATGGAACACAATTATATATTTTTGAAGTGTCAAGTGTATAAAGTTAAATTTTTTAATAGAAATTCAACATGACTGTCTTCTTTGTGAAATGTATTTTTATAAAATGTGTATTAATAGAAATTGTTACATGATGTGAAGGTATAACGCATGATGAGACTTAATTATATTCACCACGAAACAATATTACGAAGATAACTATTGTGTATATTTATAGAAAGCATAGACAACAAGTTTCATAGCGTATATATTCATATAGAAAATATTTTACAGAAGGTATGTATAATATGTACCTAATTGAAAGATGTTTCCCTATTATTCTAAACATTCAAAATGACGGTTGTATATAAATGGCACATGCTTATGAATAGAAAAATGTCTTTAAAAAAACGATGCGCCAAGTCCTTTTGTAAAGTATTTCTCGGTGTTTATACTTTTATTTCAAAGATACGATTAAATATTTGGAAATGTCATTGACTTGGCTCCTTTTTTGATATCACTCCTTTTCGGTGTTGAATTTTTTTAAAGTAAAGAGACTTGGCTGCCTTTTTTACACGGAGTGTTTTTTTCTGGGATATCACTTCTTTTGTTAGTTTATTCATACAGCTTGTAGCACAGCTTGTGTCCGTGCAAGAACTTATTTCTTTAAAAAAATACGCCTATGCCGATTTGGATACTTAGAAAAGTTGCGTTTGGTATATAAGATTAAAATAATTATCCAAGAAGAATAGCTTTAAGTTTCGTTACAATCGGTCCAGCCGTTTTCGATATATGACGTCACTTCCGGTTTTAGCAATGGCGGCCGAAAATAATGTCGTCTTGAATTCATAATTATTACTCCTACACATTTCCAAAATTTGGTTGCAATCGGTACAGCCGTTTTTGATATATGACGTCACTTCCGGTTTTAACAATGGCGGCCGAAAATAATGTCGTCTTGAATTCATAATTATTAGTACAACACATTTCCAAAATTTGGTTGCAATCGGTACAGCCATTTTCGATATATGACGTCACTTCCGGTTTTAACAATGGCGGCCGAAAATAATGTCGTCTTGAATTCATAATTATTAGTACAACACATTTCCAAAATTTGATTGCAATCGGTACAGCCATTTTCGATATTTGACGTCACTTCCGGTTTTAACAATGGCGGCCGAAAATAATGTCGTCTTGAATTCATAATTATTAGTCCAACACATTTCCAAACTTAGGTTGCAATCGGTACAACCGTTTACGATATATGACGTCACTTCCGGTTTTAAAAATGGCCGCCGAGAACACTGCAACCTTGAATTTATAATTATTTACAAAGTACGTTTACTTATATCTGTTTTAAAGTATAAAGTGGTGAATTTAGCGTCATTTAGCATATTTATGACGTCATTTCCGGTATAGGTCATAAAATGTGTGACGTCATTTCCGGTTTCGATATTTGAATCATCAAATATTACTGATTACATAAAGTTGACCGTCTAAATCGTTTAGCGCTGGTTTTGTTCTAATCTGTTTAGCCGTTTTTGAGACATGATGTCACTTCCGGTTTCAAAATGGCGGCTTCCGGTTGGTTTTATAACAAGTCAAATGAAATATCAAAAGTACAAACGTTACATAAATATCAAGACAATCGGATCAACAGTTGTTGCTGAAATGCAAATCGATGTATTTCAAATTTCATGACGTCATTTCCGGTTTATTTAAGATAATGTTCAGTCTTTTGATATTGATAATCCATATAGATGACCGTCTGAAACGATTGGCGCAAATTTCGTTCCGATCGGTCCAACCGTTGACGAGATATGACGTCACTTCCGGTTTCAAAATGGCGGCACAAAAAATTCATGGGGACAAGGTTAAATCAGACGCCAAAAGTGCACACGTGGTAAAAATGTGAGATCAATCGGTTCAGCCGTTTAGGCTGTGGCCTGTTTACCGGATTTTAGCTCCAGCCTACTACTACTACTAAGATTATTATTATGAAAACCGCCCTAAAACACTGTTTTCACGGCCCTCTAGCGCGCAAAGGGCGTAAACTATTGTTCCCAAATTTGGTATATGTTGTAGGGTGGGCCATAGCTCGAAATTAAGATATTTCGCAACAATGTGAGATTTCTCAATTTTAAGATCCAGTAGGCCGAAAATGCCACTTTGATGCTTACAGTAAAAGTGGGTTTGCTCCAGCCTTTATATGAGAGTGTGCGCGCGCCGTACGACTTGGCTGGCGTGGAGCGACCGCTCCACTAGATACAATTGAAAAAGTTTTGTTTCGTGTCTTGGTAATAGTTTGATTTATAACTGACTGTGTCTCCTTGTTTTCAGACTTGGTTGGTACTTGGTCGCATGTTCGATCCCCGCCTACTGGAAACAAGCGCTACAAGTGTTCGAACTGTAGATCGAGCTACTGCAGCAAATACAGCTTGAGCTATCACATGAAACACGCTTGTGGAGTAGACCCGAAGTTCAAGTGTCCGAACTGTTCCTACTGCAGCAAGCGCAAGGCGGATCTGGCGAGACATTTCAAGAAGATCGGCGGATGCAACTCGACCGGGGCAGATTGTCCCAAGCAAATACACCCTGAAGATCCCAGGTTTGATTCTCGCGTCACGCCTGACTACTGACGTTTTCGATGGTTTCCTTCAGTAAAGAGTGTTTTAAACACATTTCGACTGAGCTGAATGCATCTAAAAAAAACATACTGAACACTTTACATTTATTAATTATTTGGCACTCGAGCTCATTTTTTATTTTATTTAGTGTATGCTTCAACTCTTTATTTTAGTTGGAGATCGATTTCCGTTGTGCCATGAACTTGTTACAACCTATTTTCATGTGACTTTTGTATGACGTGACGGTGGTATTAATAATATTTGTATGCTTTTGTAATTTCGTTTCAATAAAACCATGTCGATTGTTCACGCCATGTTTTAATAATTCTGCTCACAGATACCATTCTCCATTCCTCATGTGTGTATTGTTGTCATTATAATACCGTCGGTGGTTGCTCAGACACTCATTGGTGAATTTTAATCAGTGCTGTTTTACAGAGTTGAGTATGTGCTTATGATATAGTACACTCCCCTTCCTCTCCACTTCTCTGTTTGTGACAACCGCCATGTTGTTTATGTTTCAGACCACTTCTCGATGTTGGTTGCCGCTAGGAACGCTGATCGACCATACAAGTGTCCTTCTTGCACCTCGAGCTACAAGGACATGAGCAATCTGAGGACGCACATCCGTCTTTACTGCGGCAAAGCTCCTCGATTCTCTTGTCCAAATTGCTCGCACAGATTCAAGCGAAAACACGACTTGAAGCGACATCTGTTTAGAAGTCATGAAACTGTGTAACTTCCGGGTTCGATTCCCGTGGCCGACCTTCCTGGTTTTCTCTCAGGAGGTAAATGGCGGGAAGGGTTTCTGCTTATAGACCGCCTTCGCACCTTCACCATTCATCCGTCGCGTTCGCTTAGTTGAAGAACAGTGCGACGAACACCACTGGAATGTATTTTAATGTGTAACTGTGAGCATGGGCAAATTGTTAATGAGTCAAAAATTTTAACGATGTGTTAATGAATAAAACGTATGCGCAGTTTCATACAATATACGATGTTTTTGTACGATGGTCAACAATAAAAATACCAAGATTTAAGTTAATAAAATCTCGCGTTTTATTCCTTATTCCATACATTTTATTTAGGTTACTGTATGCACAGCTGTAGACTATCTCTAACATTAATGTTTGCTATTAACACTATAAGCAATATATTAGCGCCACTGTTGTTTAAACATAATTTCCGAAATTAACCGTTACATTTTTAGTTTCGGAACTCGCATTACGATCAGCTAATTTGTAAATATTTAGTAGGCTTTGAAATCTTTTTTTCTTCCAATCAGGATTCAGGTCAGGATTTTGCGCCAGGAGGCATTTTTGAGTTTTCACGATTTACATTTTTCGCGCGTTTTCATTGTTTTGAAAAAGTTGACAACTGGGCTGTAGCCTTCAACCTTTTCAAGTGTTATGCAATACAAACGTAAAATGGTTTCAAAACGTGAATCTGAAGAATTGGTCTCTAGGGCCTACAAACACAACCTGCCGTTTATATCATCGTTTTCTGCTCCTACTCTGTCCACCAATCTTCACACAACTCTTCACAAGTCGCTTTCTCCTCAAACATCCACTGCTCTCCTCTCGCCCTTCCTCTACCAAACAAACTCAAGCCACCAATTTAGATAATATTCCTTACAAATAAACTTTGATGTTTCAGATACGATTCCTAATCTTGAAGCCTCGGTATCGGATTTGGATGCTGGAAGAGAGAGATTCAAATGCTTGAACTGCCACAGCAACTATAACAGGAAGCATACTTTGAATGCTCACGTCAAGTATTACTGTGATAAACCACCGCAGAGCTGTCCCTTGTGTCCATTTACAGCCACCAGGAAATATGGATTGAAAAAGCATATGGAACGCCATATCAAAAACCATGTCCGGTTTTAGTGCATCTTTGTGCAACATGAAATTGTTATCGTTTTTGAACTGTTTCAAAAATAATTATCAGTATTTACGATTTATGAATGTATCAATTTTTTAGTTATTAATAAAGATTCACTAGTTCTTGGATTTTTTAATAGTTTAAAATTTTTTGAATGTAATTTGTTGAATGTTTTCAGATTTTTCTGCTCACGATTTATGTTCACATTCAATGTTGTGAGAATATACTGTTGTCCGAAATGTTATTCTAAAGCCCCATTTACACGGTGCAATTTCTTGAACAACTTCTGTGTCACAGAAGTTCTGCACATGTGCAGATTCCCTTTATCATCTCAAAAGAGATACTGCGCACGAGCAGAACCTCTGTAGCACAGAAGTTGTTCAAGAAATTGCACCGTGTAAATGGGGCTTAACTATAGCAAGATGAGAAGTTTATCTCCACGTACCAAACATCATTGCGGAAAACCACCTAAATTCAAGTGCCACATTTGTTCTTAAATTTCGAAATTCAAGAGTGACTTAAAACGTCATCTGGTTCATGCAATCGGAATATAATTCATTTTTCCACTCTCATTTACTCATCCATACTCATCCACTCGCAATAATAAAACAATTCATTAATATTGTTTTTACATAAAATCTACTGCCAATATAACAGCATCGATTTTATAATATTGTGCATTTTTATAATTGTTATCAATTTACATCCTTGTTTACAAAATCCGAATTAGTAATCCTAAGTTTCAAAGAAAAAACATTTTTCTTGGTACAGCTCACAAACTATATTTATTTTATCACATAATCTCAATATTTTGGCTAATTTCTGCGACCTTCATCAGATGAAATATCAAAAATGAACCCAAACTCCACGAAGAAATCCAAACTAAAGAAGAAAAGCGACAATAAATGTCTTAAATCCTAATTTTGTTCATATTGCGTTAATGTTCATAAAATTATAAAATATTATTAAAATGTCATACATTTGACACGTTTTTTGAAATATTATCTCTGTTCGATGATAATACTTTATACTGAAACTTGAATATTATGTCATAAAAATGAATGATTATGTTGAATAATATTTGTCGAGTGCTGCTATCTGTAAGATTCCTGTATTTACTCCTGCCCCTTGTTGCAGGATTCGTCCATGTAATGAACCTGGAGCCAGAAGCCGCGCAGCCTCAGAGCTTCAAATGTCCCATGTGCTCGGCCATCTACAACAACAAGTACAACTTTAACAGGCACATGAAACATTATTGTGGTAAACCACCCAAGTTTCAGTGTCCTTACTGTACATTCTGCAGCAAGCGCAAGAGCGGCCTTAATGTGCATATAGTCAGACGTCATACTAAGAAGTAACTCACATGTACGACGCTTCAAAATAAATAGTTTTTACAATGTTATATTATAATTGCTTTTTATGACGGTCCCAATCTGTTTCCCTTTCGGATTATATATCCAACTTCCTCATAATCAAGGAAAGAAAGTCGTCCCAAGTGACAGACGAGTATATTTTATTGTGCGTTGATTGGTACAGTTACGTGGCTACTTATTATAGTAACAGCAGAAAGTATTATTGGAGGTTGTGTCGAAGGATTGCAGTTTGAAGAGATTTGCTGGTGCGAAAGTTCATATTTTATTGTATGTAATTTTTGTTTACTTCTAAATGTAATTTGATGGATTATGGTGAAGCATGTTTTCCTTGCCAACAAAAATGTATATATAATCTATATGGATTCATACGTTATAACATGCCCTTGAAATGAATAGTCAAGGTTTTGAAAAGTAATAATTTGTCTAAATAGGTTCAATGAAATGTATTTTAAATTAAAAAATAACACAAGTCGTTGGACTTGGCACAAACCTTTATGTTTTTATTACCTACAGCATTATTTCGTTTATATTTCAATAAACTTCCTCAGGCTGAAATATTAAATAAATATTGAATATATATTAAAATATAAACGAAACATTGCTGTTATAAAAACATTAAGGTTTGCGAAAGTCCAACGACTTGTGTTTTTTTTTAACCTAAGAACTGAATTTTCTAAGAAATGTATTTTGTTTCAGCCTATTATCTCAGCGCCTTGACGACATTTGCTGCGGCGCCTGAGCGCTTCCAATGTCCGACATGCTCTGCGAGTTACAACAACAAATACAACTTCAACAGACACGTGAAACATTACTGCGGCAAACCGCCCAAGTTTCACTGTCCATATTGTTCCTTTTGCACGAAACTCAAATGTGATTTGAAAATGCACATCGCAAGACGGCATGTGAATTTGTCTAATGTCATGTGAGATTTTACTTTGATTGTCTTGCTATGTTGTTAACTTTGAAGAAAGATCTAGAAATTCAAAATTGAAAGTGCTCCAGAGTAAGGAATGAATGTTTTAAACTTGTGTGTGTGTTCTTATACAAAGTCTACTAATTAAAGTTGACTTGTTGATGTCAATTGTCATTATCAATATTATTATTGAAGGCGATATTATTGACTTTTCAGTGCTAACTGCGCCTCATAAAGTAAAAATTCTAATGTTCTGTTTTTGGTGGGTCTCAAAATTCAAAATCAACTGTTAGATCAATTCAGTCATTACGTTTCTTTCAACATATCCTGGTTCTAACTTTTTTCGATCAGGAGGTAAACAAATAATGTACGGGCCGGACAAGAAATGCTCAAATTGCTATTTTTCATCTTCAGTCTCTCCATCCTTCCTCTTTTCTATCTATGGAGACGATCAAAGATCAATGATATTAACATATTATTAAGATATTATTTATACTTATAAGTGATATACTCTTTTCTGTTGATTATGTAAAATATTATGTTTAATATGTTTGCAAACATATTACGAGGCCCAAAACCGACGTGGGCCGACACCCTCCTTGGCCGAGCAGTGGTATTGCTATTCGTCATTCATCTGTATTCATATTAATGATGTTTATTAAATTATTTCATCATCTTCAATATCATATTTCTTTCAGTTATATTTAAATGTATTTATTAATATTAGGTACCTATATATGTTCTGCCCCCGTGAATTGTATTACAAATCGGATCAATAAAAACATACCATACCAATGTAGAATGCAATATAAAATTTGTTATTCAAATAATTATCTGCATATTTTAATTTAACATTTTCTACTTTTGTATACAATTTTCTTGTTGTGTGTCGACAATACTTTCATATATTACAACGACCTTGTCGAATGAGTTGTATGTTATTTTTGTATTTCAATAATACTAGAATAAGGCATCCGTTACTTCAGCCATTAATCCATCTAAATTAAATAAATATAAGGAATTATGCAGGATGCTCAATTTCGAACAAATTCCTTTCTACTCCTTATCCCGAACCTAATCTCGGCTCTACATTATACGCTTTTAGTACCCGAGTAAGTTAAATACTCATTTTGTTGAATATACAACAAAGTAACCGCTTCAATTTCTTTCTGTTTCAGTTTTCTATGGAGCAAACCGTGATGCCTGCACATCTTCATTCTCAAGTGCAGATGAATCTGAGCGCTTCTACTGCCCGAACTGCAACACTGCATACAAGAGCAAATACAGCATGACTCATCACCTCAAGATGTTCTGTGGAAAACTTCCACAATATCGCTGTCACTTCTGTCATTATACGAGCAAACTGAAGACCAATGTCCAACGCCATATGAGTCGGCGTCATAAGTCAACTCTTGATGGATCAATGAGTTCATTATTTTAGTACCAAAGACTAGATTTCATACAAAAATGCGGTGACATTTATATGGTAGAAGTGACATTTTGAAGGCAATACTTTGGTAGCATTTTGCTCGCTACGTTGTAATTATTGTTTGAAATATTATCTTATTGTTAATAATATGTTATGAAAGTTATTAATCTAGAAATTTTATGATCATATTAAATAACTTTAGTACGGAAAATGGAGTTTCTGTTACTTAATTGTGACCAAATCATATCCATATTTGAACCCCATTTACTATTAAATTATCATGTCTTGAAAATGTCGTAATATATTACACTAAATTACGAACACATTTTTCTTTTCCAGGTTTCTATGGAATCTCAGGTTCATCAGAAAATGGCCGATTTTACTGTCCGAAGTGCAATGTTGGATACAAGACCAAGAAGAACATGACTCGGCATTTGAAGGACTTTTGTGGGAAACCACCGCGGTTTCAGTGTCATCTTTGTCCTTATGAAAGCAAACTGAAGACAAATCTTTATCGTCATATTAATGTGCGCCATCCGCATCAAAATGTCTACTGACTTACATAATTTGTTACTTTTTATATTATACATTTTGTTTGAGTGATAATATGTGACAGGAATATCAAAAATGCATAATAATTTTTTGTGTGAAATTCAATTTATAAATGGTGCATTACCAAATTATTATTCAATTATAATAATGTTACAGATATATCATTTCTTCTCTTTATTGAGCAAGAGCTACTCTTGATTGTTTTTTTCTTGGAACCACACAGGCCACTGATTCCTATCAATCTGAAATTTTACACACACCATGTCTTAGGGCAGTAGAAAAACATATTCTATGTATAGTAGAAAAAATCTATACTAATTAAGTATACAGTCAGACTGATCATGTAAATATTTTATCAGAGGTCCACCAATTTATGGAACATTTATTTCACATTTTGGTTCTTAATATTGATAATTTTGTTGTTAGACGTTTTCATAGTATCGATGTTTGATACTTCTGTTGAAGAAATATGTTTGATACTCAAAATAAAAATCGTTGCTCGTCGGAAATAAAGTTATATTTGTTAAATTTAACCTTTTATTCCTATTGTCAAAACCACACATTACCAAATACGCTTCAAAACATCCTCACTAATTGTACTAAAGATTCTCTTTATGTTTCAGGTTTCTACGGAGCTATTCAAGATGCCAGCACACCTGTAATATCATGCTCATGGGAAGCCCAGCGATTTTACTGTCCGAACTGCAGTGCCGGCTACAAGAGCAAGAAGAACATGAACTATCATCTGAAGATGTTTTGCGGCAAAGTACCAGGGTTTCGCTGTCAGTTCTGTTTGTATGGAAGTAAACTCAAACACAATCTTCAAAGACATATGAGTCGATGTCATCCAACTCTTGTCTGACTCAGTTACATATTGTTTGTTTGAAGTTAAAATGTTACTCGAAACTCAATAAGTATTGTTTTATCGTTCAAATGTCCGTGTACGAAAATGTATGGAACTCTGAAACGGCTTGACGCTGTAATAAATGTATACTAACGAATTTTGTTTTAATTTGATGAATCCCACAATAACTAGTTTATAATATACTATAATAATATTAAGGTAGCACAACTGATATCTCATATCTTCCAAATAAGCCTATTTTTGGCAGAGGTATCGATAATCACTATTTACACGATACTGTGAAATATGAACAACTTCTCGTGTCTAGATTTTGAGATATTGTAGTTTTAAATTCCTATTTTTACCATGTAGTCTTATGGGGGCCATTAAAATCATGACGATTTCCATGCTATTTTTGAGTTTTGAATTTTACTGAGGTTCAACGTTTTTCAAAAATCTGATTTCTAGATAGATAGTTGGACATTCTATTAGGAAAAAAAATTGAAAACAATACCAACGTGTGCTATTTTAAAAGTTATCAGCCAAAAACTAAATGATTTCCCTATACCTCCTGTGTTACAGTTTTGTTCATTCTCGGAAGGCAATAAATTGAAACCTCGCTATACGACAGGGGTTGCAAGTTAAATGACATTTTATGATTCATTTATTCTTAAATATAGTTGAAATGTAGAAAAACGTTTTCTGAACTTGTAATTTCAAGATTTTTTTTATTTTGTATATGTATAATGAAGGTACTACCTTAATAACTAGTTTTCTAGTAATGTTCGTTTTGCCATGATATGCGTGCTTACGCATTATGAGAGGTTACTGTTTCATGTCATTGGTGATTTTTGAAACTATGCTAGTTGGATAAAGATTTTTTCACGTTAAAAACGTATTTTGATTTTATGAATTAATCTGACATAAAATAAAGATTTTAAAGTAGCTTAAAGTTTGTTTTATTTGGTTCTTTTACTCCTGTCCATGTGTTTTCATTGACAGAGTATGATTTATTCAGTCTTATTTCATATCATTGAGCCGTGTATGTCATTTTATTATCAGTCTAAAATAATATGCCAATCGATTATAATTTTGTTCAAAACGAAACTATTTCGTTGCGTTGCAGTTTCAATGTTTTTGTTTGGATGATGAAATAGTTTGTGTTGTCGCCATGGTCAATACTCAAATAATATACGATCACGTGAAACTTATATTTACACCGTGTATTTTATGTGTTTTCAGATTGGTCGCGAAGTGAGCGCTTCTATTGTCCGAACTGTAACGCAAACTACAAGCACATCTACTATTTGAATGCTCACATGAAACGGTTTTGCGGAAAAGAACGTCCGTTTAAGTGTCCATATTGTGCCTTTTCTAGTAAACTAAAGACTGATCTTAAAAGACATGTAGATCGAATGCATGGTGTTAAATGATAAAGTAATTGTTATTTTATTCGTAATACAAAATAAAAACAATGAAAAGCGTTTATATGAACTTATTTGATATCGATGTTGAATTAACAGAACCTGATAACAAACTTTCTGCACTGAAGGAAAAATAAAATAGCATTCATTCCGAAGGCAAATTAAGAATGTTGTGTATGTCATAGATCTCGGTACTTGAATATTTTACTTTGTTCCAATATCTGTATAAAATAATGACAATAATTTTCTTCATCTGTTGTTTCAGATTTCGTATATATCCCTGCAGTTTCTGAAGACGGTCGATTCCATTGCCCGAACTGCGATGCGAATTATAATCAGTTGAACAATCTGAGGAACCACCTGAGATTCGACTGTGGATTGACACCTCGGTTCCAGTGTCCACATTGTCCGTATCGTAGCAGGCGCAGAGCAAACATCAACAGACATCTAAATGGAAGCGGCTGTCAGAAAGTAGCCGAGGGATTGTTGTTTGTTTGAAATGTGTGTTGGTTGAATAAATACTTTCTTCTTTCATTGTGACACGTATGTGACTTATATTAGTACGTTGGTTTCTGCAGTTTCAATCTAGAATACGTATTTTCGAATATCCAAAATGATTATTTGTACTCCACAAATTTAATTTTTGTATGAACACTTGGTCAAAGTAAAAATTGTGTTTCGAAAGAATAGATTGGGTGATAAAGATTTGATGGCTTCTTCCGATGAAGTCTATGCTCATCTAGCTTGTGAGCTATAATGTCATTGATATTAACAAGGATTGTCAAGGGACGTGACCAGCAGCCAATCCGTTTCAATTAAATACCATTTATCCTTTGACCAAGTGTACACTGCGTATAAACTGCTTATTATTTTTAAAAAATCCAACTATGTCACCATTTGTGAAATAGATATCCCACCACAAGTCACCATTTGTAATATTCAAATCCTTACAACAATGTACCTACTAAATACGCGTATTCTTTTCAATACTTCTATTAAATATTTTATGAAAATAACCATTGTAATTTTAAATTTTGCTATTCACATTTATATACTATTTTTTGCTTCTACATGCTAAATTATAAACCATGCATTGTTAATAAATCTACCTCTACTTAATGTATTCTATTGATATGTATTCTTTTCCTTTCCTTGCCTACTTTACTATTTTCACTCACAGACTAACTTAGACGTTAGTAACAAATTCTTCCTTCGGTACCATAACAAAGAAACGAGTGAACCGTTTTGATCTTTGGCCAAATTATAAAACAAATAACGGATCTGTGCAAGTATGATGTATGCATCTGTGAATAATTATTACATATTATTTGTATACACCATGAACTGCTCAAGGTCAGTTCTTATAATAATTGAATGGTTTGATTTATTTCGATTGCCTCTTGGAGTAACAATTGTTTTTCATGCATGTTTATTATTAAGACGGCTGGATAGTGAGTTTGACCTTAAAGAGTTTTTTAATCGATTTTTATCAATATCTTTTACCAATGTAATTGTTAACAAAATAGGACTTTGTACGCGTCTTCAGAACTGTTCAATGAAAATAATTTCATAGCTTGGAATGGTTTATCAGATTTATTTTGTCCTACAGACGTTTAGTGCCTGAAAATTAGTAAAAATATGGTACTGAACATCTGTTACACAAAATAAAACTAATAACTTATTCCAAACTATGAAATTATTTTCATTGAACTGTTCTGAATACGCCTACAAAGCCCTATTTTGTTAACAAACCATTGGTAAAAGATATTGATAAAAATCGATTAAAAATCTCTTCAAGGCCGTTCTCTTAATGAATGCATCACCAAAGTGTTCAACATGTTCTGACTGATTCTTGTATTTCTTTCAGCCTATAAGTACTGGCTGACGGACCCTAGCAGAAAGCGCTACACATGCGACAAGTGCCAGTGCAGCTACACGCGACGCGCCAACTTGAACACTCACATGAAGTATCTGTGTGGCAAACCACCGCGCTTCCACTGCTCGTGTTGTCCGTACGTCACCAAACTCAAGGCCGACCTCAAGAAGCACGTGTTGCGGAGACATCCAGCAGATTCACAGATGCAACCCTCTACGTAGTGCGTGTTGATTGGAAGTTCGTAATTGTCAAGGAAGGTAGTAAAAAGTAAGATGGCGTGTCATTGTCTATTTTGTTCATGAACTATTGTAGATCAACAGCAATTTTTGGGATTGTAAACGTCACTTTGACGATTGACTATGTTGAAGTAAACGAATTGCTCGTTGAATTCTGTTAAGTGGGTATTACACTATACAATTCAAGTTGGGCAATTTGAAATTCTAGCCAATGAAATATTGTTTTGCATGAAACTCTGAAATCCAATTGGCTTATGATTAAAATTGTCCAATCAATTGTCTATACAATTGTATAGTGTAATACCCACTTTATAAACTTATTAGAATTTATTCGTCTTTCAACGGTAGATTTCAAGGGACAATTTGCTTAATGCAACCTTATCGCTTCAAAGTTCAACATTATAATTTATCGCCATCAAGAGGATTACAATCCCCATGAGGTGTTTTGGAGGATGATCCTTCATTAGTCTTTTAATCAACCTAAAAACGTCTGGTACATTATTCTGATATACTTTGTTCACTTTACTGGACTCTATACAGTCCCGGAATATGTTTAATTGAGCATCAAAATGTGTATTCATTAATTTTTGAAATGTATTTATGTTTGAACTTTCAGGTTTTCGTGCCAAACACTCATGCTTGTCCAATTATAGTTTAGTTACTATACGATGTCGCTGCCTCAACAAAATGTACAAAATGATACGCAATAATAAATGCTTTGAACGCTTTAAGGTCGAGTTTATTACCTGGATCCTTCATCAAACAGATTTTACATTCTTTTACGTTTCATTTTGTAGGTATTTTGTAATAATAATTATTAATTTCAGACATTTGTACTGTAACAATACTATTTAGTATTAACGATTTCCGTTATTTCCAGGTTTGTTCGTGTTCGGTCACCCGAACAGAAGAGTCGGCGTGATTCCAAGGTTCCACTGCACGACCTGCAAGCGCAGTTACGCGTGCAAGGAAACTCTCAAGCGACACGTGACCTACGAGTGTGGTCTGACTCGACAGTTTCAATGTCCGGAATGTCCGTACAGCTCCTATCACAAACACATTTTAAAACGACATGTTGTGGGAAAACATACTCTCTTGCCATCTGAATGATTTTAATATTGTATTTGTATCGTTCTACTTTTGATTATAGCTTTTAATGTGTGTATTTATATAATGTGTGTCAATAAACATGAGTTTGAAATTATGTTACTCGTATACCGATATTACCCGTATATTTCTATGCGGATTGTGACTTCGTGATTTACAGCAAGATCGGTCCATTGGTTTCATTGGACATTGGATTTACGTGGTTTAGGTATCATTACCATAGCAACGAAATGTTTTACGAAAGTTTATAAAATACATATTGAACCTTGATCACTGCAAATGTCTGTAGTACTTCCTGGAGACAGTGACATTAGTTTTCAAAATTGACAATAGACCATTTTAAATATTATCTCGGTGGCTCTAGAGAGCCTATATATAGGAAGTGATATATATAGGCTCTCTAGGTGGCTCTGCTTTCTAGGAAAAATCGTATGCAGTATTATTTCCAGACACCTTAGTCCCTGTTTTACCTATTGTTGAAACAGGGACTGAGGTGTCTGGAAATCAAACTGCATATGATTTTTCTTAGAAAGCAGAGCCACGGAGATAATATTTAAAATGGTCTATTCGTATTTGACATTGACTGAAGAAAACCTGAACTCTTTTCTGTGATTATGCAAGTGATTAATCTACCTGGGATTTTTACGGAATTTAGGTTAGATCATGCTTAGATGTTCTGCACATACCAGTGCTCGCTTATCAACGCGTTACACCGAGCGTTTTCAAATTAAGTGTTTGGGGTTCTTTTGTATTTTAGAGTTTCGAATTCGCAGCCCACATATTTTCTTATAGTGATTTATTAGTGGAATTGATTTTCTAATCATAAATAAAACATACAACATAGGTACCTACTTAGTAGAATCTATTGTCATTCTTCTAAAATCTGTCAATAGCCTAGGTATTTATATTGTTATTATTTTTGGTGTAAGTGTGTGTTTTCGTGTATTATTTTGAATGTTCTTATTGTGCACTAATTTGAATGGTGCTGATAACCCCGCCGTTGAGCACCAAAAATTCAAAGGAAAGTTTAATGTAGGTATGTCTTTCGATATTCTCCGCACATGTAATTTATTTTGTCACTAATCTAATTTCTCTTTCAGATCCCGGCTCCTGGCGGTCTACTAGTGATGAAAGACTGTTCGTCTGTGTGGCTTGCGGGAACTCTTACAAGACTCGTGGGAGTCTGAGTCGACACTTGAAGTATGAGTGTGGCCTTGAACCGCAGTTCCCCTGTCTCATCTGTTCTTACCGCTCCAAGCATCATTCGCATCTGGAGAGACATGTCAAGACTGTACACAAGATGACAATGTCGGAGGTCAATCTAGGGGAAGGCATGTGAAGTACGCCATCAGCAGTTTGATGTTTTTATTTTTGAAATGTTTTACTTGCAAATTCTGATTGTTGAGACTCTTAACTTGTCACACTTTGATTAGATTTTGGTCTAGTTTTACAAAGTTCCCAATAAGTTCCCGATATCTTCTTATATCCAGGTCAGTATTTTATATGTATTATCTTACAATCAGGATGTTAACCTAGCTATAATATTCCTATGTGTGTATTTCATGTGGGAATTATGACAATTGTGACTGAATATACTTTCGGATCAGCCGAAGAGCGTCGATCCAAACACCAACACCGTTTCTAAGAAATATCAAATTTATTTTAGCACTGTATATTATTTATTACAGCATTAAAATTAATCTGCACATGACTCTAATTTTTTCACTTCCTTATGGACATATACTGATTTTTTTCTGCTCTAATTGTGTTTTACTTGTTATTATGATAATAAGATCATTAAAGATTATTTTCAGTCGAAAATAAATTGAAGACACGTTTGATTGAAATGAATGCAAACATTTGGTATACGCAATGGTATTCTTGGAAATGTCAACACTTCTCCTCTCAAACTCAAAATATTTTCCTTCAAACTGGTGGACTGAACACAATACAACTAAACAACAGGCCTATGTTGTAATATCAAATGTTCCTATTGGACTTTTGGGATTCGTTGGTAATAACTTTCAAATTCTCCTTAGAGTAGGCAATATTTAATAATTGGTCCTAAAACCGGAAAATCCAATGTTCCTTTATTCTACAAAACTTCGGAAATATTCGAATCTCCTTGCCTTTCTGTCGCTGAACCCTTGCTTATACCGAGTATTTGAAATCGCTAATTGATATGCCAATCTTTTAGTTACAGATTGGAGACTGGTCCCAAAGCGTTCAATAAAAGCGGTGAAGAAACCCAAAGCAGAAGTACCTTCCTACATGTGTGGGACGTGCAATAAGACCTACAAGAACTCTTGCAGCATGAAGCGTCACATGAACTGGGAGTGCAACAAGGAACCTCGATTCAATTGCCATCTGTGTTATTACCGGTCCTATCACCGTGCACATATAGAGAGTCACATGAAACATAGGCACAAGGACGAATATTGTTGAAGTCCAGCTCGCGCTTTTCATCGGAGAGTACATTTGAAATATTTGTTATTACAATGAAAATTTTATTTTATGTGAAATTAAAAGGTTTAAAATAGGTATTCAATTATATTAAAAATGTTGTAATAGTCCCATTGTACGTGACGAACTTTTATATTATGTGATACAAATTCTGTACATGAACCTTCTCAAGCTAACATGTTGCTATAACGTGTGCAATCTCCATCCGCAGTTTCCATGTACAAAAAGCAATAATTAATAACCGATTCCTCTAATGCCAGCAATTTAAGGGGGAGCAATCGATCGACATATACAAAAAAAAATATTCTTGAAATTACAAGTTCAAAAAACGTTTTCCTACATTTCAACTATATTTAAGTACAACAGACTCATTTAATGTTCTGTAGTTTGCAACTCCAGTCCAACAATGAGTTTTCAATTTTATGTTATCAGAGCATAATCAGAGGATGAACAAAACTTTAACATGGGAGGTATAGGAAAATCATTTCGAATTTGGTATTTAACTTTTAAAATAGCACACGTTGGTATTGTTTTCAATTTTTTTCCTGATAGTATGTCCATATGTCTACCATAAAAAAAGTTTTTTGCTCAAATCTATCGAGACAAAAAAAAAGATCTTCATTTTAGCCTAAAAATGACACGATTTTCTTTATCCGCCATAAGATAACATGGTGGAGACAAATCAATTTATCTCAGAAACTGGACACGAGAAGTGTTTCATTTTTTCATAGATTGTGTATTGCATGATTATCAATAAGTCACCAAAATTTCAAGTAAATCGGAAACATTGAGGTTATGGTGGTTCTACCACATTAATGATATGTTGCTTTTTAAATCAATACTCGTGAGGTAATAGATTGCGATAGAATAAAATGAGATCACAATTCAACGAATTATATTTTACACGCATTTGTTACTTATAAGTATTGTTCTATTCCAAGTCCAAGTAGTTTTAATTGCCCGCCATACTATTACGTACCGCTGTATGACGATTGTACTCTAAATATCGTATACTAACTCAAATGTTTTCTCTAACGTTGTTTTATATTTTTTGATATTATTCTTATTTACTTGAATGTAAATTAAAAATCACTATATATTTAATTAAATATGTATGTGAGAAATTGAATAGATTTTTTATTTCCCCGTGGAACACACCTTTTCATATTATCAGAAAATATTTCAACATACTTTCACGATTGCACTCTTCGTAATCAGTTTTACTTTTATTTCAGAATTAGACGATTGGGCGCCAGTTATAACTGATCTCTACTCTAAGAATCTTCCGGACCGTATGAAAGACGAAC
Source organism: Leuctra nigra (assembly GCA_934045905.1). Classification (NCBI taxonomy): domain Eukaryota; kingdom Metazoa; phylum Arthropoda; class Insecta; order Plecoptera; family Leuctridae; genus Leuctra; species Leuctra nigra. The sequence goes on from OW203768.1 coordinate 7,652,848, forward strand.
ATAATTCGAAGGAACTGCATCTGAACACATCATAAGCATATCGCTGCACATTCTGCACGCTAAGTTACTCTCGCAAGGATTCGATCGTGAGACATTTGAAATATGAGTGTAGCCAAATGCCTCGGTTTCCATGTCCTAGTTGTCCGTATCGCTCATACCACCACTACACTTTGCAACGGCATATCTTGCGGAGACATACTGTTAGCAGATAATTGAGATGAAAATATTATAAACAGAGGAGATTATGGACATAAAAGTAAATCAGTTATTTGCTTTTTTCTTGATGTATTTTTTACACACTACAAGTAGATGCAAGACGTGTCAACGATAAAGATCAAGTAGCTCCAGATGCAGAGTGTCAAATTTGGGAAATTTGTAATGTATGCATTTGCCTCTGTACAAAGATGAAAATATGTAATTGCAAATGCGTTTGACATGGAGTATGCAGCGCCTGAGGTCAAATGTCAGAATAAAACGATTTTGCTCCTCTTTTGTTATATTGGAAGGAAGAGGTTGTCCCGGGACAATTGCCAAAATACGCGTGCAAAGTGGGAATTACGAACTAAAAATATCTTCTGGTTGCTGCATATACCTGTCCAAACGCACTATACACACCTATAGGTAGTGTTCGTAAAATTATTTATAATACAAAAACTCGAAGAGAAAACTATTTTTGACTTAGTGTCCAGAAATAATAAATATATGAAGATTACGTTATTGTTCTTCTTCTCTTCTTCTTTAACTTACTAGGATATAATCCTGTTCGTAACCAATTTAAAATATCGTTATTTATGCTAATGCGTGTCTGCCTTTGTTTTTCCACTTTTCCTGTGTTGGCTATAAATGTGCGTGGTGTCTTTTAATGCATCATTTATGGCGCAATGTGTTGTTTTATTGACCAGCACTCCTCATTACCCACACGCTTCAAGTGCCCAGTGTAACAATTCTAGACCTCACCTCCGAATTTCCCATTGTTTGCATATTAATAATGTTGTATTTCTGTTTCAGGAGACAACTGGATTCCAGTCATCAAATCAGTCTCCAGTTCTCAAGGTATTTCGCGGTTCTTCTGCGAGCGATGTGGTTCCGATTTCCACTGCGAATATCTCCTGAAGAAACATCTGAAAGAGAATCACAGCATCGAAGAAGAGATCGACGATCCACACGACAAGATCCTATTCCGTCAGTTGATGATGCCGCCTGATAACAGGAAGAAGCACAACTGCATCAATTGTAATACAAAGTTCAAACACATCGGTTCGCTGAATTACCATTTGCGTCATGAATGTGGCAAGGAATTGGTCTGTCGACAGTGCAAGAAGGTTTTTAAGTACCACACCCATTTGGTGTCACACGAGAAGTATAAGTGTGATAAAATACATCAGTGTCCCCATTGTGAGGAGGTTTTCATTGGTAGACGGATCCTGAAGGCTCATGTTAGATTGTGTCGTGTACAGTGGCCGAAAGTGCCGATTAAGATTGAAGAGCCATTGGGTTAGAAACAGGTGTTGTAGTTTCAGGGAAGTTCTAAATGAACACCATGCTTGATATTGAGAAAGTTGTAGAAATTCATTTTTATTTTGAACTTAGATGCGGTGGATCTGCTATTTTGCGAGCTGCTGCCATGAAAATGTGATGTTATTTTAAACGAAACTTGGTAACTAAGAATTGTAAGAATACCGATTTCGTTCAAATTAGACGTGGAAATGACGTAAATTCTCTTGGTGTCAGCTTCAAACGAACTCGATTATTGGCCCATCGTAGAAATGTGTGTGTTTTGTTTATTTCTGATGTTTTCTTTAGATTTAGAATAAATAATTATAAATATTATTAACTATAGTTACGGGTTTTCTTCCATGAACTCGAATGCAGGAGCGTTGCGAAATCGCGCTCATGGAAGACAGACTTCATTCTTTACTATAATGCGCATTATTCACCAACATTTTGGCATTTCGAGCCAAAGCAAATAGAAGAGTTCCTACGTACAGATAATCAGTACATTTTATTCAAGGTTTGGAGTAGTAGTCTTTGCGTAGTGCAGTCGCGTAGAAACACGATTCGATCGAAGAAAATGAATTATGTAAGGAGAAATAATTTTTTTGTTTATTCATCAGCAATAACTAGGTTGGTACCTATGCAAATAAATATTCCACTGTAATTTTTAGAAGGTAACGTCATCGACATTGATTCCGACAACACACCAATGTTGTAGTAATATTAACCTATCCCTATTCTCGAAACAGTTCACGTCATAACTCCAATCTAGGAAATCATTATGAGGTTGTCCTATCTCACGACATGTTAATAGCGTACGTTTCGAATCTAAATTTAGAAATGGCGCTCGCCACTCTCCTAGCGGCCACTGGGTGAACCGCGAAATTGTGGACAAGAGTTCTGAAAATAATGGCCGCCACGTTGTGTTCTTATGGCCATTGCCGCAGTGATTTTCGTCATTATTTAGAAAAATGTGCGTTGGGTTTGATAAGTTCGAGATTCCCGAGCCTATATAAACATATTGTGAAGTGAGAAACGTTGTGTTAGGCCGTTGGGGAGCCATGGATTTAACTGAATCAGTTAAAGAAAACTGCGCCTATTTGTGCAACAAGTGCTGTGCTAACGGCACTTGCAACAGTGAATTTCTCGTTATTATTGTAGAAATCATGTATGCAAATGTTGTATTTGACCCAAAGAAACATATTTTAAAGTGAGGAAAGTGAGTTAGGTCGTGTGTGAACCGAGGATTTACCGAAATCATGTTAAAAATGACAGGCCGATTTGTCACGTAAACGTCAGTGGGCGTATTTTGAATTACATCCTTTTTTGTAATTATAACATACAATAAAACTCAAAGATATACTGAATGATGATATTAAACATTATTTATTACACAATTACATTGATAAACATCCATTAATCACGATTTATTCCATTTTACCTATGCCGATTCCCAGCTGTCACTTGTATTTTATCTGCCATACTACAATATCAAATCATGCCAGGAATTGTCTCTAGTACTGCTCTAAGGTCAAGTATAATGAGTTAATGCAAAATAGCACTTCTTTAGGGCCAAGTTTAATGACCACAATGTCAGAATTAACTTCGTTTTATACAGTAAACCAAATGGGCATGTGACAAGAATGTCCGTACTTTTGACTGGATGCGCGCGCACCCAGAGCTGTGACGTCACGACCAGGCTATTCGAAACGTACGCTATAGGTATTATAATTTTCGTCATCATAACTTAATATGTCGGAATGACTTATTCGAGAATATGGTCCTTGCCAATACCAATTTCATTTATATTTTTTTGCTGGTACAACGTATTATTTTTAAATTTCATCCATGTTATGTACCTAACTCTGCTTCTAAGCTCACAGTTTCAATCATAGATATGTGTGTATGTTTATAATATGTTGACCAGACCTGTTTAAAGATCATATGTACACCCAAAGTGTAACTCGTGGTTTCAACACTGAAGTTGAAGATAGTATAATTAAAAACTACGAGTATTATTGTTTTCATTATATGTGGTTGAATTGTGTGTAAGTACCTACTAAGTAGTAGAGCGCACATGCATTATATTGGACACAACGCCATGGTTATTGCCAAAGTGTTACACAATTTCATTAGAATTAGATCATTTATCAAGTAGTATTGTATTGTAAGCTTGCGTGTGCCACTTACATAACCCATAATCTACAATTACACTAAAATTATATTAGGATAGCTTTTCCTTCATCTAGCAGATTGAACTGTTATACAATTGTAAAGTAAAGTAGGGCTAGTTTAAAAAATAAAAGATTGTAAAATCTACACAGTACTGAAGAAGTTTACATTAATTTCTATGTCTTTGCCTGGAATAATATATTTCGTGGTTATTGAATTATTGTAGATGCATTATTGTCCACATAAGCTTGTTTTTCATATTGCAATGCTATTATGTCAAACTGTGTGGTACTAACACTGTATTTGCTATTTTATTTCGCAATAAAGATATTATGATTATGTAAATATCTTTTCGATATCACCTTATAATCCTTTAAATATGAACTTTTCTTTACTTGTTCAGATTCAATGGAACTTGATTATAGTTGTGTTTGCACCAAAAACTCTTTATTACAGTGACAACTTTCCAATCTAACACTTGGACATTTTACAAAGAAATTTCAAATACTTACGTACCTTATTTTATTTCTTCATTAATCTCCCGAAGCTCAATCGGCCGAAAATTCAAATTGAAGATTCAATTATTTGTCCACTTCTTCCTTTTCTTCCCTTTCAAACATTTAATTTTACTTCATTTGTTCCACCACCAAGTATCTCGTATTATTTCATCAATTGATTTTCTCTCTCTTGAATAACATATAGACACTTATTTTTTCAGACCTCTGCTGGCTTCCAATAATCTCATCTTCATCTAGTTCTGAAAACCCTTCGGGATTCTACTGTGAAAAGTGTAATTCAGTTTTTAACAGTAAGAAACTTCTGATGAAACACCTCCAAGAATGTAGCGTGGAAAAACTCAGCGATACTTCTCTCAATAAGTATAACCCGCGAAAGGGTTACATCAAAGAAATTCCATGTAATTTTGCAAGTCCTAATTGCGTCAAGAAATGTAAAAATATACCTTTTCTAACGGCTCACTCAGGGAGAGGTTGTGAAAAGGAAATGGTTTGTCCCAAATGTAAAAGATTGTACCATTCTGCTACACAGTTCAGTAACCACGTCAACTACGAGTGTAAAAATATTTTGAAGTGTCCTGCTTGTAGTAAAGTATTTAAATATCGCACTCATTTTGGGACGCATAAGAAGTATGAATGTGGCAAAATATTGCAGTGTCAATTATGTCAGAAAATATATGAGCGTAAATATCGTCTCGATGCTCATGTTAAAAGTTGTAAGCCTACTTAGGCGTCGTCTTGAAATATAAGAACTAATCTGTGTAAAGAAAGAACTGTATTTTATCATAACTTTTAAATTGAAGTAATATTACGCATTAACATTATGTATTAGCTAAATAAAATAAAATATAATCATATAACATTCATGAAATTTGTTCGTTTCAGTTTTGATGTAATCCTGAATGTCCGGCATGCCATTTAGACTATTCCTTTTCAAGTCCTCCAAACTGCATGGAAGGTCGTTTCCCGTGTCAATTTCCTATTGCCCCTTCTCCTTCATTTTACGTAGCAAGTTCACTGTTGGATGGACTCGGAGGATTCTTGTTCTTGGGATGAAACACTTCCTGGACATGAGCCAGATACTGCTTCTTAGTTTAAGTCATTTCTTAGTATCTTTATAGTCATTCTATTTTGCTGCTTGGATCTCTTGATGTCTGCTGCCTTTTCTCTTCTGACCTTATGTGAGGCGATGCCAGCAAGAGAGTTGCCAGTAGGAGTAAATATACACGATGCGCCAAGTGTTTTTTGATTTAAAAAAGGATGTGTTGTATTTTCCAATTTTTTGTTGTCACTACTTTTCAGTCCTGAATATTCAGATTTATTTTAATTTTATTACTGGGTTTGTATTTTTGCACGGAGTGGTTTTTTATGGAGTTTTGTTTAAAAATTAATAAATATTGTTAAATTCAATAAAAAATATTTTCGGATACCTATTTCCTATTTTAAGGAGGGATGCCTCTATTCAGGCATCCATTCTTACCATCCCTTCAATATGAAAGTTTTACTCCTTTCTGTTCCAGGATTGGATGATCAATTGTCTTTGCAGAAAACACATTTTACTATGTAATAGTAAATGCATTAATGCATTATTACAACGTTCCGATCTAAAACGTCTACATTTAATCAAAGGTGTCGATAAAAAGAGTTATAACATTTACCGTAATACACGTACAGTCCTTACATTTTTCTCAATCTACTGGCCACGCCTGACATTGCCCCTTCATCTTCTTTTGAACTTCCTCTCTGTTTCCCTTTATTAACACTCCACCACTTTTTCCCGCATTGTTTGTTCTTCCCACCCTCTCGCATTATTTCATCCACTTGCTGTTCTCTAATAACAAATAGATTTCTTTTTCAGACCTCAGCTGGCTTCCAACCATCTCATCAATCTCTTCTGAAAATCCTTCGGGTTTCTTCTGTGAATTGTGCAATTCAGTTTTTCACAGCAAGAATCTGCTCATGAAACATGTCCTTGAATCGTGTAATGCTGGGGAATTCAACAGTTCTCTCGAAAATTATGGCCAACAATTGAATAACATTGAAGATGGTGCAGATTATTTTTCATGTCCTAATTGCGACAAGAAATATAAAAACAAATCGTCACTGACAGCTCATATTCGTAGTGATTGTGGAAAGAAGATGATTTGTCCCAAATGTCAGAGAGTCTACTATTCTTCTGCGCTCTTCAGAAACCACGTCAACTACGAGTGTGGACAGATCTTGAAGTGTCCTGCTTGTAGTCAAGTGTTTAAATATCACACTCATTTCATGACCCATAAGAAGTATGAATGTGGCAAAATATTGCAGTGTCAATTTTGTCAGAAAATATTTAAGCGTAAACACCATCTACAGGCTCATATTAAAATGTGTACTTTGGCGTTGACGTGAATTGTAACAACTTTCTGTTCACGAAATAACTATAGTATATTTTTAAGTATACTCTTAAAAGATAAGTTTAACGCAATATCAATTGAAAATTCGTTGTAAAATAACTGAAAATAAAACAATATACCTTCCATTAAAAAAATGTAGTTTCGTTATTCCATTTCTTGATTCATGTTTTCATATTAACATTATAGATATACAATACGTCCAATTGTACCACACGTACAATACTGCATCTACTGAACAATAACATCGACGAGATCCAAAGTAGCTCTGGATCACCGCAGTCCTACATGAAATGTCAAAAACGGAACAATAATCAACAGAAGTCCCCTCTGTGCGAATTGTTTCGATGTATTTTTTGTATCCAATATTACTGCGTTGATTGAAACATAGACACACGATCTCAGCGTTTGGGGTTCTGTAGAACACCTCGAAAACAGAGGCCATGCTGCTATCGTTTAACCTTATCGACGATTGATTGACAAATCTTATGAAATTTAGCGTTGACTCGTTCGTCTTTGTAGTCGATTGACTTTGACATATCGACGTTTTTTATCTGGGGTTTAACGTCGCACTGTTCTGCAGCGTGGCTAATGGCGACGGATGAATGATTATAGTGATGAGATTCACTTGACAAGCTGGTGTAAGCTAGTCAAAGATTCAAACACTGATGTGCTTATTTTATTGTGCCCAATTTAATAGCTGATTTTATGTTTCAGTGTCACAGCAAGACGAGTTTCCTCCCGTCGCCACAACTTCTGCTGCTGTTGAAGATGTTGCAAATGTTTGCAATCGAGAACCTGCGATTGCGTCTCGCTTGACCAAACCATTCCGATGCTCCAATTGCAAGAGATGTTATAAGAGGATTAAGGATTTGAACTATCATGTTAAACATGAGTGCGGTAATGATATCCTATGTCTGCAATGTAAGAAGGTGTATAGTCAAGGAAATTAGATGGGTACACTCTATCTCTCTCTGCTCCATATAAAAACATGTTTATGTTATGGGTCAGAGAGAGGCAGAGTATGAACCATCTAGTTTCCCTGACTGTACACATGCATGAAGCACCTTACTACTCTTATTAAATATGAGTGTGGTAAAATTCTGCAATAATAGCAATGTAAGAAGGTATTTAAACACATGTGCGGCCTAACTCGTCATGTTAAATATGAGTGTGGTAAAATTCTGCGTTGTGAGCAATGTAAGAAGGAGTTTAAATACATGCATCATCTTACTGACCATGTTAAACAAGAGTGTGCGGTAAAGATATAATTTGCCCGAAATGTAAGAAGTATTTTATATTGCATTCAAGTCTCATCAGACACATGAAATTAACATGCGATACGTTTTGTGAAGAAAATTATCTAAATTTCTAAAAGTGTTTCTTTGTTTTTCATATAATTGTGCATAATATATTATTTTAGAGTGAAATGTATGATACGTGTGTAATTTTATTCAATAATAACGTGTATAAAAGGTACTCACCGTTAGTAAGGGAGACGGGCCAAAATTGACACACAAGCGCAAAATGGTTTATCGCTGTTTTCAAATGGTCTCGAGATTTTATCTACTGAAAATCTTTGTTATAATATGGTTACTGCGGTTAGTACTACTTAACCTTGCTAGATGGCTGATGCAAAAGACTCGTCTGTAAAGTAGTACAACAAAAATTAGGTATTAAGAAAACGCTCAGACATTTAACGCGGTGATAAATGCAAAACCACATGCAAAATACATGCAAAACCTCCAACCAAACAGTCAAACACGATCCACACGGTCTTAGTTATCTCCTAGATTATTTCTGTTGTTCAACCAATCAGAAGATGATTTTTAAAAAATTGGAACCATCAACGGATTTCGAAAACATTTGGTCTGCAAACCGCAGAGATGTTTTTATATATTGTATGCAAAATTTCAGCTCAATCGGAAGAACGGTGCAACCTATAGAACCGTCCGTAATTGACAAAAAAAAATACGAAGTCCATGCCTGAAGAGCGCAAAAAATCTTCGCTTTGCTTGCTCTAAAAAAAATTACTGGGTAGATCCATATCTCTCTATCATATATGGATAATCATATTATCCATATAGATCCATAGCGCTCGGTCGTAGGAGAAATTTGAGAGTGAACAATTGTTTCATAAGTGGGTGTAACTTTGATAGGATGTTCACATGATTAGTCGGATTGTATATTTGTTGTACTTATTATTGCTTCATGTCTTGTTAATTAGGCGCCTTTATTCCGAAAATAAACATGTCATCATGTAATGTTTCATGACAAGTTAGCAAGCAAACAGTTTTTTTGATATAACTCGGTGATGTTTACAAATAATGTTTCCTTTTTGTATGCCATTTAAGGCCAGTCTCCCTAACCTATTTTATTTGTAAAGGAATGCATTAATGTTATTTTTTTAATTTTTGAACCACTGCACTATTGCAATATGTCTGCTCTATTTATTTTCCATTTTCCCGGTGACGTCAGATGCTGTAAGATCATGATTTTTTTTCTTATTTTAAGCCACACGTACAACTACTATTCCGATGAGATCCAAGTACAATGAGATCCAAAATAGCGGGAGTAACTGCTGTCCTACTTGATATTTCAAACACAGGAACAATAATACAACTAAAGTACCCTCTTGTGCGTATTGTTACGGTAATTTTTACATTCGGCAACAATCGGCTGTTGTGGAGGGGTGATCACGTGATGTGCGTTATTATAGTTACGTGAAAATAACAATTTCCTCTTTATCCAAAATCGCTGCGTTTAAACATACACGATCTCATCGCATGTGCAGGGTTCTGTGGAACTGAACTCCACAAAAGCAGAGGCCTACAGATGCAGCGATCGTTTAATTATTGTCAACGGTTCATCCACAAATCTTTTGAGAGTTTAGCGTTGACTCGCTCGTCTTTGTAGTCGATCAACTTTGACAAAATATCGACATTATTCTGACGATCGGTGCGCAGGAGCAGTCAATTGGTGTTCCCAATCTCCAAATAAATATTCAAACACTGATGTGAATATTTTATTGTGCCAAATTTAATAGATGATTTTATGTTTCAGTGTCGAAGCAATACGAGTTTCCTCCCGTTGCCACAACTTCTGCTGCTTTTGGAGATAGTACAGATGTTGTCTTCCAATGTGCTGAGTACTCAACTGAATTCAGAGATCGCAGCGAACTTCGAGAACATACAAACGTTTGCTATCGAGAGCCTGCGGTTGTGACTGACTCGATCAACCCATTGCAATGTTATAACTGCAAGAAGCGTTATACCAGGAAGAAGGATTTGAACTATCATGTTAAACATGAGTGTGGTAAAGTTCTGCGTTGTGGGCAATGTAAGAAGGAGTTCAAGAACATGAATCAACTAAATACTCATGTTAAACATGCGTGTGGTAAAGTTCTGCGATGTGGGCAATGTAAGAAGGAGTACAAAAACATGACGACACTAACTACTCATGTTAAACATGAGTGTGGTAAAGTTCTGCGATGTGGGCAATGTAAGAAGGAGTACAAGAATATGACGACACTAAATACTCATGTTAAACATGAGTGTGGTAAAGTTCTGCGATGTGGGCAATGTAAGAAGGAGTTCAAATACATTAAGCACTTAACTTCTCATGTAAAACATGAGTGTGGTAAAGTTCTGCAATGTGGGCAATGTCAGAAGGAATTCAAATACATGGGCGACCTAACTCGTCATGTTAAACATGAGTGTGGGAAAGGACTTATTTGTCCGAAATGTAAGAAGCATTTCGCTGCGCACAGCAGTCTCTTGAGACACGTGAATTCGAAATGCTAGTATAGCTGTATTTGTTTGAATAAAAGATATGCCTCCTCTATATTTTACATTTATCTGATTTGGTTTTTATAGTTATAAATTATTGTAAGTATAACCCATAAAAAACACTCCGTTTAAAAATACCAGCCAAGTCTCTTCAACTATAAAAAAATAAAATAAATCTAAAAAGTCAGCACTGAAAAGTAGTGATATCAAAAATTGGCCAAGTCAAAACTTAATTTTAAAAACCAAAATATACTTGGCGCATCGTTTTTAAGGGCATTTTAGGTATATCATATATGGTTAGGTACATTTAATTTTTGGTTTATGCTTCTTACTATTTATATATACGATGCGCCAAGTATATTTTGGTTTTTAAAATTAAGTTTTGACTTGGCCCATTTTTTGATATCACTACTTTTCAGTGCTGACGTTTTAGATTTATTTTATTTTTTTAAAGTTGAAGAGACTTGGCTGATATTTTTACACGGAGTGTTTTTTATGGGGATATCACAAATTTTTTTAGTTTATTTACACAACTTGTAACACATATCTGAGCAACAATGACTAATTCCTTTAAAAAAATACGCCATTTCCGAATTGGTTAATACGAAAAATTGTGTTTGGTGCTCAATATACCTAAGCTTAAAGTGATATTCCATGAAGAATTGCGAAAGCTTCGTTCCAATCAGTCCAGCCGTTTTCGAGATATGGTATCACTTCCGGTTTTCAAAATGGCGACTGAAATAACTGCCACCTAGAATTTATTTCTATAAATGTTATGTATCATTATAAGCCTTCTGAATATGTAGTTATTGTAGTAAGAGGTGATAAAAGTCTGATTATTAATTTTTATGACGTCATTTCCGGTTCCGGTAATAGTACATTTCTACTTCAAATATTGATATTCCATAAATATGGCCGTCTGAATCATTTGGTGATAGTTTCATTCCGATCGGTCTAGCCGTTTTCAAGATATGACGTCAATTCCGGTTTCAAAATGGCGACTTCCGGTTGGTTTTATAAAATGGCACCTCAGACGCCAAAAGTGCACATGTGGTAAAAATATCAGATCGATTGGTAAAGCCGTTTAGGCTGTGGCGGTGATAGCGACGTTCCCTGATATCATCATCAGAATCATCAGAATCAGAAAGTGATGTAATTTCACTGTTTTCACGGCCCTCTAGCTCGCAAATGATATAACCTATTGTTCTCAAATTTGGTATATGTAGCGGGGTGGGCCATTGCTTGAAATTAAGATATTTCGCAACAATATGAGATTTTCCAATTTTGAGATTCAGTAGGCCGAAAATGCCATGTTATTGCTTACAGTAAAAGTGTTTGGTCTGCTCCTCAGTTTATATAGGGGTCGTTCCACCGGAATTAGACCAGTGGTCGTTGCGGCACTATTTAATACAATTTTCTAACTTTGCTCACAGAAACATATATACTTATGAATGTAAAAACGATTTTTTGCATATTTTTTACTTTTGTCGTTTAGAAGATACGGGCCTTAGAGGTTTGGAGAACAAGCAAAATAAGGGTATACGGCAAGTCTTACATTTGTACCAAAAACAAAGATAATTGTGTTCAACCAGCGTTGTTAGATTCAGGAAATGTTCATCTTTCAATAAAAAAATTCAACATTTGATTTAGGAAACTCTTACTGTGCAAATTTGGGGTGCATATTTTCGGCGGTAAATCGTGTTTTTTTGAATTTTTGAGCCAATGTTTTTCGTTCAATGTTAGCTATTTCAAAACAAATATTTTTGTGTATGAACTACATACCAAGTGGTATAATAATTAGCTGATAAACATTTAAAATTATTCCATTAACCTAGCTAAAAAAATATCCAAATATTTGGGAATTCAATTTTTTCCCATTTTTAAGGTCATCGTACGGAAAAGGGGGACCTCGTATAATCTGGTGAAACATACACTAAGATTGGCGAATATAAGGTTGATAATTACTGAAAGTTTTGTTTTGTATATTGACTTGGTATAGAAGTTACGATACTGTCCTTGGGGTCAAAATTGAAAATAAATAAATTTTTGACATTTTTGAGGTTATAGTACGGAAAAGGGGGACCACATATATTCTGGAAAGAGATGCGTTTACATTCACGTATATAAGGTTAGTAATTACCGAAAGTTTTGTTTTGTATATTAGTTTGGTATAGAAGTTAGGTATCATTGATGAGGTATTCACGGCTCAAATTTACTTCTGATTCAGATTTTATAAAAAAAAAATTAATGATGCACATTTATGATATACGCATGATTATTATTTTAATTTTTACTATATAAATATCAACGATCAAGATTTCATCGCTTTAGCTAATTTAAAATATTAGACCTAGGTGTAGTACAACCCGAAGATAAATAAATATGATAATTTAGAATCTATTGTCAGTTTTAAGTTAACATGATATACAAAACCAAACATTGAGAAATTAAGAACATTAACATCACCAATTCAATCGTAATTTTTTACAGAATTAATGAGGTCCCCCTTTTCCGTACTATGACCTACAAAATGCCAAAAATTAACTTATTTTCCATATGCAGTACCTCATCAACGTTACTGTAACTTCTATACCAAACTAATATACAAAACAAAACTTTCGGTAATTACTAACCTTATATACGTGAATGTAAGCGCATCTCTTTCCAGAATATATGTGGTCCCCCTTTCCGTACTATGACCTCGAGAATGTCAAAAATTAATTTATTTTCAATTTTGACCCTAAGGACAGTATCGTAACTTCTATACCAAGTCAATATACAAAACAAAACTTTCAGTAATTATCAACCTTATATTCGCCAATCTTAGTGTATGTTCCACCAGATTATACGAGGTCCCCCTTTTCCGTACGATGACCTTGAAAATGGGAAAAAATTAAATTCCCAAATCTTTGGATATTTTTTTAGCTAGGTTAATGGAATAATTTTAAATGTTTATCAGCTATTTATTATACCACTTGGTATGTAGTTCATACACAAAAATAATTGTTTTGAAATAACTAACATTGAACGAATAACATTGGCTCAAAAATTCAAAAAAACACGATTTCCCGCCGAAAATGTGCACCCCAAATTTGCACAGTTAGAGTTTCCCAAATCAAATGTTGAATTTTTTTATTGAAAGATTAACATTTTCTGAATCTAACAACGCTGGTGGAACACAATTATCTTTGTTTTTGGTACAAATGTAAGACGTGCCGTATACCCTTATTTTACTTGTTCTCCAAACCTCTAAGGCCCGTATCATCTAAGCGACAAAAGTAAAAAATATGCAAAAAATCGTTTTTACATTCATAAGTATATATGTTTCTGTGAGCAAAGTTAGAAAATCGTATTAAATAGTGCCGCAACCATTTTTCTTAAAATTGGTCTATTACTGGTGGAATAAGCCATAGGCATTTACGGTATGTAGAGTGACTGTGAGTGTACGGTACGACTTGGCTGGGTGGAGCGACCGCTCCACTAGATTGTAATGGCATTCGAGAATTAAATGTTAAACGGGAACTCGTTTATACTATCTGTTGGTTTTGTAGATTTTAGTTGTTTTGCTTTTACTGATGTGATATATAGTTGTCTGTATCATTTTTTTTTTGGAAATAATATACCCATACATTTTGAAATGTGTTATTTTAATCTGCAATGACTGTACTTATTACTGAGTACAATATCATTGCTTACCTCTAGACACGGTGAAGTGTCCGCAGTGAAGAGTGAAGTATTGGAGTTGGAACATTTCATCGCGGTCATGAACGCGAATTCTCGCCGCCATGTTTGCCAATGAGATCAGCAACATGGCGTCGCGAATCCGCTTTGTGATGCGAGATGTGTTTTGATTTAGTGTTTCGTTGTTCCGACTGGCTTCAGAAGAGCCACCCTGCTCGAGGAGCTGGCAACGCAGCAACGCACGTCTCTCACAACTGTCCGACTTGCGGTAAAACCTACCGACAGAGGAAGAACTTGAACCGTCATGTTACCTACGAGTGTGGCAAGGATCCACAGTTCAATATCTATTGTGATGAATGATGGTATAGTCAAGGAAACTAAATGGTTCATACTCTATCTCTCTGCTCCATATAAAAACATGTTTATTTTATGTATTTTATGTATTTATTTTATGTATTTATTTATGTATTTATATTTATGTATTTATTTTATGTACATTTCAGCCCAACGGCTGGTGTGTTGGATACCTCGGTTCTCGTTAGATCACCGAGGTTAAGCAACATTGAGCGCGGTCAGCGATTGGATGGGTGACCATTCAACTCTGCCTTGCCAGGTTGCTGCCGTTGGGTCAGAGAGACTGGGGTGTTTGGGGGTCAGTGTGACGACCTCCCTCCACCTGTTATCAGTCTCTCGACGGCGCGGGTTCGGGTTGTGGAGGCTCGTGCTGTGAATGTTACACCGTCCTTCGGAAGGGACGTTAAGCCGTTGGTCCCCTTGGTATCTTTCGTCAGGAGTAGGCTACATGCTGGTACCGGGTTTCCTCTCCTCCCTTCTCTATATTACATTCTCACTAGTGGAGCCTGGCTCTGTTGAGAATATAGACTTAATAATAATAATGTGTCAGAGAGAGGCAGAGTATGAACCATCTAGTTTCCCTGACTGTACACTCCTGGACACTGAAATTGGCCCGCGGTCAATGTTCAAGTGAAACTACGGCTAGCATTTATTTTATTGTAATTTTTTGGCACAAATACCGGATGGCTGAGTTTATTGCCGAAAAATTACTTTAAATAAATAAATAAATAAATAAATAGATGCTAGCCGTAGTGCCACTTGAACATTGACCGCGAGACAATTTCAGTGTCCAGGAGTGTACATTTAACTGGTCGATTAATTATAAAATTCAGATGTTAGGTTTAATGATGTTTTAAAAATCAATTAGTTAGACTATCTTGACCTTTAATGTTAATAAGCATAGCAATATTTCGTTTATATCTCAACAAACTTCATCGTTTTTGACATAAATGTCAAATGACATTTATGTCATTTGGGACATTTCATTTGATAGCCTGATGAAGATTTTTGAAATTTAAACGAACTATATTGTTTATTAACATTAAAGGTCAAGAAAGTCTAACGAATTGATTTTTAAATAGTCGATTAATATTTGTTCTATTGATTTAGTAATAGCATTGCCCTCTACAAACTAATAATCACCATAGCAGAAGATTTGTGGATTGATTGAAATTTTATTATGTTTTGTAATTTGCCGGTGCAAGCTAATTTCTGTTGTAACTATAGAATAAAACGGAATTATAATTTTCTTGTAGATATCTTTTTTGTAGGATAAAAATGTTCCTTCCCACTTTAACTTTTCTTACTAATCATTGATTGGCATTTCGCACGAGTTGAATTTGAATGCAATTTATATTGTGGACTTTATTAATTAACTGTACTCTTGCTTTTCAGATTCAAAAGACTGGCTTCCAATGATCACGTCAGTCATGGTTCCTGAAGATGTTTCACGATTGCACTGTGAAAAGTGTAAAACTTACTTTACAAGCAAAAGTCTTCTCAAGAAACACCTGAAAAAATGTTATCCAAAACTCCCGGACGTTTCTATCACTTGTCCCAAATGCAACTACAAGTGTAAACATTCACTCCTCGATCATGCTCGATTCGAGTGTGGAAAAATGTTGTTTTGTCCTACATGTAACAAATGTTTGAAAACTTCTCACCAGTATCGTAACCACGTGAAATATGAATGCGGAACTGCTATGGTATGCACAACATGTCAGAAGGAGTTCAAGTATCGCACACACTTTCTGACTCACAGGAAACATGCCTGTGGGAAAGTGTTGGCTTGTACGGCGTGTAGCAAAGTGTTCTCGCGTCACGACCGTCTGGTGGCTCATCTCAAGATCTGCGTGGACCATCTTAGGAAAGTGGATGCTTCGCTCAAAGATCCACTTGGATGATATTGATAGAGATCGTCGACTGTCTAGTGTCTGGGGATTATAATGGGAATTGAGGATGTAATAAATGCCTATGCTTGATTTAATATAATTTTTATATACTAGTACAATTTATTTGAATGGACATTTTATTTGAATAGACTCTTTGTTTCTATATTCACTTTATTTAATTGATATTTATGGCTAGGTTTTCAATAATCTGCTAAATCCAGAAGTTATGTTTTAAAGGTCATTCAAGGCATGACATTGGTTTTGTCCTAATCAACGGTTTCAGAGTTTAGCAGAGTATTGAAAACTGTTCATTAGATATATTTTCTATACCTACTTATTTGTATAATTTCATTCTATATCATTGTATCATCATTATATGGTATTTGTACAATAATTGGATCTTTCTTGTATTTATTGGAATAAAAACTGAAACGGATTTGTTTTTCATACCTAATTTCGTATTTTGGGTATGACCAAGTGGCAAAAAGAAAAGGTACTTTAATGGAATGTTTTTGAGTCGTACTATTTGATGCGAGGGCTTTTTACATTTGTTTTTGGAAGAAAAGGATGTAACATAGCTGTGAAGTATCGTTTTAGTATTTTTCCATGGATGTACCTAATGTCCATGAAATGATTTTGGTTAACTCTCGTGTTTGATGTTTTCAAATAATGAACTACTCATTATTTTACATAATACTCGGAATTAGTTATAACTTGTACCACTTGTACTTCCATATAAATAATAAATTTTAAATAAATTAAATTTAACACTTCATTACCTAACCCCGTCAATGGTATAACGGTCTTTAAATGTACGATTTTTGTTACTACTTTAATTATTAGATTGCCACTTATTAGACTGTTTTTTGTTTCAGGAATTTGGAAAGCAACCACCTTATCCATTTCAAGTATCCAAGAACCTCCCCTATCATATTGTGAAAGCGATGAAGGAAACTTTCCTCCCAATCTTCTAAGAAGCACCGTGCAAGATGGCAACAACAGAAAAGAGAATACTTGTTCCAAGTGCAACAAGAAGTACAAGCATCGTAACAAACTCTTGGATCACATTCTACACGAGTGTGGGAAGGAGTTCGTTTGTACCGGTTGTCAGAAGGTCTTTCGGTCTGCCATACAGTTAAGAAACCATCTCAAATACGAATGTGGTAAAACTTTGAAGTGTGAAACGTGCAATAAGGTGTTTAAATATAACACGCATTTTACTACGCATAAGAGACATGAGTGTGGTGTTATATTGCAGTGTCAGCTTTGTGCGAGAATCTTCTCTCGTCATGATCATTGGAAGGCTCATGTGAAACAGTGCAGATACACTCCTTGAAACATGGTTTCATGGTACATGTTCATGGGTTACACTCCTTGAAGCATGGTTTCATGGTACATGTTCATGGGTTAAACTCCTTGAAACATGGTTTCATTACACATGTTCATGGGTTACACTCCTTGAAGCATGGTTTCATGGTACAAGTTCATGTCGCACGAAATATAGTGTTAATTGTTCATTGTTGATACTTTAATATTTTTGTTGTTCCATGGCTTTTGAAAGAGAATAAAACAAATTCTATATGCCTTATTAATCTGATGTTCCTCTTGGCTTAATTGTCAATAAATAATAATTAAGTTGAATTGATTAAAGTGATTACGATTACGTTATGTTATTTCGTTATTTTTTATGAAATGTTCCTAGCCTACGTCATTGTCGAATTTTTATAAAGTATTCAAAACTCTAGGTTATTGGTTGAGCGGTTGAGGTTAAGTGAATTTAAAAATGTCAATACCGCTCATAGATTTTAGGATCTATGTACTGTTTGAAAAGAGGTGGTCAATGATGTGCAAAGAACAATGCAATCTCCGCAACGGTGCTGCTACAAGTGATACGTTAGGTTACTGTCAACCAAACGGTAATCGTTAAAAAGAATAGAGGTTTACAAGCTCGAATTTCAGAAAATAAAATTGTACACCACATTCCATAATATATAATATGTTTTCAGACCACACTGTCGGAATTTGTGATAAATTATGGTTGTTGGACCATTTTTTCTCCCGTGCCTTGTTTTCCTGCCTTGTTTTCTTACTAATTAATATCATTAATCACTATAATCTCACTTATTAATATCAATCGCTTATTTTTTACGAAGTTCTGGCAAATACATACTATGATACTTGTTATAAAGTGATATGTCAGTTAATTTTAATACAAGGCATTGACTATACATGTTGTATTTTGATTTGATTTATTTTTCAGACTTGTTTAACAGAACTCCATTCCATTCCCGAGCTTTTTGCTTTTATTGTTTTGTTTAATGCTCAGAATATCCTGTAACATTACTTTTAATATTGTGTTCTTTTTTATTTCAGCCACAAATATCGGTCGTCCAGTCACAGCACGAATTTCTTGTCAAAAGTGTAATGAAGACTTGTCCCCAAATCTGTTGAAAGAGCACACATGTAAGGTCCATAACGTGAAGAGCGTGCATCGCAGGAAAGTGACTGAAGCGCAGCCAAACACTTGCCCGAAGTGCAACAAGTCGTATAAACATCTCTGTTCGTTGACCTCGCACATGCGTCATGAGTGTGGAAAGGATTTAGTGTGTCCTAAATGCAATAAAATATATCGCTCTAAGACTTTGTACAGTAATCATCTGCATCATGAATGTGGTAAAATAATTAAATGTGATTTTTGCCAAAAGGTTTTTAAGTATCACACTCATTTTCTTACGCACACGAAGTATGAATGTGGCAAAATAATTCAATGTTCAGTGTGCCTGAAAACTTTCAGCAGCATTTGTAATCTAAGAGCTCATGCTAGGTTTTGTGGAATGTAGTGTTTCATGATATATTCTGCAGTTTTCTATTGTCGCAATTGTTGGCACTTATTAAGTTCAGACTGTCTTTACTGACGTATGGAGCAAATGACTTCCAGCCTTTTAAATTCAATTGATCTATCTGATTTGAAAAATTACTAAAACTGCTTCCGATTTTTTAAAGTTTTATTTGATGCATCAACGTTATTATTAGCGATTGCATTTGCATTTCTCTCTGCCTAACTAGTTCAAATATGATGACGTCGAAGAAATATCTTTCTTAGTTTGCAACACATGTGGATCAGGAATAAAAATGTATAAGTATGACAATTCAATGATAGGATATAGGTAACTGATTTGAATGAGTGCCAAATTGTATGGAAAGCGAATGTCAAGTGTTGATGTTATTACGAATTGATGCAATTGTCTGTATATTTAGTTTAGATGTACTTATTTGAATAAACTTAATATTTTAGCCCCGAATATCAGTATATAATTGAAAATAAATATTTAATGTATTATGTATAACAAATAAAATTAAATGAACACCATTTCGGTTACAAAATAAATTACCTTAATTCTTTTACACGCAATTATTTTTCTCACTGAATTCTACTTTGCATCTGTTGAGATAATCACTTGCTCATCATCATGGGGTCGGTTCATTGTAATTAATCGTGTTATTTCTCTACTTTCAGATCAGACCTGGCCCACAATCATGTCATCAGCTACAAATCAACACGCGCAACTACGAGCCTGTGTTGCATCCCATAATTCTGTCGATCAAGACGCGAAATCATGTCCTAGATGCATGAAGACATATAAAAACCAACGTAACCTCTTTACCCACATTCTTCACGAGTGTGGCAAGGTTCTTGTGTGTCCTAAATGTGCTAGGATCTACCGCGGCATGTCACTTTTCAACAACCACGTGAAATACGAGTGTGGGAAGGTGTTGAAGTGTGACGGGTGTGGACAGATATTCAAGTATCATCCTCATTTCATGACGCACAAGAAGTATGAGTGTGGGAATGTGTTGACGTGCCCGAAGTGTGAGAAGGTTTTCACACGCTATGGCAATCTGAACATTCACATGAAACGGTGTACAGCCGGTTAGCGTTTGCAATTACCTTGGGCTATTTCCTATTTCCTTCTCTACCTAGTTCAGACAACATGATGTGTTCATTAGTAAGTAATTTTCTGTTTCCCCTGTTTGATTGTGTGCTTCTTATATTTAAAGTGTATTTCTGGGTTGGGTTTATTCACACACCCCTGCTATTGCAGATCTTGTGGGGTTGGTGATATTTTCATAATTTTGTTTATGTACTATGAAAATAAACAAGTATAAAAACATTGACACACCCAAACTTTTTTCCATGACAAATACCTTACTTATCCCTGGTACTGCTTTTCGCTATCGCACCTGTCTTCCTAATTGAATGAGATCTCTATCATACAGCCTAACGCAAACAAACTCGTATCTCTTTCTGACATCGTTGCAGCAGATTTACACCAACTAAAACAATCCCACTTATTACCATCAACTAATTAGCATGCACTTCCTGTTGATTTTACTTGACTTAAAATTTTACGCAAAAATATTTCTCCGACTTTTAAAAACAACTGCGAAAATTCCCGCACACTCAAGAAAGTAGTTATTCCTCACTGAAAAATTACCACCAGGCGTGTAAGTAACGAAGCTCCTCACGTTGGGCGCCACTGTAACAGTTCGACTAAGTCGCCACTGATACTCAGTGGAGCTGTTATTGTAACACTTACCTGTGTGACTCGATAGCCCTACAATAGATGCAATTTATTCAAGTTACTCTTTCTTTTAGTTTCATTTGATTTGTTTGCAAATATTCCAATGTACTAGCTCTAGACAGATTCAGCATGCTTCCCATATAACTGTATACTTTTAACACCGTAGTCACTCTTTTGAACATTATTCAAATGAAAAAATTATTTCTATCAATCTATCAATAATTGAAACATACTGTAAACCGTGATAATATGTAACGACATGATCTTTTGTATTAACCATGTTGTTCCCATATTACCTGTCAATCCATCCATTACACATGCACTTTCTTTTTTATACTCGTAATCAATGTAATTCCCATTCTTTTAAGTGTGACTCTTCCTCATTCATGACCCAATTTTAACTGCCCAGTTCTAGAACCGATTTAATATGTTTCAGTGTCGAAGCAAGACGAGTTTCCTCCCGTCGCCACAACTTCTGCTGCTGTTGAAGATATTGCACATGTTGTCTTCCAATGTGCTGAGTGCTCAACTGAATTCAGAGATCGCAGCGAACTTCGAGAACATGTTAAAACCGTTTGCTATCGAGAGCCTGCGGTTGTGACTGACTCGATCAACCCATCACAATGTTCTAACTGCAAGAACCGATTCAGTAGGAAGAAAGACTTGATATATCATGTTAAACATGAGTGCGGTAAAGTATTTCGATGTGAGACATGTCAGAAAGAGTTCAAATGCAAGAGATACCTAAGTTCGCATGTTAGGCATGAGTGTAGTAAAGTCATTTGTTGTTTAAAATGTAAGAAAGAATTCAAGTGTATAAGTGATTTAAATTCTCATGTTAAACATGAGTGTGGTAAAGTTATTCGTTGTGAGAAATGTAAGAAAGAGTTTAAACGCATGAACACTCTAAATACTCATGTCAAACACGAGTGCGGTAAAGTTCTGCAATGTGTGAAATGTAAGAGGGAGTACAAAAACATTTCTACACTAACTACTCATGTTAGGCATGAGTGTGGTAAAGTTTTGCGATGCGAGCAATGTAAGACAGTGTTCTCAGGTAAGGGGTTTCTAACAGCGCATATTAAACGTGGGTGTGAAGTTCTACGATGTGAAAAATGTAAGAAAGTGTACAAAAACATGTCACACCTACAAAGTCATGTTAGACATGAGTGTGGAAAGGTTCTGCAATGTAAGCAATGCAAGATGGAGTTCAAAAGCATTTCGACTCTAACTACTCACGTTAAACGTGAGTGCGGTCTAATTCTACAATGTGAACAATGTAATAAATTATTCAAATACATGAATCACCTAGTTACTCATGTTAAACATGAATGCGGTAAAGTTCTTCGTTGTGGGAAATGTAAGAAGCAGTACACATACTTAAGAGACTTTACACGTCATGTTAAACATGAGTGTGGAAAAAAATTCATTTGTTCGAAATGTTCGAAATGTTTTGCCTCGAGAAACAGTATTTTAACTCATTTGAAATTGAAATGCAAGGATGTTCTATAACTTAGTATATTTTACACACTGCAATTAAAATTGTATCCCTCTGCATAATGAGGAACCTGGTATGGCTGCCATTAGATGCTATAGGTACAGTTTAGAGAACTTAAGACATGGACCCATTTTGAGAATGGTCAGAACATCAGACCATGGAGTTATAAATAGTCATGATCAGACCATTAGTGACTATTTTATCAAGTATCATGGGGTCGTTGTAACCTTGCTGCCCCTCATGGAGATTGTTTTAATACACTATTATATATTTACTATATATTAATTGACGTCAGTTTTGTCATAGAACCAATAAATACAGCACGAACAACATCGTATTTCTCACGACGATATTATATCATAAATATTCCAGTATTTTAACAAAAGTATTCATTCGTTTAGCTATCGATAACTGAACATTTTGTGTCATTTTACGTTATTAGAATACAATATAAATAGTATAGTAAAGATAAATAGTATTTTAGTATTTTATAATTATAAGTAAATTCGTCGAATTATGTTGTCCATACAGTCCAGAAAAGCGAAGTTTGATGTTATAAATGGACTAGTTCGAATTACACTGTACAATTATCTAGCTAGTGTTATGCTCTTTATATTACTTTTCGGGCTGACATGATTAACAATATGTTTATGGCAATTATCTTCATACAATGTTATTGCTCTTTATTGGAGACGGGGACAATACTTCTACCATACATTCTTTTGAACTTATATATTTTGATATCATTGAGCTAATTCATCAAATATAATCTTTGTAAGAAAAGGATCTATTGTGTTGAACATGTTGAACATCCTTTCCTTTCTGTACACACTGATGATTCGATCATGATTCAAATCTCGATAGAACGCGATCGAAATCTTAATGATGATCGAAATCAAGGCTAAACAAAAGAAATTATGGATTTTAAAATCTAGGAACTTACATATTCATTCTCTAATTTGCTTGTAACAAGCATTTTAAAGTTCAACTTTAAGCTTTCCTCCATATTGATTTCGATTGTAATTAAACTAGATCATGATCGAATCTTCAGTGAGAAACAAGCGCGTAGGAACTACTTCATCATGCGGTCGGGGGGGGGGCAACATCTGGAGGGGAGAGGGGTCTGGGGAGGCGAAGCCCCTAGTTTTAGCCCCGCAGGGCGTTTCTTAGGAATTACAACAAACAACCCCTATTTTTACACGCAGGGTGTTTTTTTTTTTAAATTTAAACAATTGTTAAATTATTCTCTGACACTAAACTTAATTTTGTATGGTGAATGGGGGGTCAGCCTGCTCGAGTTGCGGGAGGGGGGGGGAGGCAATCCCCCCCCCCCTACCTACGCGCTTGTAAGAATACATCCAACTTCAAAGATCACATATATTTGCAGTTACTCTACATCAACTACATCAGTACCATGCTTGACAAAGATATGGATAATAAGATATTTTTGACATTTTGTATTATCCCCCTATTATAAAAACTTTCACTTATTTTCAGTGATCTCTGTTTCAGGTCAAACCTGCTGTCTGTCAGGCAACTTGTCAAGTTTCTACAGTGTCAAGTGCAATGCAGACTTGACCAGTATTAATCTACTGATAATCCACAAATACCATCAATATAATCGAGATGGAACCGATGAGGCATTAAGAAGGCTGATAATACGAACAAATAACACAAAAACACGTGGGTGCACAAAATACATCAGAAGTATGAGAATTTTAGTACCTACTGTGATTTACAATATTCGCACTAAATGTGGGTTACAATAGGTTTTGATAAATACCACAAACCTTTTCTTTAATGCTATGAACAATTAGTGAGTTGATATTTTGAATTGTGATTGGTGTGATAATATGTTTAAATACCAAATGCATTTTGTGTACCACAGGAAAAAAACAATTGCAATGCCAGATGTCGCAAGCTATTCACACTCTGGAAAAATCTGAAGGCTCATATTATAAATATTGTAAATCTTTATCCAGTAAATCTAAATTTTAAGATAAAAATGTTTAAAATGATAATAATTTGTTATTGACACCCTAACAAATCATGCAATGATTTACATGATGTACGCAGTATCACATTTTTAAAAAATTGAAGATCCCTGTACCTAATGCTCAGCGAAAACCATAACAGAATTTAAAAAAAATATTTGAGCTCAAATCGTAACCGCCTGTTCCTATTTTATCACATTTTTACACTAAATTATTTGTAGGTAAATAAAATAAAATTAAGGGACAGTTGAGAGAAAAAGGTAAACTAAGAATGGAAATAAATATAAACTTTGTAACGAAGTGATCTGTTGTGTAAAATGTATTATTCCAATTCTCTTTTCCGAATACATCCTCTGTACTCTAGTGCATTCCTTTCACAGTACTTTTCCTCTGGTTTCCTCTTTCTCACTGTAATTCTACTAATCTTTTTCTTTTTGTAATGTAAGTGATGACCACGATGCTACTACACATTAGATGAACTCGAAAACGTGACTCCTCCACCCATGCCTCCACTCGGTCACTCTTAACTAGCGCCACATAGCGGCAAACGCGGTACTAGCACTTAGCAACCAACAGCCTTGAATATGTTGTCAAATATTCTAACTCGTTGCTTGCCGCAGAAGTGAATCCCTTATCGGTTGACTCGGGTAATGAATCACAGAATCCAACCACAGCGATGTAAGAAGTCATAGGTTTACGCTTTCATCTAACCAGTACACCATGGTCATGTCTGAAATGATTTTAAAAAAGTGCCAAGTTTAATGACTGATTTAATATGTTTCAGTGTCGAAGCAAGCCGAGTTTCCTTCCGTCGCCACAACATCTGCTGCTGATGTTGATATTGTACGTCATGTTTTCTTCCAATGTTTTGAGTGCTCAACTCAATTCAGAGATATCAGCGAGCTTCAAGACCACATGATAAACGTTTGCTATCGAGAGTCTGCGGTTGTGACTGACTCGATCAACCCATTGCAATGCTCTACTTGCAAGAGGTTTTATAAGAAGAAGATTGCATTGAACTTTCATCGTAAACATGAGTGTGGTAAAGTTCTGCGATGTGGGCAATGTAAGAAGGAGTTCAAATACATTACCAGCCTATCAGCTCATGTCAAGCATGAGTGTGGTAAAATTCTACGATGTGAGCAATGTAAGAAAGAGTTCAAATACATGTCTGACCTATCTCGTCATGTTAAGCATGAGTGTGGTAAAGTTCTACAATGTGGGCAATGTAAGAAGGAGTTCAAAAACATGACTACACTTACTAAACATGTTAACCACGAGTGTGGTAAAATTCTACGATGTGAGCAATGTAAGAAAGAGTTCAAATACATGTCTGACCTATCTCGTCATGTTAAGCGTGAGTGTGGTAAAGTTCCACAATGTGGGCAATGTAAGAAAGAGTTCAAAAACATGACTACACTGACTAAACATGTTAACCACGAGTGTGGTAAAATTCTACGATGTGAGCAATGTAAGAAAGAGTTCAAATACATGTCTGACCTCTCTCGTCATGTTAAGCGTGAGTGCGGTAAAGTTCTACAATGTGGGCAATGTAAGAAGGAGTTCAAATACATTACCAGCCTATCAGCTCATGTCAAGCATGAGTGTGGTAAAATTCTACGATGTGAGCAATGTAAGAAAGTGTTCAAATACATGTCTGGCCTATCTCGTCATGTTAAGCGTGAGTGCGGTAAAGTTCTACAATGTGGGCAATGTAAGAAGGAGTTCAAATACATTACCAGCCTATCAACTCATGTCAAGTATGAGTGTGGTAAAATTCTACGATGTGGGGAATGTAAGAAGGAGTTCAATATCTTTAGAAATCTTACTCATCATGTTAATCGTGACTGTGGTAAAGAAATCATTTGTCCTCAATGCAAGAGGAGTTTTACTGCACATAGAAGTCTTGTGAGACACATGGCAATCAGCTGCAAGTGTGCCCCATAACAACTCTCACTGCGTGTGGTTTTCACTGAAAGACACATCTTCTTTTTTTTTTGTAATATGTTAATACTTATACTTAATATCTACTTGTTTAGTTTTAAACTATTTTTTAATATTAGTTTCTTTTTGATTTGATGGGTTAAATTCTACTTGCTTTTTTTCTAGTGTCGTATTTGTATTCCTCACAATATAATATTTTAAATGTTCTAGTATTAATTAACAAAACTAGGATTTCATTGGTTTAGCTATCGATAACTGATCATTTATGTGTTATTTTACATTATTAACGTTCAAATTAGTTTATTCATCGAATAATGTAGTCCAATCTGTGGAGAAATGCCAAGTGTTTTGTGAACTAGTTCGAATAATGAGCAATTGTTATGCTCTTTATATTATTTTTTGGCGAAAAGATGTCAATGGCAGTAATCATCATACAATGATTATTGGAGACAGGGACCAAACTTCTACCATAAATTCTTATGAACTCATGTATTTTGATATCTTGAGCTCATTCATCAAATATAATCTTTGTAACAAAAGGATCTATTGTTTTGAAAATGCGTCTAATGCTTCCCTATATATCCTTTTCACACTGAGGATTCGATCATGATCCAAATCTCAATTGAGCTGCAAGACACGATTTCGAAATCCTGGTCAAACAAAATAAATTATGGGCATTTTAAAGTTCAACTTTAGGCTTTCCTCCATATTGATTTCGATTGTAATTCAACTGGATCGTGATCGAATGTTCAGTGAGAACCGGTAGTAGAATATATACATCCAACATCACAGATCACATATATTTGCAGTTACTCTACAGGTACTACATCAGTACCATGCTTGACAAAGATATGTAAAATAAGAAATTTTGACATTTAGTATTACTACCCCCGTATTATAATAACTTTCACTTATTTTCAGTGATCTTTGTTTCAGGTCAAACCTAATTTCTGTCAGGCGACTCGTCAAGTTTCTACTGTGTCAAGTGCCATGCAGACTTGACCAGTCTTGATCTACTGATGATCCACAAATACAATCGATGTAAACGAGATGGTACCGATGACGCATTAGAAGGCTGATAATACGAACAATAACACAAAAACACGTGGATGCACAAAAGCATCAAGAAGTATAAGAATTTGAGTACCTACTGTGACTTACAATATTCGCACTAAATGTCGGTTACAATAGGTTTTTATACATACCACAAACATTTTCTTTAATTCTATGATCAATTAGTGAGTTGAAATTTTGAATTGTGCTTGGTGTAATAATGTGTTTAAATACCAAACGCATTTTGTGTACCACAAGAAAACACAATTGCAATGCCAGATGTCGCAAGCTATTCACACTCAGGAAACATCTGAGGGCTCATATTAAATATTGTAAATCTGTATCCAGTGAATGTAAATTTTAAGATAATAATGTTTAAAATTATAACAATTTTTCATTGACACTTTAACAAATCATGCAATGATTTACATGATGTACGCAGTATCACATTTTTAAAAAATTGTAGATCACTGTAGGTACCTAATGCTAAGCGAAAACCATACCACAATTTAAAACAATTATTTGAGCTCAAATCGTAACCGCCTGTTTCTATTTTATCTCATTTTTACACTAAATTATGTGTAGGTTAATGAAATAAAATTAAGGGACAATTGAGAGACAAAGGTAAACCAAGACTGGAAATAAATTTAAACTTTGTCACAAAGTGATCTGTTGAGTGAAATGTATTAATTCCAATTTTCCTTTCCGAATACATCCTCTGTTCTGTAGTGCATTCCTTTCACAGTAGTTTTCCTCTGGTTTCCTCTTTCTCACTGTGATTTTACTAATCTTCTTTTTGTAATGTAAGTCTTGACCACGATGCTACACATTAGATGAACTCGAAAACGTGACTTCTCCACCAATATCTACTTGGTCACTTCCAACTAGCGCCACATAACGGCAAACGCGGTACTAGCACTTAGCAACCAACGACCTTGAATATGTTGTCAAATATTCTAACTCGTTGCTTGCCGCAGAAGTAATCGCTTATCGGTTGACTCGGGTAATGAATCACAGAATCCAACCACAGCGATGTAAGAAGTCATAGGTTTACGCTTTACGCTACGTTTAAGGCCGATGCACAATTGACGCAGACGGACGACGCGGACGGACGACGGAGACGGATACAATGTTAAAGTCGTCGTCCGTCCGCGTCCGATTGTGAACAGCCAGAGTGAATATGTCATACCTAAACATCGTATCCGTCTCCGTCGTCCGTCCGCGTCGTCCGTCTGCGTCAATTGTGCATCGGCCTTTACGCTACATATCCTGCGGATTAAACATCACAATTCATCTGATCTCTGAATTCGGCTGAAATTCCCAATAAAAATTCAAATAATTTTCCTTGTTTGTTATTATATTACCCTTTCGCCTTTATTATGTGACTATGGAATTACTATTTTATTGTTTCTGAGTTGAATAGAAATTCTAATAATTTATATTGAAGAAATGTTTTACCTACAAGATCTCTTGTGGGACAAACAAGAGGTAGATAACGTTTTCCCAATTCCATAGTGATGGAATTCGGTCACGGCCATATGGATTAACATTAAATGAAATCGAATTCCATCAGAATGGGGATGGGGAATATTTATTAAGTGGAGGAAAAATTGGTCTTCATGTGTGTTTATTTTGTTAAATTTCAGATTCATTGGACAACGCAAAGACCAAACGTAAAAATTTAGAAACTGGGTATGTGAATGTTACTACGGATGGTGAAGAGATGCAGAGCCAACAAGGAGACGGCCCAAGAGCGAGAACGAGGAAGAACACAACTCCTCGTACGGCTGAATCAACGCCAGTGAGATCTACGTTCCACCATCCTCCAGCAGGCAGCTCCCGTGACGAAAGTCCGGTTGTACGGCTTTCGACTAACCAACTGATAGTTACAACAGGGGAACAAGATTGCTGCCGTTGCAAATGTGAGTAATTTTGATTTTTATCATTTATAATTCGATATTTGTGTAGTCATTTAGCGCGTAGCAGTTACGATGTGCATGAACTGTGTCCCTAACATCCAATATAAATCACCATAGTTATTTAAAACTAAATGGAACCAGACAAAAAGCGGGGATTTCTTGACGCTACATACGCGTGCTTGCCAACACTATCCAGCAAAATACATTTTATATTCTTTCAGCTCGTGACGATCAGTTGCTCCGGCTGCTTGTCGATATAAAACATCAAGTCGTACAGCAGGCTGTGAACCAACAAGCTATTATGAACCAGCTGAGGGAGCACCATGGTCCCACCGTGGTCCTGCCTCAGCAAAACATAAGAACCGGCGAGGATCTGGGCCTGCCCCTTAGTACAGTGGAGGAAATGTACACCCTGAACGATCGCCTCAAGTCAAAAGAGGACATGGCCAAATTGGTATGTTGTTTTGAGACATATGTCATACTTTATTTTTAACGGTTTATGCAAGTTGAAACAATAATATTTTATATGTACTATTACAAGAAGTAATCATTTTGGTTTGTCTCAAATTGCAAGATCATAAGTAGAATTCTAATAATAGGTTGTATATATTAATTAATATTAATTATTAAGTGATTAATAGCATATGTTCTTATTTCTTTAGGTTACTTATCTAGGATCTATCGGAGGATCGACAACAAAAGAGATAATAAAAAAAGTTCTAAGTCATCTTATGACCGATGAGTTGGCTCAATTATTCAACTGGATGGGAATCAATGGCAAGCATACATTCAAAACAATTAGCCGAGTTCTCCTCTTGATTCTCCGTAAGTGTCTAAATATAGTAAATAAATACTATCTTATTTCATGATCCTAGTTTTCGAGTCTTCTCAGTAATATACCTACTCATAGCCTCATAGGTAGTGTAAATTGCACAGACTTTTCAAAATTTTGGGAAATAATGATTCATCAAATCATGTGTATTTCTATTCGATAACTACCCTAGATTATGTTGCATGCAGCAAGTGTTTAATTGTATTTCTTTTCATTCCATTCAGTATTGCTTGTCGCTTATAAATAAATACAAATAATCTTCCTGAAAAGTCACATTGACGCAAACAGCTGACACAATTAATGAAGATTACCGAGAACTGTTTTATTTTGTTTTTGCTTTTTCAGTTGCGGCTCAGAGAAACGACAGCTGCAAGAACCTGAAGAAGGCTGACGTAAAGCATGTTGTGATGCCTTGGCTGCGCTCTGCCTCTGACCGCGCTGGTGGCCGCTTGCTGCGCGCTGAACGGCAGCTTCAACGGGCTTCAAGAGACGGCGGACAAGAACCATCTTCGCTCCATGAAGAGGAAGATGACGCAACAGGAAACATGCAGCAAGATTCATTGGACAATGTAATCAAAGAGCTGGACGATAGCAATTAGCATGGTGCGATCACTCGAGATAGCATTTTTTTTTCTCATATCACATTTCAAAAACCTTTTTAAAACAGTACAATAAAGTAGAAAAGTCTCATTTAATGTCCTGTAATTTGCAACTCCCGTCCAATAACGAGTATTCAATTTTATGTCGCCCCAAAGAATGAACAAAACTTAAAAACTTGCTAAACAATGCTGCCAACCGCACTGCTCTCCTACGCTCCATTCCCGCGCAATTCATACAGTCCTGGAACTTTAAAATGAGATCTTTATTATACACGTAGCTTCATGAATATGAATCAAGTACACAACAAATTTTCAAAACGTTTTGGCAAATCGACTCCAATGAAACATAGAAAATAACCTAAATAATTAACAATAGAATAAACCCCCCTGGAATTCCCCTAACATTCCCGTTCGTCCCTTAAGTTGCCGTTACGTCAATGCTGTTTCTTGCTGCTGCTGAAGGAGCTAGTATTAGTTGCCGATTCATATCTCTCAAGTCTTATTAGGTTTGATGTTCATTTTAATTTCCAGTATTTCCCAGTAAACGTTATACTTATAACTTACAGCATGCAGAATTATTTGGAGCATGACAAATGATCTTGAGCTTTGACAATGAAGCCAACGAATGTTTTCAGTCTGGATGACAGTTGGTGTTTTTTTTAGTAATTTTTTTGTAATTGGTTGATTGGTGATGAGCCCCAAATATTTATTGGATTTTTTATTGATTAGATATTACACATAATTTAGAATTTTATTGATTTAATGTTTTTTTTTTAGTAATTTGTTTGTAATTGGTTGATTGGTGCTGACCACCAAATATTTATTGGATTTTTTATTGATCAAATTACACATAATTTAGTATTTTATTGACTAAATGGTGTTTTTTTTAATAATATGTTTGTAATTGGTTGAAATTGGTGCTGACCACCGAATATTTTGTAATCAATCAAATATGATTGGGTTTGTTCACCAAATATTTAGTTTCATTTCCTTGTCATTTAAAAGTAAGGTTTTATAACCTTACTTTTAGTTCTCATTTCAATAATGTTACATAGATGTTGTATTCCCTCAATTGATGTTTTTAATTTACTTCCCTATGATTAACCTTGATTCAACATGAATATGTTTGGTCGTTCTTAAATCATATTTATATTGAGCCATAGTTAATCTTCACTCAGCATTTATTTTTAATAATTATTTATATATTCATTTAATTATTGCAATCCACATTGTATTTATTTCATTTATTTCTATAGATTGTGATGTCACAGTTTTAATTACGCTATACTTTAGACATCTCTTATTCATTCGTAGTGTGTTTTATTTGTGTGTATCATCAACGCATTCTGTACCAATAAATGCATTTACGTGTAAATTAATACTGCTTTTCTTATTTTCATTTTCCCTGAATTAAAAATTACAATGATTAATTAATCAATCAAATTTTATTAATTATCAATTAATTGTGGCTAATTAGTAGGAGGGGGGGGGGGATTCAGTGCACGAACAGTATCCGCATTGCATCCGATATGTATAGGTTTGGTGACCAAAATGTTACAGAATGGCATCCGATATATCAGAACGACGTCCGAAATATATCCGTATGGTGTCCGCAATGTGTCAGAATAGTGTTAGAAACGTATCGTTTTGATGCCGGCCCAGTGTAGTACGCGCATTCTAGTCTTTTAGTGAGTGTCATATTCGTGACGTTATGGACGCGGTTACTTATGTGACTGCTTGGTGTCCGCTATCTGATGACAAACAAATGGATGGCGGCCCGGCGGACACGATTTTGCCAGGTCCGTGAAGTTAGCACCGCCCATTAACGCACTAATTATTTCATGTGTGGGATGAATTAGTGCACAATTAGTGCGTTCGATCGGCACTAATTTTATAATTAGTGCGTCATCCGTTTCCGAGAAAAACGCACTTTACTATGGGCGGTGCCAACTTCACGCAGCACCGCCCATTGACGCACTAATTTTCAAACCCACACAGGCAATTAGTGCACAATTAGTGCGTTCGATCCCCCCCATTCCCATAATTAGTGCGCACTTACTTTTCGAGTTATTCGGGAATAACCGTGGGCGGTGCAGCACCGCCCATTGAAAATTTCAAGGTTTTCAGCACGCCATGTTTTAGTGCACAATTAGTGCGTTCGATTCCCCCCATTCCCATAATTAGTGCGCTCTTACTTTTCGAGTTATTCCTGAAAAACCGTGGGCGGTGCAGCACCGCCCATTGAAAATTTCAATGTTTTCAGTACGCCATGTTTTAGTGCACAATTAGTGCGTTCGATCCCCCCCATTCCCATAATTAGTGCGCACTTACTTTTCGAGTAATTCGTAAATAACCGTGGGCGGTGCAGCACCGCCCATTAAAAATTTTAAGGTTTTCAGCATGCCATGTTTTAGTGCACAATTAGTGCGTTCGATCCCCCCCATTCCCATAATTAGTGTGCACTTACATTTCGAGTTATTCGTGAATAACCGTGGGCGGTGCAGCACCGCCCATTGAAAATTTCAAGGTTTTCAGCATGCCATGATTTAGTGCACAATTAGTGCGTTCGATCCCCCCCATTCCCATAATTAGTGCGCACTTACTTTTCGAGTTATTCGTGAAAAACCGTGAGCGGTGCAGCACTCGAAAAGTAAGCACTCGAACTCGAAAAGTAAGTGCGCACTAATTATGGGAATAGAGGGATCGAACGCACTAATTGTGCACTAAAACATGGCGTGCTAAAAACCTTGAAATTTTCAATGGGCGGTGCTGCACCGCCCACGGTTATTCCCGAATAACTCGAAAAGTTAGTGCGCACTAATTATGGGAATGGGGGGGATCGAACGCACTAATTGTGCACTAAAACATGGCATGCTGAAAACATTGAAATTTTCAATGGGCGGTGCTGCACCGCCCACGGTTATTCCCGAATAACTCGAAGAGTAAGTGCGCACTAATGATGGGAATAGTGGGGATCGAACGCACTAATTGTGCACTAAAACATGGCATGCTGAAAAACTTGAAATTTTCAATGGGCGGTGCTGCACCGCCCACGGTTATTCGCGAATAACTCGAAAAGTTAGTGCGCACTAATTATGGGAATGGGGGGGATCGAACGCACTAATTGTGCACTAAAACATGGCGTACTGAAAACATTGAAATTGTCAATGGGCGGTGCTGCACCGCCCACGGTTTTTCACGAATAACTCGAAAAGTAAGTGCGCACTAATTATGGGAATAAGGGGGGGGGGGGGGATCGAACGCACTAATTGTGCACTAAAACATGGCATGCTGAAAACCTTGAAATTTTCAATGGGCGGTGCTGCACCGCCCACGGTTATTCACGAATAACTCGAAATGTAAGTGCACACTAATTATGGGAATGGGGGGGATCGAACGCACTAATTGTGCACCAAAACATGGCGTACTGAAAACATTGAAATTTTAATGGGCGGTGCTGCACCGCCTACGGTTTTTCAGGAATAACTCGAAAAGTAAGTGCGCACTAATTATGGGAATGGGGGGAATCGAACGCACTAATTGTGCACTAAAACATGGCGTGCTGAAAACCTTGAAATTTTCAATGGGCTGTGCTGCACCGCCCACGGTTATTCCCGAATAACTCGAAAAGTAAGTGCGCACTAATTATGGGAATGGGGGGGATCGAACGCACTAATTGTGCACTAATTGCCTGTGTGGGTTTGAAAATTAGTGCGTCAATGGGCGGTGCGGCGTGAAGTTGGCACCGCCCATAGTAAAGTGCGTTTTTAGTGCCGATCGAACGCACTAATTGTGCACTAATTCATCCCACACATGAGATAATTAGTGCGTTAATGGGCGGTGCTAACTTCACGGACCTGATTTAGCCGGGCCAGTGTCAACGTGCGACACTGGCACCGTTGGTAGCCGTAGGCATCGGCCCAGCACTAATCGGACACTCTGTGTTTGCTGGGCTGGACCGCTGAAAATACTAGGGGTAAATGGAATAATGACAACAAATAGGGGTTGATTCTAAAGTTACAAAATAAAGGTTTGATCTATACATATAGCCTACAACTTGGATGCTTTTTTTTAAATTTAATCTGTGCTGTTATATTTATTTTAAAATTTTAACCACAAATTATCATTTAAATTTGAGAATTTTGAATTCCTAATTCCTAATTTGTTACGCGGAAAAATACTTTCATTTCGTTCCTTTTTTCTTTGAAAATCTCTGTCATGGCTGAAATGCTGATACAAATTTGTTCATAACATTTACATGGCTGAATGCGGCCCGCGGGTCGCGGGTTGCGGGATTTGATGTTCTGTAAAGATCAGGAGAATTTTTGTGACATAAAAATCAATATTTTTAATGTGAAAAAAATTGTGCAAAATTTCAATTTTGAAATGAGAATACAATTTTGAAAAATCATCCTTGTCTGTTGTCACCTTTTTCTCATGAGACTGGAATTACCATTCTATTGTTTTTAATTAATTGCCGATTCTAATAATTAATATTTTACAAAAATACCTGTCTGACAAGCAAGGTCACCTCAAATACACAAAAAAGCAGTTAAATATGTAAATTCATAAGAATAAATAAATTAAACTAAAATTGCCAATAACACAAGAGAAATATATGTCTAAAAATGCAAATTCATTTGTGAATCTCATTTTTTTGTCGTCTGGAGCTTAACGTCGCACTGTTCTGCAGCGAGGCTAATGGCGACGGATGAATGATTATGATGATGATTGGGAGGTGATGTGAAGAGTGGGTAAGATGGAAGGTGGGAAGGAGGCGGTCGTGGCCTATTAGTAGGGTACCTTCCCAGCATGTGCCTGTCGACTGAGGGAAAACCACGAAAAAACCCCAGTCAGGAAGGACGGCCGCGGGAAATATCTCAGTTCGCGCCCCCTCTTGTGCGCGTGCGCTGGCTTGCCGGTCGGGGACAGGAAACCCACCCCGCTGATGAATGCCTGTCGACAAGAGTGGGGGTAACTAGGGTCGAGTTAGGTTAGGTTAGTCAGCTGGTCGCAAACACAAGCGTGAACGTGTTGAACCGGTGCGCTAGAATCTGTGTTTTCGCTGGAATTACTTGTGATTCTAATGAATTAGTGCAATATTCGTGTTACAGTCTAGTGTTGTTCGATATTGTGTGCTTACTTTGTACCTTGTCTTGTGTTTCACGTGCTATTATAGTGAATGTAGTGATCAGGTAGTGAACTAGTAAAGAGTGCAAAGTGAATGCTCGATATGCATTTCAAGACTATAGTACTCACTTGTAGTAATGTTAAGGCCATTACTTGTACAATTTAATTAGTTTTAAGAGCTACGTCTGTGTATAATTCGAAGAGGAACGTATAGGTTTGTTCTAGCAGTCACGTTGTGGACTTGCAGGAAGGGCCTGGGTTCGATCCCGATTTTTTGTTGTGGCTGCTAGTTGGGGGGAAAATCATGTAGGAAGGCCACGACGCTTTCGATCATCCATCCTATTCATTATCATGATATTCAGTCATCCTTTACCATTTGACAGTGCGTCTTTTAAACACCACGAAAATTAAATAAATAGGTCTACAAATGAAACCGTAATATTTATTTAATATTCAATGGTATACTAATTCCACAAACATTTTGCTTATTTATGCCAATGTTTACACGTTACGTAGGTATTATTATTTATTTATATTGTGTTAGGTGAAGTAAATCTGTGAACTGTTCTTTCGAACAACGTTTAGGTTCTTGCCTTGACCACCGTCCACTCACAATATTAGCGTTAACTGACACCTGTTCCTTCATTGTCTTCTACTGTGTTCTCAACTGGACAATCACCTTTTGAGTTCTCTTTGTGTGTCCATATTATGTTACGGATGAATGAGACGTTTGTTATGAATGAATGTTATGAACAATTTGGTGTTCCAGAATCAATTGACTCTTTTTTTCGTGGTCATTTGACCCAGATGTTTATTTGATTTTGTGGACTAATTGCATTGACAATTGATTCATTTTTAAGAGGGCTTGGTAGTGAGCGTGGCCTTGACGAGTTTTTTAATCGATTTTTATCAATATCTTTTTCCAGTGTAATTGTTAACAAAATAGGGCTATGGACGTGAATTCAGAACAGTTCAATGAAAATAATTTCATAGTTTGGAATAAGTTACCCGAAAATTACTACATTTTCGGGTTCTAAACACCTGTTGGACAAAATAAAACTAATAACTTATTCCAAACTATGAAATTATTTTCATTGAACTGTTCTGAATTCACGTCCATAGCCCTATTTTGTTAACAATTACACTGGAAAAAGATATTGATAATAATCGATTAAAAAACTCTTCAAGGTCAAACTCACTACCCAGCCGTCTTAATGAAATAATATTTGGTGTTGTGGGTTAAATTTCCTCTGCTTTCACGGAATGGCTGGGCATGGTTGGTGGTTGGTAAAGGGTTGGGAGGGGAAGGGGATGGGGGTAATTTGCTTGTGCTTATGTATACCTCGGGGCACGTTCCCCCAAGGAGGTTTTAATGCATCTTGGTTTCCCCCTAGGGCAAAATGCGTACCCATGAAAAAATGAGGTAAAACTCATAGGTAGTTTTACCTATGAAAACTACCTTTTCATAGGTAGTTTTTGCGGACGTGAGACGAATATATTTTAGATTATTTTTACAAATAGGTACCTACCTACCTATTATTTGTAATTTTTTGTGTCCAATAACCATTAATCAATAAAAGTATTCGGCCGGCAATTTATGGAAATAGAATTTGCAATCAATTGAATCTCAACTATCTAGGCACATAATTTTGTTCTACCTAAATTAAATCTAGGTACTATTGCAATATACAAATTATAATTTGGAATATTTTATTTAGTTCGATAGGTACGCAATTTGCTTTTTATTGCATTTCAATATAGATAATGCATTCATTTCTTAAAAATTATTCCTATTTCAAAATAACAACTTTGGTAATAGGTAGCCTACACACTATTTGCTTGCTCAAATGTGTAAGTTTTCATTCATAAATTTAAATTCAGTTGATATTTTGGCGGTAAAACGGTATATTCCTGGCGAGTGTTGTCTTTTTTTTTATCAACCAACAATGATGTCGATTGGTTACAATCAAGTATGACAACATTAGACAGGAATTATTTTTCCCGCCAAAATCTCAACTGAATTTAAGTTTCATATTTATGAATGAAAACGTGTACTTTTCAGATTGAAAGTGTGTGTTTTACCAACAATTGATATTAGTTTGAAAATTGTATTTTAACCATTAAAAAACGTATGCATATTCGCTACAGTAGGTAGTTGATTTTGTGTGCCACCTGTTTGATTCGAGATTGTTGTCTTATTTGGCAATTATTTGCCTGATGACGGAGGTAAAAGTCAGCCGAAGCGTCAATTTGCGATTTTACATCAATTCAAAAAATGTTACTCATAGCTTGCACGAACTTCTTTTGTTTTATACAAAATTAGTTTTTTAGTTTTTTTGTTTTTTGTTTTATTCTTTTGTTTTCAATGCAATTTTTTTTATTTTTCTACCAGAGGACGGACATTTTGTTGGCACGTTGACGGGTCAGATTATAGCTTTATTGAGGTAAATCGATGTTTTTTTATAATGTGAGTGATTCCTCTTCGTAGGTACTAAAGATATCTCCGGAGCCAATACAATTTCCCAGGTATCGGCAAAAAGCTGAGAATCACAGCTATTCTGCGTACCATCAAGATGGTGGCAGGCAACAATGAGATGACATCACATGAAAACTATGAATTAGCATTTTCTAATTTGTTCCTCTTTGTTCCAGATACCGAGTACTGGCCTCCAATCGCATCCGACTCCAAGCTTCATTCCTGCGCTAAATGCAGCAAAAAGTGCACCAGTAAAAGTGCACTTTCGCGTCATCTTCGTTATGAATGCGATAAGCATTTGACCTGTGTAAAATGCAAAACAGTTTGCCAGACGATACAAATGTACAGCAGCCACGTGAAATACGAGTGTGGACAGACTTTGCAGTGCGCAACATGCTCTAAAGTGTTCAAACGTCACAAGCATCTTACGGCTCACGCTATGCATGAATGTGGCAAGACGCTGAAATGTCATAAGTGTAATAAAGCGTTTAAGTTTCTTTCGGATTTGTCGGTACATACGAATCATGAATGTGGTAAAATCATTCAATGTACGAAATGTAAAAAGATATTTAAACTGAAACGTTCTTTGCAGCGACATGTGAAACAGTGTATACAGTGATTTGTAGTCCTTTAAACTGCCAATATTCAGATTGTGACCGTCTCACTCAAAATAGAATATTTTAATGAATTTAATGTGTACCAATGAGTATTTAAATGTGTAAATGAACTGCTCTGTGAACAACATGAACCATTTTTAAAAAATCCTAATAAATACGAGCTGATCAAATTCAGAATTTCGTTGGATTTAAAATTCAGCAAACTTTTAGTTCAGAATATTTTTAGGAGTTCAAATTTTTCAAAAGTATTATTTGTACTTTTTTCAAAAGAGCACATTTTTCATCTGTGCCGCTTTAACATAATTATCAACAATAAATTCCACTGCTTCTATCTGTAATTAGCTGACAACAATCTGAAAAGTGTAATTAGTCTTAGGGCAGATTGGTAATCCTTCGCATTAAAAATGTTTTCTTGTTTATTAACAAATGGAGTAGGTACCTACTTAATATTGTGTAATTATACTATATCCCCATAAAAAACACTTCGTGTAAAAATACCAGCCAACCCAGTAAACACCCAAAGTGCTGCCAGCATGCTGCCGGTACCGGCCAATTGCTCTGGCCAGTACTGGCCCGGTACCGGCCAAAAGCCGTGGCCGGTACCGGCCCAGTAAAAATGTGTCGCTTTGGCCAGAACGTTGCCTGTACCGGCTGGCCAGCACTCAGCCTTCACCTTGCCAGAGTCTTGGCCTTCACGCAGCCAGCAAGTAGCCAGCATTGTGCCGTATGGCCAGCACCTTGCCTGCATCGCGCCTTGACGACGCCAGCCTCTGGCCAGAACCTAGCTTGAACGAAGCCAGCATGTGGCCCGAACCCAACCTGAACTCATTTCCACTATTATCCACCAGGGGCCACCAGGAACCAAATAAACGGTTATTTTGAATTCAAATATTAAAAATAAAACTATAATGGGTGATAACTAAGCGAGTTTTTATCGTAATTAAATTCTGACGACATATTTCCAGTCATTATCACAATGTTGATTTTATTCTGAAATTAAACGCAAATCGGTTAGTTATGACTGGACGTGGAATCGAACTCGAAACAGCGACAAGCAAACTGGGTAGAAGGCAGACGCTGTACCCACTCGACCACGGCGACAGCTGAGGGTTTAGAGCGCAGAGTGTCTAATAGTGACAGAGGGATGAATGGACTCAAATGTATCAGGAAACTGAAAATATTTGTACCACTACAGATACATTATTATACGTGTTCTTGTTAATTTGTAAATGCACACGGAAAAATCAATGCATTACCTGCGACGGCACGTGCGTAGGTATTTGTGCTTGAAATATCGAATCCATTCGTATCATTTGATATGTAAAATCTGAATTCGAATGAAAAACATACTTTTTTCTATTTTGAGATTAATAATTAAATAACGAATAAGATTTAGAAGGAAAAAATTATTATAGCGGATCTGCTGTCGTTAAGAACATACGCGAGAATGCGGATTTAATTATATTATTTTGATTTTAAAAATAACTGTCGATAAAAAAACAATCCGCTTGCTAGAGGCTATAACTGTATAGGTGCGCAAGCACAATGTAAGCTACTTGTTGCCGGCCGCGTGCTGGCCAGCCGGTACTGGCCCAGTGCTGGCTGGCCTGCAAGTGGCCGCGTGCTGGCCAGCCGGTACCGGCCCAGTGCTGGCTGGCCTGCATGTGGCCGCGTGCTGGCCAGCCAGCACTGGGCCAGTACCGGCTTCATTGATGTTGGCCAGCATGATCTTTGAATGCACCATCTTGTTCGTGGCCAGCACCTTGCCAAAGTGGCCGGTACTGGCCCATCACCGTGCCTTCATCTAGCCAGCATGATGTGTTTACTGGGAAGTCTCTTCTACTAAAAAAAAAATCTATGAAATCTAAAAATTCTGCACTGAAAAGTAATGATATCAAAAAATTTGCCAAGTCAAAACTTTATTTGAAAATCAAAAAATACTTGGCGCATCGTGTATATTAATAGCTTAGAAGTATAGGCCAGATATAAAATATTAATATACATAAAATATACAAACATAGTATACATATACTATATGTATAGTATACATATAGTATACCATATAGTATATATATATAGTATAGTATACTATATATAGTATATAGTATAGTAAACATATAGTATAGTATACTATATGTATAATAGTATACTATACATATAGTATACCATATAGTTACAAACATATAGTATATATAGTATACATAGTATACCTATAATGCCCTAAAAAAATCTATGCGCCAAGTATTTTTTGATTTTCAAATAAAGTTTTGACTTGGCAAATTTTTTGATATCATTACTTTTCAGTGCAGAATTTTTAGATTTCATATATTTTTTTTTTAGTAGAAGAGACTTGGCTGGTATTTTTACACGAAGTGTTTTTTATGGGGATATCACTCCTTTTTTTAGTTTATTCTAACAACTTGTGACACATATGAAATGAACAATTACTAAATTCTTTAAAAAAATCATCACCCTTTACAATTTCGTTACCACTAATGAATAGCAGCGTATGGTCCTAAATAATTGCTTTAAATGATCTTTCACGAAGAATAGCAAAGGTTTCATTCCAATCAGTCAACCCAGTTCCGAGATATGGAAACACTTCGGTTTTCAAAATGGCTGCTGAACTTTCTGCAATGCCACATAGAATTTATTTCTATAAATGATGTGTATCATTTTAAGCTTTCTGAATATGTATTTATTGTATAGGAGGGAATTATAATAATTTATACATTTAAATGACGTCATTTCCGGTCTCATAAATAGGACAATTCTATTTGTACTGTTCATATTCCATAGAGATAGCCATCCGAATCGTTTGGCGCTAGTTTCATACCGATTTGTCTACCAGTTTTTGAGATATGACGTTACTTCCGGTTTAAAAATGGCGGCTGAAATCTCTGACCCCTTGAAGTATATTTGAAACATGATTACAATTTTATAAGCTGTCTCAAATAGTATATTTATTGCATCAAAATAAAAATTTGTGAGATTATTAAAATGTGTGACGTCATTTCCGGTTAAGGTATGGGAAACTGCAAATATTATTGATGATAATACATAAAGTTGACCGTCTAAATTGTTTTGCGCTGGTTTCGTTGAAATCTATTTAGCCGTTATTGAGATATGATGTCACTTCCGGTTTCAAAATGGCGGCTTCCGGTTGGTTTTATAACAAGTCACATGAGACGTCAAAAGTACATACGTTACATAAATATCAAAATAATCGGATCAACCTTTGTTGCCAAAAAGCCAATCGATGTATTTCAAATTTCATTACGTCTGAAACCTGCGGGATTTGGCTCAGAGGGTAGAACACAAAGAATCAGCAATATTATAATTTGTTTATTACAAAGAAAATAAATGTTCATTGATGTGAAAAGAGCAATCAAAAATTATGAAACAATATTACGTTCGATACGTCGGCAGTAGTGATGATGTCGCCTGGTTTGTTTACTTCCGCGTAAACAAGTGGATGGCGTTGACTCTTGCGTAGTGTGTCCCGTGAACTCCAGTCCACCAGCAGAATGAAATGACTGGATATGTCACCTCCTTCAGCTGCGATGCGATGATGTTGTCTATTAACCCCTTGGTCACCAGGACGTCCAGCAGTCCGTGCACAAGGAGTGACCTCCTCGAGCAGTTGGATCAAGTTGGCTCAGGCTGATGACGTTCGTGGCTGCAGACTCGTCGGTTTCTCCCGGAGTTGCAATTCACTAACTTTTATACTTTAACATTTACTGACTTTAATGTTGAAACTGTTCAGTTGATCACTTGTAACTTGAAATTGTCTTAATGCGATATTATTTGCCTCAGCATTAGGCTTGAAGTTTGAATTTACTGGGTTGACGTTTATACAAAAATGTTATTTTAATGTTTACCTTCGATCACATCGGCACTGTCTCGCTGAAATTATACTATGTTGCGTGCACAAGGCTTCACGGTTCGCGAGGCAGGTCTCACTGCTCTGAGAAAACTCCGACTGATCAAGTTTGTCTGGTAGCTT
This sequence comes from Leuctra nigra, assembly GCA_934045905.1. Taxonomy (NCBI): domain Eukaryota; kingdom Metazoa; phylum Arthropoda; class Insecta; order Plecoptera; family Leuctridae; genus Leuctra; species Leuctra nigra. The sequence goes on from OW203768.1 coordinate 7,695,785, forward strand.
GACGTTTTTATACCCTCTGACATCGTTTTCCCTCCAAAGAATCTGATTGGTTGGTTTCGTACACGTGGTAGCTAATTTTAGACATTCTGTCATTTCTAAAGCCCGCGAAACGACTTTCTTTCTGCACGTAGGCCCATGCTTTTCTTGGAATCACTGAAAACTAGTCTGGCTGACTGGTTTTGTAGCGTTATCACAATGACTGGTTCACTTGTTATTACGTGGTGACATCACAATTTAGGTAAGGTCACATACTTTTTATATGGATTCACTCACTTTCTTGATATAATTGCACATTGTTAAACTTATTTGATTGCTCGTTATATTTTTGTCTATATTTTGATTGCTGTTGAATTTTAAGATTGTAAGTTTACATAATGATTCTAATTAATTACTTTGTGTTCAGTTAACCTTGACTCTAAGAATGCCATGCTACAAGCTTGTTCATTCTTTAAACCTACTTCAAGCAAACATTATTATTTTTAAAGTTAATTTTCTAACCTAGATAGGCCAACTTGTTACACGTCATTTCCGGTTTCTTTAACATAATGTTTAGTCTTTTGCTACTTATCATGCATATAGATGACCGTCTGGATCGTTTGGCGCAATTTTCGTTCCAATCGGTCCAGCCGTTGACGAGATATGACGTCACTTCCGGTTTCAAAATGGCGGCACAAAAAATTCATGGGGTGAAGGTTAAATCAGACGCCAAAAGTGCACACGTGGTAAAAATGTGGGATCAATCGATTCAGCCGTTTAGGCTGTGGCCTGTTTACCGGATTTAAATTCCAGGAGACTACTACTACTACTACTACTACTGAGATTATTATTATTATGAAAACCGCCCTAAAACACTGTTTTCACGGCCCTCTAGCGCGCAAAGGGCGTAACCTATTGTTCCCAAATTTGGTATATGTTGTAGGGTGGGCCTTAGCTCGAAATTAAGATATATCGCAACAATGTGAGATTTTCCAATTTTAAGATCCAGTAGGCCGAAAATGCCACTTTGATGCTTACAGTAAAAGTGGGTTTGCTCCAGCCTTTTTAAATGAGTGTGTGCGCGCGCCGTACGACTTGGCTGGCGTGGAGCGACCGCTCCACTAGATATTCAAATAAAAATTACAAATTTTAATTTTACATTCTTCAATGTTTCTGCGTTATTTCTCTAGATTACTTAGAAACACACGAACTGGGGCTCGAACACTGTACCTGTACAGCGGGTTATCTCGATTGGTAGATCTCTCGGCAACTGAAAAGTTCGGGTTCGAGGCCCAGTTTGACCAAATATTTTTGTCATTGTGAATCCTGTCATTTTAAAGTTATAATATATTAATTGTTTCATATGGTTTGTGGATTTATGCTACCAAGAACCTTGATCGCTTTACAGGAAATAAAAACTATATTTGATGAACTCATTAATTTTCAGTGAATTCTTTGTTTTTCTTAGCCCAGTTATTAATGCCACCCCATTTCTGTTTCAGCTACAGCAGAATGGCTTCCTGTCAAAAGCTCTGATTCAAGTCAACAAAACCTTCCAGGATTCTTCTGGACGAATGACAATCAAACTCGTAACATAGAAACAGACAGAGTCAACATTGCAGTTCCTACCGAGAGAAATCAGCGAGTTGAAAATGTGTTGATTTCTTGTGATAAATGCTTCAAGCAGTTCAAATCCCATTATTCTCTAAAACATCATCTTCGCTATGAGTGTGGAAAGGAGCTGAGATGTTCTAGCTGCGGGAAATGTTACCGATCCTTCTCTGGCTATAACAACCATGTCAAGTATGAATGTGGCAAAGTATTGGCTTGTGCTAAGTGTGGTACGATTTTCAAATACTATCCTCAGTACACGTCTCATTTAAAGTATGGATGTGGTTCCAATGTTGCTAAGGAGGAAGGCTAGCTGTTAAATGCGAATAATAGTTTAATTATATTATATTACTTGGTTGATTATTCTGTATTAAAATTTTTATAGTGGTGACTAAAATCGTGGTCGAAATGTGTAAATAAAAGATAATTGATGTAGTTTTGAAGTTTTCATGCGCTGAAGTATTTTTCTACAATTTGTTTACAAGCAGTTCAAGCATTGTTTACATATTTTATATCATACTGCCCCATTATTTTTTGCTGTTGTATAATTAAATTTGTACTCGACGATATTAACTTAATAAACAAGTCGATAGATAGTAATGTTTATTTAATTATTGTTATTATTTATTTTTAATTTGTGTTCTTTTATAAATTCTTTGCCTTGTGACGTTCAAGTAATGCATCAGTACTGTAATAATTTGATTTTAAAGGAATATTTGTGTACAATATGTTGCATGAAACGTATTTTCTGACAAAAGAAACTGGACATTGTTTCTTAAACTTAAATAAAATGTAATATTATTTCCAGAATTTCTGTTTAAAAATGTGTCTTATTTTTTAAACAATTTTGTACTCTCAAGTCATTCGTATGGCAAAGTAACGTCTAATTTATTTGTTTATTTATTTTTAACTTATTCCCTTGATTTGTTTCAGATACGAAAGACTGGTTTCCAGTAATCACAGACGTTCACAGCGTATCTGACGCTTCACGCTTCCACTGTGAAAGATGTAATGACAGCTTCCGCAGCAAGTATTTTCTCGACAAACATATCGGCAACATCTGCGGCGTTGAAAAGACCGACGAAGTTATTCGCCAGAAGGCTATCAACGATATTAAAAACATTGAATTGAATGTCAGATCTCATACATGTGCTATGTGCAAAATTGTTTTCAATAGCACTGTCCTTTACTGCAGACACCTTAAGGATGAACCATCACCAGGTCATCTACCAACAATTTTTTGCAAAACCATTTTATTTTGTTCCTAATAGTATTATCTACAACATAAGATCAAAAAATGTATACCTTACCGACCTAACTTTTGTGTAAAACGTTTTCAAAGTTCGAGATTTTTACATGGCTCTTATGGGGGAACGAATTAATTTCCTACATTTTTCTAAATTATTTTTAATCCGCACCAACAAATTCAACAGAAAACTAATGAAATATTCTTCGACTAATACTGAATGCATTGAAAACTTAAAATACTCTTGTCACCGACTTAATTTCTGAGATAATGGCATTTAAATGTTTGAAAATCTTGATATATGGCCATTTAACATGGGACAACTGAACTAGTCAAAACCACTGCTGTATTCTTAACAAAATTATTTTACGAAAACTTTGTTAAAAAAGTTATCATCATCTCATATCGTATTATTCTCAACATATTACATTATAAAACTATGTTTTAAAGCTTAAACATGAGTTTTCTGAATTAATTTATCTCATGATATGAATCTAGTCATTCAAAGCGATGGTTCATCCTTAAAACGTGTATGAAAGAAATTAAATGTGATCAGTGCGATAGGGTTTTTAAAAGCAATTCCAATTTTTATACACACGTTAAACGTGAATGTGGAAGAGTATTTGACTGTAAAAATTGTGGTAAAATATTTAAGCTGTATTACCCTTTTAAGTTTCACGTTTTGTATGGGTGTGGTAAGGATCCACAATGTCCAAAGTGCAAAAGATTTGTTGCTGGGAAAAGTGCAATTCTGCGTCACGTAAAAAAATGTAAATAAAAGTATTATTTGATGCTGATGGATCATTGAAATGGCATAATGGTATTTGCTTTCATTACGGACGGATACAATAAATTTTTTTATGTTTGAAGAGAATTTAGATGCCATTTTGACGATGATTTATTTTCTGTAATTTACTTTTATTGTTTGTTTGATGATAATTGAGCGAGCGTAGCGAGCGTCACCACGGTACTCTTATGGCACTTTCTCTGTGTGTTTTTTTTGTTTGTTTGTATTTTTTTTTGCCTGCACTGCCCAGGTCAAACCGCACAACCAATCGATCTGAAATTTTGCAAACATACTAACGTAATCTATGCGGTCCCTGGGATCTTTTCTGAACGGGATCATGTGATTGGTTCAAATTTTATAGAAATTATCTTTCGATTGGTTGGTTCGATCAATTTGAAATTTAGCAAAGTCATTGCAACCAACATTGTACCCAATCATAAAAATTTTCAGCTAAATCCTCCCATTGGTTCAAATTTGAAACCATTTTTCCTGTGATTTTTGAAATTTACACTAGAACCGATTGACCGACCAACTAAAAACTTCGCATGGTCATTGGTACCAACATTTAAGGTATTTTTGCCAATTTTCAGTTTAATCTGTCGTTTTTTCAAAAGTTTTTGTCATTTTATGGACATTTTGCATGTTGGCTGTCAAATTCACGGCGACTTCGAATCTTCAGTTCAAGGCAAGGTAGTTAGAGCAGAAAGTTTCAAACGAAATGAAACTAATATTGACCGTTCAACAGATTGATCTGATATTGTGTATACACTAATATCATATCATATGAGTGGTCCCAGGTATATTTTTTGAACGAGATCCTGTGATTTTTGAAAATTAACAAGGAACCGTTCAATCATAAAGGTTTAATCGATCAACTTAAAACTTAGCAAGGATATTGGGACCAAATTTTTGGAGGTTTTGGAGATTTTTACACAAGTCTGTGACGAAATTCAAGAATTGGCTTTTAATGACATTTTCGATATACATAATTTCGGTTCGAGGTGTTGCGTGTATCCGTGCTCGCTCATCAACGCGTTTCACAGAGCGTTTTCCTAGTATATACTGTTAGTAATTATACGTAACGAGTGAAATATTAAAAGAATAATTTTGAATAGACGTGTCAAGTACACTCCTGGACACGAAATTGGCCCGCAGTTAATGTTCAACATTTAACATTTATTTGAATGTAATTTTTTGGCACAAAGATCGGATGGCTAGTGTGAGTTTAGGGCCGCAAAATTACTTTAAATAAATAAATAAATAAATAAATAAATACTAGCCGTAGTGGCAGTGCCACTGAAGTGTCCAGGAGTGTACCTATGTCTAAATTATATAATTGGCGACAACATTGTCGCTTGAAAACTAATGCTGAATTGATGTATGTTTTTGTTAATGAATGATTAATTAAGTAGATTCTCCTTGCCATGTCATTAATTATCTCATAGTCAATACATTGAGTCAACGGTGAACTAAAATATTCCTAATTATGAATGTTTTGTTTTCAAATGATAGCATTTATTTGCCGTCCGCTCCTAGTTTTGTACTATTCCTGTAAGAAGTCCGCATCTACAATTTTTTGTTTATCTACGGTGAAAATATAATTTTTGTAATAATTTGTGTTGCTGCCTAATTTTTGATTATCATTGAGATTCAATTTGTTCTCAAAATATTAACTTAAACAATAAACTATTGATAGATAAATCACTTGTAATTTAATTATTTTGTGTTTTTTAATTTATGTTCTCTATTACTTACATAATTTACTGTGTAATGTGAATGTACCTAATGCTTCAATGTCTCGGTAACATTTTGATTTTAAAGTCTACTTACCATTTTAGGATACTTTTATATGTTGCATGAAACTTATTGTCAAGTATTAACTAACCATAGTTTCTGGAATTGGGACACGTCGTATTACTTCCTTTGTGAATGTTTATTTGAAATACATCTATTTTTCCATGTTTAAATTTTGCTTTAAAATGTGAACCTATGTGTTTTATTGTGATATTGTGTACCGTAATATTGATGTATATTTTTGACATGCCCACTTTAATTGTTTCAGATACGAAAGACTGGTTTCCAGTCATCACAAAAGTTTACAGTGTTCCTGCCAAAGCACAATTCCACTGTAATACGTGTAACGTCAGCTTCCGCAGCAAGTATCTACTGGACAAACATGTTCGCAGCATTTGTGGTGCTAAAATTACCAACCTTGTCATTCCAAAGAAAGAGATTAATAATGTATCCAATGTTGATATGATTGCTCAAACTTTTACATGTGCTGTATGCAAAGTGGTCTTCAGCACGGCAGGGCTTTATTGTAGACACGTAAAGAAACAGTGTGCTAAGAAAATGAAATGTGATACTTGTAATAAGGTTTTTAATAGCGATTCCAACTTTGTTACCCACATTAGATATGAATGTGGAAGAGTGTTTTATTGTGAAGATTGTGGTAAAATGTTTAAATATTATTACGTTTATAAATCACATATTAGGAATGGATGTGAGAAGGAACCAAAATGCCCCAAGTGCAAAGTATTGTTTTCCTCGAAAAGTAAAGTTCGGCGTCACTTAAAATTATGTAAATAATTTTTTTTACCCTGATGATCAATTTGGGTAGCTATTTGCTTTCATTAGAGATGCTTCTTCTTATTTTCTATTAATGGGAATTTTTCTTTTCACTTTGACAACGTGCTATGATTATAGTAATACATAAAATTATTTTAATTTATGAACTATAATTTTTGTTGCCATTTTGACGATTATCAGACACTAATTGTTCTGATACCATTGTACTATTGTTTGGAAAATTATCTCGTTTTCTTTGTACCTTGCGCGAGTAAAATATGCTTTGATTTTGGCCGCACTAACGGCGTTGCATTGATATTTCGTAATAATTATCTTCAATTTAATTTCCAAATTGTGAGATGTATACCTACTTGAAATTTGCGTGTTAATTATACAGGGTTGTTGACCGTGTTGATCTCGGAATAAATTTGTGGATAAATAAATACAGAAGTTAAAAAGTACCGCAGAAGAGTGCAAGAGATTTTTTTTACATATAATATGGTGCTACATATGATGCAGTTTTTAGACATATTACGTCTAGTAAGTATATTTAGGAAATCCACGTTAGATGTAGCTATTGACCAAGGAGCTGTAGCTGCAAGTAGCTGTCCTACCAAGGAGCTATTGAGTCAGATAGAAACAAAACTCGCCTTGTCAACTTCTGAAAAAATTGAGAATTAACTTCTGAGTGTTGTTCTAAAGCTTGATTGCCAACATATGAGTAAAAATATACGTTTTCTAAAAAGCGTCTAAATTAAAACTTTTTTTCGACTACACTAATTCACAAGTAAAACGCGTCTTCCATTATGGACACAATTTCGGACGCAAAACTCGCCTTATACAACAAATCGATACCTATGTGATAATTTCAAAAATCGACTCATCCATGTGATTTTTTTTACCTAATTCGAATGTATTTTTAATGTATTTTAGAACATTATCAGAAATATAATTTAATAAATAAAGCGTATAGTATGCAAACTATCTTAATAAAAATTTAAAGATTTCGCCTGAGAATCCTTTCTGTATAAAAATAACAATTCCCACTTTGATAATATTCAAAACTTGCCTTACTCAAAACACTTTTTTGCACAAAAGGGTAATGCATAATTTTTGATATATACCTATTTCTATTGCACTTTGTATGTCAAGAAGGTTGGTTACATCTTTCTTTTCACTTTTCTCCAAACCGACATATGTTGACGTTTTTCACCCTTTCGGAGAATTAGGGTTAAGGGAGTTTTGCTTCTACATGACACAATTCTGGTATTTGTATTAAAACTATTTTCGTATACATGTAGATGGGCAAAGTAGATGGGTGCAGTCAAGTGCGTACCGCGCCGCATGCGGCCCGTGGGCTGAAGTTTGTTCGGACCTGCTATAATTATTAAGAATTTCTTAGTTTTTTTCATTATTACTTCGGTATAATTTAAATATGATAATTAGGGTGCACTATAGTTTCGACTTTAGTTGTTTATTGTATTACCTATATTCAACAACAAATTGTGTGAACCAGTTTATTATTGGTTTGTTAATGATGATAAATACCTATGATATGTGCCATATCTATGCAATTAAGTGGTCAACTAATTAAGACAACGACGAACCAAAATATTGCTATTCATGAATGTTTTTGTTTTCACTAGATGGGATTTTTGTGCCAACTATTTTTATGTTTTCAGCTACTAGTCGTAGAAATAAATCGCTTTTTATTGTATTTTGTAAGATTTGATGTGACGTGTCACAGCTATTGAATTTGATGTTGAAACTTTTCACGATATTGTGAATCTAAAGTTATGATTTCTATCGATTTATTTCATGATTTGCTGCTATACTACCGTATGTAAAAGTGATTGTAAATGATTCGTTGACGCCAATGATAAAAACTTACACATCGTCAATTTTTATTTAAAATAAATATAATATTATTTGGGTTCGTTAGAATAGATTAAATTGGATTGTGTGACTTTGAATTGATGAAAAGTTCATCATTGTTCAGACAAAATTTCATCCGTCTTGAATACTGTACAGTTCAGTAAACATTGTTATGGTATACTTGACATAATCAAGTTACTAATAACTACCCAGCAAGAAGAAGTGCAGTTTAAGAGTATCATATTTTTCATAATTGTGTTTCTAACGTGCCATGTTGGATTTAGATTTAAGTTTAAATACATGTAGGGAAAATATGTATGAATTAAAAAATAAATATAAATTGTAATAAAAGCAGTTATTTATATCTACTGAGACTACTGATTGTGTTTTTAATATCTAACAAGTCTAGTTCTTACCACATAGTTCCTAAACGGCACAAATAATTGTCGCCGAAGTTGGTATATTTGGGTGGTTGGACATATCTTGAAATTAAGACAGTTCAAAACAAAGTGATATTTTTCATTTTAGAGACTCGGTACACCGAACAACCATGTAATGCTGAGTGCAAGCTTTGTGTGGTTTATCTTGTAGTATTGCAGGACTCTATGCTAAGGGCTATTGGCTTGAAAGGGGCAATATCTTCCGATATCAATATTCTTAATTTTTGCATAATGAACATTTTGCTAATCTCTTAATCGGGACTTTCTCTCGTTTCATGATAGAGGCCAGTATTGTGATAAAATAATATCCAACTAATTATCCTATTTAATATGTTTCAGTGTCGAAGCAAGACGAGTTTCCTCCCGTCGCCACAACTTCTGCTGCTGTTGAAGATATTGCACATGTTGTCTTCCAATGTACTAAGTGCTCAATTGCATTCAGAGATCGCAGACAACTTCGAAATCATTTTACAAACGTTTGCTGTCGAGAGCCTGCGGTTGTGATTGACTCGATCAACCCATTGCAATGTTCCCATTGCCAGAAGCAATGCAACAGGAAGGGTGACCTGAACTATCATATTAAACATGAGTGCGGTAAAGATCTGCGATGTGGGCAATGCATGAAAGAGTTCAAAAACGTGACGACACTGACGACCCATGTTAAATATGAGTGCGGTAAAGTTCTCCGATGCAGTCAATGCAACAAGGAGTTCAAATACATGAGCGACCTAGTACGTCATGTTAATTATGAATGTGGTAAAGATCTCGTTTGTCCGAAATGTATGAGGTGTTTTACTGCGAAACGAAATTTAATGAGACACATGAAAATGACATGTAATGACGTTTTGTAAGAAAACATCGTGTACTTTGTTCAATGTTGTATTATTGTTATATTTATAGATATTATTGTATTATTCGGGCATTGTGTGTAATGTCATCTGAGATTTAAGTGTTGAAAATAATAAACAATCGTTTGAGGTTTTATTGTTTTTGTTTTTGTCTGTATCTGTCATGGAACGTTTTTATATTTTCTAGCTGTTTTTTTTTTACAATTGTATTAATATTTGACACACACCGTCTTTCAATGCCTTGCAAGCTTTTATACAGTCAATTAGGACTATATTGCCATGGCAACAACCAATGACATTCCCTGAATTACCACTAACTAACTGACTTTAGCAGAGTATTGAAAGACCGGGCCTTAAACAATGTTATTTAATTGCACCCGGTGTGTCCATTGTACAAAATCATAGCTGATAGGAAGGTCGCTTTATTTGACTCAGACCCAGACCTCGTGATCGCTGGAGTAATAATATTAATAAGTGCCTTCAATATTTTGATCTAATGTCTGTCTACCTATCATATAACAACAGCTAAGTTAGTCGTTGTTGTGAGTATATTATTATTATTATTATTTTGTTACAATATTTTGTTTATTTTATAACTCTTCTGACTTGAGGGTTACCCAAATTGAACGCCGTTTATTACTCATGGTCTTCATTCTTATTCTTATTCTTCATTCTTTTTAGGGGAGACTAGAGGTTATCATTTTTATTTGGTTGATTTGTGCTTATTTTGTAAGCACACTTTTTTTTGTATAACTATGCACAATATAATTTTTAATAATAATATTTTTTAAAATGAATGTTACACATATTACATTTCTAATTCTAACTGAATAAAGTCGATGTGTTATAAATTTAGTAACTGTTAATATTGAATTATTTATTATCTTTATTGTTTTTGTGTTGTTCTTACATCTAATAAAATGATATGTTATGCTATGTTCACTGTCATATTTACGCTAGTTGGGTGCTTACCTGGGACTTCCTGAATCTTTTCCTGAGGTCCACTCTACCAGAAGAACCGTCATCTTCAAACACGACTTCTGGAGTGTAATGCAGATGGGGGGTCCTCCCCTTACGTCCTCCCTCTCTCTAAGGTATCCTTGTGGCAGTGAAATGATTTCAGATCGAAATGCGATCTTTGTGATCGTATAACTTTTCTGGACAAACGATCGGCAACTCTTATGAGAGATTAGCATTGATACACTTTATAATCGATCGACTAGGACGTGTCAATGCTATTCTCCCATAAGAGTTGTCGATCGACTGTTGACAAAAGTTACACGATCCCAGAGCTGGACTACTCTGAAGAACGGCGCCGAATGACTGAATTTTAAGAATAATCTTAAAATATACCTATTTAGTTTTTCAGACCTCTTGTAGTGTCAATGACAAAGTATATAAAAAGCTATACAAAGTAGCTTTATGGTAATTGTGCAGGGTTACTGAATGTTTTAACCAGATTGAATGTTTATTTTCTCTCTTTCTATTGTCCGATGTTTTATTTGCTTTTTTGAGAACTTATAAACTGTTGGCTTGGGTCAAACAATAGGTGTTGTTCTAAAAAAACTATAATAAAATAACTGTTAAATAACCATGCTTCAAATTATCTGTAACATAAAAAATTAACACGATTTTTCTTTTGTCTATTTTAGAGTATCGTCCTGATGAGTGGCCTGAAGATAGCTACCCTGCTGGAGGAGTTGGCAACGCAGCAGCGAACATCTCTCACAACTGTCCGACTTGCGGTAAAACCTACCGACAGAGGAAGAACTTGAACCGCCATGTTACCTACGAGTGTGGCAAGGAGCCACAGTTTCAATGTCCGCTATGTCCAGGGAAATTCAAACGAAACTCTCATCTTATAAGGCATTTGAAACGATTTCACTGTCCTCCAAAGTAATTTACGTGATTCTATTCGGTCATAAAGTTGTTTCATTTTCCTCGCATATTGGTATCTTGTGAAAGTCAGACCGATCCTTTGAACAAGCTAAACAGTTTACATGATTATTCGTTTTTCAGTTTGAATATTTACGAATGTCCAGTATAATTTAAATTTAATAGAAGGGATATTTCTTATACCTTGGACTATCTGAACGTTGATTTATTGGGTGATATTAGTACAACGATATTTACAGGGGTGAATGGCATCTAACAAATTCCTCTCATTTCATTTGAATGTGTCGCCTGGACTTGACACGACCCAATTAAACAATACTCGTTATATTAGGTTTATCAGAACGAAGGATTTATGAAGTCGGAAGTATTCGTTTTCCGTCGTTAATCCTCGGTTCGTGACGTCATGTTCTATCTATGAAATGTTCTATCTATTTAGAGTGCAACTGTGAGTAGGTTATACCTATAACTAAATTATTTTATGGTAATGGTATGTTAAGTTATTCATATTGTTTTTTGATACTTGAGAATTTAAAAATATGTTTTAAAATACAATTTAAAATAAAATATTTTTATCTACAAGAGACAATTTTTAAAGACAAAATAATTATATCATAACTTATCATAACATCAAATAAAAATCTTTGTGATAACTGATCTGTTGTTTCAAACATATTGTTCCAAGATTTCCTTCCCGATCCTTTGTCAGCTGGTACTAACATTTTCTATCCCCTTGTATTTTCCTCTCTTGTTTCACTCTTAATTAAGCCATCTATTGCATGAGACCAGAGGTGCCGAATATTGCCGACGGAAGACTAACTCTCTGGGCGTCATGAAGTCTGGACGTAAGCTAATTACAAGTTGCCACAAGCTTTAAGGAAGTTCAGACAAGAAAAGAATTCAATACCAATTTAAAACAGATCTACTTTTATAGTATTCAAGAATTTCTCGATTTTTTATGTTTTCAGTTATATATTTTTTGCTAAATTTGTTTCTTCTTATTTCCTGACTTTGTAGCACAATTTGAATTACGTTCTACAATTAAAACTGATTGATTGACATTGGTAATTTAATATGAAAATTAACAATACGGTGTGACTGCCTTACAACAGATCGGAGTGAAACAGATCACTCGAAACGTCGCTCTCGTAAAATTGTAAAGAACTCACATCGTATTTTTTATTTTCATAAATAATATGTGTTCTGAAAGCTAAGAAGTTATGTGTTTCATATGTTTCAGTGTCGAAGCAAGATGAGTTTCCTCCCGTCGCCACAACTTCTGCTGCTGTTGAAGATATTGCACATGTTGTCTTCCAATGTGCTGAGTGCTCAACTGAATTCAGAGATCGCAGCGAACTTCAAGAACATATGACAAACGTTTGCTATCGAGAATCTACTGTTTTCAGTGGCTTGATCAACCCATTGCAATACAATACAAAAGAATTCAAATCCCCTGAGAGCCAAACTCGAATTCTTAAACATGGGAATCGTAAAGTTCAGCAATGTGTGAAATGTAAGGTGTTCAAAAGCATGACTGACCCATCTAAGCATGGTGCCGGACTTCTGAGATGTGATAAATGTAATAAGGAGTTGAAGGACCCGAAAGCACTATTAATTCATGTGGAACATGAGTGTGGTCAAGTTCTGCGATGTGAGCATTGTCAGAGAAAGTGCAAGACCTACAAAAGCCTAACTCGTCATATTAAATTTGACTGCGGTAAAACTCAGAAATGTAAGCAATGTAAGAAGGAGTTTCATAATACACGTTTCCTACATCATCATGAACAATATGAGTGTCGTAAAGTGATGCAATGTGAGAAATGTAAAAATGAATTCAACATTGGCAACTTCAACCGTCATATGAAACGTGGGTGTGATGCTTGTCAACAATGTCAGACATGTGAGAAGGAGTTCAAAAGCATGAGCGACCTATCAAGTCATATTGAACTTGAGTGTGGTAAAGTTCTGCCATGTGAGAAATGTAAGAAGGTGTTCACAAGCATTAGTGTTCGAAACTTTCATGAAAAATTTGAGTGCGGTAAACTTCTGAGATGTGAGAAATGTGAGATGGTGTTCAATAGATTAACTCATCATGTCAAACAAAAGTGTGGGAAAGGACATAGGTGTCCGCTGTGTAAGAGACTTTTCATGACGAGAACCATTCTTTTGAAACACTTGGAATTTGAATGCTTTTCGTTTCGTAAGATCATTCATTAAGTTCATTTTTTAAATGTATTAGTTGTAGTTAGATATTATATATTTTATACTACAGAATTCAATGCCCTTAAGGCCCTTAAGGGGTGGATAAGGCCCTTGACCCAATGCTCGAAATAGCTATCACGTCAGAAGTTATGATTTGATGAGCAGTAACATACATGAATGAGATAGCGTGATACTGATAACTATTTCGAGAACAGGGTTCCTGCATTGCGAAACTTTCCAGTATTCGATGATGGAGTACAGCTGTAAAGTAGGATATAACTAAATTATATAGCTTCAAGGTTAATGGTAATATTCAGTTATTCATTTTGTTGTATAATACGTACATAAGAATTTGTTTAAATATTTTATCAACGAGAGACAATACAATTAACAAAATAATTATATTACTGAGCGTACCGTTAAATCTACAATAACTTCAAATAAAAAACTGTGCAACAAGTTATCTGTTGTGTCAAATAGTGTTCCAAGATTTCCTTCCAGATCCTTTATCGGCCGGTACTAACGTTTTCTAATGCCTGGTATTTTCCTTGATCACTCCTAATTATTAATTAACATATTGGTACTGTTTCATGGGTAACTTTCTTCATCTAACAGTATAATGATGATGACTGATGTATGATGATGTGATGATGATGATGATGTGACTGAAATTATGTACTTATTTTAATGGCAGATGTAATATGTTTCAGTGTCGAAGCAAGACGAGTTTCCTCCCGTCGCCACAACTTCTGCTGCTGTTGAAGATATTGCACATGTTGTCTTCCAATGTGCTGAGTGCTCAATTGAATTCAGAGATCGCAGCGAACTTCAAAATCATATTATTACACAATTTTGCCGACGAAAACATGTGGTTGTACTTGATACAATCAACCCATTACAATGCAATACAAAACAAATGCCATCCACAAAGAACCAAACTCGTAATCTAAAACATGGGAATCGTCAAGTTTTTCGGTGTAGTAAATGTATGACGCAGTTCAAATACAAGCATTACCTAACCACTCATATTAAAGAGTGCGGAAAAGTTCTGAGCTGTGATCATTGTAAGAAAGAGTTCAAGACCTTCAAAACCTTAATTCGTCATATTAGATTTGTGTGCGGTAAAACTCTGCGGTGTGAGCATTGTAAGAGAATGTTCACGACCAATATCAGCTTAATTAAACATAATAATTTTACCTGCCGTAAATCTCAGAAGTGTGAACAATGTAAGAAGGAGTTTCGCAATGCACATTACCTACGTCATCATGAACAATATGAGTGTCGTAAAGTGATGCAATGTGAGAAATGTAAAAAAGAATTCAACATTGGCAACTACAATCGTCATATGAAATATGGATGTGATGCTCGTCAGCAATGTCAGACATGTGAGAAGGAGTTCAAAAGCATGAGCGACCTATCAAGTCATATTGAACTTGAGTGTGGCAAAGTTCTGCCATGTGGGAAATGTAAGAAGGTGTTCACAAGTATTAGTGTTCGAAACTATCATGTAAGGTTTGAGTGCGGTAAATTTCTGAGATGTGAGAAATGTAAGATGGTGTTTAAATACAGTTGTGAACTAACTCATCATGTGTGTGGGAAGGGACATCAGTGTCCGAATTGTCTAAGGCTTTTCGTGACAAGAGGCATTCTATTGAAACACTTGAAGTTTGAATGCTTTACGTTTCGTAATGTGTAGATATGGTTCACTTCAAAATCGTAGTTATATATTTTATGCTAAGATTGCAGGGCTTAGTATGGCCCTTGACCCTATTCTCGAAATAGTTAACACGACATAAGCTATGATTTGATTTTAGATTAGATTAGTTTGGTTTAATGGCGCGTCAACGACGAGGTTATATGGCGCACATTAATTGTTATATTTTAACTTTGTTGATCATAATTGGAGGGCAAGGGGAGGGGGTCAACCTAACGGGCCCGATCCGGGGGAGTCCAGCACTGGTGGGAAGGCCAGGCCGGAATGGGGACGGACCGGGGGGTGTGAGGATTCGGGCCGGCTGAACCCGATTTCAGGGGGATCACCATCTCGAGGGGGGAGGCCGGCCCGAGAGGACCGCAAATTCAAGGGAGGGCATGGTTAGGCCGACCCTGGCTGCTCTTGGTCTGGGCCTCACCACTGATCTGTCCGGCATGGGTAACCCTTACACATGAGCATATGCTCGCCGGCGTAGCTGCAATGGATCATTGGCCAACACAAACCCCACCACCGCGATAAGGTGACAGCCGTCGGGGGGGCTATGATTTGATGAGCAGTAATAATGATATTGACATGTCTTGGGATAGGATAAACTTTGTTGTTATCATAACTTAAGGTTATGGCGTGATACTGATAACTGTTTCGAGCATAGGTTTCCTGCATTGCGAGACTTTCCAGGCTAAAAAGATCGAGTATGTCTAGACCATATTAGAATAAACTAGAGTACAACTGTATGTATTATATAAATACATTATATAGCTTGTGGTAATGTTATTGTCCAGTTATTCATTTTGTTGTGTGACATGTACAACACATTTTTTAAAACAATAACTTCAAATAAATATCTTTGTAACAAAATATGTGTTGTTCCAAACATATTATTATTGTTACTAGATTTTCTTCCAGATCCTTTTTCGTCCGGTACTAACATTTTCTATCACTTGGTATTTTCCTCTCTTATTCCACTCTTAATTATTTACATTTTGGTAGTGTGTCATATGTAACGATCTTCATCATAATAGTGTAAGTCATGATGATGTGATAGAAATTACGTACTACTCGTTTTAATGGCAGATTTAATATGTTTCAGTGTCGAAGCAAGACGAGTTTCCTCCCATCGCCACAACTTCTGCTGCTGTTGAAGATATGTCGCTCGTTGTCTTCCAATGTGCTGAGTGCTCAATTGAATTCAAAGATCGCAGCGAACTTCAAAATCACTTTGTTACACAATTTTGCCGACGAACACCTGTGGTTGTACTTGATTCAATCTACCCATTACTTTGCAATACAAAAGAAATAACATCCACAAATCTAAAACATCGTAAAGTAGAGAATAGTCTAGTTTTTCGATGTAGTAAATGTATGACGCAGTTCAAATACAAGCATAACCTAACCACTCATATTCAAGATTGCGGTAAAGTTCTGAGCTGTGAGCATTGTAAGAAAGAGTTTTTGAGCGCCACCACCTTAACTCGTCATAGTCAATATAATTGCGCTAAAATCCTACGTGAAAATTTTCAATATCAGTTTCGTAAAGTCATGAAATGTAAGAAATGTAATGAAGAGTTCAAAACCATTACCCACTTCACTAATCATATTAATCGTGAGAGTTGTGAAGTCCAGCATTGTAAGACCTGTAAGAAGGAGTTCAAAAGCATGAAAGACCTATCCAAGCATGTTAAACGTAAGTGTGTCGGACTTCTAAAATGTAAGAAATGTAATAAGAAGTTGAATGACATGAAATCACTGTTCATTCATCGGGACCGTGAGTGTGGTAAAGTTCTGCAGTGTGAGCAATGTAAGAGAGAGTTCTTCACCTTCTACGCCTTAACTCGTCATATTAAATTTGACTGCGGTAGAAGTCTGCGGTGTGAGCACTGTAAGACCATGTTCACGACCCACGACGACTTAATTAATCATAATAAAGTTGCCTGCGTTATAGCTCAGAAGTGTGAGCAATGTAAGAAGGAGTTTCGCAATGCACGTTTCCTACGTCATCATGAACAATATTAATGTCGTAAAGTGATACAATGTGAGAAATGTAAAGAAAAATTCAACATTGGCCACTTCAAACGTCATATGAAACGAGGATGTGATGCTCGTCAACAATGTCAGACATGTGAGAAAGAGTTCAAAAGCATGAGCGACCTATCAAGTCATATTGAACTTGAGTGTCGCAAAGTTCGGCAGTGTAAGCATTGTAAGAGAATGTTCACGACCTACGACTGTTTAAGGAGTCATATTAAATTAGACTGCGGTGAATCTCAGCAGTGTGAGCAATGTAAGAAGGAGTTTCGTAATATACATTACCTACGTCAGCACGTACTATATGCTGAGTGTCGTAAAGTGATGCAATGTGAGAAATGTAAAAATGAATTTAACATTGGCAACTACACTCGTCATATGAAATATGGATGTGATGATTGTCGACAATGTGGAACATGTAAGAAGAAGTTCAAAAGCATGAGCGACCTATCTGATCATATTCAACATAAGTGTGGTAAATTTCTGCGATTGTCAAGGGAGTTAAAAGCATTAGCGTTCGAAACTACCATGTAAGATATGAGTGCCGTAGATTTTTGAAATGTGGGATTTGTGAGATGGTGTTCAAGTTCATGAATGAACTCACTCTACGCGCGAGTGGGAAGGGACATCACTCAAAGGCTTTTAAATCATGACAAGAAGAAACATTCTTTTGCAACACTGGGGATTTTAACGCTTTACGTTTCGTAAGATATCGGTATAGTCCCCTTTTTATTTCATTAGTTGTAGTTTGGTATATATTTTATACTACAGATTTCAGGGTATAGAGCGCTTTACCCTATTCTCGAAATATGTATCACTTCATAACTTATGTTTCGTTCCTCGATAATTAGTTTGGATGTAGATACAATCGTCTCAATATTCAAGATCTATATTTATTAAAAATCTCATATTCCACCATTTTCCAGCAGGCTTCTTCAGGAGTTTTTGACGGTTTGCAGAAACAAATAAAGTAATTGAAAACATTTGTGTAAGCCAATAAGCTTATAAAAGGCAAAGAATTTCACAAAGAATGCACAGTACAAAAGAAAACGACCAACGATAAACGTTTGGACACTACTTGTTAATAAACTAATTTCTTATAGGTAGGGCTAAATAGGGAAACCTATTTTTGCAACAAACCTATTAGTGCAGGTTCAAGTGTAGAAAAAATGCTTTCCGCTCGATTGGAGTGCCGAAATTGATTTTTTCATAATTATCGATTGTTTACATAATTCTTAATATTACCTGACGTGCCTTCAATTTTTTGGGTGGCCATCTTGGAAAATATGGCGGAAAACGTTCATTTTACAAATTATTTAATTGTTGGTAGAGTGAAGGTTGAAAAATTATGAAATAATTCACTAAAACTAACTCAAATATGGGGACTTGAAAAAAAAATACGCCGTGAACGAATTTTATTTTTTCATTGTTGGAATTGACCAATCACGTTTCTGTGTTTTTTTGCTCTCAATTTATTATGAAACGCGTAGACTTAGACTAAAATATGTAGAATTAAAATTTGTAGACAATTTCATTTTGAACAATATGCGTTTTAAAAAAAAATACGTTTTTTTAGAAAAAACTTAAATTTTTTTTAAAATTTTTTAAATTTTTTGTTTACGGCGTATTTTTTTTTTCAAGTCACTATATTTGAGTTAGTTTTAGTGAATTATTTCATAATTTTTCAATCTTTCCTCTACCAACAATTAAATAATTTGTAAAATTTACGTTTTTCGTTCGTTTTCCGCCATATTTTCCAAGATGGCCACCAAAAAAATTGAAGGCACGTCAGGTAATATTAAGAATGATGTAAACAATCGATAATTATGAAAAAATCAATTTCGGCACTCCAATCGAGCGGAATGACATTTGCTCCCCTACTATATCTTTGAGTCTTCTCTTTAAGTGTTCTTGTAATGCTTTTGTCCAAATGTAGAGTTATGGCGTGATACTGATAACTGTTTCGAGAATAGGGTTCCTACATTGCAATACTTTCCAGGCTACGATGAACGAGTAATTCTGGACCATTTTAAAATAAATTAGAGTACAACTGTAAGTAGGATATTACTAAGTTATATAGCTTAAATGGAAATGATTTTGTTCAGTTTTTAATTTTGTTGTGTTATACTTAATATATATCTATTTTAATACTTGTTCAACGGGATACAGTACTAGGTACTGACAAACTATACTGAGAGTACCGTTAAATCTACAATATCTTCAAATAAAAATCTTTGCAACAAATTATATGTGTTATGAAACAAGACAATTCTTTGAACTTCTACGTAAACTTATTTATTATTAGATAATACAATATTTCGTCCTGTTTCACATGATTCTATAACTCCATTGCGACCGCTTAGCAATTATTTCAATGTTAATCCTTATGGAAGAAATTGCTAAGCGGTCGCAATGGAGTTATAGAATCCCACCTTCTTCAGGTAGTTTGAAAAAAAATGGAAGAAAACAAATAAAAAAATTGACTTATCCAGGTATCGCATTGTACAAAGATTCTAAAAATATTAAAAAAAAACCCAGATATAAAGTAACATCTAAACACCATGGATAAAAATGATAAACAAGATGGGTAACTAAATAACCTGTTGCCACTTTTCATATGTGTTATGTGTTATATGTGTTGTTTAAAACATACTGTTCCAAGATATCCTTCCAGATACTTTTTCGTCTGGTACTAACATTTTCTATCACCTGGTATTTTCCTCTCTTATTCCACTCTTAATTATTTAAATTTTTGGTACTGTTTCATATGAAACGTCATCATATATCATTTTATCATTCATCATAATAGTGTAAGTCATGATGATGTGATAGAAATTACGCACTCATTTTAATTACATTTTTAATATGTTTCAGTGTCGAAGCAAGACGAGTTTCCTCCCGTCGCCACAACTTCTGCTGCTG
This sequence comes from Leuctra nigra, assembly GCA_934045905.1. Lineage (NCBI taxonomy): Eukaryota > Metazoa > Arthropoda > Insecta > Plecoptera > Leuctridae > Leuctra > Leuctra nigra. The sequence continues at coordinate 7,715,892 of OW203768.1, forward strand.
TTGAAGATATTGCACATGTTGTCTTCCAATGTGCTGAGTGCTCAACTGAATTCAGAGATCGCAGCGAACTTCGAGAACATATTACAAACGTTTGCTGTCGAAAGCCTGCGGTTGTGACTGACTCTTCAGATCAGAGATCTGAATTCAGAGATCGCAGCGAACTTCGAGAACATATTAAAACCGTTTGCTGTCGAGAGCCTGCGGTTGTGACTGACTCGATCAACCCATTACAATGTTCCAACTGCAAGATGCATTTTAAGAGAAAGGTTGATCTGAACTATCATGTTAAACACGAGTGTGGTAAAGATCTGCGATGTGAGCAATGTAAGAAGGTGTTCAATCGCATGGGCGATCTAAAACGCCATGTTAAAACTGTTTGTGGTGAAGTACTGCGATGTGCTAACTGTAAGATGAAGTTTAAAAACAAACTTACACTAGCACGTCATCTAAAAAGTAAGTGCAGTAAAAAACTGTGTTGTGACCGATGTATGTTGACATTCACACATATGAGGTACCTAACAACTCATATTAAACATGAGTGTGGTAAAGTTATACGATGTGAGCAATGTAAGAAGGAGTTTAAATACCTCAGGCACCTACATATTCACACTAAATATGAGTGTGGTAATATACTTTGTTGCCCGAAATGTAAGAAGGGTTTTAATCATCACAGCAGTTTTTCTCGTCACAAGAAGTATACATGCAAGATCGTTTCGTAAGTTTTGAAATGTGTCGAATTTGAGCTGAAGTGCTGTCTGGCATCCGTAGGCTGGCCAAATTGAATCAGCAAACTAGTTTATATCAAATATATTACATTTCTTGTTTGGGGATTGAGTCGATGGAGCCATTGGGATCAGCAGAGCTTTCGCTCTGTTATATCGGAGTGGTGGGGGTATTTCAAAAATATCTAAAAATTTATCAAGAGTAATGTTATGTTTAGTTTAGATTTACTCATATTATGTATAGTTAATTTCTCGAATTTGTAACATTTATTGCAGAAGTGCATTTTTTAGCATATGAGAAATTGTCCGTTGAATGATCAACAATGAATGAAATTGCTTAGAATATATTTTGTTTCGCATTAACTACGAATGTACTAAATTACATTGTTTGGTCAATCAATGACCTTGAATGAGCTTGTTTATTTTTGATCAAAATAAAGATGAACTGATTCTGAAGTCGGACTTACATTTTACAAGTTTTCTAATCCTTATGCTGTGGTTGTATTATGTTATTATTTTATAGTATTCATACTTAAGACACATTGCCTGAACATTTTGCTAATTACCATACGTTTAATAATTGTACTCTTATCTATAATATTTTGATGAATAATTTGATGCATTTTTGAGGACCTGTAATCTAGGCTATTAAATACAACAAAAATATGTATTTCTTTAATTGTTTTTCCCTTCCAAGGATTTACCACATACTAAAGAGTGTAATTGCATTTCATTGCATGCCATTTAGGTTTTTGAATTGCATTTGAACGATAATTATTATATTTTAAGAATAGTTTACTGCTAGATTTGATATGTGTTTTGATTTTAAAATGTTTACTTCTTACTCACATTATTGCGTTATTTGTTTCAGATGCCAAGATGTGGCTTCCAAACATGGCGTTTGTCTCATGTTCTCAAGCCACTTCGTGTTTCTACTGCGACAAATGCAACGCCGACTTTCCTAGCGAACATCTTCTCGTAAAACACAAGCAAGACTTCTGCAACGCCCAAGAAGTAGTCTCGAATCCATTTCTAGACGACAGTCGAGAGAAAGTCACTCACACGTTTTGTCAGACTTGCAACAAGAAATTCAAATTGCCTCGATTACTCAAGTTCCACATGCGACATGAATGTGGGAAAGAATTAAAATGCACGGTTTGCAATAAAGTTTCTAAAACGATGTCCTCCTTTAACGCTCACAAGAATTATGAATGTGGCAAAATAGTACAATGTGCTACATGCTGTAAAATATTTTCCTATCGGAAACATTTAATGACTCATATTAAGTATGAATGTGGAAAAGTATTGCAATGTTTGAAGTGTTTTACTATTTTTCCTATTTTTAGTGCTTTGCAGAGACACGTAAAATTCTGTAAGTAACTTTCCCAATACCAATAAAGCTATAACTTGGCGGTGTTTTTTTTAATTGTGTTTATTGAACGATGTGCATTTATTTAAGTAATGCCTAAGGTAGTATTTGCTTTTAGTTTAGTATATTTATCAATTGATATTGTTTGTGCATATTCTCAATCATGCTTACTGCTGTTATTACCAAAATATTATAATCGGATTGTTAAATATAAACAATAGCAAATAGCAAAACAAGCTTGGCAAACAAGTATTTCATCCCTCTCACATCACTTGCACTCCTGTTTCAGTTCATTTTATTTTATGTTATTAATTCTTGGTTTCTGAGGACCCTGCCGAAGATGTCGAGATTTTGCCCCGTTTTCTCCTGATTTTTAAATAAACTTGAGTCTGAAACTCCCCGGCTGATATTATTTTGTAAATAGTTTGGGTATAAATTCTATACTGCCAGTGGTTGTGGGCATGCTTTTATTCCCGTTAACATGATCCTTGTTACATTTAATTGTTTCATTTTAATGCTATTTAGCATTAAGCATTAGTATTAGTGCTTTAGTGATTTAGCATTAGTGTCAATTTTCTGTTTAATTTAAACAGTTCCTTAGAACTCAATTACCATGCCAACGAACAATTTCATTTTGGAAAGATACTTTAATTTGACATAGCATTGACAATTACCAGCCCTTTTGTTTGAAGTGTTATTTTGATCGTTCAATCATTATTTCTTATTTCAGACATAAACCTCTGGCATCCAATCGCCTCATCATCAAGATCTCACGATTCTTCGCGATTCTACTCTGAAAATCAGAACCAGTATCTACTTATGAAACGCTTGCAAGGCATCTGCAGTGTTGAAGAAGTCAACCGAGCTGCGTACGAGAATCCTCATCAAGGCCAAGAGAAGTTTATGCATCCGTGTCCGAACTGTGAGAGGAAATACAGACAACTCAAAACGCTGACTTATCACATCCGTCATGAATGTGGCAAGGAGCTGAAATGTGATTCTTGCAACAAGATTTTTCTTTATAAACATCAATTAACGACGCATACGAACTATGAATGTGGTAAAATTCTTCAGTGTCCGTCGTGTAAGAAAGTATTTAGCTATCAGAAACATCTGATGACGCATATAAAACATGAATGTGGGCAGTTGAAACGGTGTTCGAGGTGTGCGATGACTTTTCATTTGAAATCTGCTTTTGTGAGGCATTCTAAAATCTGTCAGTAGCTAGATATAATTCATTGTGTATGTGTCATAATAATTTATATATTCATGTCGTTATTTTAATTCTAGATCTATAAAATAATAAAATAAAAAAACATAATGATTACAATTAAAATGAAGATATTTATCTACATTTGTATTCTACATTGTCTGAACCCCGTGATATTAATTTACATAGATCTTCACTTTCTTTTATGATTTTAAATTCCTGCCATTTTAAGGTAATATTGTAATTTAAAATAAAAATGTCGTGAATTTCATTTATTTTTGTCATTCTTTCTATTCAACATTAAACAATCCTAATGGTTTCTCCTTTATAAGTACCTACAATTGAGTAATTAAATGTGCTACAATCAAATGTGGTGAAATAATGCATTCGTCAAATTTGCAACCATCAATTTTGTCAGGATTGTAGTTTTTGAGAAGTTATTTTCTTAGAGGTTTTCATAAACTTGAGTTGTATTAGGTTTTTTCGTTCAGAATTTTTGTAGTTTTTTGTAGTGGTGAAATTATATTTTTTGCAATGTCTTCGTTAGTTTTGTTAACAATTTACAACTAATTTGTTCTAATGTATTTGTATATTGTTTGTTTCAGAATCAGAATGCTGGCTTCCAAATACAGCTTTCGTTTCATGCACTCAAGATCCTTCGAGATTCTACTGTGAAAAATGTGGCTCAGACTTTCCGAGCAAATACTTTCTATTGAATCATATGAACACCTGTAATGTTGGCCAAGTCAACAACATCGTACTCGAGTCCAACTGTCCAGGTTGTAACAGAGTCTTTAAATGTGTCAGCCTCCTCAAGTATCATTACAAACATGAATGTGGGAAGTTATTAAAATGCTCGCAATGTAGCACGATATTTAAATATAAACACCAGCTGATGACCCACGAGAAACACGAGTGCGGTAAAGTTCAACAGTGTTTAAAATGTTTCAAGGTGTTTAAGTATAGGAAACACTTGATGACGCATGTTAAACATGAGTGTGGCAAAGTAAGCAAGTGCCCGAAATGCGATATGATTTTTACAGCTAGGGGCGTAATGCAGAGACATGTAAAAAGTTGTTCTCAATAGAAAAAATATATGCATATGTAGTGTAATAATTTGCAACTTTGGTTTAGGAAACTAATGGTTCTGCTCGTACTCAAGAGTCACCATGTGACTGCACGTGCACCAATGGGGTTGTTCATGCAAAACTATTGTAGATGGCGCTGCTGTTCTAATCGTCCGGGAGAGAGCCAATCAAAATGCATCTAGCGGAATGGAAGGTTTTTAAATCTTGGCGGGAGTTCGATTCATAGATCTTGGATTCAGAAACCAACCAATCAGAGAGAGATACCTCCATTGCTGCTAGCGCTGCGAGTGAGAGCAAATGGCAGTGAACAACCCCATTTGCCAAACCAAAAGTTGTAGTGTGGATTGGGCTTTAGACATGATACCATATGAAGTAGTTAGATGGGTGGGTAAACATCCCCATAGCATGGATATATTATAGTTGACCCAAGGGTAGCGACATTTTAATATCCTTGGAGTTGACCTTTACTAGTAAACAGTGTCTGGATCAAATTAAATTTTAGCAGCATTTATAACATATTTCAAAATTAAATCCTATTTTGATGAGTTTGTATGACGACGTCTTTATTTTCATATTTTTAGTGTATGTTTGAATACCGATGTTTTATGTGTGAACAATTGTTCTGAAATTGTATCATTGTAATTTTATTTTAAGGTTTTGAATGCTAATAAAGAAATATGTCTAGTATTCACGCATTTCTTATTCTTATCGCTAACCTGTGTCACTTTATTGAGTTACAATTGTAATTTTTTAATTGTATTTGTACAAATATGTTTTTATAAATAAGATGGAATCCGGTTTAGATGGTTTTAATTATAACTCAAATTTTATTTCAGATTCAGATAATATATGGATGTTCGTTCCTCTAGAATATTAGGCATTCTGTTGTGAGAAGTGTACAGGAGAAATGTCATTGAAACATCTAAAACAGCCACATCCGCAGAGTGACCACCTACACACTTTCCTACCAACCATAAAGCACCAAACCGACATGAAATCTGCTTCGAGTAATGCCAAAGCAAGCTGGAATTTCTGGATTATACACAAGTTCATTACACATGAACACATTATACACATAAACACATGGATTATACACATGTTTTAGTTTTAACTTACTAAATGTGGAACTAGGGAATTCTTAACGAGCAAATAGCCGAGGCTACATCTTTGTTTCGGAATGATCGTTGTGACTTGTCCTATATTTATTCTAATTCAAATTTACTAATATTTCTACGACGTACTTGATAAATGACCCAATGGACGTGATAGATAATATGTACCTAGTGTAATCTGATGTTATATGTTTCAGTGTCGAAGCAAGACGAGTTTCCTCCCGTCGCCACAACTTCTGCTGCTGTTGAAGATATTGCACATGTTGTCTTCCAATGTGTTGAGTGCTCAACTGAATTCAGAGATCGCAGCGAACTTCGAAAACATATTGCAAACGTTTGCTATCGAGAGCCGGCGGTTGTGACTGACTCGATCAACCCATTACAATGTTCCAACTGCAAAAAGCGTTATAACCAGAAGTCTGCTCTGAACTATCATGTTAAACATGAGTGTGGTAAAGTTCTGCGATGTGGGAAATGTAAGAAGGAGTTCAAGAACATGACGACACTAACTACTCATGTTAAACATGCGTGTGGAAAGGTTATGCGATGTGGGCAATGTAAGAAGGAGTTCAAAAACATGAAGCACCTAACTGCTCATGTTAAACATGAGTGTGGTAAAGTTCTGCGATGTGGGCAATGTAAGAAGGAGTTCAAGAACATGACGACACTAACTACTCATGTAAGACTTGAGTGTGGTAAAGTTCTGCGATGTGGGAAATGTAAGAAGTTGTTCAAATACATGTGCGACCTATCTCGACATATTAAGCATGAGTGCGGTAAGGACCTCATGTGTCCAAAATGTAATAAGTGTTTCAGAACTCAAGTAAGTCTTTTACGCCACATAAAGTTGAAATGCAATTGAAATTAAAAGTATACTGTTAAATTGTATTTTTTCTTGTTTTAAAGCAGTACGCAGTTTATGTAATGACATTTCACATTAAAGTGCTTATTAATTAACACTTGTTTTCGATGTAAGTAATTTCCGTTTGTATTTGTTCGTGGTGCGTTCATGGAAATTAAGTGATTTTTTTAAGAGACGCCAGGCGTGGCCAGCCGGTTTCCAGGAGTCCTGTGCCCTTTATAGTGTTGGTGGGAACATTCACCCCCTGACCCATTGCGATGGAACTAGCGGATTGATTATTATTGTAAGATTTTCTCAAACATTTCCTTTTAATTTTCATGGCGGGCGTTTAAATTGATACCTTCCTTCTATAGTGATGATATTTCCGACGATGATTGTGGGCAAACTTTTATCGTTTAATATTTTATAGTTATACGCATTTAGAAACTTAGTTGATGTAATGGTATTCCAGTAAAAAAATACCACCAGAAGCACATTTGAAAATATTACTTTTATTTTAATTTTAGCGAAGCTGACGATAACGTTACCTCCATATACGATAATTGATGCAAACAAGCCACCACGCTTGATATCTCCCTTTTTGTTCTACGATTATATATTTATTTTCGTTCTTCCTAATTTTTATGTTGACGAATTTTTATGTTCACTGAACAAAAGATAAAACGGTATTCGAAAGAAACAGATTGGCTGAAAACGATTTGATGGCATCATCTGATGATGTCTATTTTTACTCGTCATCTCGCTCTATAGTTTTGATTTAATGATAATAACAATGATTGATTGCCAAGGAACTTGACCAGCAGCTAATACGTTTTGATCAAATAACATTTTATGTTTTGTTGAGTGTACTTAACTACATGGAGACAATGTGTATGTAAACAAAAGAATGTGTTGAGTATCTTGGTTGTACGTGGAGATTTCTAATGCTGACCATCCGTCATACTTCTCAAGTTTTGACAAGGAAGTTTTGAGCTGTAATATATAAATATAAATCGATATAAATGAATTTTAAAGAGTCCTGGAAATAATGAATGTGGAATATTCTATTTGTTGCACATCATCACCATCTTCTGAGTAGGAATGGCTTCATAAGTTTTATTCTGAGTATAAAATTGTAATAAGTCGTGAAAATGTAAGATATAATCTATAGAATATTTCATGAATAAAGTTTACATAAATCTGTTATATATTTCTATGAAACGTGCCTTAAATTTTACAACTATTTTCCCGTATTTGTAGCCACACTTACCTATTCCCCTTAATTTCCATCACTTCTACATATGGGTGATCAGGACGTATACAGTCCTGTAGGTGTCATTGCTTGCTTTTTCGTTGGTCGTTTTTTCGTATATCCATTTGTTTACGCAACTTTCTAGACATTTTATACAATACATATCAAAAGTCTACGATTACGAATCGCACCTTAGGCATAAACAATACATTTCAGGCTCAGATATGATGGTCTGATCAAACCCTAGAATAAATGCAACGATGTTTAGTTTACAATCAATTACTTGTTTCAGTGCCACCGCTCTACTGGTTTCCAAGGAAGGTCCAAACTTCTGCTCTGGTAGTCTCAAAGCACGCCGAGCTGCCTTCCACCGCAACTAGAGGCCGTGCTAGTGTTGTCTTCCAATGTGCTGAGTGCTCAACGGAAATGAAAGATCAAAACGAACTTCTAAAACACATTACTAACGTTTGCTATCGAGAGCCTGCGGTTGTGACTGACTCGATCAACCCATTACAATGTTCCAGTTGTAAGAGGCGTTATAACAGGAAGATTGATCTGAACTATCATGTTAAACATGAGTGTGGTAAAGTTATCAGATGATGAAAATGTTTGAAGCAGTTTCAATATATTGCAAGAGTTGAGAAAATGTGTGTATTTATGTTTTCATCTATGTATACCATACTTGTAAATCGGATATAATCTCCCTATAAATAGAAGTTCTATAGTTTCCTATAGGTATACGGGTATGTAATAATGTGGTAGGACATTATTTGATACACACAATCAATCAGATATTATCAATATCGAACTTCGGCTTTTTTTATGAGTGCGAGTGGTTCATAAGTTTCATTCTGATAAAAATTGTAATTACATTAATCATGAAAATGTAAGATAATTTACAGAATATATAATTAATAAAGTGTACATAATTATGTGCTAATTAATACTATGAAACAAATCGTGAATTGTACAATGTATTACTTATATTTACACTTCTTTAGCACATGTTCTATATATGGGTAATCGGGTATGGGATATGGGTGATAAGGTTACACAACCCTCGAGCGTTATACCTATACCAAATGTCCACTATTACGAATCGCCTGGGTTGCGATTCAACAACTATTTTCTATTGCTGGAATAGCAATCTGTATAAAGCTTAAGACAAAATCTCCTTCTCAACTAAATTACTACCGCTTTGCAGTTATAGAATCCCATTCCCAACCCGAGGCTTGAACATTTAATTTCATGCTTTGATGAAGGATTTTTGAACACTGTCTAAATATTTCATGCCCCTGATGCTTTTTCTTTACATACCCGTGTAATGTTTCAGTGCCACCGCTCTTTTGGTTTCCAAGAAAGGTCCCAGCTTCTGCTATGTCAGCCTCAAAGCAAGTCGAGTCGCCTTCCACCGCCACAACTCCAGCTCAAGGCCATGCGAGTGTTGTCTTCCAATGTGCCGAGTGTTCAGCTGAATTCAAAGCCCGTAGCGAACTCCGCAAGCATATCGTGAACTCTTGTTTTCGCGAGCCTGAGGTTGTACCCGACACAATCCATGCACTGCGATGCTACACATGTAGCAAATTATTCAAATATGAACGCAATTATTCAATTCACCTTGATAAGGAATGTGCTAGACGACGGAATTGTCGGAAGTGTAATAAGAAGTTTAACGATAGGGGTCAACTGCAAAGACATGAAAATCATGATTGTGGCACAATTCACATTTGTAAAAAATGTCGTAAAGAGTTTAAATATTTTCGAAATTTGAATACACATATTTTACATGAATGTGGCAAAATTATATGCTGTCGGCAGTGTGATAAGCAGTTCAAAACCATTAGGCAGATTCAGCATCATGTGAAATATGACTGTGGCAAAGTTCATCAGTGTGAGAAATGTTTCAAACTCTTTACACTTATTACTTCATATAAAACGCATGTTAAAAAATTGTGTGCAGCATAGTTTTGTGCTGTTTTGTGTATCTATGCTTTTTATTTAGGATTTACTTTGGCTTTGTGTCATCTATTTTTGTTGTTCAAGAATGTGCTGAATTTTATTATATAATCGCAATTGCCAACCGATGATTTTTATTAATATATTGTACTGACATTAAAAATTAATAAAATACAATATTGAAAATTTAAATTACCTTATTCCATGACTGTCCGCCACTAATAATTTTCTTATAAAACCAGTTCCCATAATACTTTGTGTGATGTTCATTTCTTGTCAGCACACTGAAAATTATTCCTATACCCTGCAATATGTCTAATATTCTCTCTTTGTTTCAGACCCCACCACTTGGCTTCCACTGACATCTCCATACTCCAGCTTCACCTGTAGGAAATGCGGCTCCGACTTCTCCAGCAGATATCTTCTTCTAAACCACATGAAGACCTCCTGTAAGGACATCAACGACCTACTCGAGAACTCTGCCGCTCAAGATAACATCAACCCCAATGCATGTGCACGGTGCAACAAGATCTGCAAATGTCCGCTCTTCCTTGTAGAGCACATGCGCCATGAGTGTGTGAAGGAGTATGTGTGTCCCAAGTGTAAAAGGATCTTCCATTCCCCCAACCGTTATGCCGAGCATGTCAAGTACGAGTGTGGGATTGTCATGGAATGTGAGTCTTGTAACAAGGTGTTTAAATATAGGACTCATTTAATGACGCATAAGAAGTATGAGTGTGGGAAAATATTGCAATGTCTGAAATGCCAGAAGGTATTTGTGTTTAAGCGTAACTTACAGAGTCACGAGAAAGTCTGCAAATAGAATTAATTTTGAACAGCCATGTTATCCTGTATTAGATCTTGTATACAGGCGCGTAGGAATGGGGGGGGGGTTATTCTCCCCCCCCCCCCACTCGAGCAGGCTGACCCCCATTCACCGCACAAAATTAAGTTTAGTGTCCAATCATCATTTAAAAATTATTTAAATTCTAAAAAAACGCACTGCGGGCAAAAATAAAGTTATGTCAGTTAGATTATAGGAATATCCTTAATCGCAGTATTGAGTCAAAATCTTCAGCAGATACTTAGTTTGTGAGGCTTGTGAAGCATGAATGTGGTATTGTAAGTAATAACAAAATTTAACTCTTTTCGGCGAATTACGAAATACTATGAAGACGCTTCAAGCTATGGATACGCCGATTGTTTTTTCAATTATGTATATAGGCTAAGTTGTTTTTTAATAAATGAAAACTGTTTGAATGAACCTCCATGAAGTTATATTTATATCCCATTTTCCTTCCTCAAATTCACTCTACATTCTAGAAAAGTCACGTGTGATGCATTTTTTACTTCCGTGTTATTTTTAATGCAATAGCTCAATTTCAATTAAAACTTTTCGTGATTTTTTTCAAAGTGTACACTGAACTTCTTTGGTTGTTCATCGTTTGAAGATAAGGAATAGAGAAATGTCAAAAGTTTGAACTTTAGAGTTGACTAACAGAACGCTAGTCGCTAACAGTCATGCTGCATGCAGAAACTGGTCCTAATTACTGATAAACCTTGTCTTTGCATATCAATGTATGTTAATCCTTAAGTATTAACACATTCTTCTAATAATGATGTAGATCTACATTGTAGCTTCTGAAATGGGATGTGATTGGTAGTTTAAGATTTGTCCCATCCTTGAATTATATGACCTTCAAACTCTGTCAATCGGTCACAAACAAGTAGTGACAAATCAAGTACAAAATCTGTCATTAATAATTTTCTTTTTTTCCAGTGACTAAGACTTGGCTTCTTCCTGTGATCAATCCGTCACCTCCGAATAAAGAAGTGCTGCTTTACCACTGTGACACTTGCAACGCTGATTTCCGCAGTAAATCTTCTCTGAAGACACACATTCAGAACAACTGCGATGTAGAAGTAGTAGTCGCCGTAAAAATAGAGGATTTGATCCGTGACGACCACATAGCTGCGACGGACGGAGTATTTAGATGTCCGAACTGCAGAAAGACGTATAAACATCGCAGAACGCTGACTCGACATATTCTGGATTTATGTGGGCAGGATCAAGTTTGTCCCAAATGTAAGCGGGTCTTTCGGTCCACACATCGTTACAAGTGTCACCTGAAATACGAGTGTGGGAAAGTGGTGAAATGTCTGGCCTGTGGTAAAGTATTCAGTCATCAAACCCAATTGATTACACACACTAAGAAGGAATGTGGCAAAATTCTGCAATGCGCAGCTTGCACAAAGGTGTTTAAGTGTTATATTCAGTTGATGACGCACGTGAGGTATGAGTGTGGCAAAATATTAAGCTGCGATAAATGTCACAGAGTGTTTCCCCTAAAGTATTCTTTGCAACGTCATAAAAAGACATGCAATGAATTTGTTTGACAGAGCAATGTATTCTGTAATATTGTAAACATCGTTTGTTTATCTCTGAAATAATATTAGGCAAAAGAAGTTAATACAATTTGATGAAAAGAGGTATATGAAACTTTGTATAAACAGATAGGTCCTCAATATTTCATATTTCAATAATTTCAATAAGGCCAGAAGGCTAACCTTTTTGAAAATTAAAAATGTATGCAGGTTTTTTTTAATTATGTTTTTCTTAGATTGTGTACAGAAATAGGGAAAGTTTATTATTCATGCCAAAACTTTATATTGAATAATACAATCAACCCTTCAACTTAAGAATCTCCCTTAAGGTGGCCTTATTGTATCACTTTACCTTATATTGAAATACTGTTATTAGATTTACTGAATAAGATGTCATTACGAAATCGAGAAGCTCATGTTCGAAATGGGTGTAATCCCCTATACTCCCAAAGAGTCACGTGATCATAGAGTCACCTGTTCATAGACTCCTATCCAAATGTAAAAGAATGAAAGCTTTTATTTTTTATATATAGTCATACATTGTCGAATTATTTTTTACACTTTGTTGTATATTATTTGTGCACTTATTTGTGCACTTATTATACTTGTATAATTTTATTAACGAAGTGATTTCCATTGACAAATGTATCATTTAGAGTAACCTGGCGTACTGTAAGCCAAAACTACAAATAAAAATTTGGTCTAAGTCTATTATGTTAAATGTGTCATTATATTAACAGTATTTAATCAACGGAATGAAATTCTGCTATAGAAGGAGGAGAGCAAACCGTACCAGCATATAACCAAAGATTAGAGTCTCATCTTTGATGTAACCCACTGCTTACGGAAGATACCTAGAGGGCCGACGACTTATGCTCATAGTTGTGTGTAACTAATGGTTGTGGGCGATCGATAGCTGCAACTGATAGCAGATTCATATGAGAGCAGTCACTTGATCTGCTAACACTTTCCGCAAACGATTGCCCGCCATTAGTTGCCTCGTGTGACAGCGGCCTTATCGTCCAATCCGAGATCTGTTTCACAATATCGATCACCACAATCCTCGTAGTCGATATACTGTAGTGGAGGTTGGTTTTTACACTAATTCTATTTGTAGAGTGCCTCTCGAATTGAATCCGAAAATCCTCGTATTTCCAGAGCTCAACAGCCACTCTGACTCTCTGTACACAACTCCAGCCACTCTGTAATTTTAGAATAAATCCCACATCCTCCCGTATACATTTCTTTTTAATCGGTATTTTCTTCATTTATTCTATCGTACATTATAAACCCCATAAAAAAACACTCCGTGTAAAAATACCAGCCAAGTCTCTTCAACTATAAAAAAATAGAATAAATCTAAAAATTCAGCAATGAAAAGTAGTGATATCAAAAAATGAGCCAAGTCAAAACTTAATTTTAAAAATCAAAATATACTTGGCGCATCGTGTATATAAATAGTATAGAAGCATATGCCAAAAATCAAATGTACCTACCTACCTAATTATATATAATATACCTATAATGCCCTTAAAAACGATGCGCCAAGTATATTTTGGTTTTTAAAATTAAGTTTTGACTTGGCTCATTTTTTGATATCACTACTTTTCAGTGCTGAATTTTTAGATTTATTCTATTTTTTTTATAGTTGAAGAGACTTGGCTGGCATTTTTACACGGAGTGTTTTTTTATGGGGATATCACTTTTTTTTTTAGTTTATTTACACAACTTGTAACACACATCGGAGCAACAATGACTAAATACTTTTAAAAAATACGCCATTTCCGAATTGGTTAATACGAAAAATTGTGTTTGGTGCTCAATATACCTAAGCTTAAAGTGATATTCCATGAAGAATTGCGAAAGCTTCGTTCCAATCAGTCCAGCCGTTTTCGAGATATGGTATCACTTCCGGTTTTCAAAATAGCGACTGAAATATCTGCCACCTAGAATTTATTTCTATAAATGTTATGTATCATTATAAGCCTTCTGAATATGTAGTTATTGTAGTACGAGGTCATTAAAATCTAGATCTTCATTTTCATGACGTCATTTCCGGTTTCGGTAATAGTACATCTCTACTTTAACTACTGATATTCCATATAGACGACCGTCTGAATCATTTGGCGCTAGTTTCATTCCGATCGGTTTAGCCGTTTTCGAGATATGACGTCACTTCCGGTTTCAAAATGGCGACTACCGGTTGGTTTTATAAAAAGGCACCTCAGACGCCAAAAGTGCATATGTGGTAAAAATTTCAGATCGATCGGCTAAGCCGTTTAGGCTGTGGCGGTGATAGCGGTGTTTCCTGATATCATCTGAATCATCATCTAAAGATCAAAGTGGTGTAATTTCACTGTTTTCTCGGCCCTCTAGCTCGCAAATGGTATAGCCTATTGTTCCCAAATTTGGTATATGTGGTGGGGTGGGCCATAGCTCAAAATTAAGATATTTTACAACAATGTGAGATTTTCCAATTTTATGATCCAGTAGGCCGAAAATGCCATGTTGTTGCTTACAGTAAAAGTAGTTGGTCTGGCTCCTCATTTTATTAGGCATTTACGGTATGTTGAGTGAGTGTGAGTGTACAGTACGACTTGGCTGGGTGGAGCGACCGCTCCACTAGATATCAAGACTGAAGTGATAAAAAATAATGTACCCAGTTATATGCAGATTTAATATGTTTCAGTGTCGAAGCAAGACGAGTTTCCTCCCGTCGCCACAACTTCTGCTGCTGTTGAAGATATTGCACATGTTGTCTTCCAATGTGACAAATGCTCAATTCAATTCAGAGATCGCAGCGAAATTCGAGAACATATTACAAACGTTTGCTATCGAGAGCCTGCGGTTGTGACTGACTCGATCAACCCATTACAACGTTCTAACTGCAAGAGATATTATAACAGGAAGAGGGACCTGAATTATCATGTTAAACATGAGTGCGGTAAAGTTCTGCGATGTAAGAAATGTACGAAAGAGTTCAAAAACATGACAACACTAAATACTCATGTTAAACATGAGTGTGGTAAAGTTCTGCGATGTGGGCAATGTAAGAAGGAGTTCAAAACCGTGGGCCAATTAACTAGGCATGTTAAGCATGAGTGCGGTAAAGTTCAGCGATGTAAGAAATGTCCGAAGGAGTACAAATACATGAGGGACTTAACCCGCCATGTTAAGCATGAGTGTGGTAAAGTTCAGCGATGTGAGAAATGTAAGAAGGAGTACAAATACATGAGGGACTTAGCCCGCCATGTTAAGCATGAGTGCGGTAAAGTTCAGCGATGTGAGAAATGTAAGAAGGAGTACAAATACATGGGGGACTTAGCCCGTCATGTTAAGCATGAGTGCGGTAAAGTTCAGCGATGTGAGAAATGTCAGAAGGAGTACAAATACATGAGGGACTTAGTCCGCCATGTTAAGCATAAGTGCGGTAAAGTTTCGCAATGTGAGAAATGCAAGAAGGAGTTCAAAACCTTGGGCCATTTAACTAGTCATGTGAAACATGAGTGCGGTAAAGTTCAGCGATGTGAGAAATGTAAGAAGGAGTACAAATACAGGAGGGACTTAATCCGTCATGTTAAGCATGAGTGCGGTAAAGTTCTGCTATGTGAGTCATGTAAAAAGAAGTTCACATACTTTAAGGACTTAACTTCTCATCTTAAACGGGAGTGTGGTAAGGAACTCGTATGTCTGAAATGTGCACAGTGTTTCAGTTGTCAATGAAATCTTGCGCGTCACATGAAAGCTGCATGCAATACAAAACATGAAGAACTGTAGATGCGTCGGCAGAATTACACAATCTGTGCTAGAAATTTTTTCGCTGTTACTTGCCCAGCCATAAAAATAATAATTAACAAAAACTAGCTCGAGTAAGTTTATTGAAAGATTAAAATTAAGTAATTGTGTTTGATAATAAGGTTTTTTAACAATAGGCGACTGAAATCTTCTTGTTAAACTTGAGGACGGTAAAGTATTCTTAGCCCGAAATTCAATATGTGTTGTACCCTTTGGTCCATACTCAAGGGTTGTACTGCTCGCATGCAGTCTTCTTGGGGCATGTTAATTCCAAATGCAATCTCGTTTGGTATGGAAAGGCTTGGGTTAAATTGTTTAAGGATACCTACATTTATTTTACATTTATTTATACATTAGCTACACAACATTGTATATGTTTTTTAAATACCTGTGTAATTGTTTGTGAAGATACATGACGATTCTACTGTGGAAAATACATGCTGATTTCATTATTTAATAGTTTGTGTAATGAATGGCATTCAAGAATAAATTCAAAATTGTTTATGATAATCTACTATTCTGTGTTACTACCAATCAGATACTTCATAATGATTCCTGATTCATACCTAGTCAATGTGGCCACGTGCTGCCGTGCTACTTGGTGCATTCCACAGGTACATTACATGGTTAAGTGTATGTATGTTTAACATACATACACTTAAGCCACATGTTTATGGCTGTTAAACACATTCCTTGACATTATTATTTGTACGATATGATGCAATATGCACAATATGATTTGTATGATTTTGTAGCTATATGCTATGATTTCAACATTACTCATTCCTTTTTTTCCTTTTGTGATGAATCCTATTTATCATTTGTGTTACGCTTGATTGTATTTCTGATTTGTAATCAATCATTTTACTAACATGTTTCTCTCGTTCAGATTCCGGCTGGATTCCAGTCATCTCGTCCGTATCCGGTTTCCAAGACCCATCTCGCTTCTATTGTGAAAAGTGCAACGCTGACTTCCACAGCAAATACCTGCTGATAAAACACATGCGCGACAGCTGTTACGAAGAAGAACTCGATGAAGATGTTAAAATATACCTACCGATTCAGAGAAACTTGAAAAAGCAAGCTCCAATGAAAAAGGTTTCCTTTTGGGATGCCTTTAACCCGGTAGTGTTCCAACCAGAAACCACTGGTTTTGTCCAACCAGTAAGAAATAAATTATATTGTGATAGGTGCTTTAAATCTTTTGATTTACTTCGTCTTCTTAATTTTCATATTCGTCATGAGTGTGGGAAAGAATTTGTGTGTCCAAAATGCACTAAACGCTGCTTTTCATTTTCATGCTACAGTTATCATGTGCAGCATGAATGCAGGAAAATGCTGAATTGATTTGTATCCTGCAAGTTTAAAACTTAAACATGTTACCCTTGTTAATGTAATTAGTATGTATATATACATTGTGTGATTAAGACAGGAGTAATGATTATAGTGGGGTGCTTTAGTGTTATACTGCTATAAATGTGTTTTTTGCCTACATACATAATGTTGTGTAATGTGTACAGTACTGTACAACTTATTTAGGTACATAATACACACATTCTTAAATTATGTACTTACAAATATGTACTTCCCATTGATAAAAATAAATATAAAATTATAAAGTACGTAATTAATATAGGGTTTATTTCCTATAGTGACACAATACCAGTAGAATCCTGATGGCGATCAATGCAAAGTTTTAAACTACCAACATTTATGTCTTATACGAAAAAAGCATCCTACAGTTTTGATAATCTAACTCAATATTCCCAAGTGAATAGAATAACTGCCATTGATGGTTTCTACTCATGCTTTCTATCAGAAAGCTTCATGTGGTTTTCAAAAAGGCTCTACATTTAGTTTGGATTTAGTTTTAGTTCACATTTGTTTGCTGCGTCTTTGTGGTAGATCAATAAACATTTTGTTTTTATAATGGATTCTGTTTACTAAAACAAATATTTAATTGATGATAATTTTGATGACTCGTTTTTTTCAGATTCGAAAGACTGGTTGCCAGTAATCGCAACAGTTGACAGTGTACAAGATTCCTCACGCTTCAACTGTGAGCAGTGCAGTGCAGACTTCAGTAGCAAACGTCTTCTTCGCCAACACATTCAAGGCGTCTGCAATGTGGAAATAAATAACATCACATACGAGGTTCATCAAGTCAACGATACTCAAGAAAATAATCAAACTTTGCAGGAGTGTCCAAAATGTAACAAGAGTTTTAGGCAACTAAAACAACTGAAAGCGCATATTATTCGTGGCAGTTGCTCTGTAAAATTGGTGTGTCCTAAATGTAAAAAGGTATTTCACTCGCTACCACTTCTCAATATGCATGTCAGACATGAATGTGGGAGAATTTTGAAATGCGTTACTTGTGACAAGATTTTTAAAAATTACAGTGCATTTGTGTCTCACACGAGACACGAATGTGGACAAATTATAAAATGTGAAAAATGTGGTAAGATTTTGAAGTATCATCGACATTTGTTGACACATAAGAAGTATGAATGTGGGAAAGTTTTGAGCTGTTTGAAATGTTCGAGGGTTTATGGTCACATTCGTTCGTTGCAACACCATGAAAAATTTTGTCTCTCTAAATAGTTTTATAATATTGCTCAACATTAGTAGTTTGAGATGTCATTAAGTGTTTCCATCCATATGTTTTGGTATTAGAATATTACATGTTTTTTTTTGTCTGGGGCTTAACGTCGCACTGTTCTGCAGCGAGGCTAATGGCGAGGCGGTCGTGGCCTATTAGTAGGGTACCTTCCCATCATTTGCCTGTCGACTGAGGGAAAACCACGAAAAAACCCCAGTCAGGAAGGACGGCCGCGGGAATCGAACCCGGGCCTCCGGAATACAAGTTCAGAGCGCTAACCACTCACCCAACCAGTTCCGTACACACATTTTTTTTGTAATACATTTTTTGGTATTTTTTGTATTTTAGTATTAATATTGAAACTTTAATATTTGTTATTATCAAATTGCCATATCGTTTGCCATCATAATTTTGTTCATAAATCTGCGGGCATACATTGATTAATTTGATGGATTAAACTAGGTGTTGATTGATACAATTTTACGATTATAATGTAAAAAGCATGTGCAAAGTGTTATTGATTGTCTTATGCTGATCAATGGGAAATAAACTCTTAATGAATTAGATAATCTTTAATATAATTAAGTTTACATTAATGTAAACTTATAAGTTAATTATTTTAATTATTGCGTCTCTCGATCACTCTTCGTTCCTCTTTCATCTTCTTTTGATTATATGCAAATCTACATTTAATAATAAAAACATTCTTATGGTTGTGTTATAGCTAATTTTTAGTGGCATGTACCTAATTGAAAAAACAAATAGTAATAGGACAAAATATTGGATGTTAACCTTTTGTATAGTTGCAAATAAAATCGCTTGAATTCTATTTTATTCGTCATTTGTATTACTAGTTCGTAAGCTGGTTACTGCACCCTATGAGGAATCAGTAAAGCGACAAGAAATAGTGCATGTTTCTTCACACTAACAAATTGTTCGAAAATAATGACGAAATAATGACATACACTGGATTACTTTATTAAATAAATGTAAAATAATGTATTAAATAAATTACATAAATGTCCTCTCTGGTGCGACTAGTGTTACATACGATAAAGTTTGTATATCAGAGGTCGTAGTGTACTCCAGTGTGTGGCTTATTCTGGAAGTGTAATGAATCATCTCGAAAGCACTGTGATGAACCACGGCCGATCCGTTACCATTCTGAGGCCTCTTCAATTGGTACTATGTTACTTGTTTAATCTTGTAATATTGAATTTTTTCATTTCTGCTGTTTGAAACATACTGAAAACCGAAGCTACATAATAAAATCTTTCTATCGACAAGATCTATTTGGTTGAATATGCGTATATATCCAAATTACCTTTTAGATTGCCTCCAAACTCAAATTTCGTACACATACCTCGCTTTCAATACATATATTTTCGATTTTTTTCTCTCTAGCCATTAAAATACTCCTATTACCATTTTTCAGGTATTATTGTATTTCTCTTGCCTGATTTTTCTTGAAATAAAATCGTAATAGGTACCAGTTTAATGGTTGATCAATTTGTTTCAGTGTCGAAGCAAGACGAGTTTCCTCCCGTCGCCACAACTTCTGCTGCTGTTGAAGACATTGCACATGTTGTCTTCCAATGTGCTGAGTGCTCAACTGAATTCAGAGATAGCAGCGAACTTCGAGAACATGTTACAAACGTTTGCTATCGAGAGTCTGCGGTCGTGACTGACTCGATCAACCCATTGCAATGCTCTAATTGCAAGAAGTTTTATACGAAGAAGAAGGCATTGAACTTTCATCGTAAACATGAGTGTGGTAAAGTTCTGCGATGTGGGCTATGTAAGAAGGAGTTCAAACAGATGTCGCAGCTTTCTACTCACGTTAAACATGAATGTGGGAAATTACTCATTTGCCCGAAATGTAAGGCGTTTTTCTGTACAAAAGGAGGTCTTCTGCGTCACTTGAAATTAAAATGCAATTGAGATCGACTGCTTTTTCAGTGAAATCTCATTTAAATAGATAAATATATTGAGTGAATTTCGAACTGCTTATTTTTTGATCTAGTGACGACAAGACCGTTTACAAAACGAGTTGTTACATCGTTTGTGTCCTTAAAATAAAATGATTGTAACGAAATGCTTGTATTTGTTGAACATTTGTCATTTATTTCCTTGCATCCCGGTCCTGATTCTATAACTCCATTGCGACCGCTTAGCAATTATTTCAATGTTAATCCTTATGGAAGAAATTGCTAAGCGGTCGCAATGGAGTTATAGAATCCCACCTCCCATCTAATAATCAGTATTGTCTTACTTTGTAGTTAGTAGGTAAGTGCATAGTTGGTATAGCAGAATCGCAGAGACATTTCCACGTACATTTTATTCGCTATTTTCATAAACCTTTAGGTGGTTGGCAGAGGTGTTTTACATTTTGTATTATACATATTAAGAGTAATAACAATCATTTAATTTGCCTGTTAATCCCGAGAAAAACAATGTTCCTGTGGTCCGGTATCCTGCAAGCATCGTTTTGAGATCCTGATAATAATAAAAAAAATATATAATTTTGGTGACACGTTTGTATTAATTTTTTTCAGACTCGAAAGACTGGTTTCAAATCATCGCATCAATTGACAGTGTACAAGATTTCTCACGCTTCTACTGTGAGAAATGCAGTGCTAACTTCAGTAGCAAACGTCTTCTTCGTCAACACATTCAAGGCGTCTGCAATGTGGAAATAAATAACATCACATACGAGGTTCATCAAGTCAACGATACTCAAGAAAATAATCAAACTTTGCAAGAGTGTCCAAAATGTAACAAGAGTTTTAGGCAACTAGATGCACTGAAAACGCATATTATTCGTGGCAGTTGCCCGGTAAAATTGGTATGTCCTAAATGTAAAAAGATATTCCGCACAGTCCAGCATCACACCAATCATGTCAAACATGAATGTGGTAAAATATTGAAATGCGGTACTTGCGATAAGATTTTTAAATCTTATTACCAATATTGCACTCATAAGAGACACGAGTGTGGAAAAACACTGGATTGTAAGAAATGTGGTAAGGTTTTGAAATTCTATCAGCATTTGTTGACACATGAGAAATATGAATGTGGGAAAGTTTTGAGTTGTTCGAATTGTAAGAAGGTATATGGTCACATTCGTTCGTTGCAACGCCATGAAAAATTCTGTGTCCGCTAATAGTTTGATAAAAGTGTTCGACATTAGTTAGTTCTTATATTTATCTTAAGTAATATCTTCATTTAAACTATGTTTAAAACACTGTAAAATCTAGTGGAGCGGTCGCTCCACCCAGCCAAGTCGTACTATACACTCACAGTCACTCAACATACCGTAAATGCCTAATAAACTGAGGAGCAGACCAAACACTTTTACTGTAAGCAACAACATGGCATTTTCGGCCTACTGGATCTCAAAATTGGTAAATCTCACATTGTTGCGAAATATCTTAATTGACCCACCCCCCACTACATATACCAAATTTGGGAACAATAGGTTATGCCATTTGCGCGCTAGAGGACCGAGAAAACAGTGAAATTACACCACTTTCTGATTCTGAAGATGATGATGATTCTGATGATATCACGAAACGTCGCTATCACCGCCACAGCCTAAACGGCTGAACCGATCGACCTGAAATTTTTACCACATGTGCACTTTTGGCGTCTGAGGTGCCTTTTTATAAAACCAACCGGAAGCCGCCATTTTGAAACCGGAAGTGACGTCATAACTCAAAAACGTCTGGACCGATTAGAACGAATTAGCGCCATTCGATTTAGATGGTCATCTATATGAAGTATCAATAAAAAAAATATTATTTTCTTATTTTCTAAACCGGAAGTGACGTCATAAATACGCAATATTTAACTTATTTCAACAAATTATACTTAAAATACGTACATAATTAACTTACATTGTAACATAGACAATACAATTTATATATTCAAGGTAGCAGTGTTCTCGGCCGCCATTCCTGAAACCGGAAGTGACGTCATATATCTAAAACGCCTGTACCGATTGCAACTGAACTAGCTCCTGCGTATTCATTCTGCTATTTATTTGAAAAATCAATTGTGAAAAATGAATAAATAAATTAATGGTACCGGAAATGGCGGCAGGAACCACTAAATGAAACCGGAAGTGACGTCATATATTACAAACGGCATGACCGATTTTACGGAAATATAGGGATTAGGAATTCAGATGGTCGTTCATGAAGGTATCAACTAGATAAAAGAGATTGTTTTCTTATTACCTATACCGGAATTCGGCCGCTATTTCAAAACCGGAAGTGACGTCATGTATCGAAAACGGCTGGATCGATTATAACGAAACTTAAGCTATTCTTCTTGGATAATCATTTTCATCTTATACCAAACGCAACTTTTCATAGTAACCAAATCGGTTGAGGCGTATTTTTTTAAAGAAATTAGTCCCTGCTCGGACATGTGCTACAAGCTGTATGAATAAACTAACAAAAGAAGTGATATCCCAGAAAAAACACTCCGTGTAAAAATACCAGCCAAGTCTCTTTAACTATAAAAAAAATAGAAGAAATCTAAAAATTCAGCACTGAAAAGGAGTGATATCAAAAAAGGAGCCAAGTCAACGAATTTTCCAAATTTTAATCGTACCATTGAAATAAAAATATCAACCCCCGAGAAATACTTAAAAAAAGGACTTGGCGCATCGTTTTTTTAAAGACATTTTCTATTCTTAAGCTTATGCCACTCACATACTACGTAGTTCAGAAATGCCTAGAAAAATTGGGACAAAACTTTCAAATTAAATATTGAACATTCTGTAAAATATTTTAAATTTAAATATAAGTACGCAAAGAAACATAGCATTGTCTTACAAGCAATAAATACAGAACAGTTGTGTTTGTGATTGGTAGGTACCTATAGTTTTGTGGGTACATCAACATACCTACTACAGCATTATACTTTGAACCTTCTCGCCGTGTAATTAATTGCTATTAATTAACATTTTATACCAAAAAAATTCATAAATTACATAACGTATTACTTTAGATAAAAATCTAGTCAGTAATTATTTGAGCAGCATGGCTCAGTGCACTAGTCACTTATACAAATCTCATTGACGGCCTTCTTGTAATGAGCGCTTTCGCTATTTCCCTCAGTCACGATATTGAGAAGTATGATTGATTAATATGACCCTAGAAATAGTGGCAATAACGAATAGACTAGGCCGCTTCCGTTTATTCGTTATTCGTTTATCCGTTTATTTCCTCTGAATATTGACAAAATACCAAAACTGCCAGTAGGTAAGAGTACTAGTTATATTAAAACGTAGTATGATTCGTCGATAATGAATGTGATATACTCAGGAAAATATACTTGTAGAGTTCTTCCTATACTTTTAGGATAGAAAAGTGTCTTTAAAAAAACGATGCGCCAAGTCCTTTTTTTAAGTATTTCTCGGGGGTTGATATTTTTATTTCAATGGTACGATTAAAATTTGGAAAATTCGTTGACTTGGCTCCTTTTTTGATATCACTCCTTTTCAGTGCTGAATTTTTAGATTTCTTCTATTTTTTTTTATAGTTAAAGAGACTTGGCTGGTATTTTTACACGGAGTGTTTTTTCTGGGTAAGTTATTACTATACTTTTGTGTCAAATTATGAGATTTTTGAGATGATTCTCAAAAATCCTCCTCTGTTAGCTTTTCGCTACCATTTTTTTGTTAGGTTAAATCATGATAAATCGTACAAGATACTGTAAATATATCCTTCTGATTATTAAGCTATGACAAGTGGCATTATATTTTCACATTTTGTATTCAATTACTATAATATAATAATTTATGAATCACTAAACAATTCCTAGACGTCTATGTACACTTAGTTAATTGTTGCTGGACAGTTGCTTGCAGCTGTAATTAGCCCTACTGCTCACAATATTGTTTTAATAAAGTTCATTATTGTCGGGATGAAAAAGGTTCTTTATCATTCTTCGCCATTCAATCTTCCAATTCATTCATTTTCCCTTGGATTGTGGGCTGAACTGAATTGTACGCTAGACATCTAGACAGTTTACAAGTGATGTCTTTGCTCCTTCTACTAGTTGGTTCCAGCATAATAGGCTATACAATGTCTATGGTTCCAGCTAGATACGCTGTATCTTCTCTATCTTGCTCTGTTTGTGTCATCGATCTTCGCATACCTCACAACATAGAACAAGTGACGTTCTTACCGAAGGAAAAGGGATATTAAAATCTTGATATACATTTCAGGTTTGCTTCTAATGCTTCACATGTGCACTGTAAATTGATTCGAGTAAACATTCACCAATTTAATACTTTCTCGTCTTTTTCTGTAATAAGATCGCTCGATTTTGATGCTTGTTGCTGACACTTTTGGATACGATTGGAGACGAAATGGATGAACAAAATCAATTGAGAATTTAAACTTGATTTGAAAAAAAATGTTATTTGGTCTTTGGTACATTCATACATTTTTTCGTTCCTCATTTTGTCAGATTGTTTTTTTATGTTTACTTTCGAGTTTACTTCAATGTTTACTCTTAATGTGCTGCAAGCGCGAGCGATTTTGATGCTTTTTGTAGACACTTTTTGCGATACGATTAGAGACGAAATGGGTAGACCAAATTATTTGAAATTTTAATCGTGATTAGATAAAAGACAAACTTAGGGTTATTCTTTGGTACATTTTTAATTTTTTGTTTCGTTAATTAGTAATAATTAGTGGATTTTTGGTGAAAAATTAGCTATTTTCTCGTCTCCCTGGGCGCCGTATGAAATTAAATTTCAAAAATGTGCCGAGGGATAACCCTAAGTTTGTCTTTCATCTAATCATAATTAAAATTTGAGATCAATTGGTTTACGGGTTTGGTCTCCAATCGTATCGCAAACTTCATCGTTTTGCGCGGTTTTGTTGAATAACCGGCGCCTAATTAACGATGCAATAAGCAAAAATTTAAAAGGGCTATACTAATATACAATAAGACTGATCACGTGAACATCCTGTAAAAGTTACACTCACTTATACAACAATTTTTCTCTCTCAATTTTCTAAAACGGCCGAGCGCTTGTATCACCTTAAGAAGAGATTATATCTCTTCACCTTAAATCCATACTAACAACTGTCTTCATTTCAGATGCCAGTGACTGGCTGCCAGTGATAACATCAGTCACAACAGTTCACGACCCCTCACGCTTCTACTGTGAGAAATGCAACGCAGATTTCCGCAGCAAATATCTTCTCATAAAACACTTACGAGATGAGTGTAAAACAAAAGGCGACCTAAAAGTCACCCACAAGATCGACGCTAAACCCTGGCCTTACACTTGTGCACTCTGCAAGAAAGGTTTCCAACATCTCGACTCTCTTAACTTCCATTACCGACATGAGTGTGGCAAA
Source organism: Leuctra nigra (assembly GCA_934045905.1). Taxonomy (NCBI): domain Eukaryota; kingdom Metazoa; phylum Arthropoda; class Insecta; order Plecoptera; family Leuctridae; genus Leuctra; species Leuctra nigra. Next base: position 7,741,609 of record OW203768.1, read on the forward strand.
GAGCTCAGATGTTACACCTGTAACACTGATTTTAAATATAACGCCGATTTCTCGAAACATATTGACCACGAGTGTGCTATAATGTTGACTTGTGTACCATGTAGTAACTTCTGTCAATATCGATATCATTTGTTTACTCATATGAAGTACGAATGCGGTGACGTATTGAAATGTCCGAAATGTCATAGCTATTTTACTTAAATACTTTTGGGTATTACTTTTGGATATTTTGGGTACTTTTGGGTATTTTGGGTGTACTTTTGGGAACTGAAGAAATTGATTTGAAAAGTGATTTTAAATATCTAGGGAGTATAATCACTAACAATGCAAAGATTGACAATGAAGTAAATCGAAGAATTAAAATTGCTGCTCAGTTTTACCAAAAATTTCGAAACTTTCTGTGGAATCAGGATTTCCCTGAAAAAATTAAAATGTTACTTTATAAGTTGTATTACATTCCCATTTTGACATATGGTATAATTACTTGGTCTATGGGGTGGAAAGAAGAGAGTATGATCGAAGCTGCCGAAATGAAGTTTTTGAGGAGTGTTGCTGGTGTATCAAAATTGGAAAAAATTAAAAGTAGTACTATTAGAAAAAAGTTGGATGTTGAAAGTTTGATCTTCAAAATAGGAAGAGAACGATTGAAATGGTATGGTAGGATGAGGAGAATTGTGGAGAAGTAGCGTTGGTGGGAAGATGATGAAAAATGGAGTGCATTGCTGGAAAATGGGAAGAAGAAGAAGAAGAAGAAGAAGAAGAAGAAGAAGAAGAAGAAGAAGAAGAAGAAGAAGAAGAAGAAGAAGAAGAAGAAGAAGAAGAAGAAGAAGAAGAAGAAGAAGAAGAAGAAGAAGAAGAAGAAGAAGAAGAAGAAGAAGAAGAAGAAGTAAATAAGAGGAATGATGAATAATTGTTAAATTAGTTACTGTATACAATGTTTAGTTTTAGTAAATGCGTTGAGTGTGGCGGCCAACGTAATATTGTTGTTGCCTTAAAATCATTTGCACATTTTTTACCTGCTGTCATAGTGGAGAAAAGGCAATAAAGATATATATATATTGATCTGAAGAGCAACTAAATCAGTAGTAGGATGATGTAAATAGAAATTAGATGTACCAATTTTGTATATTTATATTTTTTATTTGTGTGTAAATACAGACAATAACACAGAGGTAGTAGAAGACGGAAGTGACGTAGACAAAATGGAAATCAATTATGCCTAAATTTTAACAATTGTAATTTTAGTGACTGATGATATCTCCGTAGTAAGGTCAATTTAGACTTAAATATACCAATTAGTGATATTGAACTATGTTCTAAAATAAGATTAGACGATGACCGTTTTAGACCGATACCGTTTTAGATATATTATAAATCATGAAATGGACTTCCACCCTTCTGCTTCTAAAGTACAGATTGTATTCAACGAGCCAAAGCGACCTGTTAACATTATATTAATTCCGCAGTGACATGGTCTAGGCCAGGGGTCGGCAACCTGCGGCTCCTTGGTGGTTCTTGAATGGCACTTTATAATTTAAATAAAGATCTGGAATCGATTAATCTGGAAATTCGAAAAAATACGCCCTGCGGGGCAACAATTGGAATGCTGTTTGATTCAGTTTGCTCATTTTAGAATGCCAGAATTACTTTTAAATTGATGTCATTTTAAAATCGGCCTGTCGGGCCACAATTGGAAGGATATTTGATTCAATTTGTTTTTCTATTTAAAAAAAAATGTTGATGAAAAAATTTAAAAAATTTAAAAGTTTTTGTTATTTGTTGTAAAGTTTTATATATTGATTTATATATGATTGTATATGGATATATTTAAATAAATGATTAGGTAACCACATTAGAAACTCTCTAGGTAGCTCTGCTATTTTTATTGACTAACATAAATAGATGTCAGGATCGTCCCTGGCGGTGAAATTTGATGTAAAAGAAGAGCTAATTTACTTGGCCTAAATCTAAGATAGGTAATACGAACTGTATATTTTTTATATATTCGTATTTGTAGTTAATGAATGAATTATAGATGTATACAACATGGTTATATTAATATGTTAAATGGATTGAGTATTGATCTTCTTACATTTCTCTATATCATTATGAAACTAATAATTGAATTATTGAGTAATATTTGTTATGTTTATATCATGTTTACATTGTATAATTTTGATTAGTGTTATGGCTCCGAAGTAAATGGTAGTATAGTTATACATTAGAGATAAATTCTCATATATACATTACATTTTCTAAACTTCTTTTCTTAATTCGTGTTCATTTTTACACGATGGCATCACGTTAATTATGTGTGTACCGATTGTGTCAATCATTGGTTTGAAATCCAGAAATAAATATTTTTAGTTGACTTATTTCTTATTTTCTCTATAATAAGTACCTATATTGTTTGCCAGAATTGTTGAGAATTTTGATTTCATATAATTTCACGATGCAAGTTGGCTCAGGCAGCAACGCACTAGACTTCCATTCCGGAGGTTTCGAGTTCGCTTCGAGTGACTGTCATTGCTGACTGAGGTTTTTTCGAGGTTTTCCTCGGTCTAGATGCAAATGATGGGAAGGTTCCTCACTGAGGCCATTACGCCCTCCTTCCCACCGTCCAACCTTACAGCATTTGTTATCAATAGTTTCAGAACAAACAGTGTGACGTTAAATTCCTACCACTAAAATTAATAATTTCTAATAATGAATTACTTTGTTTCAGACATAAACCTTTGGTTTCCACCCACATCAGTTGCACATTCTCAAGAATATTCCCGATTCTACTGTGAAAAATGTAACTCCGTTTTTGCCAGTGAAAATCTACTAACAAAGCACGTTCAAGACATCTGCAAGTTTCAAGAAGTCAACAATGTCCCCGAGAATAATCTCGACGAATGCAGCGCTCATGTGTGTGCTACTTGCAACAAAAAATATAAACACAAAACTACCCTCGAAGCGCACGTTCGTAATGACTGTGGAAAAGCGTATACTTGTTCTCGTTGTAAAAGAATATTTAATTCTTACTCCCGGTACAGTGTTCACATTAACCATGAATGTGGAGAATTACTGCAGTGTGCGAAATGCAAGAAAGTTTTTAAATATAAATCACAATTATTAACGCACGTGAATTTTGAATGTGGTAAAGTGGTTAATTGTCCAAAGTGTCAGAAGACTTTTAGTTTGAAGAATTCTCTTCAGCGTCACATAAAATTCTGCAAACATTCGTTATAGTTTCTTAAATACGGACAATAAAATACGGCTTATTTTTGTAAGTAAGCGTATTTGCATTTTTATCTCTAGAATGTGTAATAGTCAGTCAAGATAAGACAGTCTGTCCAAAACGCGTCAAATGAACACTGTGCTGCCATCTAGCGTGTAAAACTGAAACTTACAATGTAAACACGCCGGCCGGCTGCGAGCGAGTAGGTGTCAGTTTCAAGGACAGGTTAGGTAGTTAATTTATACGTCAAAAATATTTTGTACATACCTACTTTCGAATTTTGAAACAAAAAATAGTTAACAATATCACTTGATTTAATACTTTTATATATTTTCTACCATTTCATAATACAAATTATGTGAAATGTAAGCTGAAATCGCATGACAGGTTTTGTTTAAAAGTATAACATAACCTCAAATGTATAGAGTAAATATTTATTATTTTATGGAATACCTATTTAACTAGTTGGTTAAAATGTACTCTATATATTATACTATACTATATATACTAGCTTTCATATAATATGTTAGCATTTGTATGTCTTTCCAGAGTTAGCAAGGAATAGGTCTTTTTATTTTCAACCAGATGAGTTACCTACCTACCTACTACAAGTTAACAATAATTATATCATAATGTTTTTTATAAGCATTCCGAATTCACATTCAAAGTACGTAACTATGGTTGAACTCCACATTGAGGTTCCTTCATGGCGAAGCTCAAATTTACCTCATGCATTGAACGACCAGAGCGTTCATTAAGTTTATCAGCGTTGTGATTGTGTGTAATTGTTTGCCAATACTTTTGTTATTACGCTGTCATAATGAAATGTCAACTGACGTCAAAATGTTTTAAAAAATATGACTTGTTCTTTTAAAAGCGATCATATTTTTCTTGCCGGCGTCGGGCAGTTTGGAGCAGTTTTGAGGGAAATACAAGATATAAATGTATTTTTTTGGCAAACGGTTTTTAAAATCGAAAAGGCAAGACAAGCATCAGGTGTATTGAACCTTTATCTACAACGTCATCGCCTACTGTCATAACTTCCTACCTACTAGGTATGTGATCAGCATTTGTCTGGCACGAAAAAGCTCTGTGTAAGCGACGGATCAGCGACTGATGAGGGACAGAGCGTGTTCGTTAACGACAAATTAAAACATTTGACATGTTAATGGTTTTTGTATTTGGTTCGGCGCTTAATAAATAATTTTTCTTTTGAAAATAATTGTGTATACGTGTTACATACCCGGTTCCCAATTTCCTTTTTCTCTGCATCTTGGTAAATGTATCTTTAATATGTAGACTAACATATTTTGATGTAGCTAAAGTAGTTATTATTTTTTTATACCATAAATGACCTTTCGCATCAAACACTTAATTTTGTCTCGATTTCTTTTCAGTCCCAAAAGCATGGGTTCCAATACTCTCATCCCTTCCATGGACCGGTGGATCAATGGTGGATGATTCCAGTCTCCTCAGTAAATATCTTCTGATGCGACAAATCCAAGACCAGTGCAACGCAGCGGCTATTAGTGCGATTGACGAGAACGCTGCTAAGCGATTCCAGAGCGCACCCTCTACGTTTACATGCTCTAGATGTAACAAGAACTTCACACATTTACGTGCTCTGGAGGCACATCGTTACATGTGTGCCGGGAAGCATTTAATATGTGCTACGTGTAAGAGAAGATTCTATTCGAAGTCTCTTTTCTCTAATCATTTAAATCACGAGTGTGGTAAGATATTGAAATGTTCTAAGTGCCATAAAGTTTTCAAATATCAAACCTTATTGGTGACGCACCAAAATTATGAGTGTGGTAAAATATTAAAATGTCCGAAGTGTGAAAGGGTGTTTTCTCTGAAATGTACTTTAGGTCGTCATATGAAAAGAGGCTGTAGTAATAATATGCAGTAGTTAATTACACTGTCGCTTTCAGCCTTACAAGTCCTGAGGACCGCTGTAGAAACTGACGGCTGCGTCAAATTTGCACGGAAAGCGGACATACGAGTATATCCTAGGCTCATTATTTACTCCACTGTTATTCCACTTTGGGAGGTAGTTTTGATGCACTTTCAGGGTATTCTACTGAGAAATTGTAAGAAATACTTGAAATAAAATGTCTCATTTCATATGATTAATTTCATGAAATGTATGAAAAACTTTTTCCCTTTATACAATTTCTTACATTTTCTCAATAAGATACCCAGAAAATCAAATCTACCTCCCAGCGGTCCCCATCACTTTGACATGTTTGAAGTAATAATTATGTGCCTGCCGCCTAGTAGTGCCTACTAATTAGTGTATTATTGCATGATCGCTTATGTTGGTTTATGCAGTGGAGGTAACATTTAGTGTATCCATGTATATTTGTTGAGGAGACAACCCTAGACAACGCTTAGTCCAATTCTTATTTAAAAAAATATAGTATTTACTTTTGAAAATAATTTGACTTTATATTATTTTATTTCTTAATACCTAACCGTTTCATTCCAACCCTGGGGGCCTATTCTCAAGTTAGCTGAAAATGTTCGCCATGTGGAATTGTACTACTGAGCAATGGATCAGCTAATTTAACATTAAATAAAATACAAAAGATTTTACTTGTTTACCTGCATAGTTGAATATTTTCGTATGCAGTTTTGATTCGAGAATAGGCACCCTGGTAATAGTCAAGCCATTGTATTATCAAAACTTACATTGTATTTAATTGTTAATAATGAAATAGTATCTATTCCATGTGCCATGCACATTTTAGTGATAGATGATGAGGATGCTATAAAACAACGAGATATTGTTAATTTTATGTCTGCAAGGTAAATGTTCCTAAACTTATCTCTTTAAGTTTTAGATATTGTAACATAAGTATGATCAAATATAAAGATGTTTTAAATTTTATAACTGCTAGATGACGTTATAAGAAGTGTAGCGGTTTTCACATGTGAAACATTTATTTTTAAATAAAAATAGTGCTTACTGAAAATAATGCAACCTGGAATATTTATTCACTTGAACAGTCGGTAGAGTAGCCCTAACCAAACCATATAGTAATCCATTTTGATATTTTTTTCCAGCTTTGTCGCATTTATTCTGAAATAGAATTAAATTATTATAATTAACTTTCTTTTTTACCTCACTATTTTGCTTGTAATGCTGCTTATTCTAAAACTAAATCCTTTGTAACAATTTTTTCTTTTTTTCAGGCACCAGCTTTACGTTTCCAAACATCCCATCGGTGTCTTCATACTGTCAAGATTCTTCACGAGTCCACTGTAAGAAGTGCAATGTAGAGTTTCCCAGTAATTCACTTCTGTTGGATCACATGCAAGACATGTGTAACATGGACGACGCCGATGCAACATTCGATAATGACAACATTCAAGAGAACACCAAGAATCACGCTTGTTCAAATTGTAACAAGAAATATAAAAATATCTACAATCTAAATAATCACATACGAAATGAATGCGGCAAGGATTTTATTTGTCCAAAGTGCAATAAAGTATTTCATTCCCAAACGGTTTTCAGTAATCACGTAAATCATGAATGTGGACAAATATTACACTGTGCTAAATGTAAAGGAGCTTTTAAATATAAATCACAATTGGTGACGCACCAGAATTATGAGTGTGGGAAAATATTGAAATGTCCTAAATGTGACAAGGTTTTTGCTCTCGTGTGTACTCTGAGGCGTCATATTAAAACTTGGTGTAAATGATATTGGAATTTAGTTTCATTGTGTGTTTGTGTTGTATCTCGCAACTTTCAATTAACTTTATATAATTAATGTAAATCGCAAATATAAAGTCATCAAAACGTTGCCTTCTATTTCTCATTTCTTTGGGATATTAATTTAATTTCGTATAGGTAGGTACCTAATTGGTTCTTCATAATGGTTTCCATTCATAAGAACAAAAGAAGAACCCTTTGACGACGTTCAAATCTATTTTGTATAAAATTAACTGAATGTGAGTACTATGTCAATTGTTGTCTCATGTTTTTACTATAATTACACTTGTGCGATGTAATAATTCTGTTATAAATAAAGGAACAACTACAAACTAACTTTGTATTTTACAAACAGCGCTGAAATATTGTTATTAATAATTCAGCTCGCTCAATACAATGTATTCTTCTTTTAGATTGGTTCCAATGATGCAACGTGTTAAGTCCTGTACAAGTGACTTTCACTTATGGCCAAAAAATATTTATAATTGTTTGATTTTCATATTTCAATCTCACTTGTGGATTTTCATGGAAGATACAGAATACATATCAATATATCGCCATTTATTGCTTGCATTGTTTATGGTCTGCATAAGCCATCACATTTTCAGTTTAATTCAAAATGCAATTTAATTGAAATTGAAATTACCCATGAAATTACGTTGTTCTTTCATGCGAATAATGAAACAAGGCATTTTATTAAAACTGTAAACTCTTCTTTCTTTCAGCTAATTTGATTGTTCTAACTGATTCGTTGAAACGCGAGTGAATTGACCTATTTATGTTGAACGCATTGCCCTTTTGGTACAGAGAAGTGACAGAATAACAAAGTTGTTTTGAATTTTGTTGATGGACTGAATGAAACACATAACAAATAATCCACATCTCATATAAACACGAGAATGAAGTGAATATTGTTTCTGTCGTGCCTGCAGTGATGGTCGTATCAAGGAAGATCCAAAATAGTATGCATTTTCCACACTATACTATTTTTGTATTTTTAGAAACTGTAACATTGTTAAAATAAAATACATGATTTAATTATCTAGATTTTTTACGTCATTGTAGTAGTAATCTTCTATTCATGAAATAATATGTAAAATATTGTTTTGTGCGTTTTAAATGCATGTGCTAGGGTACAAATATTCTTAAAGTTTCAGCTAAATACATTTAAAAAAAAACTAAAGGAGTAATTTTGTTAAGGCTTGCAAAATTGTAGATGTGGATTGATTGGGTTTTTATAGTCACTTTTTTCTTGTGTGTTTTGGGATTTTTTTCGCGTTGTGCTTGCTTGTCAACGCGTTATACCGAGCGTTTTCCTCAACAGATTTTAACGTATTATTTCCCTAATTTTCCAGATTCATCTGCTGTTCTTCCCGTCATATCATCAGTGACTTCTTCTCAAGGTCAAAAACGTTTCTACTGTAAAACGTGTCAAACATCATTTGCAAATGAAAGTTCACTTAAGTTACATAATAAGTTACCTAACAACTGTTTAAATACATGTCCTAAATGCAAACATTGCTTTAGATACGCTGGATGGATGCAGTATCATCTTAAACACGAGTGTGGGGTTACAGATAAATGTGATGTATGCAGTAAGGAATTTACAAATAGAAGAAGTTTGAACAATCACAATGATTTTGAATGTGTCAAAAAAATTGCATGTAAAACTTGCAACAAAGAGTTTGAATTTCGATATCATCTTGCAAGTCACTTGAAGTATGAATGTGGTGGTCAGGTTTTGGCTTTGCAGTGTGAGAAGTGTGACACGATATTTGCTAACAAAAGTCAGTTGTTACGTCACGTGACATTTTGTAAATATATGAAGACCAAATATCTTACATGTTTTAAGATTCGTACGCATTTATTTTGAGCTTACTCGGTTTTTTGTAACTAGATTGCTTTGTGTGAGTACAATAATTTTGATTTCACAATGATTTATGACCATACTTTTTATTGATTTGATTTGATTTTAACATAACGAAATAGATTTGTGTTATGTGACTTTACTTAATTTGAAAACACACTATAACATTATTTGTTGAATTTTGTGAATTCAAAATTATTGTACTAATAGTACAATAATTTTGAATCACAAAATGTTTTATGATCATACTTTTTATTGTATTTGATTTGATTTTTATTATAATGAAAAAGATTTAGGTTATTTAATTTTGCTTAGTTTGAAAACACACTAGGACATTTTTGATTTCACAATTATGTATGATTTTACTTTTATTGTATTCGATTCAATTTTTATCATAATGAAATAGATTTCATACTTTTTATTCTATTTGATTTGTACTGCTTGCTCAATTTGCTTTTTTCATTCAATTTTTCCATTTTCTTATTCAATTTTTAACAGAATGAAATAGATTTTATACTTTTTATTCTATTTGATTTGTATTGCTTGCTCAATATGCTTTTTCCTAGATTAACTAGCATAGTCATTACAGTCACGAAAAATCCTCGACATAAAGTCATTCTGTGTTGAAATACTATATATATATATTGTGAGTATTTTACAGCACAGGCCGTTTCTCACACCCCAATCGCCACCTCTCCTTGTCCATCCAACCATCTTCCAGCAAGTTTCTTCTCCCCATTGCCTCCTTTACATCTTCTTGCCATTCTCTCGGCGGTCGGCCCCTTTTCCTCCTCTCTGGAGGGGTCCAATGCCATATCTTCAGGGGCCACCTATGGGGATCCATTCTTCTTAAGTGTCCATACCAGCACAATCTCCTTCGCTCTATCTCCTCTACCACTGTTTCTTCCTTCTTCATCCATCTCCGTATCTGTTCATTCCTAATATGCTCAATTCTTGACACCCTACAACTTCTTCTGAGCGCATCCATTTCAACCGCCATCAACCTCTCTTTATCCCTCTTCGTTACTTCCCAGGTCTCAGATCCGTATGTAAGAATACTTTGTACAATGCTGCTATAAATTCTATTCTTTGTAGGCTTCTGCAGTTGTTCAGACCACCACATCGAGTTCAGCTTCTGAACCGCTTGTCTTCCCTGGATTATCCGGCTGCTAATATCTCTCCGACTACTTCCCTCCGATGAAAAAATAGATCCTAAGTACTTATACTCTCGGCACTCTTTCACTTCCTTCCCATCCACGTCCATGTCATTACCTTCTCCCCCTACCACCAAGTATTTGGTCTTGTCAAAATTGATTTTTAAACCCCATTTTTCGTATGTTTCTGATAATTTCCGCATCATATAATTGCAGTCGTCCTCGTCCAATGCAACCACTACTTGGTCATCAGCAAAGAGAAGGGAATGCAGGTAATCTCCATTCACAGGCACACCCATCCATCTACACTTGGCTTGCCATTCTTGCAAAACCTTATCTATATAGATTTTGAATAGAGAAGGTGAGAGGCAGCACCCTTGACGCAAACCCTTCGTAATCTCGAAGCTACTGGACATGCGATTTCCTACTTTCACTACACTCCTCTGTCCTTCATACAGGTCTCTTATGGTGTCCACATATGCATGAGGAATAGTGCTGTCGTATAACACCTCAAACATCCTTTTTAACGGCACTGTGTCATACGCTTTTTCTAGATCTACAAACACCAAATGAGTCTCCCTGCCTCTCGCTACCCTTTTTTGCACTAGCTGCCTCAAGGTGAAAATATTATCCACACATGAGCGCCCCGCTGTGAAACCGCACTGTTCTTCTCCAATGGTAACTTCTTGCTCCAATCTAGTCTTTATAATACGCCCATACAATCTTCCAATAGATGCAGTTACGTTGATTCCTCTATAATTATGACAGTCCGTTCGGGATCCTTTCTTGTAGATAGAGCTCATGTATCCAACCTTCCACTCTTCTGGTACATGCTCAGCGTCAATCAAGCATCTATTAAAGATGTCTTGTAGGATTTCTATGACTCCTTCTGGACTATTCTTCACCAATTCTATTGAAACATTTCCAGGGCCTGGTGCTCTCCCATTCTTTGTGCGTCTCAGGGCTTGGTAAATTTCTCTCTTGGTTATTACACCAATTGCTACATTCTGCCTCTGCCTTGGTAAGATATTCCACCCTTGCATGTACTCATTCCGATCTTCGTTTAACATTTTCTCGTAGTACCCCCTCCACTCTTCTATCCCAATCATCTGTACCTTGGATTTATATTGCGTATCCTGCCTCAAATCCTTAATAGTCTTCCATGCTTCTCTAGCCCTAGTACCTCCTATATGTCTATCAATTTCATCGCACCTTTTATTCCAGGCTTCATTTCTTGCTCTAACGACTGTTTTTTTTACTTCTCTGCTCGCTCTTGCATACTGCTTCCTATCCTCTCTATCCTGACTCACCAACCACTTCTGATATAGCTGCCTTTTCTCTTTTATGATGTTTTCTACTTCTGTGTTCCACCAGTACACCGTCCTTTCCTTAGACTCCTCTTCCCCGAGTGCTTCACTCGCCGCTTCATGAATCGCTTGTTTCATTCTGCTATAACTCTGCTCTACTGTCTCATTCTCCCCTGCTTGGCTTAATTTCTGTGCTAGACGTAACTTATACAGAAATCTGATAGAGTCGTCTCGCAACAGGTGTAACTTATACCTCTTTCCCTCGACTCTTCCCTGGTCTGGTTGTTGCATCCCCGTTGTAGCATGATGTCTGTATTTAATCCAAACTCTGGCTTTTACAAACATGTGGTCCGTGCCACATTCAGCCCCTCTAACTACTTTTACGTCCATAGTCTTGAGCTCTGATTTTTGTCTCATTATCACATAGTCTATAATCGATCTCAAGTTTCTCGTCGGTTGCATCCAAGTGTACTGATGAATTTGCTTATGCTGATAGAATCCATTCATTATCTTCAAATCCAATGCACCACACAGTTCTATTAGTCGCTCTCCGTTATCATTCACAACATTCTCCCCAAATCTTCCAACCACCAGATCATCTTCCTTCCTTCCAGTTCTTCCATTCAAGTCCCCCATTAGCAGTATTTCCTTTCTACTACTAACTTGACTCAAGAGGGTGATGAGGTCATTTTCAAACGCATCCTTAACTGCCTTGTTAGAATCGTCCGTTGGTGCATAAGCAGCAACAACAACCAAACAGTGACCCCATATCTCCATCTCCACTTTCATTATCCGCTCAGAAGTCTCCTCCCAATTGTATAAATAAATGTATAAATTGTATAAATTGTATAAATACTATACAATTAAAAATAAGATTTTGAACGGCCATCAACCTAGTCTATGTTTGTTTCTTCAAACACGCACATTGATTTATATTGTGCCAAAAAATTACATGTAAAACTTGCAACAATGAATTTCAATTTCAATAACATCGTGCAAGTCACTTGAAGTTTGAAAGTGTTGGTGCGGTTCCAATTTATTTGTAAATTATAGTCATTTTTTGATCATATTCTGTTTTGTAATTAGTTAGGTTCTGTAATTTAGAATTCCGAAATATCAATTGTTTTATGATCTTACTCTTTGTTTTTGTCTTGGGTAATTTTGAACTGCATACTTGATGTGCGTACTTTTTTTGATCAGGATGCACTATCTTTTATGATCTTATACTTTTTTTTATAAATGGTACCTACTCGATTTGCATATTCCTAGGGTAATATTGTCTTAATTTTGAACTGACGATTCACTAATTGTGTATGATCTTAGATTTTTTATTGTAATTGGTTTGTACTGCTTACTTGATTTGCTTATCTAGGGTAATATTTGCATTAATTTTGAATGTACCTACTTATCACCACGTTTTATGATCTCACTTTTTTAAAATTGATTTATGTATTTGAGTGACTTCATGTTGAATTACTATGTTTTATGATCTTGTATTTGTGATTTGATTTGTACTACTGCTTACTCGTAGAGTAACATTTTACTTACATTTGAATCCACGATTCGCAATGTTTTATAAGCTTTCCTAATTTATAATTATTGTATTTGATATGCACGCATTTCCTTATTCCTAGAAAAATTGTAACTTGCGTAGTCATTCGGTATGAACCGTGTGTTCAAATACTAGAATGTAAAATAATCCTTTGAACGGCCATCAACCTAGTCTATATTTGTTTGTGTCAAATCATGACTTGTGTTCATACAGGGTTTAATTTCTCGAATGTAATAAAACATAGTTTAGAATGTGATTACTACTATTTCATCTTTCCAGTGAGATTCCTTGGCTCTAGTTACAAGCCATCCCTCTTATAATCTCAATTCTAAACAAACATATAATAATCCTAAGTTATTGTAACCATATTTTATTTTGGAGGTATATTCGAGTATGAATTAAGTAATTGTCATGTGTGGGTTTTCTTCTTCGTATCGCCATAAAAACACATTCACCTGACATTTCCCTTCAAATCTCATTTCATCTGCCCTCAAAATAACAGATTTTTTTATTCTTACTCGGACTGCATAACCAAAAGCTACTAACATATGTAATTGTACAGTCACGTCCGTTCGATCCATTGAAGAAATTGAAAAACATTACTGATTGTACTTTGAATTGTTACAGGCTCGCACATTTGGCGTCCAGTTATCACGTCTGTCTCTGGTTACAAAACTGCTCCTCGATTCTACTGTGAAAAATGTTCACTGGATTTCCACAGCCGATACCTGCTGTTGAAACACAACCAAGACTCCTGTCAGGAGACGCAGGAGGCTGCGATCTCTGCTTCTGTTGATGTGCACGTCTGTAAGAAGTGCTCGAAGGAATTCCGCAAGCACGGATCTCTTCTCAATCATATCCGCCATGTGTGTGGGAAGAAACTGATCTGTAGAAATTGTGGGAGGGAATGTCATTCCATTGCTTTTTACAACGACCATGTACATGAATGCTGCAAATAATTAAGTGTGATTTAAATGTGATAAATGAAGGAGTAGTACAGGAAATGTATGCAATGTTTTTTTTTAAATTTATATGGATCCATGGATATTTTTTTAAACAGTCAATGAGGTAAAATTTATAAAAATAAAATAAAAATGATCTAGTGCTAAAGTCAAAATATGAACATATCTGTTACCACTTACTGAAAAGAAAATTTATTAAAGTGGTAACTTACTTCTTACATCCCTTACAATGTTGAATAAAACAGTGGAACAGTTTTTGACCCTTTCAGACAATCCTGTCAAAGAACTTTAAGGTAAATGGAAATTTTACGGAAATTTTATGATTGTTTCGAAGTATTTGTCAAATGTATTCAAAGAAATAAAACAATTCTCCTTTGACTCATGTTGTTTTCCTAGCATTTCCAATGTATAATATTGCAATGCATAGCAACTAATGTATAGTATTGCAATGTATAGCAACTAATGTATAGTTGCTATAGTATAGCAACTTTCTCACGTATATTAATTCGCACGCTTCTTTATCAACTCGTCACATAGAGCGTTTTCCTACTAATAACCAATTATTTCTCATTTCAGGCTCAGTTGGAGTCCTACCAGTCATCACATCCGTGATCTCTCTAAATAGTGGAAAACGCTTCTACTGCCAAATGTGTGGGCTACAATTCCGCAGTAAAAAGCGACTGAATATACACATTAAATTAGGGAATTACTGTTTATATGAATGTTCTAAATGCAAGCAGAGATTGGAAAGCTCTGAAGCTCTCAGATATCATCTTCTCCGTGCCTGTGGAGATAAATTTGAATGCGATTCGTGCGATAAGCAGTTTGAAACTAGACGTACTTTAAAACTCCACACTAATTTCGAATGTGTCAAAAATATTTCGTGTAAAAATTGCCTAATGAAATTTGAATTTCGGTTTCATCTTGCAAATCACCTGAGGCATGAATGTGGTGGTAATGATTTGCAATGTGAGAAGTGCCAGAAAATGTTTGTTAAGAGAATTTATTTCTTAAATCACATCACAAATTGCATCTGAAAGTGCATCACATTCAGTACTTTAGTTTATAATAATCAAATAATTAAATTTGCATTGAACTTTTCACATGCTATTTGATTATTTTGATCTGGATTATTTGATTATTTATCTTCACTAAAAGTTTGTGAAAAGTTAAGTTGTCTTTTGTTTTCTCACCCGCTATTTTTTATTAATTGTGTCAATTAATTTCACTGACTTTGAATGTACGATTCATAATTTTCTTTATTAGTTAGGTTATAACTTATAATGTTTAGTTTATATTTATTGTCAATTTCTAGGTACTATGTTATTTTGCACTTGTGCTTATTCCTAAAGGAACAGTCACGTACGTACACAATCTATAATGCGAATATATTATCAGGTAGATAATGAATTAATTCTTACACACTTATTGAGTATTTGCTATTATATTTATTGTGTAGGTACCTAAATAAAAATTGTACCTTATCCCTGTTCTGAATTAAGGTTATTAGTTGTCTGCGCGTTATTATATTTGTGTTTTGGTTTTATTCATTTGAATGAAGCCCTACTCAAAAGAATGCGGTAGGTATTTAAAATGGTCGAAATGTACAGAAATTACAAAAGCATTAATTGTGGAAAATAATGACATTAACTCTAATAGTACTAAAGAAAAGTACAATTATACACGACACTTAAAGTATGAATTCGGGAAGACATTGAAATGTGTTAAATTTCAGCAACGATCGCAAGTATTTTGGCGATTCTGATGTGGAAATGTCTGATGATTTTGAATAGTTTACATGACTCACAGCGAAACGTATGCTATTAATGAATCAATAATTATTTGAAGGAAACTCATGGAACAAGAGATTATTTGGTTTTATTACAATAATTTCCAAGATGGCGTCCAACACATTTGTCGAACTTTAGATTTGCTAGTTATATGATGTGTTGCTATAATTTATGATTTGAGATTTTATCCCACTTCTCTTAAATACATAATTTTAAATTATTTTGAATTTGATGATTGATTTGTGTACGTATTCAGTATGTAGAACCGTTGGCCAACCAACTTCAAAATTTCCATGGTTTGGTAGAAACATTTAAGTTGTTTTGACCATTTTTAGAAAAATATGTCAATAACTTTAAGGTAGTTATATGGACATTTTATGATTGTTTCCAAGTTTGTCAAATTTACCTATTCAAAGAAAAAAAGTTCACATTTTTGACGCATGTTGCCTTCGTAGTATTTCCAATGTATATTGTAGAGCAGTAACTTTCACACGCTTTGGAATCGCTTACAATACGCTAATGCTTGCTTATCAACGCGTTACACAGAGCGTTTTCGTAGTAATATTAATGTTATTTCTTCTCTTTATAGGCTCAATGGGATTGCTTCCTATCATCACATCCGTGAGCTCATTACATGGAGAAAAACTCTTCTTCTGTCAAATGTGTTGGCTAGAATTTCGCAGTAAATATCTTCTGGATAAACACCTTAAATTCGGGATGAACTGCTTGCACGAATGTTTTAAATGCAAGCAGAGATTTGAAAGCTCTGAAGCTCTCAGATATCATACTCTCCGTGAATGTGGAGATAAATTTGATTGCGATTCCTGTTATAAGCAGTTTGAAACTACGCGTATGTTAAAACTCCACACTGATTTCGAATGTGTCAAGAATATTTCATGTAAAAATTGCCAAAAGAAATTTGAATTTCGATATCATCTTGCAAATCACTTGAAGTATGAATGCGGTGATTATACAAGTAATTTGCAATGCCCGAAGTGTAAGAAAGTGTTTGTTATGAGAAGCTATTTCTTAAATCACATCACAAATTGCATTTATTAATCAAATTCAGTACTTTAGTTTGAAATTCATTAAATAACCCAAATAACTTTGAACTTTTCTAATTTGCTTTTTGAATTTTGATTATCTGATTGTTTAACTTTTTTAAAGTTGAGAAAAGTTCTGCAATTTTGAGAGAACTTAATTATGTCTTAATTTTAACATTGTCTTAATTATGTCTAATAATGCTAAAACCCACAGTAAACGAAGAATTAATTCGCGTGTTAAGTTGATGGAAATTCTTAAAATCAGAGCCAAGTACGTAGTGTTGTTCTATTCACAATAGAAATGAGCAGCAAATGAAAGTAAAATTAGCAGTAAGAAATTGAAGTAATTTTTAATAGAAATTCAAGCTGTAGCGGTTAAACCCATGTGAAATTCTTCTTGAGCGTTTCTTTATGGACCCGCTGCCAGTTAGAATTGGAATCGATGTTTTGAAATTCATGGCACACTAAAATTAAAAGTAATTAGTTTTTTTCTCGTAAAAAAAAATACATTTGATTGCTAAACTTAAAATGTGGAGAACTGGATCTATATTATTACTGCTTTTTCTCATCTTATTGCTGCTCTACTTTTTTGCTCACTGCGTTCGTAACTGATTGGTTAATTCTTACAGCAAACCTAAAATTACCATCGAGAGTTTTGAGTAATGATGCTAATTTAATTTTGTTAATTTTACAACATTTATTGTAAACGACTGCCGTTTATATGGGCCTTACAAACTACAATAACTGAAAAATTTTCCTTTGTTTTCTCACTCGTTATAGTTTATTAAGATGGTGCCAATTAATTAAACTGAATTTGAATTTACGATTCATAATGTTTCTTTATTGTGATCAGTATATTTATTGCCAATTTCTAGGTACAATTTTTGCACTCGTGCAAATTCCTAAAGTAACAGTAACTTGCATTTAATCATTAATTACGAAAATAATATCAGGTAATGAATTAATTCTTACACACCTAATATGAGTATTTGTTGCTATAACATTTAGTGTGTACCTAAAAAAAAATTGTACCTGTCCCAGTTATCTGAAGAATATTGTAGTTGCCTGGTTTATTATATTTGTGTGTTTGGTTTAAATCATTTGAATAAAGCAGTACTCAATTATCATTTTTACTCTGTTTACCAATGTACTCCACTCTCTCCCGTCTACAGCATGAATGTGATCGTTGTTACAGTGTGGCAAATGCTCAAATGAATACAGAAATCACAAAAGGCACGAATTGTGCAAAATATTGACAGTTTGTAATAGAGTGAATTTATAGTTTAAGTCTGAAAGATAGTTGCACTCAACACATGGTGATATAAGATTCTTTTGCGAATTGTATCAGCCAATATTTGTATTAAAATTATACTAGAGAAACTCTATAGGAACAATTAATTATTTATATTGCTAAAATATACAGAATTAAGTAATAGATGGAAGTAATCTTCGGTAATCTTTCACTGAATAAATATTAAAGAATATGTCGATGTAATTTGTTTGCGTGTTAAATTAGCCAATGTATTGTTGTGGATTGTTTAAATTTAGCATGATTGTGTAAGTTAATTCCTTTTTCTTGTGCAGTTGTTATGACTACAATACGTTTTTAAAGTCACTTCATATCAAATGATAGTATTAATATTTGTTCTTTTTCCTCCAGGCTCAGCTGAAGTTCTTCCAATCATCACATCGGTGAAATCTCTCAATGGTGGAAAACACTTCTTCTGTCCAATGTGTTTGAGAGAATTTCGCAGTAAATATCGTCTAGACAAACACATCAAATCAGAGTTGAAATGTACATATGATTGTACTAAATGCAAGCAGAGCTTTAAAAGCTCTGAAGCTCTCAGATACCATCTTCTCCGTGACTGTGGAGATAAATTTAAATGCGAGTTCTGTAATAGGCAGTTTGAGACTACACGTACTTTAAAAGCTCACACGGATTTTGAATGTATCAAATTTATTTCATGTACATATTGCCAAATGAAATTTGAATCTCGAAATGATCTTGCGAAACACTTGAAGAATGAATGTGCTGGCAATGTTTTGCAATGCGCTAAGTGTCGCAAAATGTTTATTAGCAAAGGTCATATGTTGCGACACTCAAAATCTTGCAAATAAATTAATATTCAATTGAAACACAAATATCTTATGACTGGTATTTATGTATAGAGTAGAAGCATCACCGTGGTTGCTAGGTAACATACCTCAATCTTGTTTATTTTACTGAAATACAGCTGTGAAAGAAAGATATTAAAATTAAAGACAGAAATGGGTTGAAATCCAATAAGGAAATATTATCAAGAAAGATATTTCTTATATTATAAAGTAATAGATAAGTAATTAGATATTACCTTATGTAATGAAAGCATCTGTCCCCCAGATAGATTATTGTCAGATGTGACATCATGCAGTACTCTATTGTTAAAAGTTTTTGAAAAATGTAATTTTTTTGGCCTAATTGAGTGATGGCGCCACTTTAACTGTATTATTTAAAATGGTGAGATATCATCAAATCTGAAGTCTATAAAATTTAAGAATGTAATATTATTTCTCGTTTTCAAGCAAATTAACAAGTGTTATTTCAGTAGAATAATTCCGTTATAAGTACCATGCGATTGTAATTCCGTTACCACTAAAAACGCTTATATTAATTATAAATTAATATTTTTAAGATAATAGATGGTTATAGCATAGATTTGTGTGTTTTGCAGCTTTGTATAATTGTTTAGATAGTAGGTACTACCTATCTTTTACCAATTCACATGATTTCCGTGTAAAAACAATGTTATTTTTGCATGGACTTTTTACTGTAATTCCGTTACCGGCCTAAATGCGCTCAAAACAAAAAAAATAAACCCAGTTTCATATTGGCTGTAAATTAAGTTTAGGTTTAATTGTATAATGGGCACAAACATAATTTACATAAGAATTATTTGTGTCAAGTAATTGTAATTATGGCAAAGGATAACAAAAAAACAAAAAACGAAAAACAAAAAAAATAAACCCAGTTTAATATTGTCTGTAATTTAAGTTTAGGTATAATTCTATACTATAATTAACATAAGAATTCTTTGTGTCAAGTAATTGTAATTATGGTAAAGGAACTATGTGATTAATGTAATTCATACCGTGGAATTGCCCAGCATGCAAATGTCCTCCTACTTTATTTTGTCTAGAATAAAATGCACACATTTTGTTTTGCTGTTGTAGGTACTCGTGTTGTGATATAGGGGGGGATAGCCTAAAATGGCATACCAGGGTAATATGGATAATCGCTGTGTTTCCATGTACTAGTGATTTTATCCAGTAGAACTATGTTTTATAATATACTAAAATAGAATATATAATCATATAATTTATCATATCATGCATACAACTTGTATGTTAAACAGAATATCAAATAATCGAAAGCGTGTGTTTTCTTACCAGAATATCACTCGTACAAGAAACTGGGTAGCTTCTAAAAGCAGCATTTGTTAGTTTAATGAAACAACTGAAAACGTGCAATTGCACGTGCACGCGAAAGTAATTTTTGTTTTGTTTAATATGACTTCAGGATAATATGGTATAATAGGGTAGCTCCGGGCTATATGGCCCATATGAAATGCATGCCTACACTTGAGTTTGCATGGTTTAATGATTTTTTTTTATTTGATATGATTTACTTTATTGTAGTGAACATACAAAGTAGTTCTATTGAAGATTTACTTCAGTCAATTTTAAATTGAAATTAAAATCTTTTAAGCCCGATTTTGGAAAGCAAGTCTTATTCTACATAACTACTTCTATTTTACCTTGAATGTACTTACAAAATCACTGGGTGTCATTTATTTTATATGTTGAAAAAGAATAAGTTTTAAAGTGAAAACAAAGTAAGTGCCATATTACCCGACCTATACGGGCAAAATGGATTTTGGTACTGTTTTAAAGTGCATTTATAAAGTAGAATTCATAAATTTAGAATATTGAAGTGTAATATTACCGTATCACTGGTAATATTTGTATTTTTAGATTGTAGTGTATTTGTCAATAATTCAGATTCATGTGTTATTTCAGAAGAGTAATTCCGTTTCAATGTGACTGTGGGAATCGTTACCAAAAACGCTTATTATTTATAAATTAATATTTTCTATGATATTAGATGTGTATGTTTTGTAACTTTGTATAATTGTTAAAATAGTACCTACTTATAGATGGCGTAACATATTTTTTGTATGTTTTGTAACTTTGTATAATTTTTAAAATAGTGACTAGTATCTGCAATTCACATGAATTTCCTTCTAAACACACTGCTATTTTTGCATGGACTTTTTACTGTAATTTCTGTAAATGCGCTAAAAATAATTAAACCCAGTTTAATGTAAATTAAGTTTAGGTATAATTTATCCTGTCTGTGGCACAAACATAAGTAAGTAGCATACAAATTCTTCGTATCAAGTAGTTGTAATTACTAGGAGACGCTCAGTGTAACGCGTTGATGAGCGAGCATTCGTACTGCATCCGATTTGATACGCGTTTGCAAGTATCAGCTCTCTACAGGTCTTGGAACTGAAGCATCAAGAAGGCAGGGATGAAAATTGAGTATACATATTTTTTCAAATATTTCAAGATTATAATAAATTGTCCTTAAAATGACAATAACTTTTGAAAATAATGACAGATTAGTCTTCAAATTGGCAAATATATCTAACATGTTGGTCCCAATGACCATGCAAAGTTTTAAGTTGATCGGTCAATCGGTTCTAGTTTAAATTTCAAAAATCACATAATAATGTATTAATCGCAGGATCCTGTTCAAAAACGATCCCAGAGACCTCAGATTACATAAGTAGGTACATGTGCAAAATTTCAGATCGATTTGTTAAACGGTTTGACCTAGGCAGTGAACACAAAAAACAGCAGAAAGTGCCATAAGAGTACCAAAAACAGAAAGTGCCATAAGAGTACCTTGGTGGGGCTCGCTACGCTCACTCAAAATAAATCAAGAAACTCTGTGAATGTAATTCTGCAATTTTGCTCATACTTTATTTTGTAATGAATAAATTTTACAAATTGTGTTTCGTTGTCGTACTCGTGGTGTGTTATAGTATAATAATAAGATGTAATTTTGAAGTCAGGATTTATGTTTATTGTCATGTTGTGTATGTATTTATTGTAATTTCCTGGGTACTGCCCCTTAAAAGTTCACAACCCGTTAATTAGCACATTAAATCAGGGAAGAACTGTGTATATGAATGTTCTAAATGCAAGCAGAGATTGAAGAACCATGAATCTCTCAAGTACCATATTCTCCGTGACTGTGGGGATAAATTTGAATGCGATTCATGCTATAAACAGTTTCAGACTATACGTACTTTAAAACTCCACACTGATTTCGAATGTGTCGAAAACATTTCATGTAAAAAATGCCAAAAGAAATTTCATTTTCGATATCATCTTGCAAATCACTTGAAGTATGAATGCGGTGATAATGATTTGCAATGTGAGAAGTGTCAAATGATTTTTTCTTGGAAAAGTCATAAATTGAGACACTCAATATCTTGCAAATAAAATAAGTTGCATCCGCATGTACACAAATTTGCGGAAGTTAGTATAAAATAGCACAATACCGTGGAATAGTATCTTGAGAGAATATCTCATTCATGTAAGAAAAATATACTGATTGTTTTTTTGGTTTTCTCTCCCGTTAGCGTGTATTAGCTAACGGGAATTCACAATTCACAATTCATAATGTTTCATTATCTTATTTAGGTAGATTGTATTTATTGTGATTTTTAAGATACTGTCCAAATGTCGTACATATTTCTAGAGCACTTATAAATTGCAAATCATCAATTGGTAATGATAAAAATCATGTTTTGTACGTACCAATGTATAAGTTCGTATGTCTGCTCTGCTATTACATTTAGTTCAAAATTCAAGCTGCCCTTCATGTTTTCTTGTGTTTTGGTTTAAACCATTTGAATAAAGCATTTCCATTGAATGTATTCTAGTGTTTCTCTTTAACTATTTTTTATACACTATCCTTGTTTTATAAATGCGCTTCCATTTTGTATATACGAATAATTGTACTACTCATATTCTTACCTCATCAAGCTTGTAAGAGCTTCTTGCAATTGTGACGTTACGACATACTCTGTCATTTTGGGGGTCCGGGTTTGAATCTCTCTTCCTCTTTCTGTTGATTATTTCTTTACCGTCTTGAGACGAAAAACATGAAGCACATTCTTTTCTATTACCTTTCCATTTATCACTAATATTATTTAAGTATCCTCTGGTATGTCTTTCTTAACTCTGTACTTTCTCATAGAAAATTCCTGGAAGTACTATAATGTCTATGGGAGCTGGTAAATAAGAAAACATCGAGATGTTAGGTCATCTATTTTACCCTAACAAACTCACTCATCATTCCAACTTTATTTTTTTCTTTTCCAGAGGTCGCCGACTTCCATCTTTACTCCCGCACACAGAATCAAGGATTCTACTGTGAAAAATGCCAGTCTGATTTTCCCGACGAATATGCCTTGCTACAGCACCAGCAAAACATCTGCAGTTACGTCTTGTTCAGCCCGATAAACAGTGCGCGGCCATATGCTTGCGCGAGATGCGATGCTAGATACACATATCTTACGTCACTTGCGGGTCATATTCATGAAAATGGCTGTCTCCATAAAGTGAGGCGATGTGCTGAATGCAGTAGGAGTTTCGCAACTTATAAGCAATAAGAATATCATGTTAAGAATGATTGTGGGAAAATATTTGGGTGTTCGAAGTGTCTTAAAGTTTTTCCAAGTGAGCGAAATCTTCGGGTACACAAAAGACAAACGAGGTGTCTATCCACTTTATAGGACAAGACGTTTAATGATTTAAAAAGTGAATGATTCATTTGATTTGTATGTATAGTTTTAGTTTTGAATTTTATTTGTATCCTGGCGAAAGCTGTACGAATTATTAGTAAAATATAGATATTGCAATGACTTTATTTATTGTCTACCGTCAACTAAACTGTTTTCCTCTGTAGTCATCACGTTTATTTCTCTCCTGCCTGACAATCTACTTCATCAATCTATAAAATAAATTATATGGTTGGCTTTATTCTCTCACGACTTTGTTACCTGCTATCTGTCAGCGTTTCACAGCTAAAACTGCATGCACACTTTTTAATATACCAGAGCAAGCTAGATAATCTCTGTATTGATCTTAGGTTAGATTAGTTTAGGTTAAGTTACAGACAAATTAAAACCAATCACAAAACTGGAACGTTTCCCTTATATGATTGCATGAAAAAACGCGTTTTTGTGCGTTTTTGTTGCGTTTTTGTGCGTTTTTGTGTGAAAAATATTATGTTATTAAAAACCTCTGTACCAATACATTACTCTTAGTACGAGATTCTGGGATACTTTTAATTCAACTTGATTTAATCTGTTTCAGATAACGGTACCTTTCTTTCAACCATCTCTTCAGATTTAACTTCTCAAGATCATCCACGATTCTTCTGTGCGAAGTGCAACGCTGATTTTCGCAGTAAAAACCTGCTCATGTCTCATTTCAAACTCACAAAATGCAATGTCGACGAAGATGACGATAAGAATAATGCCAAAAGAGTAATCAATATTCAAGAAAACAACGGGATATTTTCATGTACTGGATGTAACAAGAAATATAAGAATCTGTCGTCTGTCAAGTCTCATATTCGTTACGAATGTGGCAGAGAGTTGATCTGTCCGAAATGTGAGGTGAAATTTCAATCCATAACGCCGTTCAGGATCCACGTCAGCCAGGAGTGTGGTCAAGTAATCAAGTGTCAAAAGTGTCAGAAGGTTTTTAAGAGTTTGTTAGGTTTCAAGGACCACTCGCGGCGATTGCGATGTTAATGTGCGCTGTGAAAAGTAAAGTTTAAAGTGTACATTAATTTTTGCAATTTGTATAAGTGACTACACAATTGGTATATATGATATGCAGTCAAGTAGCTGGCCATAATTATTCAATTTACTTTTCCCGAATTTATAAATGTGGATAATTGCGACCTATACTTGTTTCACTGAAAAATATTTGTTGAAATTGTGAAACATGTCTTTTGATTTGTATTGATGCACAAACGTCAAGGTAATCATTGTAAAAATTTAGTTTTTAATTTGGATTTAATAATGATTATTCTAGCGTGTTATTAGTGTTTCTAATTGTTCCATTATTTTAGTAACAGTTATTATGATATTAATAGTTGTGTGGTTTGCTATGCACCATTGAATTTCTAACATTTACTTAATTTTAAGATTAGCTAAAACCGATAAGTGTAAACATCTTAGTTGTGAATTATTTATGCTGATATTGAATCCATATTACAGCTTATTTTGATCAACGGCTGACTAAATGACCTAATATGTTTGTTAGAATTTGAATTAAAAAATATGAATTTTTAACAATAAAATGTTAAGAACGTGACATTTCCGTTTAATTTCTTGCGACTACTAGGTACTCAATGACAATTCTGATTCTGATTTTGTACTTGGCATGAACATAAAACTTATTAATAATTTTAAAAAAACACTACTTAAACAATACTAACAATACTTAAACTTAAACGTTCTAATTACATATTAGTAATTTGGTATGTCTTTTTACTTTTCAGATCCACTTTGGCTTCCAGTATTCTCATCAATGTCCGGAGCAGCTGAGTCAAGTTTCTTCTGTGAAAAGTGCAACACCGATTTTCAGAGCAAATACCATCTTAATGAACATCTGCGACTTTCCATTTGTGCGAACTTAAAGAAGCCTCAAGCACGTCACAGTAAGCGTCGCATTCATCTCGAGGATAAACAATATTCTTGCTCTAAATGTGGCAAGAAATATAGACTCATACACACGCTGAATTATCATATTCGACATGAGTGTGGGAAAACATTGATTTGTCAGAAATGCATGAAAGTGTTTCAGACTATTTCGACTTTCAGTAATCATGTTAAGCACGAATGCGGTAAGAAACTACAGTGTGTAAGATGTGGGAAGACGTTTAAATTTGTTACT
Organism: Leuctra nigra; assembly: GCA_934045905.1. Classification (NCBI taxonomy): domain Eukaryota; kingdom Metazoa; phylum Arthropoda; class Insecta; order Plecoptera; family Leuctridae; genus Leuctra; species Leuctra nigra. The sequence goes on from OW203768.1 coordinate 7,767,258, forward strand.
CATTATTCTGCACACATAAGACACGAATGTGGTCAAGTATTGGCATGCAATAAGTGTCAGAAGGTTTTTAAATCTTTGACTGAAGTTTACAGGCATGGAAAAACATGTTCGGCTTCGGTGCAGGAAAGTTCGATCTGAGAAAAGATTTTGAGACTTCTAGTTTGCATTTTTTGATGACAACTTTCATCAAAATTTTAAACGAACATGAACGTGTTAGGGTCGGGTTCTCAATCCTCTGTTAAACCAGTAGTTAAGTTTTAAGTGATCGATTACGGAATGCCATTGGTTGTTGACATGGCAATTTATTCCTTACGAACTATTTAAAATTTAGCACTGTTTGACGGGAAGTAATCGAATTAACTTAGTGATTGTTGGAGGAAACCGCAATTTTGTGGACCAATCTTAAATTCGATTTCCAATTGAAATATTTTAAGAACATTAAATATTGAAAGTAATTTTAGTTGAAAAATTAGTGTGCATATTTTTTTGTCAGATACCACCTTAAATTATGTTTAAAAACACTTCAACCAAAGCGACAATTCCCTAAGAAACCAGGTAAATCAAACTGTAAAACAAGGCTGCAAATAAAATCTTTGTATTGAAATGATCTATAATTTCAACATCTTATTCCTATCATATACTAATGAGTAAATCCAACAAATTGTGGCTAATTTTCTTTCAAACACTTCCATTAACATTTTATTAACTTTTTCAAGTGGGACTTTATGCCTCTTACATTATACGAGGGCTGTACCGAAAGTCATGCAATTTTGTACATAACTTTGCTATTAATTGCAATATTTCTTTTAAATTGCACATAGTGATAGAGTAAAGCCTGTTTCACATAAAGCGCGTTTCGCGTCTTTTTTAATGACCAATCACAAGGCTCGCTTGAGCGGCTTCTGGACTTGTGATTGGTCGGTAAGAAAAACGCGAAACGCATTCGGGCAAAATCAGCCGATGCGCTGCCGTTTGGCAATGAAACTGATGTTTGGCAGATTGGGGCGGTCAATGTGTTCCTATCCATAGATAATTTAATATGTTTCAGTGTCGAAGCAAGACGAGTTTCCTCCCGTCGCCACAACTTCTGCTGCTGTTGAAGATATAGCACAAGTTGTCTTCCAATGTGCTGAGTGCTCAACTGAATTCAGAGATCGCAGCGAACTTCGAAAACATATTACAAACGTTTGCTATCGAAAGTCTGCCGTTGTGACTGACTCGATCAACCCATTGCAATGCTCTGACCGGAAGAAGGACTCTATCAGAAAGCGTGATTTCACCTATCATACTAAACGCGTTAGCATTCAAGTTCTGCAATGTATAGGATGTAAGAAAGAGTTCAAATACATGAGCAACTTAACTCGTTATGTTAAACATGAGTGTGGTAAAGTTCTGCAATGTGAGAAATGTAAGAAGGAGTACAAATTAATGGGAGACCTAACTCGTCATATTAGGCATGAGTGTGGTAAAGTTCTGCGATGTGAGAAATGTAAGAAGGAGTTCAAGTATATTGCAACACTAACTCGTCATGTTAAACATGAGTGTGGTAAAGTTCTGCGATGTGAGCAATGTAAGATGGAATTTAAATACATCAGCTACCTATCTCGCCATGCTAAATATGAGTGTGGTAAAGTTCTGCAATGTGGGAAATGTAAAAAGATATTCAAACAACATAGCCAACTTTTTAAGCACAAGTGCAAGTAAATTAACGAAGATGATGAGAGCGGTAAAATTCTGCTATATTGGATAAATATGAAATAAAATTAAAACTCTTCTTTTCGTTTGGACATTTATCACAAGTTCTTTTTAATTATTAAATACAATATTTCGGTTATTTTCAATAACCTTCATCAGGTAGCAAAGTAAAAATTTGATAAAAAAACAAAACACATGAAACAAACATTCAACTAATCTAGGTAACTCATGTTCAAAGAAATAAATAAAAGCAAAGAACCTATGGGTAATTCCACCTCAGAACCACCAAAAAATCGCGAAAATTTCCATGACCCCTTCCGATTTTGATCAAACTTTGTGAAGTTGTTGTTAAAAGCAAATAATGAGACACGTATTTTTTTGTTTGGTCAATTTTGTCCTCCTTCTGGTACTTTCACTCCTCAGAAAATCTCACTTTTTAAGAAACCCTTATATACATAACTGCTTGTAACTTTGAACCTGTTTGAGATATTTTAGTGATCTTTTTTAATATTTGTACACAAATGTAAGTAGTTTCATAAAACGCAATGATAAATTTAATTATTTTTTAAATCAGGGGTGACCAAACCAAATTTTGACTTTAAATAGGCCCCCCCCCCCAAAAAAAGACATTTTTAAAAATTTTGAAAAAATTATATATTGTTTATCATCATTATGTTAACATTCCCTGAAATTTTCAGAGTGGTATATTGTTTTGTTATTTTTTTATGAATTAAAGTTCACCGTCGTATTTTGGAAGATCATAAAATATCACTCTCCGTGTGGTATTATGATATTAGGTGTGCTTCAATTATTGATTAAAATGAATCTGTGTTAGAATAATGACACAATTCTATATTGAATTTGTCAGTTACGCGATATTTTTAAGTAGGGGTGACCAAATCGGGAATGGTATTACAGCAATTTAATATCCACTGATGCAGTCTTAATTTTTAGATTATGCGCTATTTCTCAGTACATTTTGGTGTTCGAAATCGACTACCATTTTAAGATGTTCTTTGTTTGTCAGTTTTAAATGAGAGTTCAATGAAATATATGCAATGAGATGATTACATATTTTTATATATACATAATTTTACTGTGCTAATAATTAGTAAATTTTTTGGTTGACGCTAGTAAAAGCCCCATAACCTCGCCAAGGTCTCAACCATTGTATGGGGTCTTTTTTTATTGTGGAAAGGTTAAAACCACAGACTGACATGTGAGAGAAAAGGGATCACTTCGGGACTTTAACGATTTCATCTTTAGATTGAGCGGCATATGAATAGATTTTGGTGGAGACAATGGAAACTGAGACAGGAATGAAGCAATGAAGTTTCTGAGTTCCAGTGATGGTGCGTGAACTCAGAAACCTTTCATTCAGGAGTCTTGCCTCGGCTGCGTGGTCTTCTTCCATGCAGAAAGTGAAGTCGACGGCTTCAATGTTCGACCTCGCCCACTCAAACAGTTGCAGTGGAGTCATGATCTGCGACTCGTAGGGGCGCTGCAGACTGGCGCGGGCAGCGAGCCTCTTCACCGTCCCTCCGACGCCGTCACACGCTCCTTTGCCATATGATGTGACAAAAAAGTGCCACTCGGCGGCCACGCCGAAGTCCTCCTGGTGATGACACAGATTGGTGAAGTTCTTCCGGTTCTTGTACTGGGAGGCGGCCCCGTCGGAGAAGTAGATGATCTTCTTCGGAGCTGCGCCCTGGACACTCGTCAGATACTCCATCAGCTTCCTCTGGAATAAGTGGACTGCCACTGTATTATGAGTGAGACAGTCCGATATCACGACGAAGCTGACGTGTCGCTCCTCTCCACATACGTGATAGTAGGCGACGAACGGATGGATTGTTGCCGAGGAGTTATTCCAATGGAAGCCCTGCGCTTCATCTTGGAGAACAAAGGAATAGTTCTCGGCAAAATCGCAAACAACAAGAAATTCTCCGGGATTCAAGTTGTCTTTCACTTCGTTCTGGAAGGCGGCTTGCTGTGTGGCGAGGAAAGAGTGTCGCTTCAGGGTGACAAGACCATCACAGAAGCTCTCCAGGAAGTCGTCCATGGGCTTGGTGACTATCTCCAGAGAGCAACGATCGACGGACGCCCATCACTTGAAGGTGATGTTTTCTATCATCTTCTCGTCCATGAGCTCTCGCAGATGGGTGAGGTTGAACATTGAAGCCGTCGACTTCACTTTCTGCACGGAAGAAGACCACGCAGCCGAGGCAAGACTCCTGAATGAAAGGTTTCTGAGTTCACGCACCATCACTGGAACTCAGAAACTTAATTGCTTCATTCCTGTCTCAGTTTCCATTTTCTCCACCAAAATCTATTCATATGCCGCTCAATCTAAAGATGAAATCGTTAAAGTCCCGAAGTGATCCCTTTTCTCTCATATGTCAGTCTGTGGTTTTAACCTTTCCACAATAAAAAAAGACCCCATACAATGGTTGAGACCTTGGCGAGGTTATGGGGCTTTTACTAGCGTCAACCAAAAAATTTACTAATTATTAGCACAGTAAAATTATGTATATATAAAAATATGTAATCATCTCATTGCATATATTTCATTGAACTCTCATTTAAAACTGACAAACAAAGAACATCTTACAATGGTAGTCGATTTCGAACACCAAAATGTACTGAGAAATAGCGCATAATCTAAAAATTAAGACTGCATCAGTGGATATTAAATTGCTGTAATACCATTCCCGATTTGGTCACCCCTACTTAAAAATATCGCGTAACTGACAAATTCAATATAGAATTGTGTCATTATTCTAACACCGATTCATTTTAATCAATAATTGAAGCACACTTAATCTAGTGGAGCGGTCGCTCCACGCCAGCCAAGTCGTACGGCGCGCGCACACACTCATTTAAAAAGGCTGGAGCATTTACTGTAAGCGTCAAAGTGGCATTTTCGGCCTACTGGATCTTAAAATTGGGATATCTCACATTGTTGCGAAATATCTTAATTTCGAGCTATGGCCCACCCCACCACATATACCAAATTTGGGAACAATAGGTTACGTCCTTTGCGAGCTATAGGGCCGTGAAAATCGTGTTTTAGGGCGGTTTTCATAATAATAATCAGTAATAATCTCAGTAGTAGTAGTAGTCTCCTGGAGCTCAAATCCGGTAAACAGTCCACAGCCTAACCCGCTGAATCGATTGATCTCACATTTTTACCACGTGTGCACTTTTGGCGTCTGATTTAACCTTGCCCCCATGAATTTTTTGGGCCGCCATTTTGAAACCGGAAGTGACGTCATATCTCGTCAACGGCTGGACCGATTGGAACGAAAATTGCGCCAAACGATCCAGACGATCCATCGATTGGCTTTTTGGCAACAAAGGTTGATCCGATTATTTTGATATTTATGTAACGTATGTACTTTTGACGTCTCATGTGACTTGTTATAAAACCAACCGGAAGCCGCCATTTTGAAACCGGAAGTGACATCATATCTCAATAACGGCTAAATAGATTTCAACGAAACCAGCGCAAAACAATTTAGACGGTCAACTTTATGTATTATCATCAATAATATTTGCAGTTTCCCATACCTAAACCGGAAATGACGTCACACATTTTAATAATCTCACAAATTTTTATTTTGATGCAATAAATATACTATTTGAGACAGCTTATAAAATTATAATCATGTTTCAAATATACTTCAAGGGGTCAGAGATTTCAGCCGCCATTTTTGGCAAAAATACTTGGCGCATCGTGTACTTAAATAGCTTGGAAGTATAAGCCAATTATAAATTATACATGAAATATACATATACATAGTATACCTATAATGCCCTAAAAAAAACGATGCGCCAAGTATTTTTTGATTTTCAAATAAAGTTTTGACTTGGCTAATTTTTTGATATCACTACTTTTCAGTGCAGAATTTTTAGATTTCATTTTTTTTTTTTTATTGAAGAGACTTGGCTGGTATTTTTACACGAAGTGTTTTTTATGGGTATCATAATACCACACGGAGAGTGATATTTTATGATCTTCTAAAATACGACGGTGAACTTTAATTCATAAAAAAATAACAAAACAATATACCACTCTGAAAATTTCAGGGAATGTTAACATAATAATGATAAACAAGATATAATTTTTTCAAAATTTTAAAAAATGTCTTTTTTTTGGGGGGGGGGCCCATTTAAAGTCAAAATTTGGTTTGGTCACCCCTGATTTAAAAAATAATTATATTTATCATTGCGTATTATGAAACTACTTACATTTGTGTACAAATATTAAAAAAGATCACTAAAATATCTCAAACAGGTCTAAAGTTACAAGCAGTTATGTATTTAAGGGTGTCTTAAAAAGTGAGATTTTCGAAGGGGTGAAAGTACCAGAAGGGTGACAAAATTGACCAAACAAAAAAATATGTGTCTCATTTTTTGCTTTTAACAACAACTTCACCAAGTTTGATTATAATCGAAATGGGTCATGACAATTCGTTGGTTGTTCTGAGGCGAAATGCCCCCTATATTAATTTCAACGAAATAGGTATACAACAACCTTGGGAACAGAAACAATTGATAAAGAAAAGAACTGGATGCTAAACTACTTGTTGCATTTTTTCTTCCATTTGACATTTTAACGTTGAAATCCAAATATTATTAAATTCATAACTAGGCTGGCTAATTATACCTAATCCCGGTTTCCTAAAACACGCCATTGTAGCAGCTTCTTTAAATTTTCTCTTTCCCCAATGCCTCTCCTTCCAAATCTTCTCACTTCTATTCCAATCTATTTTGTGCATATTACTAAATGCATGATCCGCAATTAGAGAAGAAGACTGCTGATGTTCATTAGGATTTGTTCTTCGATTCTTCAACTTCCTCTCGTGTTCTTTACATCTCACAGCGACTGGTCTCTGCGTCTCCCCGATGTAAACCTCCTCACAGGAACATGGTATAACGTACACCCAGGCCTTATCATCTTGAACTAAATTTTCTGGTTTCGTCTTCATTAATGTTTTCTTGAAAGTAAAGCTTGATTTAAAGGTGGTTCTTATATTAAATGTCTTCAAAACTCTTCTGATAGCGTCCGAAAGATTAGGATAATATTCGATTGAAATAGTATTAAATGGAGTTTTCTTTTCTTTAGGTTCTTCATTAGTTTCCATAACCTGATTATTCCATTTCTCTGCATAGTCATTTAGTATAAAAGATTCCCTTAGAATTTGCAACTCTTTTAAAACACCATCATTAGAAGAACAATGTGTTTTAGTTCTGTTAATCAAACATTTTAAAGTGCTTTCTTTAATTAAATTATGATGGTTAGATTCGAAATTAATGAACTGTTGTGTGTTAGTTGGTTTTCGGTGAATTTCAGTGTTTAATTTTATACCAACCCTTTCAATTAATAAATCTAAAAAAGGAAGCTTCCCTCCTTCTTCATTTTCAACAGTAAATCTAATGAATGGTGCCAAATTGTTAATGAATTGAAGAAATTTATCTGCATTCTCTTGCCCGCTTCCCCATATGACAAAGATGTCATCAACATACCGAAGCCAGAGTTTTGGTTTCAATGCTTGATTCTCCAGGATAATTTCTTCTGATCAGCCATGTAGATATCACTCAGTAAACTCGATAGACAACTGCCCATGGCCAGTCCTGTTCTTTGCTGATAGAAATTATCTTCAAATTGAAAATAGTTCGAATTAACACATGATCTTAACATTTCCATGATGGTATCGATCGACAAATTATACATAAATAATTTACGACAAATAATTATATATTATATATATAATAAATATATATATATATATATATGTTGGTGAATGGTTTCAGATTCGTAGCCATGATTTATTAAGTAATTCATATTCGGTTTTTGCTACGTATTTATTTCAATAGCCGACGTTTCGTCCGTCCTCCGACAGACTTTTTCAAGGCTCAAGCAAACAAACTAATAAAATAAGAGTAAATTCAAAACACACTACTTTCTATACAAGTGGAAATGCAGTAAATGTCAACATGACAGAAAATCAAAAAACAGATAAAGTTACATAGATAGTCTGGCTCCAGGAGGCTCATTTCTTCTTCATCATGGATCTAGTGACCCTGGTAGAACCTGTTGCACTAGTTGTTGAGTGTCGTGTTCTTGATCTGGTAGTCTGTCTGATGACTCGAGGTGGCACAGGAGAAGCTCTCAATTCGGAATTTTCTGGAGAAGTCGCTGGCGAGGGAGATAGTTGTCTACCGGCTCTTTTACGTGTTGCTCTTGTTGACACTGGTGACTCTTCTATCTCAATGGCATCTACCGAAGCTACTGTTGAAGGGTATTGGGCTGCTCGTTGTTCCTTCGGCTTAACAGAGAATAAATTTGCTATAGAATTCCAAGATGGAGAAAGTATACGGCTGTCTAGTTGTTTATTGAGGCAGTGAGTTGAACGCTTTCCAATCTCTATGGCTTCTCTTATGAGTCTTGGGAAGAGTTTGTCTGACTTGGCAATGATGGTTGTGCCCTCATAGTTTATCACATGGCCACTTTCTCGAACATGTTGCGCGAGGGCCGATTTCTCTTGGTCCTGCGCCACTTGCAATCTGTGTTCTTGCACCCGCTGAGATACGTTTCGATTCGTTTGGCCTACGTAAACTTTCTCACAATTGTCACAAGGGATCTCATAAACTCCCCACCCCTCAAGCTGCCGGACATCTTTCACGCTTCGTAAACAGCTTCCAAGTTTTCTATCTGTGTCAAACACTGTCTTGATGTCTTCTTCTCTTAGCAGCTTGCTGATTCTGTCAGTGACTCCGCTTACGTATGGCAGAAAAGCTGCAATTATTTTGCAATTGCAAAAAAAATATTTTGCAATTGCACCCAGACGAATTCCTTATGAGAAGATTATATGTGGAGTTGAATCATGTATTGGTTCTTTGCCTGCGGAAACTGCTGAGAGAATTCGCCAATACACAGCTATGATACTCCGTAAAGCAAAGCCCCCCACTCCCAACATCACGAGAGCAGAATTATCTGCTTTGAAGGAGCTTAAGGAAGACCCGAGTATCGTCATAGTGCCCGCCGATAAGGGAAATGCCACTGTGGTGATGGAAACACTTGATTACGAGCAGAAGATTGATGCGTTACTCTCCGATCCTGCTTACGTGGTGTGGCCACACAATCCTACGGTAAGATTAGAGGTGAAAACTAAACATCAAATCTTGAAGGTGTCAAACCAAGATATGGATGACTACGCAAAGAAACTCGTCATACCTCGAGAAAAGTCATCTAGAGTACCAAGATTTTATGGCTTACCAAAGGTACATAAAAAAGATGTCCCACTTAGACCCATTGTAAGCGATTTCAAATCCCCTACGCAATCACTAGCTCGATTCCTGGCCAAAATTCTACAACCGATAACTGAAGAAGCAGCTTCTTATGTCAAGAACTCCACCCATTTCGTTGAACTTCTTCGTGACATTCAGGTGACGCCCGAGGACTTATTGGTTAGTTTCGATGTCATCTCTTTGTTTACAAAGGTTCCGGTCAATGAGGTTGTGACACAATTGGAAGTTAACAAGTTGGCTCCCAAATATGTCATTGATCTGTCACGATTCTGTATGGAAACTACTTACTTTACTTACGGTGGTAAGTTTTATAAACAGATTCAAGGTGCTCCAATGGGTTCTCCGTTGTCCCCTGTAATCGCCAACCTATTCATGCAGGAGTTTGAAACAAAGGCTTTGAATTCGTCAATGTTGAAACCAAAGTGTTGGCTCCGTTATGTCGACGATGTTTTTGTCATTTGGCAACATGGACATGACACCTTGTCGGATTTCTTGAACCACATCAACAGTGTTCACCCGGACATCAATTTTACAATGGAAATCCAGTCAGATAATAGCCTACCTTTCTTAGACGTCAAAGTAACCAAGAATTCGGATAACACCCTAGGACATACAGTTTATAGAAAGCCCACACCTACTAACCGATATCTCCACACTTCTTCTCATCATCATCCTGCGCAGATCCGATCAATCGCATACACTCTCGCAACAAGATCACGTCGCATTGCAGACAACAAGAACATCAAATCGGAACTAAAATCTCTTGAACATGCCCTTTTGCAGAATGGTTTTGAGAATAAAGTAATCAAAAAGGCTTTCACTAGGAAAACCAACGCAGAAAGACAGCAAGAGAAAGAGACTGAAACTAGAACTGATGCACCAGAGGAAGAAATGACAGAAAAACAACAGTATCAATACCCAGCTTTTCTGCCATACGTAAGCGGAGTCACTGACAGAATCAGCAAGCTGCTAAGAGAAGAAGACATCAAGACAGTGTTTGACACAGATAGAAAACTTGGAAGCTGTTTACGAAGCGTGAAAGATGTCCGGCAGCTTGAGGGGTGGGGAGTTTATGAGATCCCTTGTGACAATTGTGAGAAAGTTTACGTAGGCCAAACGAATCGAAACGTATCTCAGCGGGTGCAAGAACACAGATTGCAAGTGGCGCAGGACCAAGAGAAATCGGCCCTCGCGCAACATGTTCGAGAAAGTGGCCATGTGATAAACTATGAGGGCACAACCATCATTGCCAAGTCAGACAAACTCTTCCCAAGACTCATAAGAGAAGCCATAGAGATTGGAAAACGTTCAACTCACTGCCTCAATAAACAACTAGACAGCCGTATACTTTCTCCATCTTGGAATTCTATAGCAAATTTATTCTCTGTTAAGCCGAAGGAACAACGAGCAGCCCAATACCCTTCAACAGTAGCTTCGGTAGATGCCATTGAGATAGAAGAGTCACCAGTGTCAACAAGAGCAACACGTAAAAGAGCCGGTAGACAACTATCTCCCTCGCCAGCGACTTCTCCAGAAAATTCCGAATTGAGAGCTTCTCCTGTGCCACCTCGAGTCATCAGACAGACTACCAGATCAAGAACACGACACTCAACAACTAGTGCAACAGGTTCTACCAGGGTCACTAGATCCATGATGAAGAAGAAATGAGCCTCCTGGAGCCAGACTATCTATGTAACTTTATCTGTTTTTTGATTTTCTGTCATGTTGACATTTACTGCATTTCCACTTGTATAGAAAGTAGTGTGTTTTGAATTTACTCTTATTTTATTAGTTTGTTTGCTTGAGCCTTGAAAAAGTCTGTCGGAGGACGGACGAAACGTCGGCTATTGAAATAAATACGTAGCAAAAACCGAATATGAATTACTTAATATATATATATATATATATATATATATATATATATATATATAATATAATATATATATAAATTATATTATATATTATACGACAAATAATACATAACATAATTATTATTATTAGTCAAGGCTAATTGATTATATTACTGTACCCGGTTTAATAGATAATTTAATATGTTTCAGTGTCGAAGCAAGACGAGTTTCCTCCCGTCGCCACAACTTCTGCTGCTGTTGAAGATATTGCACATGATGTCTTCCAATGTGCTGAGTGCTCAACTGAATTCAGAGATCTCAGCGAACTTCAAGAACATGTTAAACCCGTTTGCTATCGAGAACCTGCGGTTGTGACTGACTCGATCAACCCATCACAATGTTCTAACTCGATCAGCCCATTTCACTGTTCTAAATGTAAGAGAGGATATAACAGGAAGCAGGATTTGAACTTTCATGTTAAACATGAGTTCGGTAAGGTTCTGCGATGTGGGCAATGTAAAAAGGAGTTTAAATACATGAATCACCTTACTGCCCATGTTAAGCATGAGTGTGGTAAAGTTCTGCGATGTGGGCAGTGTAAGAAGGAGTTCAAATTCATTAGCTACCTAACTCGGCATGTTAAGCATGAGTGTGGTAAAGTTCTGCAATGTGGGAAATGTAAGATGATATTCAAATACAAGAGGCAACTTTTAAAGCACGAGTGCTGGTAAATTAACGAAGAAGACGAGAGCGGTAAAATTCTGCTATATGGGCTTTGTAGGTATGAAGTATTTCAAGATCCTTACGACGACATTACCTAATCATAATCAAGTGTGTGCGGTAATAATCTGTAATTTGGGCAATGTATAAAGATATTGATTATATTTTTATTATTCATATTATATCATGAACTAATACTGCTATACAGGGATAGATAACGCCGTATCAATTACATGCTAAACGACAGTCCCTATCCGTGTCCTGTTTTCAAATAAAATTCGCAGAAATAAAACATGGCCGACCACTAAAACCCAAATATTATGACTTTTCTTGTCAAGCTGACACAATGCCTACACCAATATATTACCAAAACATGATGTATATAGGAGCGCCAATACAATATCGACTTAATTAAACCAGACAAACCTTAATAAACAGCTTATGTACAGAGAAGAACATGTCAACATGAAGGCGGGTTTTCAGATTCTTAAATATGAACGGAAAAATTGAATAGTTTCATTCTGATGTCTTGCTAATTTACATATTTACTCTCTGCTTCATGGGCAATTAAATAAACACTGATTCTTCTTCTTTGGCGTGGGAGTATTCACAGTATTGTCAGTTATTTTACGGATGAAGAAACAATTAAAGAAAATCACAATGTATACGACAAAAGCACGTAAAATATATCAAAACATTTTTGTATCAGCTGTTTCAATGAAGTGACTTTCAGAAGGCTGTGGTTTATATTACTTTTACTGCATGCATGAAAACTGCATGAAAACGAAAGTAGAAATGTTTAGAAGGCTAAGGTGAACCGGATAGTTCAAATGAAACGCGAAGTTATCTATCCCTGTATAGCAGTATTAGTTCATGATTATATTACCTTTAACCCTGTATCTAGTTAGTTGTTAAAGGTAGGTAGCACCTGTCAAAGTGTGATACATTGTAGGTGGCACAGGGAAAAATTATATTTCGTTTTTTGGAATAAGTTATAGGAACAGATTTTGTGTGCTAAGAACATAGGACTATCAACTATTGTCCAAGTTTTTGAGATTGATATCACAAAAAAAATTGGGTGTAAATCAATATTTTCTTTATCATTCATCCTACGTTTATATTTATGTGATTGGATATATTCTCAGATTTTGTAATTTTCATTCAAGAATAAATTGTTTAAAATAATCATTATTATTTTCTTGTAACGAAACAACTGAACTGCCCCACACAGTTCAGCCTGCAATTATTGTTTCCCACTAGCTCAGATTATGATATTAAAAACATGTATTAATGGCCCAAATCCTGATCCCTGGCAAATAATGGAATTGTGCTCCAGGGTGTATGGATGGTTTTTCTAAGGTGTAATGAAAACACATATAATGTAGGATCTAGTTATTTATAATATTGATCGATGATGTGATCCGTGGTATAACATGCTTTCTGTGCCTTACGAAATTTCGGAAGGCTCCTCACTTTGGAGATTCTGTTTGGAGCCCATTTGCTGTCGGAAGTTTAAAGTTTTTGATATTCATCTGTTCTGGTCTTCCTCTTCTTCTTCTTCTACAACAACCACTTAGCTATATATTTGAATCTCTTAATAAGTTTTAGTTATTGCATGACATATTTATGTAGTGATGTCATATTGTCTAATTTTTCTAATGTTTTTAATGTTTTTATAAGCGATTTTTTGAAGGTTGGTCTAGCACTTAACGTACAGGAGGAGAACGCAATGCTCAAAAGAGAAAACGGTATCCTTCAAAGGCTAGTAAGAAGCTTAGAAGCTGAGAACAAACTCCAAGCAGAACAAATTATGTTGATGGATAAGCATAGTAAAGGCCCTCCCTCATCAAGTCAGCTAAACGAGCAAACACCTAATTCTTATGCCATGGCTCTAAAATTTAATAAGAAAGAAGTTATTAGTATCACACCCAAAAACGGCAAAGATAACGACAACACGAAGTTAGATATCACGAAAAGTATCAATCCAGCCAAACTTCCAGTAGGAGTGTTTAGCATGCAACATAACAAGGAAGGGACCGTTCTCATCACATGTCCAGAATCATCAGCCGCCGCATTAGTCAAAGAGGTCGAACTAGTCCTAGGCGATAAATACACGGCAGAAATTAAACCAAAATTGAATCCTAGACTGCGAATATCAAACATACAACTTGAGCAAACTAACGAAGAAGTAGAAGAATTTCTTAACTCGATAATTATCCAAAATTGCTTGAACAAATCAGCCCCTGCGTTTGCCATGAAAATTGTTACGGTTCTCAAGCATAAAACCAGTTCATCAGTCGTCATCGAAGTTGATGCTCACACGCGTACTCTGTTATTGAGAGAAGGTCAAATAAATATTGGCTGGCGACGGTACAAGATCTGCGACCACCTCAATATTATTCAATGCTACAAATGCGCTGGCTACAATCACATAGCGAAAGTTTGCGAGAGAAATAAAGTCTGTTTATATTGTTCGGGTAATCATGAGGAAAAATCATGCAACTCCAAGTTTTACAAGTGCATAAACTGTGATAGATCAGGTGCAAATCCCAATCATGATGCAAGAGACAACATCTGTCCGACTAAACAGAAATGGACTTCTATTCTGAAGAGCAGGATAGCTTATGAATAGCAATTAATACCCCCCTCAGACACGACCAACATCACTAAGCCTCATCACAACATCGAACCTCGTATTAAATATCCTAGTAACATGCCTCACACTCGTCAGCGGTACTGTCCAAAATTCCTCCCGGACAAAGGCAAGAATGATACCAAGACAAACAAGATAACTTGGCAAACGAAGACTCCTGCGGAATCAGTAGGTTGTTTGTTAAGTATAAACATTAGAAGTCTAAGAAACAAGATAGACGACTTAGAACTTATCCTGGACTCCCACTCACCGGACGTAGTCTGTTTGACAGAACACTGACTTCGAGAGTTTGAAATTGAGGCTACGAAGTTCATGAACTACAACATCATAAGCAGCTTCTGTAGAGATACACGCATCGGGGGCGGTACAGCAATATTATTGAAATCATCAATTGATAATGTAAATAGCTCAGCACTAATGATCGACCTTGAATGTGTTGAAAAGGACTTCGAATGCACCACATTGGAGTGGAAAAATGGTAAACTAGGATTAATAATCGTTATTTCTGTATACCGATCACCAGATGGCAAACTTGAGTATTTCTTTAGCAAACTCGAAAAACTACTGGAAGATCTTTGGCGACTCTACGGGCATAACGAGAGAATAGTCATAGATGGGGATTTTAACATTGACATGCTATCTAATAGCACTGCAAGACGCAATATTATGGACATTATGAATTCATTTGGAATGGTTCCGTCGATTACAGTTCCTACAAGGATCACCGCTTCATCATCTACTTCAATTGACTGCGTTTTCACTAACTTTCATGACTTCATATTCAATTGCCACACGCTAGACCTCGGCTTATCGGACCACGACGGCTTGAAAATAGAATTCACCACGGCCTTGAGAAGTGACAATCAGTGTGTAATGTCCAAGCGAGTATTTTCAAAGTGTCAAATTGAATATTTCAACTCGCTACTTCATAACATAACTTGGGAGAATATCTTTGCATCTACAACAGTTGACGAGAAGTTTGATGCATTTCATTCTACCTTCATGTATCACTTCAATCTTGCATTCCCTCTGCGCACTATTAAAGTAAGAAGTTCTAACGGCGATAAAGGCTGGGTTACACAAGCGATTCGTGAATCAGCGGAGACATTGCGCCATCTATACTCGGAGCTTCGAGTCAGCGGCCAAAATATTACGTTACGAAAGGAACACAATTCATTTCGCAAGGCCCACAAAAACTTAATAAAAACTGCTAAAATGAAATACAACGATGAACGTATTGCTAGAGCGCCTAACAAAGCATCTATTATGTGGAACATCATAAAGGGGCCTAGCAGAAATGTCCCTGCACCGCAGCTATCACTAGAAGACAATCAAGGTTTGATGCAAAACGCACCGTCAGCTTGTGCAAACATTCTAAACAAACATTTTTGTGAAACTGTACCTGACCTACTGCTAAAACAAAATTGGGGACAAAACGCAGCACATGGTAATCCTACTGCTACACCAGGCGGTGTATCTAATCAGGGTGTAATCTTTCTCAAGCCCGTAAACTTATCTGAAATAATGGATATAATTTCTTCAAAATGTTCCAAGATGTCAGCTGGCTACGACGGTGTACCTAGTCGCCTTCTCAAGTCATGTGCCCCTCTAATCTGTGTGCCCTTAGCCGAGATAATCAATGCTTCACTCTCTCAAGGAACATTTCCCAGAGGTTTAAAAACAGCCAAGATTGTGCCAGTATTCAAGAAGGGCAGCAAATGTAAGCCAGAAAACTACAGACCAATTGCGCTTTTATCGTCGTTCTCTAAGATCTTCGAAGTTGTCATGCACAATCGTATCTTGGACTTCCTGGAGAAATATAAACTTCTCTCCAGGATGCAATATGGATTTCAAAAGGGCAAATCCACCATCCTTGCTATTGATAGTTTCCTAAACCAGGTATACAAGGCTCTTGATAATAAATTGCCAGCCATTGGCATTTACTATGACATGTCCAAGGCGTTTGACAGCCTCGATCATGCACTTCTACTGAGATCTCTGATGGGCCTTAACATTAGGGGCTTAGCACTTAGTTGGATAGAATCATTCTTATCTGACCGTTGTCAATATGTGTCAATCCACGACAAAGCAAGTAGTACATATTCAAATTCCGAGTCAAGAGATACTCACATAGGAGTACCGCAAGGCACTGTCCTGGGCCCGCTCCTCTACATCCTTTATGTAAACGGTCTGCCTGAGGCCTTAGGCCCGGGCACTGTTGCAAGCTTTGCAGATGACACGAGTCACCTCGTTACAGGCAAGAATCGGGAAGAGCTCGTCCAGATAGCAAATATCGCCGTCCAAAACATGGCTCATTGGTGCAAGTCAGCCAAACTCATCCTAAATGGAAGCAAAACTACATTTCTACAGTTCCGAACAAGACAGCGGCACATCGACTCAAGCCCGTTAATAAAACTTGGCAGCAAGACACTAGCGGAGAGCGAGAGCACTAAATTCCTAGGCATCACTATAAGCAATACACTTGACTGGACTGGGCATGTTGACGTCATCGCTAAGAAGATGGCCTCATCCATTTATCTCTTACGGAATCTTGTTAACCAGACCAGCCTATCGGTCCGTAGGGTAGCCTATTTCGCAAATGTTGAGTCCCATCTTAGCTATGGAGTGTGTTTTTGGGGATATGCACCTCCAGCCAAAAGGCTATTTATATTACAAAAAAAGGCCATAAGAATAATGATAGGAGCCTCGTATGGTGCAACGTGCAAGCCACTATTTATAAAATTAGAGATTTTAACCTTCCCTTGCCTTTATTTGTTCCATACCATCATGTTAACCAGAACCACACTTGACAACAAACCGACCAACTCCCATGTACATGCCCATGCCACACGCACTCATGATGACATCCATATAGAGGCACATGCACTAGCCCTGTATGGTAACAGCCATAATTATGCAGGCGCAAAATTTTATAACAGATTACCGAAAATTTTAAAGGAAGAAAAATGCGACAAACTGTTCAAATATAGACTTAGAAAGATTTTAATTGATAAATGTTTTTATTCAGTTACAGAATTTCTCGAGTATTTCGGCTGATGAATCGTTTTATTTACTACATGCCATTGTGTATCATTATTTTATATTTCTACATTGTTACCCTCACTTACCTGATTTGACTATGTATAGTTACTATGTACCTATTATTACTATGTATTATTTATATTATTATTATGTATATTAATGTATTATCTTGACTTGTTCTATAACATTGTTTGTTAAATGGAATAAAATACATTTGATTTGATTTGATTTGATTTGATTGTTTCAGATCCAGAGAGCTGGGTTCCAGTCATCACATCAGTTTCAAGTTATCAAGAAGCTACGTCACGATTCCACTGTGAAAAGTGTAATGCTGAGCTCTTAAGTATAGATCTGCTAATGAAGCATATGCAGATCTGCTGTAAAGCAAAGAAAGGAAAGCAAGTTCCAAAAGCGTCTTATTTGAAAATCGTCAAAGACAAAAATGTCGCGTATCAATGTTGTGAATGTAAGAGAATATATAAATCGCTGCATATGGTTGAGTACCACATTCAAACTGAATGCGGGAATGTTTTTGTTTGCCCCACGTGCGATCAATTCTTCGGGACCATTCTTATGTATAGAAATCATATGGGAACGCCTTGCAATTCTTGGAAATGCAGCACATGCAACCGAATGTTCAAACGTGAAATAAGTCTTGAGTTGCATCAGAAATATGAATGTCGTAAACCTAAAAAAAAAAGTAACAGAAATGGGTTGATGCGTAATAATCATAGTGATAATCATAAGTGACTTGTTTAAAACTACAGAAATACATTTAGGTTGGTGAGGAATTTGTCAAATCACTTGTAAATTGCAATGATTAAATCATAAATTGCTCTTTGTCCAATCAAATGCATATTTTCTTTGTTTGCGCATCGATTTGTTCCTTTCCCGGTCATTGCATAATATTTAGCATTGTTAAAATCCATGCACTGTAAGAATGATCGACCTGGTAACATTATGGCTATTCAAAATTGAGCTAAATAACTATCTATGGCTAGATTTCAAGGTCATCATTCTTACTGATCCCCACACATGCTTTCTTTGTGTTTAGTTGTGATTTTAAATTGACGTTCACATTGGCGTCTTTCGAACGCTGGTACTTTTACTTCGTGAGCTAATTTGTGTCACCTAGAGATTACTACGTGGCGTCTGAAACTCAGAATTCAGTTCTTGCGCGACCCTTTCCAATGTCGCATTTATTATTTATTTTTGTAATTACTTTTGGTTTTAGGAACTTTGCACCGAAATTGTATGTCATGTTGCATTTCCCTAATCATGTAAATGTCAATTGACCTGCTTCTTCCAATGTTTCAGACGCTGGATGCTGGCGCCCTGTCATCTCATTGGTCTCCACATCACAAGACCAAGTCGATTTCTTCTGCGAGACTTGTGACGCCGACTTCACCACTAAACACCTTCTCTTGAAACACATGCTCATCTGCAACCGAGATGACGCCACGGATCAAATTACCTACACTCAAGAGAACAGCGAGATTTATCCCTGCTCCAGGTGCAAGAAGAAATATAAAAGTTCGGACCGTTTGAAGTACCACATTCGACATGAATGTGGGAAGCAATTGGTTTGTCCTAAATGCAGTAAGGAATACCGTAATGTTACGCTTTACAGACAGCATCTGAATCATGAATGTGGGAAAATACTGCAGTGTGAGAAGTGCAGTAAGGTGTTTAACAATCACACTTATTACATTAGGCATACGAAGCATGAATGTGGTCAGAAGTTGGAATGTAAAGCGTGTCATAAAGTGTATAAATATTATTCTGATTTGAAGGTGCATGAGAAGTATGAGTGTGGGAAAGTATTGCAATGTCCGAAATGCGAGAAGATATTTTCTCTGAATAGTTCTTTTCAGCGTCATATAAAATGCTGTGTTGAATAAAATTGATGTTGGTTGGGATAATTGTAATTATTATATGATTGCATAAAAAAATACTTGTAGATCTTAAATTATACTCAAGTGATTATAGAGAATTAACAAAATTATCGAAAGTCATAAAGTGGCCGAACTATAAATTGATGTCTTCACAATCTATACTTGGCGTTGAGCGTTGTTTGATGTAGAATGCTTTACACAGATTAAATTTCAAGGCAATGAACTATACTTGTAACTTATTTAATCTGCTTCTTTTTAAATATAAGTTTGAACATTATTACCTTTTTTTAAAATTTTATTCCATAACCTTTTTGAATCCTCTATTGATTATGACGATCCACTTATTGATTGATTGTATTAATCGGGGTTCACTGGAAGTGAAACTGAGAAAGAAAATAGGCGTATAGGAGGGTGAAAAGTGATGCAACTGATTTCTATATCATGTTATTTTTATGAATTGCTCCGATCTGCCAGCAATTAGTATGTATTTTTTTAAATATTTTTACCTTGTTAATATCTGTAGCTACTTCAGAGGTGGAAGGGCCGATGTACACAGGCTCGATTTTGCTTTGCACACTTTTGGAATCAATTGGACACTAATGATGTGACACATATTTGGACCGTATCCACTCCTCTCTAGGTCTTCCTCTCCTTCTACCTGGAGGCGTCCACTTGTTGATCATTTTCGATCATCTCTCATCTCCCAACCTTTGTACGTCTCATTTCGTTGAAGTTATCCCGATCCGTAACTTCTGTTTCAATCTTCATTCTGATCTCTTCATTCCTCCTGATGTGTTCAATAGAATAAACAATCCCATACTAATATCTTCTATTTGTTCCAGATGCCGATCCAGACTGGGTTCCAATAATCTCCTCAGTCTCCAGTTCTCTGGACGCCTTACGATTCTATTGCGAGAAGTGTAACGCAGATTTCCGCAGTCGCTACTTCCTCAAGAAGCACATGCGCGATGTGTGTAACGACGAAGACGACGCCGACGACGGACAACTGTCGTACGAATGTGATAAGTGCTCCAAAATTTTCAGACACATCGCTACTCTCTCCTTCCACATCCGCCACGAATGCGGCAAGTTGTTTCAATGTTTCAAATGTAAAAAGGATTTTCCTACAGCGGATAAATATAGACAGCATTGTAAATATGAGTGTGGGAAGGTGTTGCAGTGTAAGAGATGTAAAAGGGAGTACAAGAATATTGTGAGTTTTAGAGACCATGTCTATAATCGTAGGTGCTAAAAGTATCTCATTCTCGCTATTATTTTTTATGTCGTGAGTAAAATCGACAACGTCGTTTTCGTATGCAAGACACACGTTTTTTTTATTTGAATTCTTTTACGATGAAATCCGTTAAAATAGTTGATTTTGATACTACTTTACTTACTTTGTAATAAGGTTATAAGTAGTCTAGTATTACAGGGTATTCAACAAGATAATACATGATGAATTGTACAAGATATTCGTTACTTCATTATGTAGAGAATCTCTTTATTTCTGTATTACTTCTAATTTCCTCCCAGTCGAGATAATGTGTCGCAGATTTAAGCAGCGTTATTTATTTTTACCATTGCCTATTTCACTCCTTTGAATAAGGAATTACTAAATTAATACAATAATGTAAGCAAAATACAATAAAAATCAAATCACTGATTGAACTGTAGTTTATAGAATTCCCTCATTCATCCTGGATCCTATGTCGCATAGTCCCTTTCTATTAAAATAATTACTATTTTCACATTAATGTATCTTTTCTTCATGAACTCACCTCGATTCTTACTATAATAATATGTACTATTAAATATATATTCCATTTTTGTAATAGTTTTATGGACTGTGAAGGCTCCCAAACCTGTCAATCTGTCACTTTGAGTCAGGTGAACAGGTGAACTCAATACCTTGCGTATTATTTTATGTTCCAGATATGGCCAGTGGACAACCAAACCTCACAGCTCTTTCAAGTTATCAAGATCCGTATGAAGTCTTCTTCGTAGAAATGAACGATGCGTCCGAGAATCCTGGTCAGCAAGTAGATAACTTGGCATCGAACCAAGCTTTTGTGTGTTCTCGATGTGGGAAATCATATAAACACGCTTGCTCTCTCAGATCTCACATGAACCACGAGTGTGGGAAGCTATTAATTTGTCCCAAGTGCAAGAAGATCTGTCATTCCAAATCGCGATACAGGAGTCACGTCAATTTAGAGTGTGGTAAAATAATACAGTGTCAGAAATGTAAGAAAACATTTGTCAACGAGAGCAGCCGTTGTAGGCATTTCAAAGTATGTAGATTGGTACAATAAATCACTAATATTGCAAAATAAGATTATACACTGGCCACTGCAATGCTGAGAAATGGTTTTTGTTCACACTTAATTGAATCATTAAATAAGGACCATCCAATGACATATAACACTACTAGTAGCTTTACATGTCATTGGAACCATCCTACCCGTCAAGAAGATTGAGGATAATGCATGTCCGTTCGACCGCAGGAAGAAAGAACAAAGTTTCGAGCATGCATGTAGAAGAAAACTCCGAGAGAAGAAAAGCGATATGTCGATCAGCTGTTTCATCACCGGAAGAAAATCAATAATTGAGCCCAGCTGTTTGATGATAACAACCAGCTAATGTTGATGTTTTGTTCACAGTATGATGACCTAGCAGAAGTAGGTCACTGGGTCATAACGGGACTTACGATGACATAAACAGAGGGTTGAGAGTCAACATCGTTTCCGGGGTTGATGGACCAGTTTGTTTTGTTTATGTTATGCTTTCTCAGCAGAGGGGGCAGTTTGATTTCAACTGGATGTGGAAAGTAGCTGATCAGTTCAGCTTGTAATCTGTATTTAGTTAGATGATAAGAAATAAGTTGTGTTTGCCAAACAGGATAGAAGCTAGGTATATTATTAATCAGTCAGAAGTATTGTACTTTATGAAGTGACAATTCACAAAACACATGTTTAGTTGTAAATTCAATTTGTCAATTGTAAATTCCAGACTTCCTAAATTCCAGAGGGTTACTGAAACTGGCTGAGCTAGGACATAGGATTGGTAAACAAATATAAACAAATTAAAATAATGTGTAACTTGAATATAACCTTTGAACCCCTGACTATCCCGTGCTGTTATGCCCATTGTGGGGCTGTTGAGTGTTGCACTGTCAGCTCGCAGGGTTATACAGTGGTGAAACACTGTTACAATACAAAACTGTTACAATACTTGCATGAATTAATTAGGCTTGGAATATTTTATACTGGTTCCAATTTCGCAGCACATAAGACATCACGAAAGAATATTACTCTTTATGGATTGCGTTCGAGTATCTTGGATTGTACAAAATTAACATATAATTATATATAATACCTATTTTCGGTATGCTTTATATTTACACAATATTTTTTTCTCCCTATTCCCTCTAACACATTTCTAAGTATCAAACCTTTTAATTGAAATACATTGTGCTGTATGTATGGAAATAAAATCATAGTTTATATAATAATTGATAGTTTTTTAATAATTAAACCTATGCTTACTATACTTGTTATTTTGTGTCTCCATATAGATGTCATTATCTAAATGTATTTTAGTTCGTTTAATACACTTAGCAGGTAAACTCAATAGACATATATTTCTAAAACCTTTACCAGAAGCTTGATATTCCAGATATATATAGAACGTACGTGTTTCATATGACTAATAGTTAACGTTTTGCTTTTTCTTTCAGCGACTCAAATTTGGCTTCCGGAATCAAGTACAGACCCTCTTCAAGGTCAACGGTTCGTCTGTGAAATATGTCTTGTCTACCTCGACAGTGTATCATCTCTGACGAAGCACATGCAACAACACATTCAACTCCATGACATCGCTTCCAACTCCCTCCCGATCCATTCTCGCGACCTAGACGTCTTATATTCATGCGAGAAGTGTTCGAAGACATTCAAGAAAACCTGCGCTCTTACGTATCACATGCGACATGAATGTGGGAAAGTATTGAAGTGTTTCAAATGTAATAATATATTTAAGTTTCATACCTCGTTGAGTACGCATGTTAAGTATGAATGCGGTAAGATCTTGCAATGTCCTAGGTGTATGAAAATTTTTCCGCATAAGCGGACTTTGGTTCGACACGAAAAACATTGCAGATATTAGTTTTTTTTAATTATTGTATTTTTAGAATACTTTACAGTGTGAACCTAGTATAAATCTTAATTTGTACGGTACAATTTCTTGAGCAACTTCTGTGTTAAATTCCCAATTTTCATACAAAATTGTATTGACATGTAACAGAATTTGAGCTCAATTTTTATATCCTTTACATACAAAGATTTATATCTTCTTTTATATACAGATAAAACTCATTGTACGTGGCTTTGATACTGATGCAAAGTATTTTAATAAAGATTATTCAATATAATAATAATAACCTGTTTTCATTTTTATAAATAAACCGCTACACGCTTCTACCTATTGCTTATTGTCTATTGTCTATTTATGTACGTCAATCGAAAATGTATCGTCTCAATCTATGTCCATTGTCTTCATGTGTGATTTTCATACGCAATAACCCATTTTTATTAACTCATTTTCTCTGTTCATTTCAGAAGTAACAAGCTGGGTTCCATCGGCCACTTCGCTCCAAGGTACTTCAGGATTCCAGTGCGAGAAGTGTCATGGAGTTTTTCCGAGCAAACTTACATTGATGAAACACGTCCTAGACTTCTGTTGTGTGAAAGAAGTTGACAATGCTGGTTACCAAGTCAATAACAATGTTCAAAATAATGTTTGTCCAACTTGCAACAAGAAGTACAAATACCAGGCTCATTTGACGAATCATATTATGCATGAATGTGGTAGAGAGTTTGTTTGTTCAAAATGCAGTAAGCATTCCAATTCGGTTGCGGCGTATAATAATCACGTGAGGTACGAATGTGGGAAAGTTTTAAAATGTTTTACGTGTGATAAAATATTTTCGTTTTATTCAAATTTTACCACGCACAGGAAATATGAGTGTGGGAAAATATTGCAGTGTCAGAAATGTCAGAAGATTTTCCCACATAAACGTACTTTACAGAGTCATGAGAAGCTTTGTAGATATCCTGCATGAAGTTGTAGATATCTTGCATGAAGTTGAAGATATCTTGCATGAAGTTGAAGATATCCTTCATGAAGTTGTAGATATCCTTCATGAAGTTGTAGATATCCAGGGCACCGATCGTGTAAAATGACAACTTCCTTGTCACGGAGACAAGTCCATAGAAGGCCGTGAATAACATTGAGATTATAAGCTTGTCATTTAGTTGTCATTTTACACGATTTTACACGATGTCATCATCATTCACGAATGAGGTAGGAACTTATTTTTTTGGGGGTGGATAGAATAGAATTTATATTTCTCTACAAGTTGCAAGTTTAGGCTTAGAGAAATGATAACGATATTTTTTAATTTCTTGCTATCAGTCTAACAGTTGTTGCCATATTTAACAATATGTTTTCATTAATATTGTAATAAAATAGGTTCAGCTCGCACACAGAGTTGAGCTTGTTTCTTGCTACGTGTTTCCACCTTGTTCGCACTTTTAATATGTTATTTTTAGTCTTTAAGTAGGTATGTTTGTTATAAACTGATGACCAGAATAAAATTATTCATAAATTAAATTAAGATTGTAGGTATATAATATTAAGATATAGTGTAAGAGTGAATGGAAAATTGTGTCTATTTCTATGAAAAATTGTTGAAAATAATATAGATCCTACATTTTATACAAGGTAATTTTAGTCATTTAGTCATTTTAGTCATTTTAGTCATTTTAGTCTATTTTCGTAATCATAATTCAACAACCAATTTACAAATGATCGTATACATTTTTAAACTAATGGGAAATATGGAAGTGCTTGAAATATATATATACTAGTCCAGGAATATTTTAACTGCAGAATCCGAAATCAAATAACCCCCAATGACGAAGCAAATTAAATTTTAAGCTTTTAGTATTGTTAAGAAGTGTTGTTATTTTAATATTTGTAATGTTCAACTTTGTTTGCAATAAATATTTCCATTGGCATAAAAAAACTTTCTTATATTTCTTATTCTTGTACATTTTCTACTTTAATGTCAATTCCATTGTAATAAGTGACGTAAAACAATTTTACAAATGGAAAAGTTATTTTAAATAATGTAACTTTTATATATTTTTTAAATTAGTTATTACCCTTCAATTAGTCATAAATTAATTCGTATTATTTCTCACTCATACTTCCTTCGTTTCAGATTGGAGATCGTGTTCTAACATCAGTTCAAATTACCAAGACTCTTCACGATTCTGTGACAAATGTAACTCGAACTTTCCCAGCAGTACTCTTCTGATGCGACACAAAAACATATGTAATGTGACAGAACACAATTCACTGACGTTCGAGAACACACGCAACTTTCAAGAGAACAATACTAACACATGTCCTAATTGCAACAAGATTTATAAAACCTTGAAATGTCTCCGCGACCACATGCGTAATGAATGCGGAAAGCAATTGGTCTGTCCGAAGTGTCAGAAGCAATGTCCATCAATCGGCATGTATCGGGAACACGTGGCACAGAATTGTAACGCAATCCAATGCGACTCCTGTCCGAAGAAGTTTAAACATGCGACTCATTACAGATGCCACAAGAAATACGAGTGCGGGAAAATACTCCAGTGCAAGACTTGTGGTAGCGTGTTCACGTACTATTACTATTACAAAGCTCACGAGAAAGAATGCGGGAAAATGAAAAGCAGTTGAAAAGTCTTCAAGTGCGGGATGTGCGTTTTTTGTACTCGGCATATTACGTTTCTCATGCATGTGAAAATACTGTATTCACACTTTTCGTGTTATTATGTTTTTATGCAATTAGGCTCTATTCTGTATCCAACTGACCCATATTATGTAACCATTGCCTACCAATGATTTAACACACCGACTCGAACTATTGGAACAATCTTGTAAAGTTGTAACTTATGTTTTTGTGCTCTATTTGTGTTTGTGTGCTATTTCTTGTCTGTATGCGACTGACCTGTACGTTTCTTTCTGTACCTGTACAGAATCACCAACTGTCTTCTGTATTGTAATTTTCACATCATAGCCACATTTATAAGCTGAAGAGAGCACCTGTGTACCCCTACACTAAATTTACAATAAAGAAAGAAATAATTCTTAATCATTGTTATCAATTGTGAAAAGCAATATATATGCCCTATTTTCTGTTTGCTTTTCAAATGTGGTACTCTCAATTGTTATGCTATTTTTGTTTCACAGTATAGAGAACTGTCATGATTTAAAAACTAATCTAATTTTAACAGCGTTACTAGAAGCAACTTGCACCTTCACGCATGAAGTCGACGCTTTTCTTCAGACATCACGAGGGGCGAAGTTACAGTAAGAAGAATGGACGGATGGATGATAAAAAACTAATGAAAATTGATGAAGATTATTCTTACTACGGATGATGTTAATGTAACACTTAGGGACAGTCTTTCAATTCTCAACCATAAAGCGGTTGATTTGGACTGTATTGTCATGACAACAACCAATTGAAAGACAGAGTTTTGTACTAACTGTTAACAGCTAATTGAGACTTTAGCAGAGTATTGAAAGACATGCCCTTAATTTCATGCATCTGCACGTTTATTTTTTGTATGTTTCAAATACACTTTGACTTTTGTTGTGTTGATATGACCGTGACCCCAAAGAAGTAGTACACCATACATATTTAAACGTAACATAATTATTCTTCTGTTTCAGTCACTGAAAGCTGGCAGCCAGAGATCTCGTATGACTCCAGATTCTACTGCGGCAATTGCAATTCATGCTTTCCAAGTCAACATCTTCTGGATCAACATATGGTAGATGTTTGTGGCGAAGAGACCTCGAATACTGTACAAGAAAACAACCCCACTAACACTTGTCCCAGATGCAACAAGAAATATAAACTATTGAAAGCACTCATGTATCACATGCGGAATGTGTGCGGTAAAGATTTGATTTGTGGAAAGTGTAATAAGAACTGTTTTTCTCCAACGGGTTACAGGAATCATGTGCAAAAGGAGTGTGGAAAGATATTGCAATGCTTGACTTGTAAGAAAGTGTTCAAATATTATACACATTACACGGTGCACATGAAGTATGAGTGTGGTAAAATCATTCAATGTGACAAGTGTCAGAAGGTTTTTGATTATAAACGAAGCTTTCAGAGACATGCTAAATATTGTGGGATGTATTTGTAGTGTCCATAAGTTATTGCGAGAGAGCGAGCGTTAATACCTAGATGCCATGTTGTTTGTTTTTGTATACACCGTTGTACACAGCCCAGATCATCACACCGTATATAAGTATCGATATGAATTTTTGCACACACTAAGTCATGCTAGCGGACCTTATATTTTTTTTAACTGTGGGAAAGTGAGCTAAAAACATGCCGACCCAAGGCAAATGGCAAGTTTGATTAATTTCATCACACCTTAATCTACTGCAGACATGTGATGGAAAATTGCCTTAAATTACGAGAGACACTGGAAAGATTTTTCTCTACTTTCAATGTGTAAATGTGTGAACGTTATGTGTAAACGTTTTGGTGTACTGCAATTTTATAATAATTTATATGTTCAAAACGCCCATCCCAATCGATACTAGTAGGTAAATAGTTCACTGACACCTATGGTTTTTTACTGTTCTATACAGAGAGGATTTCGTTGTCTTTTTATTTATTTCTATGAATTTATATGAATCATTTGATTGAAACATATAAAATTATACGAATATTGTCATATAAATTCTATGTATGATATGATTTTAAATAAAATGTCAAAACTCTACTTGCTTTATTGTTTTTATTAACTATATGTAAGTTCTCAGATTATCTTTACTAGAAAACGAATTAAAAATATTAAGATTCAATTTGGGGCATTCTTTAACCATCGTTATCATTCTACGATTTGTTAATTTTTTTACACGGTGCAATTTCTTGTACAACTTCTGTGCCACACTTCTGTGTCACACTTCTTGAATGGAAATTATAACATGTTTTAAGTTCTGTGACAGAAAGTTGCGTCGTGTTATACAAAATTGTATGAAAAATGGGAATGTGACACATAAGTTGTTCAAGAAATTGCATTGTGTAAATGGGGCTTTATTATTAAAGCGTGTGTTTTCATGGATTTAATTTAGCGAACGATAATTTTTTGGTAATTTGTGGTAATTGTATGACGTTGTATGACTTTTTATGACGTTTGTGGTTTCATCCATGGAGTTGGTTAATCAAGAGCTAAATGAACCTCTAATTTACACCCGATCCGATCGTGGTTTCATCCACGGTCTAGGATAGATTTTCAAATTTTCAAATAACAACCTAAAAAATAAAATTCGTGCCAATGAGCAAATAGGCTACCTACGACATTATTAGACAGTCACGAAATTCCTAAAAATTAACTTTGTTTGTCCTTTTGACACTTTTTGTTTTCGCTAAAGGGATCCGTATACAACATGGCTTCGAATATTAATTTCCAGTGGTGCTAAAACGTCCAAAATGTGTAATTATTGTTATTTACAATTGAAAACTAAATGAAAGTTTACTATCTTGCAGATTATCTTGTTGATTATCATGCAATCTCGTTGTCGGTTCCCCCGAATCTTCATCATTTATGCAAACACTTCATATAGATTGAAACACTATTTTCTTGAAGTGATGCCATTTTCATAACACATTGTTTCCCTGTTTCAGGCACAGTGCAGTGGGCAAGCGCTTTGGCTTCTCAGTTCATCTGTGAAACATGTCACGTCGACTGCAACAGTGAATTCCTTCTGACGAAGCACAGACAAGACAGCTGTTCTCAAGACAATTCTCAAACACTTTCATTGAACACTCTCCTAAACGAATTTCGATCAAATCCCAGCACGAATGAGTTCAGAAAGAATTTGGTTTGCCGAGAATGTTTGAAACAATTCCGTTCGAATTCGCTGTACCACAACCACGTCACTTATGAATGCGGCAAAATATTGCAATGTTTCAAATGCAGTAAAGTATTTAAATTTTACACTCACTTCACGACGCATAGGAAGTATGAATGTGGTCAGGTTCTGCGTTGTGAGAAATGTCCGAGGGTGTTTCATCGCAAAAGCTCTCTGGCGTATCATACCAAATC
This sequence comes from Leuctra nigra, assembly GCA_934045905.1. Lineage (NCBI taxonomy): Eukaryota > Metazoa > Arthropoda > Insecta > Plecoptera > Leuctridae > Leuctra > Leuctra nigra. The sequence goes on from OW203768.1 coordinate 7,796,611, forward strand.
TCACCACTCATTGAAATAAAATTACAACACTTACTACTTGCACTAAGATAAAAGCTAGACTTCGATATTGGCTTGTTTTACCAATGACATTTTTCTGTTTGATACTATTATTCTTTATAAGTGTGTCTAATGTTGTAATAAAGTTATTGTTTCATCATACTACATGATTCATTTCAATTCCAAAAGCAGAACTGCAAGAAAGTCGTCATCCAAGGATGTTGATGCAGGTATTACAGACAGAGATGAACCGAATCAAAGATTTAAATTTGTTGTAGAAATAACCCCATAATTAACAATGATAATAATAAATTTATTGCCTAAACGCAGAAATTGTATTATTTATGTTGTGGGATGAAAGTTATTCAAGGAATCAATTTTCAAAGATGATTGACATTATGTGCTGTCATACGTCACACTCCGTTATTTCCCGCCATAACATTCCAATTATTATTATTTTATTTATTATTATTTTGGCTTTGCTATGACAACGTAGCTGGTGGCTGAAGATTGCAGATTAGTACATACAGTTGGTTTATCATATTGTTATAGTTCATATAAATAATATTCTATATTACTATGTCAGCATTTATGGTCAAATAAAATTTGTCAACCAGTTGGATGAATTCTTCCACATTTCTGGGGAGGTATCTCTCAAAGGGAAGGGTATTCCTATTCCATAATCTGATTCCTCTTCCTATCATAGAGTGTAGAGCAGTGTTGGACCAAAGAGTTTGGACTGACATCTCGGTATAGCGATCTTGTGGCAATGGCCGAGTCTATATCCCATGCGTCCAGTCTGGTTGAAGAATATCTTCAGCTCTGACCATGCTGGCTGTTGGGTGATATTCTGTAGATGGCAGTTAGACAGATTTATCTCTTCGTGTGGTCAGAGTATCCCATTTCTAGCCCTTCTGCATCTGGGTATTCTGGCTGTTTGGTTCACGTTGTTAAATTTTATGAATGCAAATTATTATTTTTTATTTTATTTAGTGTTTAATATGTCATTATTATTTGTGTTGATATCGACAATTTTATGATGACTCCAAAAAAATTGTAATTTCAGATGCAGTGAGCTGGATTCCAACTGAAGAGAACACACACAGTTACACTTGCTACGGCTGCAATAAGAAATACACACAACAAAGAACATTGATACACCACGTGCGCCACGAGTGTACTCAAGTGTCAACATGTGCGAAATGCAATAAGAAGTGTAATTCTACGACAGCCTACACCCGGCATGTGCAGTACGAATGCGGGAAGGTTCTGGAATGTCCGACTTGTGGTCAGGTGTTCAAATATTACGCGCGGTTGATGACGCACAAGAGGCACGAGTGTGGCAAAATATTACAGTGTATGAAGTGTCTGAGAATGTTTAATTTAAAACGTACTCTGCAAAAGCACGTACAAATATGCTTATAGGTTTTGAAATGTAACGTTATATAGGTACATTTTGTATCTTTATTACTCTTCGATAGGGATTGTGAACCTTTTTTTTACCCGCAGTAAAAAAAGAAAATGAGCTGAGAATAGTATTTCTGCACATGTACTGTATTATGTGAACAATAAATTATTTCTTAAAATACACATTCCTTACTTATTTTAGTACACTTCAACTCTGGCATCTTTATTTTAATTAATATTCTACTCATGGTGATGGTTTTAATTTTTATTTTATGAATATGCATTTTGTTTAGGCTGATTTTGGTTGACATTCTCTCCGGAATATGTGATTTCTTTCAATACAATGACTATATTTTCTAAGTCTTTCAGTACCATTTATTAATTTGTGTCACATGTTCATGTTTCAGACACTGGTCACTGGTTTCCAATCATCACAAATTCAAGACACTCTTCGACTGAAGAAGAATACTCTTTGGATATTTTATCCCCAGTTGCAGTTTACAATTCTACCCATCCAGAGGAGAACAAATCTCACACTTGCGAGAAATGCTTCAGTAAATACAAGAACCTCTTCTCTCTTACATATCACATGAGACATGAATGTGGAAAGAAGTTGGTGTGTCCTAAATGTACTAAACAATACCGCTCGAATTCTGCATATATTAACCACGTCAAACATGAGTGCGGGAAAATACTGACATGTGCGAAATGTAATAAGACTTTTAAGTTTTATACCCATTATGCGTCGCATATGAAACATGAGTGTGGAAAAATATTGCAATGTCCGAAATGTCAGAAGGTATTTTCTCATAATTGGACTTTACAGAATCATATTAAACAGTGTTTGGGTCCTTAAGTCAATATATCATATTGTACAGGATACCATTTAGTTTATGACACAATATTGACGAATTATATTCCTCCAGAGAGTTTGTTAATTGCGAAGATAAATAAATAATTATCAAATAATTTACTGCTGTATGTAGGTTCGTGGGGTGGGTTGGATCTTTAAACACTGCGTGAATGATTTCATACCCCTGAATAGAAATAAAATGAAACTTTGAAGTTTTGGTTTCATCCAATTGGAGATTTTTTTTACCAATACCTACTCACGTTATTAATTTAAATGTGCATTAATTTTATTATGAACAATGAAGTTACTTGTACAACTATTGCCATGTTTCAAACATCTAGGTATATCTCAGAAAGATTAATTTACACTTTTATCACTTTATTGATAGTAATAGCCATGATATAATTTTTGTAAATTGTTTGGTTGATTGAGTACATACATTAATTTATGTACAATTTGTATTTTGTATTAAATAAATTACCGTCTACTGATTTATTTTTATATTATTGTATTTATCAGGAGAATATTTGAATAAATATTTTTCATTTCTTCGCAGTTTTTATTCCTTTACCTCATCATCGAAATTCCATTCACAATCTGTTTTTCATGGTAATTGTCTACTATCTTCCGATTTATTAAAATGTTTACTTCAAAACAGTCAATTTTCATACGTTAATTACTAACAGTTAAATTTACTATTTTCTATTCAATGTTCCTTCTGAATCTAGATTAATTGGTGGTGATCCAACTATTTATTAGATCATCAACAAAAACGTTTTCTCATTTGTAATATCATGTTCTTCTCTTCCTTTCAGATTCTAAGGATTGGTTTCCAGTCATCACATCGGTAATGAATTATCAAGATCCTTTGGGATTCTATTGTGAAAAGTGCAACACCGACTTTCAGGATAAATATCTTTTGTTGAGTCACATGCAAGCCGGTTGCAATGCCGAAGCCATCAATAATGTTACATACGAGACTACAGAAGACAATATTCAAGAGACCAACACATGTCCCAAGTGCAACAAAATGTACACGCAAAAGGATAAATTAAACTACCATATTCGTTATTTATGTGGACAAATGTTGGTTTGTTCAGTTTGTGAAAAGAGGTGTTTTTCAAACACTGCTTATAGCAACCACGTTAAACATGAGTGTGGCAAGATATTGAAGTGCTCAACTTGTAATAAAGTATTTAAGTATATTACTCATTATAATACTCATGTGAGACATGAGTGTGGCAAAGTTTTGAAATGTATGAAGTGTCAGAAGGTTGTTCAGCTTAGGCGAACTTTGAAATCACACATGAAATTTTGTGGAGTTGAATAAAAAGTTACATACCGATACTCTTTTATAATGTTTCACTAATTCTCTATACATATTCTTTATAATATTTTCATTATTAGTAAATAATTTTGTTTTATAGTAGGTATCTTGGGTGTGGGAAAACTAATAATATTTTTTAAATAAAGTTGAAAATTATTTGATTTCTCAGTATCTCTGATTTATACAGATTTTTTTAAATAATATAATGTGCAATTTGAAACTAAATTTTGGAGTGGAGTTTGTAACGTTTTGTAATTATTTATTATGCATACATTTTTGTTCAGCTTACTGCTTTTATGACCATAATATTATACGAGTAGGTGCATGTTATCTCTATTATTTTTTGCATAAATGAAATAATTGCAACTAAAATGTATAAAATCGAATAATATTGATACAACTTAATATATTAATCCATGTTATAGTTTTTTATAAGCATATTGTGCACAAAATATAAACTATGTTCGTACATTGAAAATTCAAGCTTTATTAAGCCATGTGTGTCCTTTAGATACCCTTTTGTGCTCGCTCATCAACGCGTTACACTGAGCGTTTTAAAATTACAACAATTCTATCAGGTACTTTGTAAATCGATTCCTTGAAAACTATTCATCCCGAAACAAAAATTGTAACCTTTCTAATTTCAGGTAAATCTTAATTTTCATAATTTAAACATTATTATAAGTTCTTTCGCTGATATAACTTTCGCTGATAACCTCGCTGTTGAGCGCCATAAGCCATAATATCTTATTTACCCTACACTTCCCTATTTTAATAACGATCAGTATGTTAGCTCAGTACTGAATTATATCGTTGCTTCGAGAGGCAAATGATGGGAAGGTTCCTTACTAATATGCCAAGGCCGCCTTCTTCTCACCGTCTATTCTTATACTATTCTTTATCATCGTCATCTCTCAATCATCATAATAGTAGGGGAGCAAATGTAATTCCGCTCGATTGGAGTGCCGAAATTGATTTTTTCATAATTATCGATTGTTTACATCATTCTTAATATTACCTGACGTGCCTTCAATTTTTTTGGTGGCCATCTTGGAAAATATGGCGGAAAACGAACGAAAAACGTAAATTTTACAAATTATTTAATTGATGGTAGAGGAAATATTGAAAAATTATGAAATAATTCACTAAAACTAACTCAAATATAGTGACTTGAAAAAAAAATACGCCGTAAACAAAAAATTTAAAAAAATTTAAAAAAAAAATAAGTTTTTTTCTAAAAAAACATAATTTTTTTAAAACGCATATTGTTCAAAATGAGTTTGTCTACAAATTTTAATTCTACATATTTTAGTCTAAGTCTACGCGTTTCATAATAAATTGAGAGCAAAAAAACACAGAAACGTGATTGGTCAATTCCAACAATGAAAAAATAAAATTCGTTCACGGCGTATTTTTTTTTCAAGTCCCCATATTTGAGTTAGTTTTAGTGAATTATTTCATAAGAAGAAGGGATGTGGGAATGAGGAGTATGGGAATTATGTTGTGTTTTATAGTGGAGTGAATAAGGACAAAAGAGCAAAAGCTGGAGTAGCCATAGCAGTTCACAAGAAGTTTAAGAAGGGTATAAAACACTGGGAACAAATCAATGAGAGATTGATGAAGATGGAAATGGAGTGGTGGGGTCATAATATTGTGGTGGTTGCAGCCTATGCTCCGACTGACGACTCCAATGTGGACACAAAGGACGAATACGAGAACGACTTGACATCACTGCTAAGTAATATTAGTAGAAGGAAGGAAATTTTATTAATGGGGGACTTAAATGCACGAACTGGTAGTAAGGAGGATGACCAGGTTATTGGAAGATTTGGGGAAGACGTAGTTAATGATAATGGCACGAGATTGATCGAAGTGTGTCATAGGTTTGAACTGCGAATAATGAATGGGTTTTTTCAGCACAAAGACATTCACAGGTATACATGGGTTCAGCCTACACGGAAACTGAGGTCCATCATTGACTACGTGATTCAGAAGCAAGACTCCAAGTTGATCGTATCTGATGTGAGGGCATTCAGAGGGGCAGAATGTGGGACAGATCATGTATTATTGCTGTCCAAGGTGCAGTTCAAGTACCGTCAACATAATAAGGTGGTAGAGGATAGGGCAGAGGGGAAGCTCGTGGTTGGCACTAAGTATAAGTTGGAACTATTGCATGATTTTTCAGTGGACTACTTATATAAACGTAGGTTAGTTGATAAGCTGGGTGAAGAGTTCAATGGTAGTCCAGCGGACATTTACAACCAACTGAAGAAGGCAATTCATGACGCTGCCAGCGAAGCATTAGGAGAAGAGGATCAGAAGAGACAAACAAAATATTGGTGGAGCGTTGAGGTCGAGGAATTGGTTGATACAAAGAGAAAATTGTACAACAAATGGTTATCAACGCAGGACTCAGAAGATAGGAAACAATATGTCAGGGCAAATAGAGAAGTGAAAAGGGCTGTGCTGGCGGCAAAGAATAGTGCATGGAATGCGAAGTGTGCGGAAGTAGAAATGATGATTGGGGGAACAAGAGCAAGAGCGGCTTGGAAGACGATTAACAGCATGAGACAAAATACTCAGAATAAGGCTAATTTACCAATGATTAAAATGGAGGATTGGCGAGAGTATTTCAAGAATATGTTGCGTGAGGATAGAAGGGAGCACATGCAGGAAACTCTCGGAATTAATACGCCGATTGGTGAAGAGGCGGTTATAATCTCAAAAATTACTGAGAAGGAAATCTACGACGCGCTCAAGGGCTCCAAAAATGGAAAAGCTGCAGGTCCTGGAGATATACCGATAGAGTTGGTGAAGCATGGTCCCCTTGGTGTAATACAGATCTTGCCAAGATATTTAATGCATGTTTGATATATGGAGAAAATGTGCCAAGAGAATGGAAACTGGCTTACATCAGTTCAATCTTTAAGAAAGGAAATAGATTGGATTGCCAGAACTACAGGGGAATTAGCGTCCTCTCCTCGATCGGTAGATTGTATGGACGGATCATAAAAACAAGGATTGAGCATGACGTGGATATAGGAGAACAGCAGAGTGGATTTACAGCAGGACGCTCATGCATGGACAACGTGTTTTCACTGCGGCAGTTAATCGAGAAAAGAAAGTCGCGAGGAATGGAGACTCATCTGGTCTTTATTGACTTGGAAAAAGCTTACGATACTGTTCCTAGAAAGCAACTATTTGAAGTACTGGCAGCAAGTCAGATCCATAGTAAGTATTATGACACAATAAGGGACATGTATGAAGACCAGGAGAGTGTGGTGAAAGTCGGGCAAAGGATATCGGATGTATTCGGCATTAAGAAGGGTTTAAGACAGGGTTGTTGTCTTTCCCCAACCCTCTTCAAAATTTATGTCAACAAAGTAATTCAGGAATGGCAAGAAAAATGTAGGCCAATGGGAATTGATGTTAATGGAGAGTTTTTACACACACTTTTATTCGCTGATGATCAAGTGATTTTGGCCGAGGATATGGACGATATCCATTACATGCTTAGGAAATTGATCGAAAACTATGGAAAATGGGGTTTGACGATAAATTTTGAAAAGACTAAGTATTTGGTAGTCGGAGGGAAGGGATGTGATCTTGATGTTAACGGTAAAGTGGTGAAGTCTTGCAGGGAGTATAAGTACTTGGGGGTCATTATAGGGGAGGATGGAAGCAGCAGGAGAGAAATTGACAATCGGATAGCGCAAGCAAAGCAGGCAACTCAGAAGTTAAATTCTTTGCTGTGGTCCGAGCAGCTACATAAAAAAACAAAAAAAAATATATATAACGCAGTAGTGAGGAGTCTTCTCACTTATGGGTCCGAAGCATGGGAGTTGACAAAGAGAAATAAAGAAAGACTTCTTGCAACGGAGATGGATTTTCTGCGGAGGAGCTGTGGAGTATCACGACTACAGCACATACGTAATGAGGAAATTAGAGAAAGGATGGAGAAGAAAGACACGGTGGTACAAGAGATTGAAGAACGAAGGTTAAAGTGGTACGGGCATATGAGAAGGATGGACGCGAACAGGTGGCCACAGAGGATGTGGGAGTGGGTGCCACCTGGACGGCGGTTTAGAGGGCGTCCGGCCAAGGAATGGCACTCCGAGGTTAAGGAGGCTATGGAAAGTCATCAACTGGAAGAGGACGAATGGAGGGACAAGGATTCCTGGCGTCTAGGATGCGAGACACGGCCACGGCTGTAAATCACTCGCAATATATATATATATTTCATAATTTTTCAACCTTCACTCTACCAACAATTAAATAATTTGTAAAATGAACGTTTTCCGCCATATTTTCCAAGATGGCCACCCAAAAAATTGAAGGCACGTCAGGTAATATTAAGAATTATGTAAACAATCGATAATTATGAAAAAATCAATTTCGGCACTCCAATCGAGCGGAAAGCATTTTTTCTACACTTGAACCTGCACTATAATCATTCATTCGTCGCCAGCATAATTGCAGAAAAGTGCGACGTTAAACGAATGATTCACAGCACAGTTAATCGAGGTAGAAACAACTTTGATTTATTTGCACGAATACAGTTAAAGCGGGCGGCTATTCAAATAGATTGCAAATGTTTTTATGAAATTTAGGGGTCTCAATGTATACGTACTCTCAATATTTCATTTGAATAATTATCAAAATCCCCACGTATTTGTATTAAAAACATTATTAAAGAATACCGATACCTATAGTTATTTTAAGTTTACTGTTGTAACAGGATTTTACTCACCGTTGTTTTCAATAAAACCAGTTATATTGATTTGTATTGGATTTGACAAGTTGGAAAACGTCTGTTTTTTGAAGATCGTTCCATATTTTAAAATTGCCGCTCGAAAACTTATGTATTCGGAAAGAGTAGTATTTCCGATCTTCCGATCGTCAATGATAAATTCTACATAAGACGACTTCGTCCGGGTGTTCGCGGGTATGCCGACCGTCTCATTCACTCATTGACGCTCGGCGGTCCGATTTTACAGCCTCCTACATGACTGGTCGTTGCCTGCATGTTCAGCTTGGTTCCGCGGACTGACATCCACCAGGCCGATATCCAAGATGGCCGGTGTAAACAAACAAAGAACTGTCAGAAAGTGTTTTAAGTGATATTTCACGAGAATTTTCACTAAAATACATGTGTTTATGAATTTGAAACATAATAAAAGTGTTGTTAGTGTTGTATTCAATATAATAAGTGTAAATATGATATAATGAAACGTGTTGATAAGAACAAAGCAATTGAGAAAGTGTGAGAAGCTGTGGCCGTCATGCATTTTCAAGGCTCGCTTTTGCCAGCAGTGTCCAGGACAATCTGTTCAACAAATCAACTGCAACTTTGCACACGTACTGAGTTAGGTATTGTAAACCAAGTGGTCTCTTGATAAGTTGTTGAACATGATCCATGTGTTTTTGAAATTTAAACTGGACGCTCGACGAATCAACGTAAAATTTTGCATAGTCATGGACAAACATTTTAGGCGTTTTGTAAATTTTCAGAGTATAGAGAATCTGTTGTTAAAAGTCTGTGTCGTCTGTGTGTTTTACATTCTGTGCGTTTTTGGTTTGTCGAATTTTGTGATAGAAATGTTAGGTTAATTATAACTGCTCCTTTGTTGATGCATTTCGTTTCGGCTCTTATTAGATTAGATTATTCCAAGATGTGTAGATCAGATATGTTCGAATTCGCAAGCAATACGAAGGGTCGCTTATCAACGCGTTAGACAGAGCGTTTTCCTAGGGGGTTCGAATCCTTCCGCCAATCTACCTGACATTGTTGTCTTGGCACTTAAAGTGTTCAATATTGCGAGGGTCAATTTCTATTCAATAACCAAAAACGTTGTATGAAAAAGGTTTTATTTTATGAGGGTCTGGGAAATTTATGACTATGGAACGTGCTGTAAACAATGCAACTCTTGAGTTAGGGGGGGGGGGGGGGGGGGGGGGGGAGTACTGAATATCTTGAGGCCTCACTAACATAATCACAATTAATTTTATTTCAGTATTTAATTTTTTCCCAATTAAATATTAATGACATTACATTATAAAATAGCAGACTGACAAATTGTAATGATTCCGGATGTGCACAAAAAATACCGATTTTTTATATTCAGCCGTTTTCTTATGCAGGTGGCCCGAATGAAGTTTTCATTAAAGTGTACTCACTCGTACAACCTGCATTCTAATTAGGGCAAATTGGTAGAACTCATTTAAATATCATAAAATAGCCAGATAATGCCCGGTGTGACTAAGCTATTTTATATTGCCGTGAGTCTTCAGGTTCAACAACAAATAATTGTGAAAGTCCAAATTTCAGTCACTTTTGGGTTTTAAAATCTCATCCCTTCATGCAACCTTAAGTTTAAATGGTCATTCAAGGAATATGATTGGTTGTAGCCATGACAACATTGTCCTAATCAACTGTTTAAAATTTAGCAGAGTATTGAAAAACCGGCCCTAAGCCCCTAATTGCGACTTTACTGTGGATTATACATAATATTAAAGAGCTGATCACTCACATAAAGAATTAAAAACAAAAAGCAGTGTATTTTCATAGTGATACAATTAAACATAAAATAGCATAAACAAAATATTCAATGTAACTTGATAAATAAATTTTAAATTATGGTAAATATGAATGAATGAATGAATTATAACCTATCAATGAGCCATTTCTTATTGAATTATTTTACTGCTCTGTGTATGTTTTTAATTCACCTTGTATTCAAGTAGTATACTTTAATATGGTATAGCGGTATAGTATTTAGTGGTATAGTAGTGATTAAATATAGAGGGTGTTTGAAGTTATTGATCTTCTTCCATAGGTACTTGTTAGTATAGAGAGGGATCACATAGGTAATTAGTAATTACTTAGTAAACCATTACGAGTATTAAAGTCAGTATATTCAATATATTTTTATTTCATTAAAACATGATTTGCTTGTTTCAGGATTGTCTTTCTGGATTCCAAATCACGAAGAGTTCATCACGTCAGATTATCCAGACGAATCACAGTTATTTTCTCATAATTCTCAAACTCATTTCACCAGTAAATATGTCTTGACGAATCACTCGAGTACAAAAGAAAACTTTACCAGCGATGCAAATAATCAATTACGATATCATAAAAACAAGACAGGTCTTGATCCTTCAAAACCAAAGATCGTTTGTGAAAAATGCGGCAGAATGTTCAAAGCTAGATCGTCGTACACTACACACATAAATCATGAATGCGGTAGGATTCTACAGTGTAAGAGCTGCAGTAAAGTGTTTAAGAATTACACCCATTTCATCACTCACTGCAATCATGAGTGTGGGAAGATTCTGCAGTGTGAGAAGTGTGGGACGATAGTTCATTATCGATCTTCACTTCAAAGTCACATGAAAGCATGTTTATTGGATCAGGTGAAGCGTTAATGAAGCGTTTCGAAATGTCAATCGTATCAATTTATACGCTCAAGTAGTAGTATTGATATTTTATTAGTCATAATGTTTTAGAAATGAAAATGTAAATATTTGCAGTGATTATTTTTGAATATTTTCAATCAACACTGCGAGAAAGTTATTATGGGATGAAGATTTCCCGATGTGCTGTTAGTTAATTACGTATCGGAATGTATTAACTTGGTATATTGGAGGATGTGTAAGAAACTAAAATCGGATATGAAGTTCCTGAGATGTATGAAGCGAGAAACAAAGTTAGATTAGATTAGAAGTATTAAGATTAGAAATGAATTGAGAATAGAAAGATGTGCCTAGATTGGTAGAGGACATCTCAAATGGTTCGGGAATATGAAAGGATGGAAATGGATAGAATCTCGAAAATAGTTTGAAAAGTTGGAGGTGGGAAAGAGAGTATAGTTAAATAGAGACTCGGTGCGGGGATTGGTATATAGAGAAGAAGATGTAGTGGATGAAGATGAAGAGAAAGCAGAAGAAACGTCAGGCCTGGATCTTTATTTTTGGCAGGACAACCTACCTCCTTACCCATTGTGTTTGGAAAGGAATACAGATTATTAATTATTGCCGGTAATTTACCGGTAATTGCCGGGTTTTTTACTGACGGTTCTTCTGCCTTTAAAATATCTAATTTATTAAATGGTGTATTCAATGACTAATTTTCGAACTACTTGCAACACAGACAATTTTTATATCCCATTTGTATTTTTTTCTTTACAATGTTCGTATATTTCCAGAATTTTGACAACTCTGAAGTAAAACACAAATTGTACAAAAATAAAATATAATTAAGCTGGAGAGAATAAAAGTTTGTAAAATGGATGAAGTTGAAAACAGGATATTCTTATTTTTAATTGATTCACAATAAATTGTTATGAATTACCATGAAGATACAAATATCTATAATTTCCCTTGCATAATTTCCCTTGCATAATACCTCATTCCAGGCGCTTACTAGTATGCTGACACTAGATTCAGACTAAAAAGTGTTGGCGGAGTTTTAACAATTAATCAATGTAAAGGTGTTTCGTCCAATGAAATGTGTCTAGCTGCATTTTCAAAATGGGGTTTGTAGTTTGTGCACGCTTGATGCTTCTTGGGGAATTTAACAAGTGTCTACTAACCTTCAAAATCAGTTTCAATATTGTCACTAAATACAGAAATTGATTATTATTAATGTAAATTTGTTTTTGTTTCAGATACAAAAGGCTGGTATCCAATAATTTCGTCTGTCGCTGGATTTCAAGACACATCGCGATTCTTCTGCGAAATGTGCAACTTGGACTTTCGTAGTAAATATCTTCTTATAAAACACATGCAAAATACCTGCTATAACGAACTTGCCGTTGATGAAAAATCCCGCAAATACATCCCGCCCAAAGAGAGGCCCGTAGAGTCTAACCACCATCGAACTAACAATCGGAAAGTCAAACCCCCGAATGTCTGTGAGAGATGCAACCGGAATGGTTCGAACCCCGGTGGCTGTGGATGCAAGCCGCTGATGGTGTGTTACGTATGTGACAAGAGATTCTATTCGGCCTCGCACTTCAGCACGCATCGTAGGCGTGAGTGTGGAAAGACCCTGGAATGTCAGTTGTGTAAGAAATCGTTCAAGTACTACACTCATTACAGGACCCATGTCAAACATGAGTGTGGCAAGATACTGCAGTGTACTTGGTGTCACAAGATTATTAATCTTAAAAGAAATTTGCAAGCTCATGAGAAAATTTGTAAAAGTCGTGTATTCTTGTAATTATGTTTTTATGATTTTTTTTCTGATGACTTCAGATGGGGTGATTATAAATACCAAGTGCAAATTGAAAATATTTGCGAACTGTGGAATTCGCCCACAGTTGACAAAATATTTTCATTTTGCAGTTGGATTTTTTTTTATTATTAATTTGTAAGTGTTATTACACAATGGACCAATGGTGATGGGAGGAGTCAATGTAGAATAATAGTTCTCGTTACTCACACTAGAGCAGCACTGTCCATATAGTGGGTGAAAGAGCCAATCAAACATTTGGGGGAAAGACAGTTGAATTTCCAAATGGATCTATTTGCTATTTGATTACTATTGATTACTGTGCTGTCACAGCCTTCTTGACGGTCACGGCCCACATCCTTCTGTCATCTGTTTTATTCGTGATGTCACATAGCAAGATAATGACTAGTGGTCCATTCCATATTATTAGTTTTCATAGTTTTAGTAAGGTACATGAAATGCAAAACGAGTTAGTAGTACATAGTTAACCAAAGCAACTTCTTCTTAATTGATATTATTGATAAAATAAAATAGCGGATTATAAGGCATATGCTTCGATTAGCATTAGCATAAGTAGCTTAGTACATAAGTGTATACATTTATTTGTTTATCTACTATTAAAGTTTCTTCTCGTTTCAGTGGTGTATTATTTTTGGGAATTTATATGTAAGCCAATAAATAAAATATATTCGTAAACTGACAATTATTTCTTGCTGTTATGGATTTCCTTATCACTCTTTTAAGTTATCCTTGAACTTTCGGTATGCTTAAGATTGGTGATGGAAAAGATTGTTCAGTATAATTCAATCAGTTATTAAATTATAATTCTATTTCTGTTTCAGATGGAGCGGAATGGCTGCCAAATATAAAACAAGAATATCCAACCTGGGATTGCTCAACATGCAACTTATCATTTGAGAGTGAAATCGTTCTAAATCATCATTTTACCGAGTGCTCAGCTAGATCTCAGAGTGTCCCATCGGATCCTTTAGTTTGCCCGAATTGCCAGAAAACATATAAAACTAAGAAGCCATTCAAGATGCATCTTCGCTACGAATGCGGCAAAGTTCTCAGCTGCCTTCAGTGCAAGAACGTTTTCAATAACAAAATCAGTTTGGATATTCACAAGAAACATGAGTGCGGGAAGGATTTGAGTTGTCCGAATTGTAAGAAACATTATTCGCGTTGGATTCATTTACAGTCGCATATTAAACACGAGTGTGGTAAGAAATTGCCGTGTCCGAATTGTCGTAAAATATTTACATTGAAAAGGAACCTGCAGCAGCATTTGCAGCATGATTGTGGCAGGGTTCATATCTGTCCGAAATGTAGCAAGATTCTCCAAACAATGAAAAGTTATTTGAGACACATTACAAATACTTGCAAGGGAAATTTAGAAGAAGAAGTTATTGATAATTAGTGTGTAAGACTAAATTTTCCAACTTTTTACCTATTAATTCTGGAAATGTTGATTATTATAAATATTATAGTCTCATAATATGGTTATAACATGGGATAGGTATTAGTAAAAAGGTCCATTTGAAGTTATTTGGACAGTCTTCTGCTTATTCGAGATATATTTACTAAAATAAACATTCCGATTTGTTTCGCTAATTACTTAATTCGTATAACTAGAATTTGCATTACATTGACAATGTTACTATAACATTCCTTTATGATACACTATTGCACACCTATTTAAAATATATGCCCTCACTAAAAAACCATCGTATAGTGCAGTTTTCAGTTTTAATAATGGTGTTTAAACCATTTTTCCGAAAAATTAGATTGAACAAGTTTCGCAGCAAATTACGAGAAAATACATCTCTTTTTTCAATGCCTATTTGAACTTGAAAGTGTACATGCATTTTTGTGTATTTGGGAGCCTGTTATTGTATTTTATGAACTTAATATGAGTCAAATTTGTATTTATTTTGCAATTAAATAATTTCTTATATTAGTAATTGAATTTTATTTAGTATGACACCTCTTTTCCTAGTTAAAAGTATTTTCCTCGTTTCATACTACGTAGCTACATTAGTGGTATATTTCCTGGTCTTCCTTAACCTTGTGTAACCTGACAATTAATTAATATTGCTTTCTAAATTCTGTTTCAGGTCTACATTTAAACGTAAATGGTGCTACAAAATACGCCTGTACCACATGTGGCAAATCTTTCAGTCACAGGACCACCCTCTGCTCTCATATGAAACATGAATGTGGTATAGATCTGATTTGTATGAAATGTTGCAAATCTTTCCGGTATAAGAAGGGTTTACTGAGGCATATGAAAAAATGTATGTTATTTTGAAAAGGATATTAAAATTCAGTTTAAACAAAACAAAACATTCTGCGGTTAGCAAAGTGTGTTGCTCATAAAAATAAAAAATTATGAATAAAATGCATCTTTTTGTTTTACCTCCCAATAAGTTCACACATTAAATTGTACCTATTTGAATAATAATTGCAATTTCTGTTTTGTTCCAAACACCGATGTATTTTCTGTTGAAAGTTGTACAAAACCAAATAAACTAATTGAAAATTGAATCTTGTGTATCGTTGTAATGTATTTATATGGTGAAGTTTTAGGCATAAAGGCTCCATAAAATCAGCTATTTTTTTTTGTTTTGATTGAATTGATTTTTGAGACGGTTTATATATCGTGGCATTTTTTAATATAAGTATGGGGTAAATTTTATTCTTTATGTTTTTATTCTTTATTTATTTAGTGCAATTAGTAATTTAAAAAATAATTTACATTTAAATATAGTATAGATATATGTAATTGAATAATATCTCCTCTTTATCTTAATGCAGAGGTACCTAGAGGGTACCTAGAGTACCTGTACATATAGTGCCTGATATTATGGAGTAATGCACAAGTATCTCACTACATGGTGGCAGAAGTAGGTCCATATAAAATCCATTCGCCGTAAGAACAAAAGTGACAACAAATTGTTAGTGTAACAACAATGTTCATCATAGGTATAGCTAGGGTAATTCCTATCAATCGTTCCTTATATATATTATTGTTGTTTGATGATTATTAAATGATCAAATGATGTTAATCCTTTTCGAGTATTTGCATGAACATGATGGTAATCTTTGATTTTCAACCACTACAATTTTTTTTCAGATGAACTTTTGATGGGATTATTTCACGCATATGAAAACCTAAACTCGAACGAAGAAAATATCTGCCATCAATGCGGCAAGAAATTCACGTGTGACAAAATTTTACAAAGACATGTTAGATACGAATGTGGCCAAGACTTCCGATGCCCGAAATGTAACAAGACTTTCAAGCATCGAAGTACTCTTTCAACCCATGTGAACCATGAGTGTGGTAAAATATTAACTTGTCCAAATTGTAACAAAATATTCAAACATTGTAGTAACCTGAAAACTCACATGAAACATGAATGTGGGAAGGAAATGACGTGCCTGAAATGTTTGAAAACGTACGTAGGTCTTGATGCTCTAAGAATGCACATTAGAATTTGTCCTTACAATGAATCAAAATAGATTGTAAAGAATTTTTGAGAGATATTTTGTATATGGACCTATGTTAACAAACTGCAAGTACCTTCTATATATGAATTAATTAATTGTATTGTATGAATTAATTAATTAATAAATGTTTTCTCCTGAAAATGGCTATTTTAATTTTGTTTTGTTTGTACACAGTCAACTATTATGTCCTGATAAAATTTACCCCCTATCGCGCTTACCAGTCAAACATAGACGTACGGTCGGTGACAGGCTAAGTTGAACCCGCTCTAGCATGGGCCAGCCTATACCTGGCAATGCTAAACAGGGTTCAACTTAGCCTGTCACCGACCTTAGTATAAGATTTCTATTTCATAATATATTATTTGTAACAGAGGGGTGATTTGCAAGACTGGTTTTATCACTGGCTTATATCAGGGCATAACGAGACGACTTTACCTACCAGTATTTATGAAAATAGTATACCTTACTGGATCTACTATTTGTTTGGCATCATACAACTCTTGTTAATAACACTCGTCATTCTATAAATGTTATCAAAGTCCCATCATATCAATAGTTCACTTTTCTCATTTCCAATTTGTAGTGAAACCTATACATTTCGTAATTAACTGTATAAATAGATTTGTAATAAAAATGATACTATTTAAATAAATTGCTAATTTTGTATCAATATATTTCACGTAGAATCCACATTCCTCCAACGGAATTGTAGAGTATTAATAATCCCCATAAAAAACACTCCGTGTAAAAATACCAGCCAAGTCTCTTCAATTAAAAAAAATAGAAGAAATCTAAAAATTCAGCACTGAAAAGTAGTGATATCAAAAAATTGGCCAAGTCAAAACTTTTCAAAAAATACTTGGCGCATCGTGCATATAAATAGTATAGAAGTAGGCAGGAAATGAAATGTACTCATCTACACATGTCCTAAAAAAACGATGCGCCAAGTATTTTTTGAAAAGTTTTGACTTGGCCAATTTTTTGATATCACTACTTTTCAGTGCTGAATTTTTAGATTTCTTCTATTTTTTTTTAATTGAAGAGACTTGGCTGGTATTTTTACACGGAGTGTTTTTTATGGGGATATCACTCCTTTTTTCAGTTTATTATTACAACTTGTAACATATTGTGGCACCAAAGATTATAATTCTTTTAAAAAATAAGATTTTGTGATTTGGTTGCTAAGAAAAGTTGTGCTTGTTACTGTGTTAATGCTATAAATAATATGTTACAAAGTATAGCAAAAGTTTCGTTCCAATCGGTCCAGCCGTTCTCGAGTTACGGCATCACTTCCGGTTTTCAAAATGGCGGTTGACATCACTGCCACCTAAAATTTGTATCTATAAATGTTATGTAACATTAAAAGCCTTCTGAATATGTAGTTATTGATATAAGAGATGATTTTAGTCAGATTTGTAATTTTTATGACGTCATTTCCGGTTTAGGTTATAGAACATTTCTTCTTTCACTATTGGTATTCCTTATAGATGACCTTCTAAATCGAATGGCGCTAATTTCGTTCTAATCGGTCCAGCCGTTTTTGATATATGACGTCACTTCCGGTTTAAAAATGGCGGCACAAAAAATTTATAAGAACAAAGGTATCATCAGACGCCAAAAGTGCACATGTGGTAAAATTTTCATATCGATCGGTTCAGCCGTTTAGGCTGTGGCGGTGATAGCAACGTAGCCTGATATCTGAATCTGAATCTGAATCATCATCATCAGATAGCTTTTAAAAGGGGTGTAATTTCACTGTTTTCACGGCCCTCTAACACCCAAACGGCATAACGTATTGTTCCCAAATTTGGTATATGTTGTCAGGTGGGCCATAGCTCGAAATTAAGTTATTTCGCAACAATGTGAGATTTCCCAATTTTGAGATCCAGTAGGCCGAAAATGCCATGTTGTTGCTTACAGTAAAAGTGTTTGGTCTGCTCCTCAGTTTATTAGGCATTTACGGTATGTTGAGTGAGTGTGAGTGTATAGTACGACTTGGCTGGGTGGAGCGACCGCTCCACTAGATTTTTTTTTCTTTTTCCAAAGAAAAATTAATTTTGAAGCATGGAATCGAAACTGTTAGACAAACCATACCATTAATATACAACTGTTCGAGAAGAAGTGACACAATTAACAAAAGCTATGCATTAATGTAAGATTTAGACTTTTTACTTTTCACATGAACTTACGAAGTTTTTGTTATTTCCAGATAATCTTTTGATGGGATTCTATTACGCAAATGAAGACTATATCTGCGCCCAATGCAACAAGAGATTTAAACGTAAAGAATATCTACAACAACATAGAAACGAGTGCGGCCGAGACTTCCGATGTCCAAAATGCAAGACAATATTCAAGAATCGTAGTACTCTTTCGACCCATGTAAACCATGAATGTGGGAGAACACTAAGTTGTCCGACTTGTAAGAAAATATTCAAGTTTCAGAGAAACCTTAAAACTCATATAAGAAATAAATGTGGGATGGAACTGATGTGACTTCGAAATCATAAAGTGTTAATAATGTTTTAATTTTCGTGCTATCTTGACTTCATTTTGACATCATAATAGAGGGCAGTCCCTTGCCCCCCCCCCCCCCCCCAATCGTACATTTGGCTTTCGCCATATAAATAATGGTTGGAAATTGGGATATTTGTATTATTTTATATATCCTTGTATATTTAGGTATTGTAGGTACTATATTTACTGTCATATTCCATTTGTTAATTAGTGTTAAGTTTATATTATATATTCCTTGCCACCTGTAACTGTACTATTTGCAAGATGATATAAATAAATTGAATTGAATTGAATATCGTGTGAATAATGTGAATCCCTTACCTAATTATTAATTAGAATTCATTGTTTTATATATTGAGCGTATTCGCTACAGCTCGGACCGTTTTCCGCATCCCATCCACCATTCTTCCCGGTTGTGGCAATATTGTTCTTGAAGGTTTCTTTTCTCCATGGCTTCCCCAATGCCATCACGCCACATTCTTCTTGAACGAATTCGTTGTTTTGATTGGCTAAAAATGTGATGTGTTGAAATAATATATAACGCTACTTCTGTATTCTTATTGGAGAAGTCTCCTGAAAATAAAATTTCAGATTAATAGTTCTTTTATGAAAGTTGATATGTGCTTGAGCACAGATGTGGTATTATTTTTGATGTGAGATGAATAGTTTTCAGGGATTCAATATACAAATTTTGACAGATTTCTTCTAATTTTAAAACAGGAAGATTAACAATGACATCACAATTTACTGTATTGCCAAAGCAATCACCATGGTAACACATTGTTGGAAACTCACAGTTCTAATAGGCCATTTAAGAAAGTCAGTGCGCATGCGATAAAGCCTGGCAGGTCCACAGCCGCCTAGTGTGTAGTGACTAGTGTCTGTTTAGTGTCTGTCATATATTTACGTGTTGTTTTCGAGAAGGCTGTGGGTGGGATGACGTCACGCCGAGTCCTTTGAAGTACGCACTGCGCATGCGTTTAAGCCTGACAACATTAGTACCACACCTCACCAACAGATGTATCTTTACTTTCTTAAATGGCCTATTCTCGTCACATGACGTGTTTCCCTCCAAAATGTTCCAATATGTTATGTTATGTAATATGTTATGTATTATATGTTATTTGTGTATTTACTTTATTACTTTGCATTGTGTGTATTACTTTGAACAGTCACGAGTGTGATGATTGGAGAGTGTTTTTTTATTTCTATTGTAATTTGTATTAATTGAATTTAGTAACCCTGCCGACGCCATTGTTGGTTTAGCGGGGTTACGTTGAAATGTATTTAATTTATAATAAATAAAAATATATATTAAAAAAGGAAAAGATATTTGATATTGATGAACGAAAATTTTACATTTATCTTGTGATACGTGTGTTTATACACAAATGTACTGGAGTAAAGACTTCGTTTTTATCATAACTCTTCAATAACCATTCTGTTTTCAACTGTCGTCAATTTATATCCATCTGTTTTGACATGAGGGTCTGGAACCTACATGAATATCGGTCCCATAAGTGTTCCAATCGGTTCCACCATATTGAGACTATCATTTTTTAATCGACTTGTGGGAACTTACAAGCTCAGAAATGTCTAACATTGATAATTTATTTGAAAAACTGTATATTGTAGTAAATATTTTCAGATTTGAATGGCAATGAAGTAAAAATTTCAATGAAACTAATACAAGATTTAAAGAACGATTGTAGAACCGTTATGGAACCCAAGTAACGTTTAATATCAATAAGGATTTTGGTTGGGATCCACCAAAAAATTAATATGGGTTCCGGTTCCGGTTCCAGTCCCTGTTTTGAAGAGTGTCGTATTGTTTCAGAAATCTACACTTCCCGGGAAAAACTGCCGAGACCGTTCCAATGTCCGACCTGTGAGCGCACTTACGTTCGCAAACAGCACTTGGTCAGGCATGGGAGGTACGAGTGTGGAAAGGAGTGTCGGTTTCAGTGTGCATATTGTTCTTATGCTGCCAAGTACAAAGCACAACTAGCCGACCATGTGGCAAGAAGACACTGTACATTTTTGTCCAATCCATGAGAATTGGTTCTTTATCATGGTTATGTAAATTGATTTACTCTATTTTGATTTTAATTTAATTTTAGGAGTCTCAGTTTTGATGACTTTTATTGAATATTTCGACCAATATTGACATTATTCTGTAAATCTTCCTATCACCCACCCGCGCCCCCAAAAAATAATAAAAACACAAATATATTCAGTTCAATTGCTTAGTCTGATGCAATTTTTATGCCATAATGAACATGTTTACCAAATTGCAATTATGTATAGGAATGTGTAGGATTGTTTGGGGATTATAAGATTGTTTATTACTTAAAACATAAATATTTTTTTCCCTGTTTACGTAAATGTAAATAAATAGATGTACTTTGAATTGTATATGAATAAATGTATTTTGAAGTATAATGCGTTTAGTTTTGTTTGAATACCTGCATCTAACATAGATACACTCGGCCAAACAAAACTTGAACGTTGACCAAATTTGAATGACTGCTGGTCATGTCCCGTAACCAATCAAAGCTTGTTATTATCATTGAAATGTGAGGTCACCTACTAGAGTGAGACAATGAGATCGCTTAGACTGACTTCTGAGCGTGCGATCTTATATTTATCAGCCTATCAGATTTATTGAAGTTCAAGTTTTGTTTGGCCAAGTGTACCATATTAGATTACCCTTTTCACATTTTAAAGTGGGTGTCTCCTTTGCTTTATCTTGAAATTTTCTTTTAACATCATCAACAATCGCAATTGCATTTATAAATTCTAACCTTGATATCTTTTGTTTCAGGGGCTATTGACAAAGAAGTCTGGAAACGTATGAATGCCAAAGAACATAGGTTGTACGGATTTTCTTGCCCGAACTGCGAAAGTGTTTACAGAGAAAATCACAATCTGAAGAAACATGTGAAATACTATTGTGGAACGGCGCCCAAATTTTCATGTGAATTTTGTTCGTATATGTCAAAATTCAAAGCTGATGTTAAGAAACATACTAATAGAATTCATTTGTTTTCTGCAGATAAATTCCCTTGAATATGTTTTACTAACAAAGGATATAAATTATAATACAATTCTGTAATATAAAATTTTGATTTCGTATTTCAATTTTGTAATCTTTTTTTTGTAAAATTAGGATGAATAAATTACCATGAATGAATTTTATGATTTTAGAAAAGTAATTTCTTTGTACCTATTCTATGATTAGTTGATTAGAACCATGCTAGAGGCATGAGCCATGTCTTGTAGATAGCGACTGTTCTCATAATAAATACATTTTGCAGATATTATACACATTTTATCCCTCTCTGTTCCTCAATGTTCTATCAAACTTTAAAATATGAGTGGGGAGTTGATTTGAAGACGCCACAAAATAATCTGCAAAATTAACAGTGTTGTCCACTTCATGATTCTTATACGATTTTTAGTAATTTGATTATGTATTGATTTTGAGGGTATAGATGTGCTGATATTATTACCATGCATAATACTAATCACGATTTTTCTTCCATTTTAGGGGCTATTGGCAAGGAAGTTTGGCGCCGTTTGAATGCCGAAGAACGCAAGATCTACGGGTTTTCCTGCCTGAACTGTGAAAGTATTTATCGAGAAAATCGCAATTTAAAGGTGCACGTGAAATACTACTGTGGAGTGACGCCAAGGTTTTCGTGCGAGTTTTGTTCTTATCGCTCCAAGTTCAAATCAGATTTAAAGAAACATACTATGAGAATGCACTTGTATAATGGAGAGAATTGTTCCTGACGTTTTTCTGAAAAACAAAGTTAATATAATCGTGCGAATATTATTGAGCGAGCATAACGAGCGTCTCCATTCGGCTATTTGGGCACTTTCTCTGTTTTCATTTTTTTTTCAGACGCTACAGGCCACATTGTTTTTCCGATCGAGTTTAAATTTTGCACACATACTAATATCATTAAAACTTAGTTTGGGATTGTTTTGAGAGCTGCCCTCTGATTGGTTCAAATTTAAAAACAAATATCTTCTGATTAGTTGATTCAGTCAATTTGAAACTTTGTAATATAATTCAGATCAACCATGTATTAACTTGTACAAAGTTTTAGCAACATCCTATTATTGGTTAAAATTTAAAAAAATATCTCCCGATTGGTCGAAAGTCAAAATGTTCCAATGAAGTTCAAATTTTGCGTAGACATTAAGACCACCATTTTCTCTTATTTTACAAGTTTTCAGCCCAATCAGTAGAGAATACTTATTGACATTTTTAACTGTTTTGAAATAGAATCGCAGAAGAGATTATATCGAAACGGGATTTCCAGTGCAGCTTATATCCGATTTTCTTTATGCACCAAAGTGTATAGATGGCATTCTCAGTTTCAATTAAAATACTGTACTTTTATGTTGATTGAGTGGATCATATTTCAATTCAATATGGGTGTTGTGTTTTCTGTGCGTCACGAAATTCCGGATAGAGATGTTGCGCGTTTCGGTGCTCGCTCATCAACGCGGTACTCCGATCGTTTCCTAGTTTATAACAAAGGGTGGGTCTAAAATTAAGCTAAGCACCAAAATCATTATTCTACAAATAATGCAAGAAGCAATAATCATCTCTCTTTCATCATTGATTCTTATGCATTGACAATGACATTACGCCAAGTGCCTTTGTAATGATATTTATGGTGATATTTTCGAAGCAGTTATAGTGTTTAATATTATTTTTGTTGAGAGGTCGCTGCATATTTACAATCGCGATATTTTGTTTGGCGCTTAACATGTTTCCCCCTCCCCTCAAATGTTGATCAAATTTTAAGTGAATTATAAGAAGATCAAACACCCTCTATTTTAATTCCATGCAAAGTCAATAAAAAAAGTACAAAAATGTAAAAGAATGTGTGAATGGCTAATTGACAATTATAATTATTTCATATTTTACCATTATTGAGCGAGTGTTGTCACAATGGTACTCTTATGGACTTTCTCTGCGTGTTGGTTTTGTGTGTTTTGGGTATTTTTGTGTTTGTGCCAGCAGGCCAAACAGTATATATCTGAAATATTGCACAAGTACTAATGTATGATTCTGCACTAATGTATGGTTCAAACGTAATTTATCTGTTATTTTATCTGTGTTTAATTGTGTCATTATGATAATTATTGTTTGTGTGTTTGTTTTGTTGAGATGTCAGCTGTTGTTAAATATTATGCATATAATCCACATTTGTCCTCATTAGGGACTTAGTGGAAGAGTGTGTCTAAGAAAAAGATAAGTTCAATAAAAATATATATAAATCACTTTATTGATGGATGTCCTTTTCTAAAAAGATTGACTACTTGGATCCAGCCGCTGATCCAGCGTACTATGCAATTAAAATTATTGACTTTTAATTATTAATTACAAATCTATATAATAAGCTAAAATAGGAACAACGAAAATTAAATATTAGTTTGGCTATAAAAATGATTATGAAAGATGGCGATTGATGATTTCAAAATAATGGGAACAATGATGTCTAAAATAATGAATAAAATAAAAAAACTTTTCAAAAGTGCAGTGAAGAACTTGGGAACAGCAGCTCGAGCCCCGATGAGAAGACCAATAAAATTCATAAAATGTATATTAAAAAATCATAAAATTAAGTACAAGAGATATAATAAATTACTATGAGTGAATTTTATGTTTTGAGAAAGAATTTCATCGTATTCTATTTTTCATCAAGATTCTCTGTTATGGTAACTTGCATCTGTGGCGACTGCCTCCTCAGTCCTCACAATAATATATTTTGCAGATACACTCTTTTAACACTCAATATCCTTCTAAACTTGTATCTTACCTAAAGCAATTGGGAGGATTGTTTTAAAAACGCAAACAAATTTATGTATTGTCCCTTTCATGTTTTTTAAGGTTTATTTCCATGCGTCTGGAAATTCTAACCCCAATTTTTCGTCCATTTTAGGGGCTATTGACAAGGAAGTATGGCATGGTTTGAGTACTGAAGAACGGAAGGTCTACGGGTTTTCCTGCCCGAATTGTGGAAGTATTTATCGAGAAAATCGCAATTTAAAGATGCATTTGAAGGACTACTGTGGAGTGACGCCCAGATTTTCATGCGAATATTGCGCTTATCGCTCTAAATTCAAATCGGATGTTAAGAGACACACCATAAGAACTCATTTGTTCTGCTGACCATAGACTAGCCCCTGACAGCTGGGCCAAACTGTGAAAGAATGTACATCATACAAAGCATATTACAAATATAATTATATTGTCTTGTGTTTAATTATTTAATGTTATAATTGTCCGCTTGTTTACATTCAAATTCCCTGTCTTATCCTTCCATTTTCAAATTCCTATTTGAAATCACTATTGGGATTCTTCTCACAAAAATAAAAATGATTTTACACATATTCGACACTTCTAATATGGGAACCTTCTAGTAAACATTTATCACGTATTCTTCTATAACTATACCTCTACCCAGATTTCCACCTATATGGTGAATGGATAAATTTGTACTTACCATAACATTAAATGTTGTTTTTCACCATTTATCCAACTTTAAAGTATTACCTAGCCTCAAATAATTTTTTTTACAAAAAGTATAACAATACTATTCTTCCGTGTATAAATCTAATGTGTTATCTAATTAGATGGGTGTACTTATAATTTTCATCCAATCTTATTTGACTTGAGCCATCAAAGTGAGGAATAAACTTGTACTCAATACAACATATTGACTTACAATAACTTCTTCGTGTTGCAGACGGCTGTTATTCTGGTGAACACTTCTCTTGCCTGAATTGCGACTACATTTGCAAATCCGAGCAGCTGCTGATATTCCACACGAAGTACAAATGCGAAGCGCAGCGGATCTTTCAATGTCCGAAGTGTCCGTACAAAGCCAAGAGAAGAGATCACATGAAGAGGCATCAAAAACACAGAAATCATTACGATTAAGAATCTGGGACAATTTCTATTCTAACCTCTACGACTAATAAAATAATAAGTTTTTATGCCAAGATGTATTTTAAATATTACTAACATTTATATTTTTACCTACATTTAATCACTGAATTTTTTAACGACAATTTTGAACAAAATGCACAATTTACAACGTCTGCACTTAGTATAGAATAGGCATACACAGCATGTAAATGCCAACAAATAAGAAAAAAATTACATGGCAATCATTCCATTACATTTATAGATGTGCACAATTTTGTTGCAATTTTTTGTTGTTGTAATGAATTAACAAGCTGTACAATATAATTTAATTTGAATACATGAGTAGAGCATTTTATTTTTATTAGGTGGACCATCCTGAATATTGATTCATTAAGAGATTCCGTGTACAGTCATGGAAACATATTCGGTAAACGCTCGTTCTCCCTTTCCATGCATTTACGTTAGTTTAGGCTCCTCCCCCACGACCCGTAACACTGGCAAAGTTGTTTGAATGTGGTGGGGGTGTGAAAGGAGTATTTACCGAATATATTTCCGTGACTGTACCTATATTGACAGGTGCATCAAGCCAATCCTTCAGTCCCTAATTTTATCGTAAAATGTAGATATTTGTCGTACTTTTGCACAGACTTGGGATTGTGATTACTGATATATACAAAAGTCTACTCGCCGTGCAACTTCTTTTAAGTACGAGAGTGACAAGAAAATTAATAAGAGTTTGTGATGGTATGGGCGATGGAATGGATGAGACAAGAAAGAATATGAACGAAGTGGATGCGCAGAATGTGGAAGAAAGAGGAGAGTTGTGGTAAAAGATAAGATGTGACGAAAATGTTGGGCCCATATCTTTAGAAATACACCCAGGGTCTTGCTGAGTTATAATCTTTCTTTGATATTTTCTTCTTCTCGGTTCTCGTAACCAATACAAAATGTATGAAAGTTTAATATGCCACTTTCTTCCCATTACATGATATGAGAAATTGGTATCTATCATATAATGTTCGCCGTTTAATATCTCCTTTAATATTTTTCAGTGTCGAAACAACACGAGTTTCCTCCCGTCGCCACAACTTCTGCTGCTGTCGAAGATATTGCACATGTAGTGCTCAACTGAATTCAGAGACCATAGAGAATTTCAAAAACATATGACAAACGTTTGCTACCGAGAGCCTGCGGTTGTGACTGACTCGATCAACCCATTGCAATGTTCAACTTGCAAGAAGATATTTCGCAAGGAGTGCCAACTGAACTATCATCTGAAAAATGAGTGTGGTAAAGATTTGCGCTGTGGGCAATGTAAGAAGAAGTTCAAATACTTAAAGCATCTTAACTGTCATGTTAGACAAGAGTGTGGTAAAGTCCTGCAATGTGAAAAATGTAACAAGCAGTTCAAATTATATTCAGCACTGAGCAGGCACAGGAAACATGAGTGCGGTAAAAAACTGCAATGTGGGCAATGTAAGAAAGAGTTTAATCATGTATGTAATCTGATTACTCATGTTAAACATGAGTGCGGTAAAGTTATGCGATGTGAGCAATGTAAGAAAGTGTACAAATTCATGACGGATCTTACTCGTCATATTAATTATGAGTGCGGTAAAGATCTATTTTGTTTAAAATGTAAGAAGAGTTTCAATGCGCATAAAAGTCTTATGAGACACATGAAATTTAAGTGTATAAGTTAGTTTTGTAAGAGGAAGATGTATATTTTACGAAGTAAATTTATTTTATAATTATATTTACATTATATTGCATTATATAGGTACGACTGTCGGTGTCGAATTGTCAATTGATTTCGCTTGATATTGATTGTAATTGTATGAAGATAATATGCACGCGGTTAGTATAAAACTTTCGAAAATAAAAACACATCAAATTGTTTTCAAATTTAAATTTGTTCTTTCCCTGATTGAAAAGCTATCTTGGTCATCACAGTATTGTTTTGATCCAAAGAAGGTATAACCTACCTAAGGGTTAAACAATATGAAGAAGTCCCCCTTTACAATGTTAGGACGTTTCTCGAGTTTTTAAAGTCAGTTCAGAGTCTGAACTTTTGTCCGCCTTGCCTTTTGCCATTTGTACTCGGACCGGAGCAGCTTTAAGACCAATGTCAAAGCTTTTCTTCATTCACTATAAATGGAGTCTATTTTTCTACCCGATTCAACCATTAGCCTTATTCCATGTTGAGGACACAACTCTTGCGCTTCTGCTTCAGCTGGCACCAGCATTCGAACTAATCAGTTCGAAAGTTTTAACGTTTTAACATGCCAGAAAAAGGTCCAAGTGCATCACAGCCCCATGCATCTAGCTAGAGAGCCTAGATTGTTTCACTTTCACTTTCAGTTTCACTTGTCACAAATTGGATCAATCCTTCATAACAAGACAGAAACACACTTTCCACCCACTATCTACCATTGAATGTGAACACAACTCGGTAAAAACATGGCGCCCATGACAGCCTAAAACTCAATAGCCAATGGAAACTTGCTGCACCATTGGCCACTCTCTGAAGCAATCTAGGCTCTCTACCTCTAGCCATTAGACTTACTTATTTTTTTTTGTCTGGGGCTTAACGTCGCACTGTTCTGCAGCGAGGCTAATGGCGGCGGATGAAAGATTATGATGATGATTGGGAGATGATGGTGAAGAGTAGGTAAGGATGGAAGGTGGGAAGGAGGCGGTCGTGGCTTATTAGTAGGGTACCTTCCCAGCATTTGCCTGTCGACTGAGGGAAAACCACGAAAAACCCCAGTCAGGAAGGACGGCCGCGGGAATCGAACCCGGGCCTCAGGAATACAAGTTCAGAGCGTTAACCACTCAGCCAACCTGTTCCGAAGACTTACTTAATTGTTTAAGAGTGATTTCTTTTGATATTCTATACGTAATTGGTGACGTATGATAAACCATAGCTAATGTTCTTGCAAACAAGCACAAATATTATTTTAAAATTAAAATACTTGCGTTTTGGTATTTATTCAAAATAACAGCACAAAAAGTCTAGAAAGATCTAGAAAGGGTCATGCAACGCATGGTTCAATGATATTCTTCTCAAGCAACGCATAACACGCATACATTTCAAATTTGATAAAAAATTTGCATAAGTGCGCCCAGTAAAATGGTTGATCAATATGTTTCAGTGTCGAAGCAAGACGAGTTTCCTCCCGTCGCCACAACTTCTGCTGCTGTTGAAGATATGTCACTCGTTGTCTTCCAATGTGCTGAGTGCTCAACTGAATTCAGAGATCGCAGCGAACTTCAAGAACATATTACAAACGTTTGCTATCGAGAGCCTGCGGTTGTGACTGACTCGATCAACCCATTTCACTGTTCTAAATGCAAGACAGATTGTATCAGTAGGAGTGATTTGAACTATCATGTTACACATGGATGTGGTAATGTTTTGCGTTGTTGGCAATGTAAGAAAGAGTTCATATACATGGGCGACCTAACTCGTCATGTTAAACATGAGTGCGGTCAAGTTCTACGATGTGAGGAATGTAAAAAGCAGTTCAAACTATTTTCAGCACTAACCAGTCACAGAAAATATGATTGTGGTAAAGTTATACGATGCGAGCAATGTGAGAAAGAGTTTAAATACCTGTCTGACTTCAATCGACATGTTAAACACGAGTGCGGTAAAGATATCGTTTGTTTAAAATGTAATAAGAGTTATAAGACGTATAAAAGTCTTGTGAGGCACATGAAATTGAAATGTTCAAATTAGTTTTTTTAGAGGAAGATGTGTACATTTTAAATAGACATTTTATTTTTAAGTTTTTTTGTACACGACGTTTTTTTCGATGGTATTATTCTCTCCCGGTCAAAAACCATCGTTTTGAGCATCATCTCCCATTGTATTCGCTGAGAGCTAACTGGATGTCCCTTGACCGACCTTCCCCACTCCATCTGTATGAGGGAAGTGCAAAATAGTGAAATTATAGGTTCACAGTGAAAACTACTATTTCTTGACTGTTCAATTGTAAAAAGGTGTGTGTTGATATAGGTTTGAATTTGAAGTATTATATTCACAGTTTGTACATGCGTTTGGAAATTATTACCTCTCATTCATGAGAAACTAACGTTAATACTCATATTAAAAGCATCCCTTTATACACTACCTTCCTATTCAAGTAGTAAATATTCAAATATCTATTCCTTGTTGAGGACGATACACCATCTGCCTCAGCCAGCATTCACCAAGCAGCTGATGGTTTTGGTTTATCGTAATGTATCTAATATCTACTCTAATATACCTAGTACCTAAAGTTACTTATATCTTACTTCATTGTTCATTATTTGAATGTTATTTTTCATTATTCAATCATCCATATTGTAAAACATGTTATACAATTTTCTATAATTTAATTGGAATCTGTGTATTTTGCAATTTGCATTTGTTGCAAACGGAAATAAAATAAGAAAATAACATATCAGACATTTCTTACTGAGAATCACATTCTCCATACCTCCTCTAGAGTCTAGACTTTATACATATTAAAATTGTATAATAGTGTTTTCTTCTGATTCGGTATACGTAAGTAGTCAGAAGGTTATAATTTTAATACTATTACGAAAGCAATTGCAGGACTTTCAAATATTACTAAAAAAAAATGTGTTGTTCATACTGTACTGTTCTGTATTTATACTGTAGTTCATATTTAAGTAGTTTCAGTTCACTTTTTGTTTCATCTGAATTGGTGTTTACCTACATTGTTTACATGTTCCTTGCAATGTATTGGAGGTCTTGTTTGTACATGACGCATAATGATTGTTATTTGTGTTGTGTTGTGTTAAACTATCCCTTTTTATTATTTTTAAAAGTCTTTAAACTTTGAATTTTTGATATTTTTTAAAAATCTGTATTTGATTTATGATGATTATTTTTATCAACTTGTTTCTCAAAATATAAATATAAAACAGAATCCAATACTCAAACAAATTAAAATCTCAAATAAACCAGGACAAAAGTGAAAAAAAAATATTAAAAATACAAAGTTAAAATCAAGTGAAAATAAAAGTGATTATTCATTGATATTTTAGTAAACTCTCCTGAATTAATTAGACACGAGTACATTTATTCCTTAAATTTCACAATATTTATATTAGATAGGTATTCTTAAAAAATTTAAATAGTTATTAAATTAACTCGTGAAAATGATGGAGCCTATGGTTGGAGACAAGCTAAGTTGAACCCGCGCCAGCATGGGTCGGCCTATACCTGGCAATGATAAACAGGGTTCAACTTAGCCTGTCACCGACCTTAGCAAGTATTTTTCGTTTGTTCTTTTCAAATTTGTCAACTTTCAAATGGTTACATTTAGGTAATAATACGCTTTTCACTCACTTTTGTTGCAGGCCATCCTTGGGTTTTCTTGCCAAACTTCAACTTGTCTTCACCGTCTGACGAACGTTTTCCATGTCTTCAATGTTCCAAAGTATATTCTCACAAGAGGAACTTACACCGGCATGTAAAAGTGGAATGTGGACAACAGCCCACGTTTGCGTGTAGCAAATGTCATTTAGTATTCAAATATAAAGGAGTTTTAGACAGACATATCAAACGGAGACATATTGAATAAATTCCAGATTGATCAAATTTGGTTTTCCATTTTTGATTTATATTTCGATTGTCTCTTATGATTATCTTGTTATAATGAGTAATGCTATTTATTTATGTATAATATAATTTTATTCATTACATGTTGCTAATCAAATAATGATTACATTGATACAAAAATATATATCTTTTACTTAAAATATCAAAATGTCAAAATGTCAATCTATTTGATGACACACTCTGACACAATAAAATTTTATGCTAATCATGAAACACAGAGTTTTTATCAGTTGCCAATAATTTGTGAAGATGTAGTTCGTGCCAAAAAGGATCTGGAGAATTTTCCATGTTAAAGGAGATAATAATTAATATAAAATAAAATATGCGAGTTATAACGAAATTAATATTTAATCAGTGCAGTGAATATAACAGTCATCTCTCAGCGTCTGATGATTTTTAAAGAGGTATAACTGTCAAAACATTAATTTCTTTTTAAAATTAAGAAATATTTATTTAAGTTATTTTACATGTTTTTTATTAAGATATTATCAAAATGACATGAGACAGATAAAATGACAAATCAATTAAATTGACGATAAATATACGTGTTTGTTAAGTGAGTATCACACTATAGTCTATACAATGCAAATTGGACAATTTCAATATTTATTTATGAAATGAAATTGCGTTTTGGATGAGATTCTGAAACCTCATTGGCTTATGATGGAAATTGTCCAATTTGAATTGTAAATACCCAATTTATAAATATATATAACTTACGGAGTATCTAATTTTAAGTCTTGGTTGCATTCTTGAATGCTGTCTGGGAGAAGATGCAATGGCTCAGGATTGTTTGGTTTGGGTTTACGATTTCTTTGCTGAAGCAGAAAGAACAAAAGAATTTTAAATGTACATCAAAAATTCAGTGCTGTAGTTAGTAAACAAATGTGGTTTCAGCATTGACCTCTGACCAGGATATTCATTCAGGTGCAATTTTAAAAAACTATTTTGAAGATCAATGCCAAATTGTTTAGAAGAGCAGGACATTAAAAAGCAGCAAGGTTTTATCAACACGTAAGTAAAATAGCTTCTGGTCTTGCTATTTACATTAGGAACATTAAAACGTTATGACTTTATTTTTTCATCCTAATTGTCTTTGTTGTGTCCTTGAATAACTTTCCTATTAAATATCAATTAGCACGATCATCAGAAAATGATTTCCTTTGTGTATTCACAGCTAAATTCCATTCTGTAGCCATATTTTAATCGACTTTTTTCTTTAGTTTTTTGTGATGGTTTTTTGTGAGACTTACATTACGTTTTTTCGTATCGCAAATGATGAGAATTTCGTGTTCAACGACACATATCGCTTATTCCTCATCACCGCCCAGCAGTAGCTCATTGAAGGCGCCGCCATTTTCTCCACCGCTGCCGCCATTTTGTGGTGCGTCACAAGATGCGATCGTGAACGTGTAGCCGTTGACGCAGCGCGAAGTCCAACCGACTACTGGTGTTATTTCCGGTTCAGGGATTATCTTAGCAGAATCAGGATTATTATTCTGATGAGAATCACAAGCCAAACAAAACACAAGCCAAGCCACTTCAGATGTAGCTTGATTAAAAGGGTTTTAATGGATTTGGAATTGTAAATTGCTGGATGTATTTTGGGATTTTTCAACAATGAGACAACAAGAAAACACGGACAATTCCAAAATATAATAAATCCATTGATTACTCAATTTAAGGCTGAAGTGACATATGGGTCACATAAGTGAAAGTGACCCTTTATGGTTTCTGATGTACCCGTATGCCTCCCCCCCCCCCCCCCCCCCACCCCACCGTAAACCAATAATATTACCTATTTGAAAGGTACAGTGAGATTCAGAAGGAAGCGGTCGTAGTGCCCCTGTGCCAGGCAGTGTGCACAGGGGCACTCCGACCGCTTCCTTCTGAATCTCACTGTACCTAACTACTCGTATTTTAGACCTAGGCAAAGTTCTGCTATTAGCTTAGCTGCCAGATAAAGTTCTTGATAGCAACTTTATCTGGTAGCTAAGCTATAGCAAGAACTTTAGCTGGCAGCTAAGCTAGCAAGAACTGTGCCTAAAGGTATAAAGACCGGTCATATTAATCTACCGTTACGGTGGCTTAATTAATAATTTAATTTTCTAACATGGTATTTAGTTTTAATTTAGCATTGGAGGGGAGCAGGGAGGATAATGTATGAAACAATAAATGAAACAGATCATAGACAAAATACTAGATCAGAAGACAGCAACCTTTTTTAGTGAAGGAGCCAATTTCCTAAAAATAAATAAATTATGTACCTAATAATGGGAGCCACAGTAGAGGCAATCAAATATAGTACACCAAAAATAATAAATATGAATGACTAGTTTATTTTGATATTTTAACGAATCCCACCAGTTGTTGCCCCCCCCCCCCCCCCCCCCCCCTTCAGGGCGTTTTTTTTTAGAATTTCAACAGTTTAAAAGTGTGGGACTATAAATTGAGTAAACTGAATCAAATAACCTTCCAACAGTTGCCCCGCGGGGCGTTTTTTAGAATTTCATCAATTGTAAAGTGATTCTGGGGCTCTAAAATTAACAAAATGTGATCAAATGACGTTCCAATTGTTGTCCCGTAGGTCGTTCTTTTTTCTTCAAATTTTCAAATTTTTCGATTCCAGATCTTTATTTTAATTAAAGAGCCACTCGAGAACCGCCCAGGAGATATCATCTGTTATGCAACAGTTTTTAAGAAACGCACGTACGCCATTCTATCGTCAACAGTGGGGGACTACTTGTTTAGTATTCAATTTAGTTGTCTCCTTGAATGTAACATCTTTCAAACAAATTGATTTCTTCACACTTTTCAATGAAAGATACTTGAAGCAAATTGACTCCAAGTAAGGAATCTTCTGCCTGCGATTGTATGGTTGACGTTAATAGTTCTGTCAAATTGTAATTCTGTAATTTGTTTACACCTTGATTAATATTTATTATTTGAAAATGACCAGACATTTTACTTATTTGTAATTACCTTTCTCTGTAGAGTATTTGCCTTCAATGATTTGCCCTTGACATCTGAAATACAAATGAGAAAAATGTCAATGTTATTAACAAATTATCAAAATTAAACAAGCATTAGGTTATTCTGTCATGGGCTGATTCATATTATTCATGAATAGCTTCCTAGAATTATCCTTATATTCATAATTGTCCTTGAATTGCCTTATAATCGATTTATACGCATGTTGAAGAATTGTTTTTTTGTAACTTATTGTGACCACAAATTGGAATTAAATAATCTCATATTGAACATTTTCTTTCTTTAGAGAACAATAATTATATATAGAAATGTTTCAATAAATTCACAGAAGGAAGATAAAAACGTGTCTTCCTGCCCCTATAATCATTCGGAAAAAACAGGAAATACCTAAATTCCTAAATTAAAATTGATTTTCCTTGTTTTGAAATCATATTGAAATCATATTTACGTGTTGGGTTAATTTTGAAGGTTTTTCGAGTATTACGTGCGATTTCACGACACATTATTGGCTCAATTACTATACCTATTCAAAGGATAAGAACGTCATTATAGAAGTGATTTATTTCCCCTCCAAATGCAGATTTTTCTGCTAGTAAACAACGGATTCGACAGATTTTTTTAGAATATTAACGTGTTCATTTGGACGTGACTTAGTTCATATTTGGAGAGCTTTTGTACCATTCAATTTATGAGAAATATGGAAACTAATTACCGTAAATCTTGTATTTATACAAGATTTGTGCCGAAACTTTGTACCTAAAATGTCTCTATTTTCCAGATATTTCAGAGTTTGTTAAGATCGACCCATTATTTTTCATGTATTTCATAACTTGAATGGTTCAAATGTAGTGATAGGAAATAATATCTGGAATGTTTACCTTCGAGTACAACCGACTCAAAATACTAGAGACCAAGAGCCAAGAGCGCTTATAATTTTGTTCAGGAATAATAGACAGATCTAGTACGTAATTCATTTCAAAATTGAGTAACGTAATAGTCCGCAAGACTGTAGGCTCTACTAAATCAGTAATTTTGTACTAACCCCCAGTTTGTTCGTTTTTTAAGTTATAATAGAATGATAAACTGAAAAAAACTCTTCGTTGCGAAACATGTTATGAATGTTCATATGTTTTGTCTGTGCCTTTTGCTCCTTCCCGTCCCCAAAACATGCATTTTACACATTTGTTCGCAAATTTCCACGTCGTCAATAAGTTATTTAACAAAATATGAAGAAAGAGTTTGTGATAGGAAAGCCTATTGTTCGTGAGCAAATGGTTCTAAAAGGCAATTTGTTTATTCTTTGGTTCACGCATTCCATTTTTATTGGTTAATTGTTTGTAGTGAACTTCGTAACGTTTTAAAATATACATTTCATGGGGGTGATTCCTGTACGTATTTTCACTCTCTTGTCGTAAGTTTAAAGACATTAGCAACCGTTGTTATGGACGTTAACATTGGACTAAACAAAATTTAAGATACGATAGCTAACTGAAGATATTAAACACGTACTGGAATGATACCGCAGGTTAATGCCTAATGATAAACGGGAATTACCAACTACGGATAATAAAGTAATTAATTACTGATCGTTTGGAAGCAATCAACAATAGATGGGAGGTCCTAAGGGAGTTGTTTTTTCGCGTTCAACTCAACACAAATCGTTTTGTATTGCCTTCAAATGAAGTGATATAAAAAATGGGGTCAAGTAACGATTGAAAAGTTTTTTTTACCAAATTATAAAAGTTGGTGCATCAATATTAGTACCTACCTACAGAAGTGTATTCGGAATAGTATTCGTTGAATTACATGTATATCTTAGTAGGTACACTCGGCAAAACATAAAACGGTATATGAATAAAATTGAATGACTGGTGGTGATTTCCTTGACAATCGATCCTTGTTTGCTCCCTAAATAGAGTTAGATGACAAGTAAGCATAGATTAATTCTTTACTTCAAACCGTTTTATATTTTGTCAAGTAGATCAAGTCACAAATTTTGAAAATTAAAAAAAATTGACAATTAAAATATATGTACACCGTTGAATATCTCAAAACTACTGAAAAACTACATCATATTTTTTTATACTGGGCTCTATTTTATATTTAAAAAAAAACTCACCTGTAACTAGAATGAAAACCACACAGATCGCCAGAAGCACTGATTTCGGAGAGCACATCTTGCACCGACTGAGGTAAATGACACAATGAGGAGAGCCAACCCCCACTCGCCTCTTATATGCCGGTGTTGCAAGGACATAGCGATCATCAAGGTGAAGGTGGAGGCCGTCAACCGCTGGTTGCCTTCGATGTAAACAAACTGACGATTCGGTTCTGGAGCCCGTGCCGTTCCATCGATTTCACTTTTAAACCTCGTCGCATTGTTGATTATTACGTAGCAATGTTAAACGAATTGCAGGATTATTAGCTAAATATAAACAATTCTATGATTTTAATAATTTTACGCAACTTTGCTATCAGTTTTTAAAACGGTGTATTGCGGATTATATTGGCACTAATAATCTAATTTTCTCGGAATCTGGGTCCAATTTAAAATCTGGTAAAACTAGATTTGTTGAGATTTATTGCCTTCAAGTTGATTTTGATAACTTAACATTAAAAACGAATAAATACTAGTTATTATTTGCGGATTAAAACGACGTTCAAGAATATAATTACACTTCTTAAATCCTCACTCAAAGTCTATTGTCATAATATCTCTTCCCGTGCCAAGATATCTTGGCTCTTCAATTATTTACGTGTTACATCACAACATATCCCTGATTCAGCTAAGCATTCATTATACGTTATCACATCGCCAGTTTATTCACGCCTAGGTCTTCTTCATGACCCAATACCATGAATAATTGACTCGATCAAGTCAATGATCAAATGTCACGGTTTGCGTGTTCATCAGTCATATGTTTGTTCAATTAGTTGCATTTCATATTGAAATTTATTGCCGGAAACCTTTGATCACAAACGTTTAGTTTGCTGGAATTATTAACATCAATTATGGGTCGGATGGGTCAGATTTAATTGTTTGTATCATCAGTTACGAATTTGATTTATATTTATATTAAACGGAAGTGATAAATTGGCTACTTTAATTTGTAAATTTTGTCTCGGTTTGTCATATCAAGTTAAAAATTTGCATGGTCATTATGACCAATAATTTTTCAATTAAATATCACGTTTTTCGCTGATCACTGCACACATAATTATTACAATTATTTTATTTTAACAAAACTCGTAGTTATTTTGCTTTGGTCTATCAAGCTAGATTACTTTGCAAAATTCCAGTTCTTACAGCAAGCTAACCTAATTTGAACCATTACGAAAAAATAGAGCGCCATGTGAATTCAAATTAACTGTTGTAACTAATTAGCTATTAAATAATTAAACTGTTAGTTTATTCTAATTTATGCTGGAGGCAATTCAAGTAGCTGAGGTATAATATAATATGTTGGACTACGACGTATTAGTTAAGAAATATTCATATTTTCGGACACTTTTTACTACTTTTACTACTTCTAATTAGCATATAAAAACAATGAATTCCGACCAAATTAATTAGAATGGCGTGACAGCTCTGGGCCCTTATTCACTAAGTCGATTTGCTAATTCAGTTGAAACTGTTCTTCTCCATAAGAATAACATTGAAATGACATGATGTTGAAAACCGAATTTTGTTTGTGGAAAATTGTTTTATGAGCTATTTCCTTCCTTTTTTAATAATAAAAAAATCCCCAAAATTTAATGTTTTGAATTATAATTTTTTTTAAATTTTACATAATTTCTAGTTACTGTCATAAGTTGTTACCCAAGTGAAATAATACTATTAAAAACGAATTTAAATTGAAAATAAGTGTACTTTTATTAGTTCTTCTTAGTGTATTTTCTTTCCCTTTTTATTTCATATTTTCATTTTATAAACGACCTAGCTTCGAAATTTGAAAAAAACATTACTGGCCTACTAATGAGACCCAATATTACACAAAATGTATCTATAACCATCACCAGTTACATGCAATAAAAATATAAATTTTCGTAGACATAATTCAAACTCCCAAAATATTGTATAAGGTGGTGCATGCGCGAGCGATTTTGCTGCTTTTTGTAGACACTTTTTTTGGATACGATTGGAGACGAAATGGGTTGACCAAATGATTTGAAATTTTAAAAATTGTGATCAAGGTCTCCATTCGTATCTGAAATGTCATAGTTTTGCGCTGTTTTGTTGAATAACCGGCGCCTAATTAACAATGCAACGACCTAAAATGAAAAAGTGCTACTAATATTCAATCAGACTGATCATGTGAACATCCTATCAAAGTTACACCCACTTATGAAACAAGTTTTCTCTCTCAATTTTCTAAAACGTCTGAGCGCTTGTATCACCTTAAAATTCACAGTCAATGTCCGAATCGCCGTCACAAGCACGTGGCCGGCACGTGGTCCATGTGTACCTAACTATGACGCAATCATTGGTATTACGTGTCAAAATGTAGATACTGTCACGACCGTCAACATCCATGGAGTAGAAAGTAAGGAGAGGTGCCAAATTATTATGAAAGTAGGCTACATGAATTACAATAATATTTATAGAGAACATTTGTGATTTGATTACTTTTGTTTGAGCATTAAATCATTTTGTCACCTTGACATAAAAAAAATTTGCGCCGAGTAAAATAGCTAACGGATAATAATTGGGCATATAACCGATGAATGTTTCAGTATGCGGTATTGTTTTTAAGTGTCCAAACACCAGAGATTTTATGTGTTGCTGATTCGATATAGTTCAAAATCTGAATGCCTACTACTTATAATGTTAAAATACTCATCGCCCCATGTATTTTGACTATAAATGAAGGTTTATTTTGATTGGATACCGAACGGAACGTGTTAATTTGTAAAAACATATTTTTCATAATTGTTTGTTGTGTTTTAAAATTGTGCTTTCATAATATAAAAATTAGGGTTTTCTTCAGTATAATACAAATCTGAATTGTATTTTTGTCGAGTCTATGCACCACAAGATTATTGTAACTCGAAATATCGAAATGATTTGAAATGTTAATTGAGAAAACGTGTCATAACAACCTGCTCATCCAATTAATCAATGGAACATTAATCCTAGGCTTAGGTCAGCATTTGGTGACCTTCTGTTCTATCTTCTAGACTCAGACAGAATCTTCAAGAACATTATTAATCAAAACGAGCAAACCGAAAACAAATTACTGCAAAACCATTTCAACTATTTCGAAAAATTAAATGTCCAGAGTGAGTCAATTTCATGCATATCGCTTAAATTATATGAGTGATATAAGTCATTTTCTTAAATAAATAATAATAAAGGATTTAATATTTTTAAGTGGTGTTAGGATGGACGCAAAGATGAACGGTGGCTAGAAGGCGGCCACGGTCCATCATTGGGTAACCACCCCATCATTTGCTCGATTGAGAGATAAATCATCCGGAACAGGTTGGGTGAGTGACAACGCTCTGAAATTGTATTCCGGAGGCCCGGGTTCGATTCCTGCGGCCGTCCTTCCTGACTGTTTTTTTTTCGTGATTCCCTCAGTCGACAGGCAAATGCTGGGAAGGTACCCTACTAATAGGCCACGACCTCCTCCTTCCCACCTTCCATCCTTACTTAATCTTCACCATCATCTCCCAATCATCCTCATAATCATTCATCCGTCGCCATTAGCCTCGCTGCAGAACAGTGCGACGTTAAGCCCCAGACAATGAATAAATAGATAAATCACGAAGATAGTCTTGAGGGAATCGAACCGTGACCTCCAGAGGTCAAGTGCCTAATTCATCTTGCACCGTGACATTGTTTGGTTCGAAGACAATTACAATCCTAAATGTCTTTCAACCAGTGATTTGTTGAGCTGCCATTCTTGATATGTACCAAACCATCATGTGTGAAACAATTACGAAAACAATAAACATTAACGGTTATCCGATATTGAAAGAGTTTTGAGTTATTTTTACAGATATCAAAAGCGGAATAGATAAAGATGAAATCATTTATTATTCACTCGACAGTGGGCAAATATTATAAATTATAGTGATGTACTCGGTGTATAAAACGTGCGTTTTGTTTTGTCTTTTAATCTGCATGTGCAATATAATGTGCAACATACGGGCTTATGGGAGAGAGTTCAATGCGGGGTTGCGTCGGGTGTTAACAGTTCAAACCTGAAACAATAACCAATGCGTTCAGCATTTCCTGCTCAGAAAAGCTCTCTTATTAATCGGTTCATGCACCCTAAATGTCAAGTATTATTTTTTTTTAAATATAAAACGAAGTTAAACGACTTTCTTTGACGTAAGCAAAGATATTTAAGACTCTACTATGGTTTATCATTAGGACACACAACTTTTTTTTATGTACACTCGGCCAAACATAAATTGATCGTTGATCAAATTTGAATGACTGCTGGTCATGTCCCATACCAATCAAAGCGTGTTATTATCGTTGAAATGTGGGGTCAGCTACTAGAGTGAGACAAGGGATCGCTTGGACTGACTTTGGATGGTGCAATCTAACATTTATCCGTCAATCAAATTTGATCAACGATCAATTTATGTTTGGCTGAGTGTACATTGCACATAAATACAGGTTTTTCAATGTAAGTAGGTATCCTAGAATGTGATGATTCTCTGATGCATTTTATCAACAAAAAAAAAATAAAAAATTTAAAGAAGTGCTGAGTTCCAAATTAAATTGAAGTTATAGGTAATAAAAAAAACAGTTACGTAGTAGGTACCATATAAATGTTAGCTGCCTAAAAGTGCTACACTGGAGAATAAATAAGAGAATCGCAATAAAATGAAGAAAAACGTGTTCTTCATAAATAAATACCAATTGTTATGTAGTTTCAAGTGGCGGGTCTTCAGTCATCTCCATCAACACTATCCCCATCATCATCAACACCGTCATCATGATAATCACCATCATCATCACCACCATCATAATCGAACGAGTCACAGCCAGGCGTTATCGAGAACCCGAAGAAGCAGAAACTGTCGTCGTCATCATCATCATCGTCATCATCATCATTATCCCGACCATGGGCGGCGTGGGACTTTAGGCCCGGGCCCTGGTGCGCCTGCGGATAGGGCCCCGACCTACCGTGAGCGGCACTCTGAAGGAAATCAAGAGGGTTGTTCATTAACACTTTCTTGAATGTAAAACTATCTTCTTCACGGTGATGGTAATTGAAATGGTTTGTTGTCACTGTACCTGAGCAGGGAGAGCTCGGGAAGACGGCTTGGCAAGCGAGGATTGCTCTGCTGTAGCTGCAGTGCTGTTGCAGTGTTCTAGATCAGACAGAGAAAAGATATTCACAAATCTGATAGTAACGACCCGTAACAGCTCAATAGACTAAATATTGCCGCACACTGGAGTTCGTTATGACCTCTGATGCGACCTCAAAGTGTTAAATACGATTTTTGAGGTAAAATAATCGTATTTAACACTTTGAGGCCGCAACATAGGTCATAAAGTACTCCAGTGTGCGGCATTATTTAGTCTATTGGGCTGTTAGTGTTATGGGTCGTTACTATCTGATTTTTTAGAATTATTTAGTGGGAAATCTAAGATTCACATTTTAAAATAATTGAGCAAGTAATGTTTATAATGTATGAGAATTCGACGCATCAACTGACAAAGAATGAACCACCTGATATCCAAAATTTATAAACTCACATCATAATTTTTCAAAGCGTTATTGGAAACGTTTTCCTAATGAATAACAATAATGGAAGATTATTAAACTTACCGACGAAAACAGCGCAGAAGGCTACCAAAACAAGAAGAGCTTTCATGGAGACCATGGTGACTTGATAGTGACGACGTGTAGAAAATCATTTCAACTTTTATACCGCTGAAGAAGTTCTAGAGGTGTTCATTAATAATATTGATAAACTGAAACTAGAAAATCATTGTCAAAATAAACACGTTTCGAATTTACTATTCTATTCTCAAGAGATAACGCGATTTATTACGAATGCATTATTTTGAACTTCTTCACTCAAGAAAGCCTTCATGGAAATTATCAAAATGATAACAATGTGATTTATTTTAAACGATTATGCATTTTATTGAAGAAGAAAAAATGTATAATTTATAAAAGCGATTGTAAATTATTATGTAATGTGATAACAGCTTTCGGAATGCAATAATTGACCTATATGCATGTTTAATCAAGTGCTGCCACCCGCATGCTCTCTATCAAAATGTCACGTAGTCAGTGAGACCTGTCTGTAAATATGCAATCGCTCAATAAATGTTCCAGCAATCGTGCATCTGGACATATTCTATATGATTTATAATGTGATGAGTTTGTAAGTTATTAACGTCTTTGATATTGTTTATAAGGTCTAAAAACTAAGCTAAAAGCAGACAATATAAATCAAAGTAACCCCAACTGAGGTCATAAAAAATGCGCTTTTTTATTTATTAGGGATCTTTCCCTATTCTGTAACTGTATTCTCTTGACATTCTTACGTGAAATCTTCTTGCTGTCGTAAGAATAACATTGCAATGTAGCGACAACTTTAAGGGTTGATTCAGTTTCAGTTTGAATATTCTTTATTAAAAATACAATTTTCTACAATCTACCGTAGCCAGAACGGCTAGTCTGGGCCGGGGCGACACTTCAACATAAAACATAATTTTTCTTATACTGTTATACTGTTATTATGATTATATTTGATAATAACCCGTGACTGAAAAAGGTAAACATTGCAGATAATATTTCCTAAATATCGCTATACCTTTTCAACCATTCAAGTTAGTAAAAGTGTGAATAATTGGCATATAGCTTATTTTTGAGACGATCTAAGCGTGTTTGTTGTCATCTAAATGACCCTCGGCTGTAAATCGGTCGATGGTGATGCTGGTGATAAATCCACTACTCCCAGCTCAAGAAATGTGATTAATTATAACGTACTTACAAAATCGTTTGTTTTTTCAAGTTCATGTATCTGTATTTTGTTAACATATGTATTACAAAAATTGCGGTATAAGTATTAATTGTTTTATATTAAATAATTAACATGTACAATGGTCTTCCATACCACTTTTTTAGTATACATATGACGTGAAAAATCATGAAAATCAAAATAATATTTCTCGTTCCAGCAAGGGGTGTATGGTTCTACTATCAGCGAAACGGATTGTAAACATCCACGCATGGATATCTCCATGAAATCTGAATATTGCACATTTTATGCACATGCAAGTAAATGTAAAAAAATACGCACAATTCACAATGCAAATTAAATAAATGTGTTTAAAATGTGATTTATCTGATTTTTAATATAGCATTCTAAATGATAAATTATTCCTCTTTTTCCGAATTGAAGAAATGCTATAAGCTATGTATTTAAAAAAAATATTGTTATTCAATAAAAACTGAAGTCGGAATTGTGGAAAAATTGATGCCTTCAGATACGCATTACAGGATTTCGAACTGAAAAGGCATAACCAAGTAGCGCGTATTGTTAAAATATGGGTTACGAGTGCATATAGTTCAGTGGTGCATGTAGATAGCCTACACGAATTGATTAGTATACGAGCATGCAATCGAGTGAATTGCTTTTT
The DNA here is from genome assembly GCA_934045905.1 of Leuctra nigra. Lineage (NCBI taxonomy): Eukaryota > Metazoa > Arthropoda > Insecta > Plecoptera > Leuctridae > Leuctra > Leuctra nigra. The sequence continues at coordinate 7,840,657 of OW203768.1, forward strand.
TTAATCTTTTATTTATAGTTTAATAACAAAATAATTATACACAAGTGCATCATCATTTCTTTTCATAATAATAGAAATTAAGTTCTCAATATTATCTTTATGTGTCAGGAATTGTGCATTTGTGTATGTGCGTGTATAATATTAATATCATATCTGTGAAGATATAAATTAATTGGGTTTTTAATTGCTATATTACGTTGTCTGTTGGTTTCAGTTTATCTGTACGGTTAATGAGCCCCTTGCACGACAATAGAGGGGTATAAAAGTCTTGGGATAGTCTTGGTGGTTCTCTTTCAAGTCAAAATGGTCTCCGTGAAACTACTTCTGGTTTTGGTGGTTGTCTGCGTTGTGTTTGTACTTTGTTGGTAAGTTCATAATGTTGCTGCTGCTCACTCGATTGGTTTCCGTCAGATTTGTATTTAAAATGTATTATTATTTTCTTCTCAGCTTATTAGTTCGGTATTTTTATAATTTAATTGATAAGTTTTTAGATTTCCACACTATTTTTCTCCCAGTAATCACTGAGCTAAATTATTATGCACACTTGCCGACAAAAAAACGGCATTCGAAAGAAATGGATTGACTGAAAAAGATTTGATGGGATCATCCAATGAAGTCTATGCCTACGTGTCATTTACTTTTGTAGGAGAGCTATGATTTTATTGAATAATAACAAGGATTGATTGTCAAGGAACCTGACTATCAGCCAATCCGTTTCGTTCAAATACCGTTTTTACTCTGGCCAAGTGTACATCTAAAAATATCAACAATTATTTCCAATTCAGTGTGCACTATTTTGTGTTTCATATAATAAATGTATTGCGCAAACTTATTCAAATTTGACTTATTTTCTCGAGCTATGTGATTTACAGAAAAAGTGTGAAAGAGCCTTATGATACTATAATGATAGCGAACATTGTAAATTCAGAGAGTTTCATGAAAAATTTACAATAAAATTTTGTGATCAACCACACTATTCAAATAGTTTTCCTAGTTTTAGGAGAGTTTTGCGTCCTGATCCAATTGTCAAAACTCCATCTAACCAACTTGTTGTTAATTTGCATTTAGTGTGATTCTGGTATTATAGGTGTATATTTAATTATTTATTTCCCTTTTCTCGGGTCTGATTTTGTAGAACACAGCAATGCAGCAGCAAAAGCAGAGGAATCTGAATATGCCGAGCCGACTTTGAGAGCTTACGATGCCGAGGTATAGTAGCTAATCCAACTATTTGAATAGGTAAATGTATTACGATGAACTTGATGCGACTTCTCATGTGTTAAATTATATGTATCTTAAGGTGCTGCAAGCGCGAGCGATTTTGATGCATTTTGTAGACACTTTTTGCTATACGATTGGAGACGAAATGGGTAGACCAAATTATTTGAAATTTTAATCGTGATTAGATAAAAGACAAACTTAGGGTTATCCCTTGGTACATTTTTAATTGTGTGTTTCGTTAATTAGTAATAATTAGTGGATTTTTGGTGAAAAATTAGCTATTTTCTTGTCTCCCTGGGCGCCGTATAAAATTAAATTTCAATAATGTGCCAAGTGATAACCCTAAGTTTGTCTTTCATCTAATCATGAATTAAATTTGAGATCAATTGGTTAACTGGTTTGGTCCCCAATCGTATCGCAAATTTCATAGTTTTGCGCGGTTTTGTTGAATAACCGGCGCCTAATTAACGATGCAATAAGCAAAAATGAAAAAGTGCTACTAATATACAATCAGACTGATCATGTGAACATCCTGTAAAAGTTACACTCACTTATGAAACAATTTTTCTCTCTTAATTTTCTAAAACGGCCGAGCGCTAGTATCACCTTAACATGTTTAATAATTTTTGGTTGGTTTACATTTTTTGGTGGAAAATTTCTTGTCGATCTTGATCTGTTAATTGTATCTCTTTCTTTTGTTTTCAAATTATTGAGACAAGAGATCGAAATTGAATTTTATATTGAAGTAGGTCGATTTTGTTTCTTGGTCTTGTATGTATGAACTTCAAAAGAGCCAATCAAACTTTTCCCCATTTCTTAATTACCTATTTGCAAAATGCAATAAATTAACTTCTTAAACTTTTTTTTAACTAGTACTTTCCCATTACCAATCTTTTAAAAAATAATGAAAATATGTTCCATAGATTTTAGTGAATAATTGAAATTCCAGAGCAAGTGATGACTAAGTGAAAAAAATATTTTCACTATTTGAAAGAAATATTACAGATAGATAAAAAAATATAAAAAATTATGAAGAAACATTCAAATCCAAATGTAATGTAATAACAAATGGAAAAAAATAACAGAAGTCGCAAAAATAAAAACCTACTTATAAAAAATATAAATAATTCACAACTATAGGCATCTTTAAAAATGTAATATTGACTTAAAGCGGCTCGTTCCAGATTGCGGAACAAGGCGAGCCTGGAGCGGCGCACGCACGATTCGCACGTCAGGGAGGAGAGGATGGTGATGTCGATGCTGAAGATAAAGAAAATGGTGGTGCTGGTGATCCTGATGCTGGTGGTTGTAGTACTACTCCCAAACCATGACGTGTGGTAATTAGAGCATCCGTACAAAATAGTGTTTTTGATATGATGTGAAAAATCATGAAAATCAACATGTGTGCATTTCTCGTTCCAGCAAGGAGGTATGGTTCTTATGTCAGCGAAACGGATTGTCAACATCCACGCATGGAAATCTCCATGAAGCCTGAATATTGCACGTTTTATGCACATGCAAGTTAAAGGACAAAAAAATACGCACAATTCACAATGCAAATTAAATAAATGTGTTTATAAAACTATGTTTCTGGTTTTTAATATACCCATACTACAACTAAATGATAAGTTGTTCCTTTATTGCTGATTTGAAGAAATGCTATAAGTTGTAAATGCTATAAATGCTATAAATGTATTTTTTTTAAATATTCTAAAATAAAATGTTGTATATAATATTATCATTTTTGTAAAAAATATTATACTTATTAAATGAGTAGAAGCCGCCTTTTTTAATAAAGTTTGATGATGCATATATTAGCAATCAATAAAATAATACACAAGTTGGTTTTTACCTCAAAAAAGTAAATGTAATTGCATTTGCAAGTGGAACCATTTTTATGATTTTACGTATGAAAGTAAGAGAAATTAATTTCATATGAAAAAGTTCATCCACGTTTTATGATTCTTTTTACAAATTTCCTTATTTCGATAGGTGCGAGTTTTAAAATATTTGCATCTGTGTTCAAATCAAAATTAATTATTAACTCTGACCTGCCATAGTAGAATGGAGGTGAAGATGTTTTTTTTTTATAGAATATAATACAGCATTTTTAAATCATAATAATTTCAATAATGATCAATAATGATTTCAAATACCGTATTAAGTAATAAATCTTATGACGGTATACTGTCCAAAATTTTACAATTTCCTATTTTGTCGATCCTCCATCAGGCCTTCCCTCTGCACTGCTTCAACGAAAACTGAAAACGAAATCATTTCAGTCTGAAATCAAGGTTATGTTCGTAAAATTATTGAGACAGAAATAATATCGATTTCGTTATAGATGAAAGGGGTCTGGTCTTATTATAACATTTCCAGTCGGTAATCATTCTTTTCATATTACTAATCCAACACTATTTCTCCCTCACCCATCTTGTAATAATTATCAAATATCATTAAGGTGATACAAGCGCTCGGCCGTTTTAGCGAATTGAGAGAGATTTTTTTTCATAAGTATCTTTGATAGGATGTTCACCAGTCTGATTGTATAATAATATCACTTTTTTATTTTTGCGTTGTGCATTGTCAATTATGAACCGGTTATTCAACGAAACCGCGCAAAACTATGAAATTTCCGATACGATTGGAGACCAAATGCGTGAACCAATTGATCTCAAATTCTAATCATGATTAGATGTAAAAGGGTTATCACTTGGGCTCATTTTTTTAAAATTAAATTTCATACGGCACCCAGCAAATAAGAAATTAGATTGACCACTTTTTTTTAAAAAAAATCAACTAATTATTACTAATTAATAAGGCAAAAAATGAAAAGTGTACCAAGAGATAACCCGAAGTTTGTCTTTTATCTAATCATGATTAAAATTTTAAATTATTTCGTCAACCCATTTTGTCTCCAATTGTATCCAAAAAGACTGCCAGCAACAAGCTGCAAAATCTTTCTCGCTTGCACCACATTAATGACTCAATGTTATTGTGTAGATAACTGTTTATAGATTACTTCAAATACGATTGGACTTGGACATTAAAGTAGCTGCATTGAACATAATATTATAATATCGCAATAACTTCTGCATAACTGTTCAATATTGGTAATCGGACCGTTTACCGAAGGACACATTACCGAAAAACATGGGGGGAAACTTTACCGACGGACAGATTACCAAAATCTACTCGAACACTTTACCGATTTTTTTTTAATTTTGACAAAATTTTGTTAAAATTTTATATAATTTTCACAAATAATTTTTTCAAAATTTTGCAAAAATTTTAGAAAATTTTTACAAATATTTTTTTAAAAATAAAATTTTATAACATTTCCACAAATATTTTTTTAAAATTTTGGCAAAATTTTGAAAAAAAATATTTGTGAAAATTTTAGAAAATGTTGTCTAAATTGGAAATAATATAATATGTAAAACTTTTATAAAATTTTGTAATTTTTTTTTCAAAAATGTAAAAAAAAAACGGTAGTCTGTCCGTCGGTAAAGTGTCTCCCCATGTCTTTCGGTGATGTGTCCGTCGGTAAACTGTCCCGCGGTAACCTACCCTACAACCTTCAATATTATTTCAGGCTCTCAACTTGGCTGGTTTCCGTCCACATCGTCTTCTTCTCTCCAAGTATCTTCCAGCGATTATCTACAATGCGACAGATGTTGGGCAGGATTCAGAGACATCATCAGCTTTCAGGACCACATTCAGAATAATTGCTATGACATTACTCCGCCTGATACTCCGCCATTTAATTGTAGAAACTGTATGAGAACATTTAAAATGAGGGAGAAACTAGTGTCTCACTTGAAACATGGGTGTGGTAAAGATCTGCGATGTTCGAATTGTAGTAAGAAGTTTACGTTGTTACTTCTACTGAAGCGTCATAGGAAATATGAGTGTGGGATTGAACTAATGTGTGTGAAGTGTAGTAGAAGGTTTAAGACTTTACGCGGCCTTCAGAAACATAAAAAGGGAAATTCTATTTGTACATAATTTTGGGAAAATATGAAAGGACGAAATTGAGTATTTTAAATAATATCTTGGTATTATTGAAAATATGGAAAATATATTTATTATTATTCCATTGGTTATTTAATAAACCTTAGTTCTTATTGTTATGATATTATCCCAAAAATTTGTTAAAAACTGGAAAAATAATGTAAACAATCATTGATCACATATTTCTGGTGAATAGGTATTATATTTTGTAACGAGTTTTTCTAATTGTAATAATTATTAACATTTTACTTGAATGTATTTGACATTGTGTAAATTTACATTTCAATAAAACTTTGTCAGGCAATGATTGAATTTAAAAGTAATTCCATTCTATTTCATTTCATTTTCATTTTGTACCATTGCCTTATAAATCAGTCAGTTACTTTCTAAACTGTTTTAACTATAAATTAGTAATTTCAGGTATCAAGAAGCTACTCAAAAATCGCATATGTGCTTCTTGAGGAGAGTATTTCATAGTTTTTGATGGATATATTTTTTTAAATTTGTTGTATGAATGCCTTATCAGTTGTTTATTGTGTATATGTAGTTATTATTTGAAGAGTTCGTGATGTTTTTTTTTATAATATATGATTTCTGCCCCGCAGTAAGCCATTACTTGGCTTTGATAGGCTTCAGTTTATTTTTTAGTGTATCAATGTATCTATGTATATAAACTAATAAAAATTCAAAAAATATCAATATATAATTTTTGTAAATTTATCTTCAAAAACTGATGTTTTATAAATTAAATATCATTTCCAATATTATTTTCAAGATTTCGGTAATGGTTGTTTGGTGTGATTGTTTTGGGTTAGATTCCTTCAAAATGTTCTTGAGAGTTATAGTGGTGTGTGTGTGGTGTTAAACAATGCTAGATCAATTCAATTTCACACTTGATACATTGTCATTCCGTTTTTGTTTCAGGGTGGTTTCCGTCCACGGCTTCTTCTTCTGCTCTCGAAGTGCCTTCCAACGCATCTGTGCAATGTGAAAGATGTTTCGCAATATTCCCAGATGTCAATAGCTTTCAAAGCCATATTGAGAATAATTGCTATGATAGTGCTGATTTTGGAACTTCTCCTTTTAAATGTAGAAATTGCTGGAAGCAGTTTATATTGAAGAGCAAACTGGCTTATCATGTGAGAAATGATTGTGGTCAAATCCACCGCTGTTCTAGCTGTAGCAAGAAGTTCACACTTTTATTCCATCTGAGAAGCCATGAGAAGATGAGTGTGGGAAGGAACTGAAGTGTTCGAAATGTGGTCGAAAGTTTACGACTTTGCGTGGCCTTCAGAAACATGGCAAGGGAAGATTATGTTGCACATAATTTTTGATAATCTTTAAGGAATTCGAATCTACTAGCGTCAATAAGTCATTAAATATGCAATCATGTGAGGAAAGACAATGTACACGGTTATTTTCTCTTTGCTCATGTGTGATTATTTTGCAATCTGTTTTGAAATATATCAATTTTATTGAGCGAGCGTCTGCATTCAGTACTTTTAGACACTTTATCTATATTTTTTTTTTGGACGCCACAGCTCTCATTGGTTTTTTGATTGAGCTGAAATTTGCACACATACTAATATCTTTCTAAATGAATCGTGTATAGTTTTTGAGCTCTGCCTTCTGATATGTTCTCATTCCACGGATACACATGTCTTTATTTTCCTTCACAGTATTGTACCTAATATTGTACATTTAAATTAAAAAATGTGTTTATTATGTTTGAATAAATGTTCTCATTCCACGGATACACATGTCTTTATTTTCCTTCACAGTATTGTACCTAATATTGAACATTTAAATTAAAAATGCATTTTGATATTATTGCTTGTAGTGAAATTGTAATACATTGCTATGATTGTTATGTACAAATGCCGTGTGGAGCAAACGAATCCACTCCACACATCGTGCTGACATTTTCAGCATCCTAATGCGTGTTATGCTAGTGGAAAATAAGTTTTAAGCAAAATAAAATACCAAAAAAGCTATGCTTGCAGAAAAAAACGCAGAGGATTTACAATAACAATAGCTTGAACTATGTGTAATAATCGCTATTGTTACACTACCTGAAAACATTATTAGTGGAAGGTCAGGAGTTACTTGGTCAATCCTAAACCAGGACCTGTCTAGTATTTCAGGTGTATTCTGGCGGAATATTCTAGAAAACAATGGATATTCAATTGCTAAGCATTCTAGCCAGTCTTTCACATATTACAATTTCTATATACATAATGTTGTACTGTGTATCTACTGCATCCATTTTTTTATTGGCAGTATTCAACAAATTTACTTTCTTAAATAATTATAAACAATATTTTCCAATAACATTTTAAATCTATCCGTTAATGGTTGTGGGATTGGATGTCATAGACTTAGAACAGATTTCTTCAGTTAATGCGCCTGGAAAATGAAGAGATGGTGTGCGAAATTGAACAATTAACTGTGCACACATGAATGATACAATTTGATTTCTTTTTGTTCCAGGCTCTCAACTTGGCTGGCTTCCGTCCATCGCTTCATCTTCTGCTCTTGATGAATCTTCCAGCGAGTATTTTCAATGTGACAAATGTTTGGCAGGATTCAGAAATGCCAGCAGCTTTCAAAATCACATTCAGAATTGCAATGACTTGATAGCAAAGCATGCGTCATTTAAATGTAGAAATTGCAGAAGATCGTTCAAACTGAAGGAGAAACTTACGTCTCATTGCAGGAATGATTGTGGGAAGAACTTGCACTGTTCTTATTGTAGTAAGAAATTCACGTTGATGTTTCATCTGAGGAGCCATGAGAAATATGAGTGTGGAAAAGAACTCAAGTGTTTGAAATGTGGTAAAATATTCACGACTTTACGCGGGCTTCAGAGACATGGTAAAGAAGGGAGTAGAATATGCTTTGAGCCGCAATAACGCAAGCAATCACTGTAATGCATAATTATTCTGTACGTTGGAAATTATTTAAATTTATAAATTTTGTGTGTAATAATTTCTGATGTGTTAACTTTTAGACATACATTTTGTGTGTTTTATTTGTGTAATATATTTATTTGTATTATTGATGTATCTACAATAAAATTAAACTCGAACATACTTATATAGTCTTGAAATTATTGGTATCACACATCCGTTTTCAATATTACACCTCTTATGTATGAAATCCATATCTTTATCCTTATGAAGTGTAAGTTTCCTAATAATAAATGTCATATCGTCGGTAACAAACTTGTTTGATGAGAAAGAGCTATGAACACCAATCCAGACAATCAATGGAGTAAACTCGAACAGAAGTAATCTTGAACCATGAATTGTAATAGCAATGATTAGCAAAAGTGTAGAAGATTAAATAATAAGCACGACTTATAGTGGATGTTCTACAATTTAAGATCAGAATAAAGTTTGGGAGTCCTCTGGGGGACTCCTTGCTCTACTGTCCAACTTTTAACTTTCTATAGCTCCACAATATTGAACTAAAATAATGTGTTCAGAAAATAATCATATTATAAAACTGATGGTAAATTACTCAGTAATGTAATTTCATTATTACCGAAATAAATTGATAACCCACATCAGGAAAAGCAAGTTTTTATGATTTTTTATTTTAAATAAGCACCGTCATTAACACATTATTTCTCTGCAAAGTGAACTTTTCAAGAAGTGCAGAACTTGTTTGTACACCTGAGGACTCACAAATGTCTTGCAAAATTCCAAGCAATTTTTTCAAAACGTGATTATCCAGACGACATCACAGAGGTGAACTCAGATGGCGAGAATGTGAGGTTGAAGGATTTGATTATAAGAACCAAGAAACCACAACATACCTAATAATTATTTCTCCATTCAACAAAATGACCTACCTTCATACATCCCGTATCGCACAATCCTGCAGTCCCCCCTCTATTTCTTGAGTTTATCAGACACACACGTTTCTACTTCATAATTTCTTGAATTATGTGAACATGTAAACACGTAGGTTCACTCGGCAAAACAAAAAATTATCGCTCAAATAATATGATATGCTGAAAAATATTAGATCACTATCAGAAGTAATTCTTTCGATATCCTTCTAGCTCACTATTATTCAAATTTGTTCATTCAAATTTGTTCAGCGATAATTTTTTTCTTTTGCCAAGTGTACTATTGTTATAGTTGTATTGTAAATGAATATAATTGAACGTTTATATCGCTATGATACCTAAAATACTAGTGGTTCCATTGTTCATACAAAATAACTAAACTACCTATCTGTTAATAAATACCAACTGCAATGTGAAAAGATTTTCCTCGAGTGGGACTAGAACCCACGACCTTGCCTCGATAGCTCAGCTGGTAGAGCATCTGACTGGATATCGGAAGGTCGTGGGTTCGAGTCCCACTCGAGGAAAATCTTTTCACATTGCAGTTGGTATTTATTAACATTCGCCTAACTGAGGGAATCAGTAAAAATCATATTTCATACCTATCTGTTGTTTGTTTTACAGTTTGGTGGCCAGCCGCTTTTCCTCCAAGCGCCCAACTTCCTGCTCACTTTGAAGACAGTGGAAGACGGTTTGTGCATGCTCCTTACCAAGAGCCTGCAACATCACCTGATTATAATCCATTGCATTGTTTAAATTGTAATAAAACCTTCACGCAAGAAGGAAGATTGAAATATCATTTGAAACATGATTGTGGTAAAATACTCTCTTGTCAGAATTGCAGTAAGATATTCAAGTATTATCGGGATCTTATACATCATGAAAAGAAGGAGTGTGGAAAGGAAATCAAGTGTCCGAAATGTAATAAGACATTTTCATATTTAAGAGATATAAAATACCATGTGAAAAATGAGTGTGGAAAGGAGCTCAGTTGCTCGAAATGTGGTAAGATATTTTCATCTTTCCGATCGCTAAAATATCATCTAAAAGCAGGCACAAAAGTCTGCTTTGCTTCTCCTCTTTAGCCGACTTGTTCAAATTAGGAATATCTGGAGTATTACTCGGTTTTCATGGATCTGTTTTTATTCAATAATATTGTGAACATATAAAATATTGACGAAATGTTTTTCGAAATGCTAATTCTGTAGATATATTTTGTTTGTAATTTTTAATTGTTTTGTAATATTTTTGTTTGTTTGACGAAATGCATTGTAGTGATGTTATACCTTTACGAATTTTATTACTTCTGTTAGATCCCTATTATTTGGTTCACTGTTGTTTTTAAATATGTACATTTTACTGCATCAAATATTTGACAAAATGTATTCGGGTGGTATTGCTAAAATGTGGTGTCGTACTGTAACAATTTAAAATTAATAAAATACTATAATTTCGCAATGAAACTCAATGTTTATTCATCATATCCAATAAGGTTGGATGCATTCATTGGCGTGCATGTGTGTAATTAAGTGGAAGGATCACCCTCTTAACCACAATGTTTAAGATTGTGTCCGCCTAGTTGAAGGTAGAATTCTAGATGTTTGACACAATTATTTTCAAGCGAGCATAGCGATAGCGTTACGGTTGTACTCTTTATATATTTGTTTGTTTGTTTGTTTATTTGTTTGTTTGATTGATTGTTTGTTTGTTTGGCCTGGTCTGGACTTCACAGATAGGTCACACCAATGAACCAATCGATCTAAAATATTGCACGCAAAGTGAAAATTTGAACCAAATCCGATCCCGATGAAATTTTTTACGGTCATTGGGATGACCGTAAGACCGTGATACCGTGAGACAATCATTGCCGTGATTGTCTCATACATTTTGAAAATGTCGTCAAAAGTGACCCCGGCAAGGTTTATTGACATTTTACTATTTCTTTGAAATATCTGATAAAATTTGTTTTATTTAATTTAAAAATTGTGCCAAGTGATAACCCTAAGTTTGTCTTTTACCTAGCTAATGATTAAAATTGAGATAAAATGGTTCACGGGTTTGGTCTCTAATCGTATCTAAAATTCAGTTTCGAGTAGTTTTGTTGAATTACCGGCGCCTAATTAACAATGCAATAAGCAAAAATGAAAAAGTGCTACTAATATAAAATCAGACTGATCATGTGAACATCCTATCAAAGTTACACCCACTTATGAAACAATTTTTCTCTCTCAATTGGATAAAACGGCGGAGGGCTTGCACCATCTTATGGAGTCACGAAGAATTAGACATTTTTAGGGGCATTTTTCTTGGCAAGCTTTAGAGGTACAGGTTTGAATTTTTTATATGTTGTAGCAGCCAATATATTATATACCTAATTACATATATATACACACATTATATGACATTATATAATATACGAGTACTAAACATGATATTTTTATAGTTTTGTTTCAATTAATTAATTACCTAGTGAACATAGTTTTTTTGACACATTTTGGTTGGATAAAAAATTTATTAAAACAATTAATAATATATCTATATCTATTCATATCTATTAATATATCTATTTATATATATCTATCTTGAAGTTTATGCTGTAATGAAGTAACACAAAAATTCAGCTCTCTATCTATTATAGTTTAAGAAATATATGTTCCTAAACCTATAAATGACAGTTAGAATAAACTTGAAAATAAAATATAAGTATTTTTTTTAGGTAGTCCAAAAAATTATATTTTCCCATTTTTTGGAAATTGAATGGTACAAAAGTTAAATATTATCTGCAATGAATATTTACTTCTAGAACGTTTTCCCACTTGTTTATTTGTCTGTATTTATGTAGTTGCAGGTAGCTCTGACCCTGCCAGCTCGGGTCAAGGGTCAACATTGCGACGTCACCAATGCAAGAGATGTCTCAAGACATACAAGAATCACACGCACTTCTCCTTCCACATTAACCAGGAATGCGGGAAGAAACCAGGACTTTCGTGCACGTTTTGTGATCGCTACTGCACATTTCGCAAACATGATTTGTTAAAACATATTCGAAAAGTGCATAAAATGTAATCGATATTGAAATATTGTTTTTATCTCCCTTTATTACGTCCCATTGTTCCCATTCACCCAAAACAAATGTGTTATTTTCTTATTTCTAACTTTTGTTCTTTGAAACCAAAATTATATAATTGACAGAAAAATGCAAAATATTTCCAAACATTTCGAAACCATTGTAATTAAAATTCAAAATATATCATTTGCTAAATTAACAGATCTATTTGAAAATTTTAGCCCAGGGTGCGAATTGTTCAATTTTCAGAGGGGGGGGGATAGGAAAAATTAAAATTCCGAGTATAGGTATGTTGAGAAATATAGCAAAGGCGAAAAATACGATTGCTCACGAACACAAGAGATTTTTTCAGTACCATGCAGGTCCGGGGTGCATAGCCCCGGGAAATTTTGAATTTCAAGATTAAATTTGGTGCATTTCTAAGCGATTTGTACACTATTTTTTGTCATTTGTCTTGATGTCATCACGACAAATGGCATTATAAAAGAGGATTTGCTTTTAATTTAAAAGGGAAATCAAAAGTGGTGGGCAAGCAAAATAAATCTTGGAATTAATTGAGCGAGCGAAGCGAGCGTCTCCTATTGGCTCTTTTGGCACGGACCTCTGTTTTTTTTTGTTTTTTTTTGTATTTTTTTTTGTTTTTGTTTTTGTCTGTTAATAGCCGATACACAGGTCGCACCGTTTCACCTATCGATCTAAAATTTTGCACACATGTAAAACCAACCTTCTCTGTTTGCAGACCCAATTTTTTTTTAAATCGATTTATTGGTTAAAATTTAAATAAATATCTCCTGATAGGCTGAAAAAATAAAACGGTCTTCCATAATTCTGATCAAATTCATATTTTGGCTATACAGGTCAGAGTTTTTCTTCGATCGAGCTGAAATTTTGCACACATGTAAACCCACCCTTAAATATTTGCAGGCCCTAATTATATTTGAAATCCATTCATTGGTTAAAATTTAAATAAATGTCTCCTGATAGGCTGAAAATGAAAACGGTCTTCGATAATTCTGATCAATCTCATATTTTGCATGATCATTAAGACCAACATTGTCTCTTCTTTTACAAAATGTCATCCCAATCAGTTAAGAACGTATGAACTTATTGACATTTTTTATATCTGTCAGTAATGAAGTATCGAAAGTAATGTTTTCCAGTGCCACTTGAATTGAATCTGATTTGCTATATTTACCAGGGTGCTTAGATGCTATTTTCAAGTTTCGATGAAAAGCATAATATACTTTTTTATTGATTGAGTGATCATATTTCAATTAAATATGGATGTGTATGTTTTCTTTGCGTTATGTACGCATTTCCGGTTCGAGAATTTGCACGTACCCGTGCTCGCTCATCAACGCGTTACACTGAGCGTTTTCCTAGTAAATTTCTTATCAAATACAGCTTATTTGCTACTAAGGCAATTTGACAATTGTTTTATGTGACAATTTATTTTTATAATTTTAGATTTATTTAAGAAAAAAGTAGGTAATTATTGTTTTGTTGATTAAAAGTCAACCATTTTACAGAGGGGGGGAAAACTCTATCCCCCCTGGGATGCTTTATTGGGAAACAGAGCCGGGGATGAGAAAACCAGAGGGGGGGGGGGGGGAAATCCCCCCCATCAATTCGCACCCTGTTTTAGCCTATACTTTTGCTACATTATTGTAAATTTGTAAGAAGTGGATTATAAAAACAATGTAGTCATTAGTTTTCCTGTTGATTTTGAAATTATTGATAATTTTTAATCTTCTGGTAGGTAGGTATGGGCATAAATCATAATTTAAGATTTCTTTTTAATTTTTCTAAATTTTGTTTTCATATTTTATTTGTTTGTTTGCTTATAAGAAAGTATCGAGAAATTAGTTCGAGAATAGTTCGTGAAAAGTCTTAAGAGATTTATTTGATTAATATATAATTCCTATAAGGTCGCGTCACTTTCCTTCAGTCTGAGTCTGAGCTTTGGCTTGAGCAGCTTGAGCTACAACGTCCCAGTCCAGTGGCTCTAGCGGCTAAAACCTAGTTGCTACTTTCGCCGCCAGAGTGCAGCTGTTCTCGGACAGCCAGCAGATTGTAGGTCGTCAGATGCCAGTAAAGCGTGAGAACAGCTTTTGCCAGATCTCGTCTCGGTAACTTTCCAAGTACAGTTCCACAATTCAACAATGCAATGATGGCCACTCCAGATATTAAAAAGCTCTGCCCCATACAAACTGTACGGTTAGCTTGTACATTTAAATTAACTGATTGTAAATTTAATTAAACTGAAGGTTTTTCGTGTCCTCACAAATATAATATTTTGTTTCCAAAATTAATGATATTTTTTTTTATCTACGTACGCACAAAGCATACACAAGAGAACAATTTATTATTAAGAAGAGAGTGCACTGAGTATTTCTTCAGTTACGGAGTAAAACTGGTAAGTTTATTTTGTAAAATTTATTTGCTTTTAAATTTACTAAAATTAACGAAACATTTTAAAATTTATTAATTGAGTACCCATGTATGTAAATAAATATTACATACTCAGTGTACTAGTGATTAAGATTTTTTATATCCCGTTATAAATTGTGAAGTTGCATTTTTGAGAAACCGAGGAAAATTTAGCAGTGCGTCATTAAACCTCGTTTCTGGTAGAAAATGGTGGCTACGTCATCGATTGCATGCCTACCAACGTTCCGTAAGTGTCATATTTTAACAATTATTATAAATATGTAAAACACGAACGTATTTTTGGTGTGGATGTTCTGTATACAATCGAAGGATATAATTTTATTGTTCATGTTCCATTCTCGATTGACTAAACGACCAAATTGACGACAAGAAAATAATTTGTATCTGGAGGTAAATTTATTTTTGTATGTTGGTGCGGGCAAATGCACGTAACTACATTCATTCACCACTGTTGTTGCTTACTTGTTGCTATTAGATTTATTTTCGAGAACTGTGTTTACAATGTCAGACAGCTGCTTGACACTTCTAATTTTGTCAAAATTACGATTTGTATATTGATATTAACCGAAAGTGGAGTTATTTAAATATATTTAACATTATGCAGTTTCTTAATTTATGGATATTCACTACTAAAAAGAAAACTAGAAGTTATTTGTGGACTAATAAAACTATGAGTGAGTGGGATCGTCATCTTGTTTTTACGTGCAGAACCAATTTATTTCTGCTTTATTTTGTGGTTGGTTATCTAGCTCATTGCTGAAGGATATAGTAGTGAAGTACGTAGAAGATAACATATCCTTTTTAGGGTTGTTTCAACCACAATGTGAACTTCGAGTATAGTCAATAATGTGCCTTGTGTCATCGCTAGGTAAGGTTGTTCTAATGCTGTCCATACCTTTAACCCTAAAACTTTGGATCATTGAACCTCTCTATGACTGAAAGAAGCAGCCTATGGATAATTTACAAGTATTATTAAAGATCGTTAGGTATAACTATTATCTACCTACTTGATCATTCACAGTAGGTGTACATTTAATTTGTTTAAAGAAGATTATCTGACCTGGGAAATGTATGGTCTAGTATAAATTGTTTGTGTTGGTCAGGGTTGGGATTCTATAACTGCAAAGTGGTAGCAATTTCGTTAGCAATGAGATTTTGCCATAAGGTTTAGCCTTTATACAGGTTGCTGTGCCGCCAGCAGTCGAAAATAGATGTAGAATCGCAACCCATAGGGTATTTATATTTCCTTGTCGCCTCGGATCAATTGATACGGCGTCATTACCATTAAATAGATAGCACTCCAGTGTGCAGTGAAACAAGTGAAACAAGATGGAATCGTCAATACCTTGTCATACACTAGAAAGTGAGGTCTTTCGCCGCACAACATGCTAATTCTTGTTGAGTATTATCTGTACCTACTACCTACTTTAAATGCGTTATTGTCCAATCATCGAGATTGGGGAGAAACTGGATAGCCCTCCTAGCAGGATGATCTATTTTGTTTTGTGGGGTGACCTTTTTTCTGTGATTGTTCATGTGCTGTGTGTTTTTTTGTGTACAACTTCACTCAATTTTAACAAACTAGAATATCTAACTCGGGGTCTTTCTAAATATTTGTGATCTCGTTTTGACCGAATTCATTTTGGCGTCATGCAGTCTTAACAGCAGTGAAATGAATTAGTTCATTACGAGATAAAAAAGGGAGTCTCTGGAAGTCCATTTTAATTATTCTTGAAATTAGCTCAAATGGAAATTGATAGAGCAACTAAAAAATTACAATAGTGTGCAGCACAAAACTGATAAAAAGGACTTCCAGCCTTCTACTTCTGATGTACTACATGTTCCTCTTGTTATTGAAGAGTGCGTAAATTTTGAAGGAGGTTACCTACTAACAACAATGGATTATTAATAATAATGTGTACCACCAGACTGAAGTGCTAACTAACCGTGAACTGTCCATTATTATTCATATTTCAATAATTTTGCTATGTGTGTCGCTTTATTATTGTTTGTATTTTGTGTGTAGTTTTTTATATGGGATCGTGTGACAAACTTGTGATATGGGGCTTATGACTCCCACTACCAGAAAGGAATTTGAAAATCTATAATAAACTGTGATTTTCTCAGGTTCTGTGAACAAAACGAGCGACACTGGCGCTGATCAAGAAGTGACAGCACATCATCATTGTGAACAACATCAAGGAAACCCACGACATGTTTGTCATCAATGCGGTTCAAGCTATTCAGCTTTGAGAAATCTGCAAAGACATTTGCAGTTTGAATGCGGCAAAAAGCCGAAATTTAAGTGCAAGATTTGTGTTTTTCAGACAAAGCGTCGAGAGGGTTTAACCAGACATGTCAAACAAGTTCATCGTAAAGTCTACAAATAATGAAACATGGAATAAATTGGAATAATTAACTGCATAATTTGTATTGTATGTCCCAAATATCATTCCCTCCTCATGAATTTACAGTAGGTATAGTTTTAAAAATTGACAATCGAGTAATTTTGAGGAGTAAGAAGAGCTGAATTATGTGCAAGTTTGCAAGAAGCCACTGCACTGTGAATCAGTGCATCTAATTTATAGTTAAATAATTGTGTTTTAATTAAAATTGCTATTTTCTGTTTGTAGGTTTTAGCTCTCTCCTGATTGCAGATCCTGCCTGGGAGAGAAAATCAGCATTTTGTGAGTACATTCTAGATTTTGTACTAGGAAAACGCTCTGTGTAATGCGTTGATAAGCAAGCGAGCCTTCGTATTGCATGCGAATTGATATGCGGTTTCAAGTTTCTGCTCTATAGTCCTTGAAACTAAAGATTCAAGAGAGCAGTGATAAAATATCTGAAAATTCTTGGCATCTAAATTTGCAAATATTTCAAGATTATAACATAAAATGTCCTTAAAAATGACAATAGCTTTTGAAGATAATGACAGACTAGTGTGGAAATTGGCAAAAAAAATATAGGTACCTAAAAAATGTTGGTCCCAATGACCATACAATGTTTTAAGTTATTAAGTCAAATAGTTCCAGTTTAAATTTAAAAAATGTCAGGATACTGTTCAAAAACTCTCTCAGGACCACTCAAATGTACAATTATTGTTTATAGAATGCTACTGCAGGCAAAAACACACAAAGAAAACCAACGAACACACAGAGCATGTGCCCAAATATTGTGAATGCACACTTACAATCACATTTATCATACTATTTGGTCCCATTTCCTATTATGCACGCACATCGATCAAATTCTGCAAGCAAACAATTCTGAACTGCGAACCAAGATGTGTAGCTTACAAAGAAATGTCTAGTGTTGTATCTTAATGGGAATCATGCTTGGTTGGTTCAATTTATTAGTTCTATAAACTAGCCTGAATCTGATTTCAGTAACTTGTTCTACAAACTTGATGGATAGAAGAGCGACATTCCGTCGGATTGAAGATGGCACGAACTCTTCACAAAGATACGCATGTCCGCGTTGCTGTCGCAACTACTCTCTCAAAGGCAACTTGACGAAGCACATGCAGCTTGAGTGTGGCGTAGAACGACGGTTCCAATGTCCGCAGTGTCCACACAAATCGAAGCGGAAAGTCCATCTTCTCCTGCACATGAAGACACATCTGTAGCTTTAATACAATAAACTTGAGAATATCGACATCGATTGTTATTAAATAATAAATGTCTCAATCGAGTTCTGTGTCTGTGTTTCATGTTACAAGAACAATTGAAAATGTCCCTTGAAATCGTTTTTATTCTTCTAACAATTACATTTTCTATTTACTTACATTAATTCACCAGGTCCCGGATTCACAAAGCTTTTCCCTTGAGGCGAGTATGACCTCAATCATATTTTATCTTTTTTTTTCAGGAAGCTCTACAATACACCACCTCCTTCCCAATGTGTTCGGTGATCTGGTCAAGCAAAGAGAAGTGCAACAAGCTGCTAGTGAAAAGAGACATTTCTGTACCTCATGTGGTCGAAGTTATTCGTTGAAAGGAAATTTGACTAAACATATTCAGTTTGAATGTGGCAAAGAGCCAAAGTTTCAATGTCCATTTTGTCCGCATCGAACGAAACGGGCTCAAAATCTTCATAGTCACATTAGAACGCATTATGATAAATCAAACTATCGTAAATAAATCTGTTACTAGGCTTTTAATGTGTGTTTCATTTAATATTACATGACAATAGGTAATATTATTTTATTGTATCTTCATTTCTTATTTTCTGCTGTATTTAATCTTGATTAGGGACAGGTGAATGATAATTGGAGTGGGCACAATCTCCGTTTCTCCGTGCAATATATTTTTCTTAGAATGTCTATTTTTATTTTTACAGGCTCTAAAACATTTGCGATCAACTCTGGATTCAATCAAGACTCGGCACAGCGTGTTTTATCGACTACGAAGAATGTGCCTACGCCATTAGGTCACCCTTGCCCCCGCTGTGGCCAGCGCTATTCATGCAAGGGCAACCTGAATAAACACGTTCAGTTCGAATGCGGAGTGGAACCACAGTTTCATTGTCCGTTCTGCTCTCATCGTTCTAAACGCAAACAGCATCTCATGTGCCACATAAAAGCCAAACATAATCTTAGAAAATCTAAACCTTCTATTTGACTTATTTGATAATGAAATTATGAAGCTAAAATCCTAACTTTGCTCAAGAATTTGTCCGCTGAATGAATCAATGGGACGATAATAAAACTAAACTAAACTGCTTTTCACTTTACTATTAGGTAGGTGCCTTCTTATTTTTTCATCTTTTGGCTCTGAAAGTTTTGTATACATACGTAAGTTATTTTGTAATTTCATTGTGGGGTTTCTATATTGCTACCTTGGTGAGAAGGTCTGAATAAGTTTTAACCTCCTTTCAGAGAAGCTGGCTGTATGTAGATATTGTTAAAGGGAGTGACATTATTGTCATGCACTCTTCTACTACACATATCTGCTACCTTGATATTTTATGATTCCTATTGTAGTTGAACTGGACTGGTCAGTGCTGTGACTCCATATTCTTTAACTCGTAATGTAGCAATAATCCTTTCAAAGCTGCAACCCAGGCATTGAAATTATATCTGTTCAAATTGATATGGAATGAAGGACAGAATCTGATTTTAATATTTTTGCTGGCAATCTCAGCCATTCTACAACTTTGCTGACATTTTCTGTACCTTCCTCATTAAATATGTTTGCACATTGTCACACCATAGAGGTCACACATAGGAATACTAACAATATGAAGAATATATTTTCAGTTATTGTATTGACAATGATTTTGATTAAAAACAACAAATTCTGTACTGAGATGCCATGTGCAAGTACCTACCTTTTTGAATTTATCAACTTCAAACCTACCATTTGTGTGCCATGGCCAGATAATAGTTTTGAATAAATATATTATTAATAAGTTATTGACTATAAGATCGAGTGGATAAGTCCTGTACCATTTTTACTGTCTTAGCAGTTAACAAATGTGGTTTTTGTTGTAGCATTGAAAGCTTGCGCTTCGATTGCTAACTTAAGAGACTAAAAACCTACTGGAAGGAATGTAAGTGACTCCTTGCAGTGCAGTAGTATCTTTAGGTCTGTTCGTTTACCCTGCCAAAGGCTACAGCAAACTGCCACAAGCTACAGAGGAAGGATCTAGTTGGATGATGTGTGCTTGTGGCAGTTTGCTGTAGCTTTTGGCAGGGTAAACGAACAGACCTTTTGCCATGATATTAGGTAGCCATTTTTTAGACACAGGTATTGGAAATGGAAATGCAAACATTGACAAATGATTTCCATTGTTTATTTAAACAATACGTTTGAAAGTGTATATTATAGGTCTGAGTATTACTAGAGAATCATTCAATGACTTCAAAATAAATCTTTTATACTTGCATATTTAGACATATAAATAAATGTATTAAACACATGAGATTATGAGATTATTAGATCATTATTATACTCACATTTTTTATTTAATTTCCATGCAACTTTTTTTATTCGCTATGTTTGTTTGTTGTCCGTGTGTAACTTTATTTTTTTTGTAAAATTAGTCATGTTTAAAAGTGTTGCACGGTTTTAATTAGTCCCTCAAGAGCATTGCGCACGTAGTTGTTTGATGGAATACGAATTTGACTTGAATTTTATCTTTACGTCACCAACATCAAATAATACATTACAAAGGCCCAAAGCAATGATATTTTAATATAGTATTTGTTTCAGGTTGTCGTAACTCGTGGCCTCGTGTGATGAAAGCAATTCGTTACATGTCGTACCAACCAAACGTCCGTTACTACTGTCCTAATTGCAATCGGAGTTATTCGCGGAAAGATAACTTAACGGCACACAGAAAGTTTGAGTGTGGGAAGGAGCCTCAATTCCAGTGTCCATCCTGTCCATTACGGACTTCCCTCAAATCGAATTTGACAAAGCATATCAAATTGAAACACAGTCTCATAATTATGTAAAATATAATTATTATTTTTCATTAATGTCTTGTGAACAATCTGTACCTGCTGCTAACTCTACCAAAGTGTTAATAAAATCAACATCTTTATCAACATCTAACACTTTATCTCTTCATTCCATTTTTTAAAAATACCTGCCTACTATGTGTATGCTATCTCTGTTAGCGTCTGCATCATGATGTACCTACCTATTTTAATGACTTTTCTAATATTTGTTTCTAATTGTTCAAGGTAACGTATTTGAAGAGTGTCCAATTATTCTCCCTCCACATGATACGATGTCATCATCACGATACCAATGTCCGAAATGTCTACGACTCTACAAACATTTACAAAGTCTGGTATGGCACAAAGCTCACGAATGTGGCAAGAGGAGGGACTATCGCTGTTCCGAATGCAATCGAACTTACTCGCACAAGGGGAGTCTCTTGCATCACTTACGGAAGGAGTGTGGCGTGGTACCGAGTTTCAAGTGTCCACATTGTGAATTCAAAACGAAGCGGAAGGCAGACGTCACGCGACATGTGAAGACTAAACATAGCAAGAAGTATGTAGGGTCAAATGTAAAGAGTCTTTATGTCACATCGTCATACTTCTGAGATAATGGACTAAGAAATTTTGATGAGTTTGTTGTGGTGTGTCGTTTTGAAATAGGTACCTAATTTCTAATAATAAATGCTGGTTTTCGGAAGTGAAAAAAAAAATATTTTTTGTTTTATTTTTAAAAGTAAATACATTTTAAACATGTGGAAAAGCAGTATTTTTGGAAAACATAATTTGTATTGACTATTGATATTATTCTCATTTAATTTTGTTTATTACATTACAAAGTGAGATTATGGTGAAAAGTTACGGGAATACTTCCGGAAAGCTTAAAACGGAAGACAATATTGTTTTACAATTAAGAGGAAACGAACGGGATGCTCCATGTAAAACGGGTTGTGCTAACTTTTCCTTCTAGGATTGAATCTTGAGTACCAGAAGGTATTATTTATCCTTGAAACGTTAAATATGAGTCTCTTTTGAAGAAATTGTTTTTATTTTCTTGTGTACTTACCAGAGATCGTTATGGACTCCAGTTTTCCGATATATTTTTTCAGTGAGATTGAACTCTGCACATATGATTTAAAAATATATATAATAGTGAAGAAAACTTAAAAATGTCACTTTCATCAGCTGTCCAGTTGATATTATGTCTATCATAATCATGAGCTTATGTCTTCTCACACTGGTTATGTAAACAATCAGTGGACGAGGGTTCTTTTCATGTAAGGAAGTGGACTGTTTGTCTTTTTAGGTGGACTTGGGGACTTTACAATGTAAAGTTGAGAATCAATAGAATTCATAAGGCAAAATGATGAACTTGGAGGTTTTTAAATTAACAGACAGTTGGAAAGAAATACATTGAGGTCCGTGAAGTTAGCACCGCCCATTAACGCACTAATTATCTCATGTGTGGGATGAATTAGTGCACAATTAGTGCGTTCGATCGGCACTAATTTTATAATTAGTGCGTCATCCGTTTCCGAGAAAAACGCACTTTACTTTGGGCGGTGCCAACTTCACGCAGCACCGCCCATTGACGCACTAGTTTTCAAACCCCCACAGGCAATTAGTGCACAATTAGTGCGTTCGATCCCCCCCATTCCCATAATTAGTGCACACTTACTTTTCGAGTTATTCGTGAATAACCGTGGGCGGTGCAGCACCGCCCATTGAAAATTTCAAGGTTTTCAGCACAGGTTTTCAGCACGGATCGAACGCACTAATTGTGCACTAATTGCCTGTGTGGGTTTGAAAATTAGTGCGTCAATGGGCGGTGCTGCGTGAAGTTGGCACCGCCCATAGTAAAGTGTGTTTTTCTCGGAAACGGATGACGCACTAATTATAAAATTAGTGCCGATCGAACGCACTAATTGTGCACTAATTCATCCCACACATGAGATAATTAGTGCGTTAATGGGCGGTGCTAACTTCACGGACCTAATACATTGCAATTCAGTTGGAGGAATTCTAACTCAAAACCCACAAGAAATACATTGCAATTTTTTCCAATTAGCCCCTTTAGTTTGGTATAAATGTTTGATGTTTTTCTTGAGATGGCTTCCATGGATAAACACACTGGGACTAGAACATGTTTTAGAAACCCTGTATTTTTTCATATTGTGTCTATTTCTGTAGCAATTTGTTATTTTTTATTACTTTCACAAAAGTTTTCCTTCTGTGTATAGTTCAGTAAGATATTGAATTTATTAAAGTGCCAAAGGTTTATGATGATTCACTTCTTCTGAATGCATCGATGAGGATTTGTTGCTGATTATGCACTTGATCTTAGGTTACATCTTTAATCTGGTCTTTGCTATTCATGAAATACTCAGTTTTATTGGCAGTCTTACTGCTTACTTATTATTGGTCTCTTCATCTTCTTCTTGTATTTTTAATTTCTAAATGAATTGTAATTTGTGCTAGTACAATTTATTTTATTTTCTCCATCACTAGATTAGATAAACAGTATTTTATACTACTAAGCAGAAGCGGGCATGCTCAATATGCTAAGCTGATTTAGGGCCGGTCTTTCAATGCCTTGCTAACTTTTATATAGTCAATTTGGACTATATTGCCATGGCAATAACCAATGCTGGTAACCCAACGGCTGGTGTAATGGATACCTCGGTTCTCGTCAGATCACCGAGGTTAAGCAACATCGAGCGGGGTCAGCTGTTGGATGGGTGACCATTCAACTCTGTCCTGCCAGTTGCTGCCGTTGGGCCAGAGAGACTGGGGTGTTTGGGGGTTAGTGTAACGACACCCCTCCACCTCTTATCAGTCTCTCGACGGGCATTACACCGTCCTTGGGATGGGACGTTAAATACCAGCAGAGCGCAGGGAGCTAACTACTCACTCGCTTAACATCCCTAAGTTACGAATCCTCAACCAACTTCACCTCCTATATAATGGCGCATCGTCAATGGAGTAGAGTTGTTGAGGCGGCAGTAGGACTACCAGTCCTGTAACGCCATTAAAAAAAAAAAAAAAAAAAAAAAAAAACCAATGACATTCCTAGAATGACCGCTAACTAACTGTTAAGAGCTAATTGAGACTTAAGCAGAGTATTGAAAGACCGGGCCTTAGTCAATTACTCTCAGTAATAAGGGCTTTATTTATGTTAATTTAATTTGATATGTTAGGAGTGTGAAACATTTTGTGAAACATTACAAATGACAACTTTCTTGTCACGTGACAATTTTCTCATCTCAATGTTATTCACAGCCTTCTATGGCGAGATGAGAAGCTTGTCACCGTGACAAGAAAGTTCTCCTTTGATGTGATCGCGCCCCAGTGCACATCCTGTGAAAAACTTACTACTTGACAGCTAACACAGAAGCAGATGTATGTGAGCTGGGGGCTAGTAGGAGTAGGGTGTCCATTCGTCCCGATTTTGCCGGGACAGTCCCGTTTTCTAGCAACCTGTTCCGCTGTCCCCACGACCATCAAGCGGGATGCCTTTTGTCCCGATTTTTACATGTTACCGTGTTTTCGTAAATTCATAATTTGCCGCACGGCGCATAGTCTGCTGTGCCTCTGTGAACAGTTTGTTCACAGCCGTCTCGAGTCTCGACAGCCACTGTCCACTTGACTGACAGCCAGCTGACTTTGTTCAATTGGCTTTGACTGTTATGGACATCAGGGTTGCCAGATTAAGCGGCTTGACCCTACCATATCGCGACCAACTTTTTGTTGTTGTCGCCGATCGCCGATTTGGGCGACTTTGCAATATCCTTCCATAAAGCAAATTTTTGAGAATATACGGAAACTAATACTTTGAAACATAATTTCTATAATTGTGAACTAGCAATTTTAGGTGATCTAAATCGCTGAAAATTCAAGTCCAAAACGCAGAGAAATGGCTCTATTTCATTTCCCGGGCCTGCGCGGCCCGGACCCGCGTGTTGCTGGGGGGCCCTCCGTCCAGAACCCCCATTGTAACCCAAAACTGTCCCGATTTTCCAATTTCTAAATATGGACACCCTAAGTAGGAGGCTGAATGATCTATTCTGATAGATTGTTAACCGTCAGGGAAGTTTTCAACTATTCTTCGTTAAGCAGTAATATCTTATTATTTACTTGTATTTTCATCTATGAACCTATGTAAAAAAATTATATTATTTAACTATTAAACAAGGAAGAGTCTCAATCTTTCTTGGATTTTCTTTTGAGTATGATGAAATTATTGTACTAGTTCTTCTATAGCAAAATGCTAGTTACCTTTGTGCCATTTATTGTAAATGTAAGCTGTTGTAAATAAAACTATCAATTACACATATAAATTTTTTAACAAACTGGCAATTAATGGGGTGTATTAACAAGGAGTTGTAGTAGAATCAATGAAGTGTTCATTATCATGAATGAAATGATAACAGAAAATGTAATTTTCATTCTTATAATAATGATATGTTATTTTGTTTCAGGTGACTTTAGCTTTCTGCTACCTTGTATGATTCCCAAACGGCCCGGCTTTACGTGTACGACGTGCGGCAAATCTTATGTTCATAATTTCATTTTAAACCGTCATATTAGATATGAATGTGGTAAAGATCCACAGTTTCAGTGTCCTCATTGTCCGTATCGTTCTAAACAGAAAGTTACTTTGAAAAATCATATTAGTTGTAAACATAGAGATGTCGAATCAGTACTGGTTTTAAGCAGTTACTCGCCGATGCCAACGTAATAAATTAAATAGTGATCCTTGGAGATTTATTTCGACACAAAGTCAAGCATTTTGGAGTTCTACATTGTATTGAACATTTTTTGAACACCTATAATGTATGGATTGGAATTAGATAACAATAATAAACCAAACGTTTAACTATAGGACTAGATAACAGTAGATTCTGGCTAAAGAAAATAGTTAAATGGCTTTGAAATTTTGTTTACAAGGTGGTACTTTATGCAGTGGGTTCACATTAGGTACCTAATTAATAATTGATTAATTCGCAAATATTGATTTGCGTAACCCGAACCCGAAGTTACCCGAAGGATCTGGGTTCAAATCCCAGTGGGAGCGAGAAGAGTGGGGGGGTCGTTTTTATTTAGCACAATTCTTCCTCTGCTTTATATATTCCTGATGGGCAACTGTTAAAGAGTGGGGGGGTCGTTTTTATTTAGCACAATTCTTCCTCTGCTTTATATATTCCTGATGGGCAACTGTTAACCCTTAGGGGACCCCTTCACCCTAAGCGGGGAGTGGGCCGCACACCCCTAATACTGGCCCTGTATCAATTAATTAGGTATTGAATTGATGTGACAGTGTCCAAATGATCATTTTATTGTCCAGTTCTGATATTAATTTTCGATTGATGTTATGCAGTAGTCAGAAGGTATTCAGGCTTTTAGGTAACTATTACTTGATTCATCCATTGTGACATTAATATGAGAATCAAAATCTTTTTCTATTGTTTGGAAGGAATGTTGTCAAATGTTAATAAAGCAGTATTTATTTCATATATGAAAGACGTGAAGTGTAAATGATGCATCGATCGATCTGCAATAGAGATTGATGGGGAGTGATGTCAGATGTGTGATATTCTTAGTATAGGGACACTTTATATTTCAGCCGACTTGTATCGGCCTTCCTCAGGTTATGTTGAACTGTTTGGTAAACTATTTTTCTCAGATTCAATTCATGGGAATGGTTTTATTTAGGATGTGTTATTTAAGTTCTTAATAATCATTTTTGTTACTTATGAATAAGGTTGATTCTATGAACAGAAAATTAGTTTGAAATTATCAAATAAATTAATAATATTGGGGTGGACTACTGATCAGAGGTTGTTTTTGTAGTAGATCCATTCCTGTGATTTAATTTATATTAATTATTCATAACTACCTACTAATAGTTATTTAAATTTTTAGTACCTACTATTCAATTAATTGTTGAATGGATCGAATCTATGAAACCACTCAAATTAAAACTATTTACAATGCAATACTATTTTTGTCTCTGGAGTTATCATTACTTAAACACTTCTATTAAAAATCTTCCTAATTATGTTGTATGATTTCTATTGCTATAATTTTGCTTACTATATGTTCACAAGTATTGGTGGTTTTATATGAACAATAACAACATCACTAATGCACACATTAAACATTTTTTCCTCCGTTTACACTGATGTCTGCACAAAACTTATCTGACAATGCTCGAGTCTAATATTTGTATCATTTACTTTCAGTATCAACTTTGAGGATGCTTGGCGAACGTAGATCGATGTGTCGACGACACATCTGTAACCAATGTAACAAAAGTTATTCTCTCCGGAAGAACATGCTGCGACACATGCGGCACGAATGTGGCAGGATGCCCCCACATACGTGCCCTTACTGTGCCCACCGATCGATGCGAATTAGTGATCTGAATCGACATATTGTTCGAAGACATAGTGATTTGATAGATATTAGTACTCATTTCAATGACTAGGTACACTGAAACCAATAAAAAACGGTACTTTGCACAAAACTGATTGGCTGCTGGTCAGGTTCCTTGACAATAAATCCTTGTTATTATCAATGAAATCAGAGCTCACTACTAGATTGAGCACAGACTTCATGGGATGTTGCCATCAAACCTTTATCAGACAATACTTGTCTTTCAAGGTACCGTTTATTATTTGTTCAAGTGTACTTGTTTGTATTAAATTTGTAATTTTGTATTTGTTTTTTACTTTGCTTTAGTGTGGTAACATAGCCAGTGGCTAGGATTAGTTTGTTACTTTTAAAAACTGATTGTTGGCAGAGTGACAGTTTTGGATGCAAAATGGGATTTTTACATTAGTATGCAGTCTAATCAAATTATGTTTCTTTTACAATAGAGCTATACTGACATACCAAACTTAAAGCCCCTAACCGACATGAAACCTGTTTCAAGCAAATTGTCAAAACTTGTTTAAAACTCTGCTTTTCTAATGGTTAAATCCACAACTTATACACAATATGCTTGTGGACTTCGTGCATTCTTTAAGAGCTCAGGTAGAAAATAATAATGCTCAATCCGATGATTCCTAATAATAATAACAACTTGATTATTTATTATTATTATTATTATGTGTCTTTATTTGCATTGAAATTAAAATTAGTATTAAATTAGTATTAGATTAGTATTAGTATTTAAAAAAATTTCAGTTGGGTGCTCTATGGTTCGTACAACAGCAGTATAAGAGATACAAGGTTGTTGAAAACTCTGTGATTTAAAAAAGTGTAATGCTAATATTTTTGAAAATTTTTTAAAACGCTGTTATTGTGTATTTGTTACCAGTAAATAATTCAAAGTAACTACTAACTAATCTGTTTTAACACTTAATCAAACTCTTTCCAAGAAAATATATTGTATAATTTTAACTGAAGTTATGTCTCTTCATTTACAAGTATGATTTATTTCAGGGAGCTCCGGTGTTATGTGGGTTCATCATGACGAACTGTTAAATTCCAACGCAAGACAGTTTGCCTGTGAAAACTGTGGGCTAAGCTACATGAAGAAATGCAGTCTGCAACGACACCAAACCTACGAGTGCGGAAGAGATCCGAAGTTTCAGTGTCCTTATTGTTCCAAGAAGTCAAAACTTAAATCGAATATGCGTAAACATATTATGTCCTGCCATGATAAAATGCCATTCAATGTTATTTAGTTGTAGACCATATCGAGATTTTAGTGCTGCTGTGATAACCAAAAAAATGTATTGTAAAAATTGTATTATTTTTTTTAAATTAAATAAAATGTTCTAATAAAATTCTTCATATCAAACTTTTTAAGATAGTATGGAAGTAATAATGTTTTCCTATAATATTAAATTTGAGATCAGAAGTCTTTTTGATGTACAGAAGTCAGGGCTTATCATTTTTTGTATGTCATTATGAAATAAGAAAATGCAAAATTTTGTTCACTCAAATTATGTGAACTATTTTGAGTATTGTAGGGTATTTATTACATATCTTTATATTTAGTTTGTTGTGTTTTTCTCTCTAACAATTCTTCTTCTTCTTTCAGAATACACTTATTCGCCTGTCGACAATCTCGAAGTTGAAATTGGGGCCCCTCGATATTATTGTCCAGATTGCAACAGCGCATTCAAGCAAGAATCGTACCAACGCCATCACACGAGATATCTGTGTGGCAAAGGACCGCGCTATCAGTGCCCAGTTTGTGAGAAACAATATAAACAGAAGGAGAACTTGAACAATCACGTACAGAACGAATGCGGAAGAGTGAGTCAGTTCAGTTGTCGGAGTTGTCACAGAAGCTTCGGGCAGAAGCGGGCGTTGAATAGTCACCTGAAACATGAGTGTGGGAAGGAACCGACGTTGCAGTGTCCACATTGTCCATATAAGTCTTATAGGAAATCGAATTTAAATCAACATATGAGGAGAAAACATTTATAAGAGGGCAAATGTATTCTTGTAGGTATATATTTTTTTTTCTTAAATATCTCAATCATGATGATAGAATCAGGATGAAGAAAAGTAAATTTTATTCATCCAATTAGCAGAAAATGCGTTGGTGTACCTAGGTACACGATGAAAATATTTTTTTTTGATGAACACAATTTTCTCAAATATTTTTCATATTTGTTTTGATAAAAAACCTTATAGTACTGAGTGTATAATACCTATGTAAACATGTAATAGCTAAATAGCTAAATAAAGAATACTACTACTAAAAAAATTCAAAGGTTTAACCTTGTACCTTGTAGGTACCTACATATTGAATGCATCATGTTATTTTATTTTTACGGAGATCTTGTACCATTTGTGTTAGGGTATTCCAAATTTTTGTCTAAAAATCTGTGTTCACTTTGTTCACATTATACTTAAAATACGTATTGTTAAATATTTTCTCCATGTAAATATTTTTGTATTTTGTACTTTGAATTGTATTCAAAATAATTTTGTTCGTAGACTATAAAAAAATGCTTTTTCTATAAAGAACGGTTATTGATGAATGGTGATGTATCACTAGATAAATAAAAATGTGTTATTTGTTGAAAGAATTAAACATAATTTACTTTAATTCTTCCCCAAATATTGTGTTAGTTCTACTAGCAATTATACAAAGAAAATGTATTAATTAAATATAAAATCTACATAGTGAATGCCTGCCAGTAACCCAAAATGCAGCTCTTTTTCCTAACTAATACACTTTTTGAATGTATTATTGCATTTTGTATTGTTTGTAGATTTCAATTTACTGTTGAAGGACTTACTTATTCATCTTCATAACATTGTATTCAATTTCTTGTTCCAGTTTCATTGAAGAAATCTTTAACGGACGACCCACGGAAAACTTATGTTACCTGTCAATTTTGCTGCGAGAAATTTGACACGAAGAAGATATTAGCTGATCACATGATGTTCGGTTGTGAAGCCGACTCTCGGTATAAATGTATTGTTTGCAATCGAGTCTTCAAGCGTAAATCCAATCTGATTAAACACACCGCGGAATTATGTGGCAAAGCATTTTATTGTTTACAATGTGAATACTCGACTCCAAGGAAATTTGATCTCACTTTACATGTTAAAAGAATGCATACGAAACCATGTCAACATGTGGCAGTAGTGCAATAAACTTGACCTCTTTATGATGGTTTTATTTTGTAATCTAAAGTTCGTTCACATTAAGAATATTTCTGACGTTTTAGTCGATCACGTCGTTCATTGGTTGTTCACATGAACACTGTCCTGTCAATGGCAAGACTTTCTTCTTTGTATTATTGAAATTGCATAAATTATGTGAAATACACAATTTTTAATAGTAGAAAATATTAGAAAAATTCAATAAAATTGATTTATTTTTATCTACAGTCGCCTTATACATATTTTTTGATTATTGATATTTACGTGTGTAGGAATACAAATGCTCGCTAGACTACAGTAGTACACAGCCGCCATTACGGATCATTATTCTTAACGTGAACGAACTTTATTAGGTAATTTTACATAATTTGATATTAAAGTTTGTAATTTCATAACAATGTAGGTACAGAGTTTTGTGTCTTCCCATTTTTGTTTAATATTACATGAGTTAATTATTTTGGTGTTATAGTTCAAATGTTGACAAATCATTCTCTTGTTGTTTATATATACCTCAATGAACTGTTCATGTAAATGATGTGTCTATTGCAATATAGTGTAGTATGTTTGCTTTAAATTAGGTAGGTAGTATTCTGTCTCTTTTATATTGACTAGCTAAAAATGATTATGTTAGACTATTATGTTCAACTGAAAATGTACAACTATTGTTCTAGGCTCTCTTTGTTCTATTAGATGCGTAGTAGAAGGTAATAGGAAGATGCTTTATTATAACGTAGCTTATAGCTCTCAGTTTTACTTGAAATTTACGAATGTTTTAAAGGTTGCTGGCTTTTTGAAATAAACCAATTTTCAATTTGACTAAATAAATAATTTGCCTAACTCATCATACTGCATACTTCTTACGAAACCACCTTTATACTTTTTTGTCTCGGTTCATCAGATGATAAGCTACTGCTAGCTATTGGTTTCGAAGGCAGTGCTGAAGATTCCCAACAATACGCACCTTTAATTTCCCCCAAATATAAAAACATTCTTTACAATGCTTCGGTGTCATTTTTTGTGAACAAGGTCACGAACTTTAGGTGGGTAATAATATAACGTGTCAAATGCTGTTGTCTTAAAAACGTATTTTTGACAGTCAATTCAATCTGTTTGTATATGTTGCCTACAATGTGACGTTCATTGTAACTGTACTGTACTGTCTTTAATTAAATTCTATATAAAACCTGATAGAATAATTTCGTTGAATTTCAGTGAACATTACAATATTTCTTGATCTAATGAATACATTATTTTCTTTGTTCCAGGAATGGATCCCATCTACTCTTGCATGCCGATAATGGGTGAATTACTCGAGCATTACACACACTCCAGATACGAATGTCCAACCTGTGACAACACTTACAAGCGAAAGTCCCATCTACAAAGTCATATCCGTTACGGCTGTGGCAAAGAACCCCAGTTTCAATGTGTGCTCTGTAATAAGAGATACAGACAAAAAGAAAGTCTTACGAATCATATCAAAAATGCGTGCGGCAAGGATCCGCAATTCCATTGTCCACAATGTTCAAAATCATATAAGCAGAAGAAACATTTAAACAGTCATATTAAACACGAATGTGGCTTAGAGCCTAATTGCCAATGTCCATTTTGTCCTTACGTTAGTTTACAAAAATCTAATCTTACTCAACATATGAAAATAACACATTTTGATAAGTTTGTTTCGTAGGTTGTCATATGAAAGTGAATGAATTCTACTATACTATCAAAGTCTTCACTTAGGTACCATTTGAACCACGAATGTTGAGAATTATGTCAAGTCATACAAACATACTGAACTAAAGGGTTGTTGACATACTATGACATACAATACAATACAATCACAAGTCTGCCGTAAGCGGTTTCTAGACTCGTTATAAGTAGAATAATGTACTGCCACTCTATGTGACCGGCCATTACTTTGTGATGGTAAATTTGATGTTGACATGAACACATGAAAATGTTCAACTGTTTCGAAAAGGGATTTTGGATTTGTGAGAGAACATAAGTCTGGGATCTTGTTGATTTTGTGGGAGTCATTGTTGAATATGTAAATCGTTATTTCTTTACATTTATTTAATCATGATAATTTAAAGTGTTTGTAATGAGGTGTATGTATTTGTGATACTGAAGTCAGATTCTGGAATTGTATCAAACTTCTAATTTGAATGAAGTAAAATGGGTAGTTAAAAAGGGACTGTTAAAATTTCGAATGACAGAGTATACTCATCGAATGCCAGAATATTGCAAGACTGTTGACATTTTGATGAAATGAGAGATTGCTCTTATAATATTGTGATAAATATTCTGGTCTTCCAAGTCGTTACTTCTTGTAATATTTCATAAGGATGGACTTCTTTGACTTCTTAAAAGTCACCATTATACTTGTAAAATTTAGGTCTCTTTTTGTTACACCCAATAATGGATTAAAATTTTTGGTCCTAATTCACATTGATTAAAAACCTTTGTATGTTATAACAACTTTACAATTTGTTAGGTAATAATCAAATCTGTAGTAACTTGCAGAAATAACCAATTCACTATGCACTGTTGAAAGAAAATTAATAAATAATGGCAATTTAATCAATGACGTGATATTTAAAAGTCATGAATTTAAAGATATCTTTCTTACACTTTTGCAACTTCTTAAGAGCATTCACCATTGGTCCATAGTATTTATTGGACATATTATCGTCAAACTCACTTTTGCTATCACCACAATATTCTTATGGTTTTGGTAATAAATAAGACTTGCTTGGGCATTCAGAATTTGTATCTTTGTTGTTTATATACATTTTACAAAATATATTCATCTTCAATATAATTGAGATGGTTTTCATTGTTTGACCTTTAGACTTTCACTATTGAACTTCACTTTGCTGTGGGGACATTGTTGGTTAGTAGATTTTTTGCTGGATTTGAGGACTGCATTGAGCTGTATTGAGGTATGTTGAGGAGGTTTACATAGTTTTGATTATTTTGCATTTAGATTTGAAATCTTTTAGTTTAATTTTTTTGCAAGTAGTTTGATAATTTAATAGTGTAAAACTACTAGATTCTAGATGCCATGTAATCAAAATCCCATCAATTGCTTCCACTAATATTGCTTTTCTTTTTCAGATGACATAGTGAGTATTTTCCGCCGAGAATCGATAACGATACGACGAAGACAAGACACGTTTCAATGTTGTGCTTGCACCAGACAATATTCGCACATGCCAGACCTAATAGAACATCAGAAGAGCGTCTGTTTCAAAGCCGAATTTAGACGTCGTAAAAATAACACCAGTTCGAATTGAGATACCGTACAAAATAAAATGAGTTCCAATAATAATATTTACGCAATCGCATTTTCTGTATCCGTTGCGCTGTTCCTATTGCGAGTTCTGAGATTGTAATAACAGTTTTCAATCAGGGAAATAATTAAAATTGAATTAATTATTAAATATTTATAATGGCCCATTTTTTCCAACAGCGTAAACTCAAACTTTCATTTTCCCTTTTCTCAGTGATATCCTGTATTTTTCAGAAAATATTCTCAGTTTATTTGAATCCTCAATTTAATATAATTTATTTAATTTAAATTCTGTTTAATTTGAATAA
Organism: Leuctra nigra; assembly: GCA_934045905.1. Lineage (NCBI taxonomy): Eukaryota > Metazoa > Arthropoda > Insecta > Plecoptera > Leuctridae > Leuctra > Leuctra nigra. The sequence continues at coordinate 7,874,947 of OW203768.1, forward strand.
TTTTTTTTCGTTCAAGCTACTGATTTGCTCTCCGGCAGCGTCCGTAAATTTTGAGACTGACTAATTGTTGAGGATGGACTATATGTTAAAAGTTTTGGAGAATTAATAACTCTTTGTGCAATGTTGATTATTTTTTTGAAACGTTAGCTCTCCTAGAAGTTATGAGCGGTTATATTTTTCATAAAAGTTGCATATTATGCAGAATTTCAATATCAGTGAAATTATGAACTTAGAATACACTCATTACTTTTGGAAATCAACATTTTAAAAAAATTTAACAATGCACAAAGAGTAATATTTCATACTGTACAAATTGTTCGCTCAGACATTTTGTCTATCTTCAGCGCTTCGGTCACAATCTCAAAATTGGCGGATTCGACGATGATCCATCCCCTTCCATTCAACTACCTAATTATTAATGAACTTTTTCAGATGGATGTTCTTCAATGGCTCCACATCCTGAATACATACTTCCGAATAACACCGGAACGTCACCGTATTTTGTGGAGACGCTAAACAATGCAAACGTACACCAATTCATTTGCAACGTATGTGGGAAGCGCTACAAACACTCTACGGATTTAAACACCCACACCAAATATGAGTGCGGGAAAGAGCCACAATTTCACTGTACAACTTGTGACAAAAGCTTTCGCCAGAAGAAGTACTTGAACTGTCATATAAGATATGAATGTGGCAAGGAACCGCAATTTCAATGTATGTATTGCCAAGAGAGATTCGCTATGAAATATGTACTCACTAAACATGTTAATCGTAAACATTTGAATGAAGTTGTTAGCTATCAGAATGCGAATCCAAATGTGGTATTTGGGAATTAATTATTTTAGTTTAGTCATGCACAACCCGCGACCTGCCAAGCCTTTTTTATGGCCTGCCATTTAAATGGTATATATATGGAGAAATTTGTATCGGCATTCCAGTCACTATTCCAGTCAGATTGAATTCAAAGAATTTTTATTTTATTTATTTTTGACGTTTGGTAAAATTAATGAATATTACAGGAAGTAAGGAAAATTTCTAAAAGTTCTTAAAACATACAATGAAAATTTAATCATTGCTATTCTAGACACTTTTTATGCAAAATGGTCCCAAATTCGTTAAAAAAATAGCCGTTACAATGTTACATATTCCCTTAAATGAATAAACTTCTGATAAAAGGGTTGTGCATCACTTTTTTGGTTTAACGATGTTGAATGTCACTGTTCGGCAACTAGTCAAATGCCAAAGGATGAATGAGCATGATGGTAATAGGGAGATGATAATGGTGATGGTCAGTGGGAAGGAGGAAGGAGGTGGTATTAGTTAGGTCATTTTTTGTATTTTATTTATTATATTTTAAATTTATTATAATAATAATTATCTGTCACCCGTTTCCAACACAATGTCGGGTCAGGGAGTGGAATTCCACCGTCGATCTTGGGCCTTCGCTTCAGTGATGTCGGGTGGCCGGTCCTGACACATCACACTCTTCTTCTTCTTCTTCCTCCTCTACGTCTTCTGGCTGATGCCTCTCCACCATGCCTCTCTCTGTCCTCCCACAATCTTCCTGCAGTCACTGTTCCCCACTCCTCACCTCTTTCCTCTACATCCCACTTCACCTGGTCCTCTCACTCTCGGTCTGCCTCTTCTGCTTTCCCGCTCTCTCGCTCTTTCAAATTCCCTCTTCGGTATCCTCTTGGAATCCATTCTTCTAAGATGACCATACCAGCGCAGTCTATCTCTTCCTATCTTCCTAAATTTATTAAATGTATTATATCATATTATATTTTATGTGATACATTCTATATTTTTATTATATTTATTTGCAATCAATGGCCCACTAGCTAATACATAAATAAAGTAATATTTTAAACCAGTACACTCTTATTACTATAATAGGATAATAGGATAATACAAAAGATTCAATATATATTCAATAATATTCGATATAATCGATATAAAAATATTTAAATCCCACACTTAAGGGGTAGTACACGGTATCTTATGCAAATAAAAACTGCTGAACTACAGACTAACACATAAAATTAAATCAGGTTCTAGTCAACAATTTCTTCTGTCGTACCTACTTCATAGTTCTAACATGTTGGTTTTGATGACTTCGTAAAATTTCAACTTCATACGAACACAATTGTCAATCACTTTTCAACTAGGTAATCAGATGAAACTTTACTGCAAACCAGACATTTAGTCATTATATTATGTCTTCAAAGTTTCAGCTCAATCTCAGGAACGGTGTGAGCTGTATCACACAATCAAATGGAAAAAAAAAAAATACAGACAGAAGATGATAAGATATTTGCTTCGCTCACCTAATTACTAGATTACATTTTAGATGGAACCAAAAACTATATGATTGAAATTGTATTTGGTACAACGACAATTCTACTTAGGTACACACATTTAATGTTTTACAGTATTTTCAATAAATGTTTAATTGAAAGTCTAATACTATGCATGAGAGACAGTGTTCTTTTTTAACTGATGTGGTTAATGTTTGTACATAATCTTTGTGAAATATATTGAACAAATGTGTAAAAGAAAACTAATAAGTTGGTATTGTTTTGACGTATCACATTCTTTTCTCCCTGTAATTGCATTCTTCTTCCCAATGTCGTGCCGTGTAGTTGTAGCTGCGTGTTCTGTGTTTAGTACTGCAACTGTTGAAACTCCTGCAAGCAAGCATCTTCCTTCCTTTGAACGATGCCCAAGTGTTTTCTACTAACATTCTCTTGTAAATGTTGCAGACATTCCTGCCACGGCCGGGTCAAATGACAAGTCTCGAGCGTCTGTTACCATCTTTACAGAGAACGGCACTCAGCTTTCGGATGCCATCTTTACAGAAAACGGCACCCGACTCTCGGAAGCCATGTTCACGGAAAATGGCGACGAACTTTCGGGAAGCATTTTCTCGGAAAACGACAGCCAACTTTCTGCTAGTATTTTTACAGAAAACGATGCTGATTTACCGCATAGTATTTTTACACAAAATGGAACTGACTCACCTATAACCTTCTTTACAGAAAATGGTACTGATCTGCCTTGTGACATTTTCATAGACAATGGTACTGAACTAGCTAGTACCATCTTTGCAGACAACGTCGATGAATTGCGCGTAACGGTATTCCCTCATAATGGTACTGACATACCTCTTGCTATATTTTCGGAAAACTGTAATACAAATCTTTCAAATGCAATATTTTCTAAAAATAATATTGACTCGCCTAACACAATATTTAGTGATAAAGGCTCAGATGAACAAAATGCTATATTTTACGAAAACAGTACTGGACCCGGATCTAGTTCCGTGGAGAATACTCCAGAACCAGTCGAGACAAATCAAACAAAAAAAGGTACTCGTCGATCTCGTAACACAAAAAAGATCGTCGGCGATCTGCCAAAATTCCAATGCACTTCTTGTTCTGCTACTTACAAACGCAATAATGATCTGCAAAGACATAAACGGTACGAATGTGGTAAACTTATGGTATGCGAGCGATGTTTCAAAACTTACAAGCATCTCGTGTCGTATAAACGACACGTTAGGCACGAGTGTGGCCGTGATCCACAATTCCAATGTCCAGTATGCGCCAAGAAACTTACCAGAAAAGCCAATTTGACACATCATTTGAAAACGTGTTGTCTCAAATTGTAAACTGGTCAGTTTGAAATCTTGTTTCTTTAGTTCAAAGAGGCTAAACCTACAGCGAAAGAGTCGTAACATCCAGAAGTTCTTGGTTTAATATATCCAGGACCGAATGACAGATATTTCACACCACATCCTTCGTATCACCCCAACTGCAATGGGATGACCACTTAATTATCTCTTCATGGAAATAGTGTCACTGATTGTACATTCCAATCTCTGAGTGCATATTTTTAGGCAACAAAACCTACCATATATTGTCGGGATGTGGCAATGATTATTTACTTGACGATAAATAGTTTATGTGGGTTTAGCCAATTTACTTTAGAGGTAGACTTTCTACATTGTCATACCAAATCTATGTCTGATTCATGTGCACTTCCGGACTCGGACGCCTGTTTTTCTCTCCGCGCCGGTAAGTGTGCATGACATCAGACATTTCAACGGATCTAGTCTTAACCTTGTCACCTTGACAACAGACTTTGATATTACTATTTACTATACAAATCATAATCTAGTCTTTGATACTATCAACGGGGGAGACTATTTCGAGATTATTAGTAGACCGTTTTCAAAACATACTTTACATCTTTCTATCTTACTTAAATACTAGCCAGTGAAGAATTTTGGAAAACTAATGCACACTCGAAAGGTCAATTTAACAAATAAAAATAAATTTGGAAGCAATATATTTTGAACCCAAATTCGATTGGCGAAAAAACATTTTCAAGCAGAGTAACTAATCATAAAAAATAGGTGTTCGATCTTGTTAATTAGAAATACATAAAAATATATTGTTATCTTATCTGAAACTGGCTTATATTTATAGTAAACAATGAAAATAAACCAATTTAATTTTGAATGGTCTATAAGTATGCACATTATCATTCAATTTGGTTCAAGTTAACCAATTATTACAGTTAAGTATTTGTCATTATATTCAATATATATTATAAACTTTCTGTACTTCATTCCATGGATACAATTTCAATTCCAATGCTTCTTATTATAACATTATGCTATATTTATGTGTGTAACGCAATTTTCATTGTTTAGTAATTAACTTTTGCCATACATAGCTAGGCGCAAGGTTACATAGTATAAAACTAGTCTACGCATTATGTGTGCTTTTTTCGTTCAAACTGGGTTCTGGCAAGTGCTTGTAAAATGTGTGATACCCAAACTGCAAAACGCACTTGACTTGTAGGTATTTTTTTAGGGGGGTGGGGGTTAATTAATTTCGCTATTTCCCAGCAAAATTAATTGCTGATTGCCTATAATATTTAAAATGGAGTCGTGAAAACATTCTGATTTTTGATAAAAGGAGAAACCGATGGTATAATTTTGAGTTATACCTATGAAACTTGTTTTCCATTTCGAAAACTTTTCAAATAGCTTTGCATTCATTTTTAATACGTAGAACTAAGGCCGGGTAGGACCAAAATTGGATTAAGTTAACTATCGATAGTTAGTGGAAGTTAGTGAATCCTATTGGCTGTGGAATTCGCGCCAACTGGATTCATTGGTTAACTGCCCACTAACTATCGATAGTTAGCTAATCCAAAGTTGGTCCTACCCGGCCTAACTCAATTCATTATCACTATTTTCCGAAGATTTTTAATAGTCATTGAGTTTTCAGTTTGTGGTAAGTTTTGCGTTATGACTACAGAAGATCGCCTTTATGGAACCTCTATGTGTGTTTTAATCTTATAATTAATTGTATTAATATTTGTTAGAAAGTATTAACTATTCGTTGTTTCGAATCTCCGCTTAATTATGTAACTTATATCTTAATTATTAACATAAATTATGTTCTATAACATAATTTTATTTGTGTACCTAGTCATATTTAAAATAATTATGTGTTACTGTTTTAACGTTAATATTTATGGAAATCCTTGCTTAGATAATTTATGGTAGTTTAATTCGTAAATGCATACTTGTGTAATTAAGGAAATATAATTTAAATTATATTTAATTCATGTACACTAATTTACTGTGACAGCAACTCTTAAAATCTCAATAAAAATTCAGTTTTTCTGAAATTAGTGTTTCCTTTTAAAATCGTTGATGTCTGTATCTGTTATGCATAATCAATTTACTATAGTTTGCAAATGGAATAACGTGATTGGAACATTGACAGCGTTGTTTGTGGTTGTAGTAACTAACTGCAAGACATTTATCCTAGTTTATTTTATTCTATTTCTGCCGCTAATACGTACGTTATCCAGAATGAAGTTCGTAACCCATATCTGCCACCAAATATAGAATTAAAAAAAAATTGTATGTTCTACATTGATATTTTTTTCCGGTATTGAGTGAGAGAATTTTAGATTTGTTTTTGTATGTCACTACATGCCGAATAGCAACAGGTATAATTGAGAAAGTTATGGAAGTTTAGTGAATCACTCACTTAGGATTAGATAAGATTTACTTTCCTACATATATTTTTACCTGTAATATTAATTGACCAAAATTTTTTGTCCCACAAAGCCAAAATAATGGCTTGACTGCGGGGCAGGTTACAAAAATTATAAAAACATAATCATTAAACCACACGACAAACTCTTAAAATAACAAATACCTACATAAACCATACACAAAACAAACTGATTGAAGATGCATTAATAAAAAAGTAAAGTCAAATTACTTGGCTCAAATGTCAATTTTGGATCAACGTCGTGAAATGTTTTTTAATTACTTAATTCGTGACACTAATATGTTTTTCTGTTTCAGATGAATGTATTCCGTCTTGCTAAAGAGCAAATAAGCGTTTGTTGTGAGAAATATCAGAGCTGTGTGTACAAAGTGTCCTGTGAACACTTGGATGCATGACAGTGGCCAAGAACCGAAGCAATCGACACAAAACTCAACCCTTCCATCAGTCCTAGTCATTGATCACAATATCAATCAGTGTATACGGATATTGTAATGCCATGAATCATGTGTAAACGTAATTAATATGTTTGCTGCTTCATTTTCTTCGCATTAAGTTAAATGGTTTTTATTTTTCTCGTTTTCATTTTGATGCAGTAGATGTTTTGTAGGTAACTGCATGTCAGTTTTGGCATCAAACCAAAAAGGAAAGTAATATATAACGAGGAAAAAAGCTTTTGGACTCTAAATTATGTCCTTTATATAATTTTATTATAATTTAATATTTCTTTCAGCATTACGAGGCGATAATTTCTGTTGTCAGAGAGACACTTTTATGAGCTCTACTATGAGTATTATTATCTGTCAAATAACTTTTCTACATCACAACACATTCCCTGGATTGCCTTGTTCAGAGCATCGTTGTTATCTGCTTGTAAAACTGTAATTTATTTTGTAAAGAATATGGTTTGTATGGTTTGATAACTATAGTTACTGTAGATGATCGTTATATATTTTTCTATGGTGGCTTCTCGTTTTGAAATTCTAAAAATTATATTTTCGTCTCATTTGAATGCCATGTAGTAGTGTGTGGTTAGATTTCAGTGTGATGAATTCGGAATATGTGAAGAATTAGTTGTTTGTCGCCAAGTTTCTAACCTCAGCGGTAATACCCCGAAGTCAAGATCGGAAATATTTTTCTCGAAAAATCCTCAAACATTCAATATTTACGTAGAAATTACACGATTGGCATTATTTTCAATTTTTGCATTGTAATTGAATCTTATTTTGTCGCACACAAATAACTTGCTAACAAAAAAAAATTATGATTAATTAATAATAATTACAATGGTTATTGCTGTGTGGATTTCAAGTCAAGTTAACTTCTTATTCATAAAGTTGTAATTATGTTTCAGACGATGTCCCATGGTACGCCGACCGTTGCCGCTTGGTTCCTGTCGAAATCTTGCAAAATAACCAATCTTCTTGTGAACAATCCTCGAGGAAGAAGATGTTTCGATGTTCAAACTGTGGCAAAGGTTTTGCCCACGAACCCAACTTGCTGTGGCATATGAAAGATTGTAAAGGAGATCTGAAATTCATTTGTCCGTACTGTCCAAGGGCATTTCAACTGCAGAGTGAAATCAAATTCCACATTCATTCTGATCATAATAAAATGGCATGAATATTGAGAGAATGCCAATAAAGTAGAGTGTCATTGTTTTTTTGAATATATCATCGTTTAGACTTTAGTTTTTGTTGTGACATCAAGATTGATAAATCAAGAATGACATCTACTATCGTATCTGTCAAAACAAGAATAATTAATTATACATTTAAAACGTGCGAATTATTTTTTCAGGTTATGACTTAATTGGGAATAATGACACAATTAATTTTACTTTAATATGAAAAACGCAAAATATAATGATTTTAGTTTAATAAATTAAAGATCGAGAAGTCAAAGAGATTATGTAGATCTTACATTTTAATAGTGAATAATATCCTTAACGTAATTTTCATTTTTCTAACAATGTCCATTTTTCTCAAATCTCAGATGAGATAGACAGAGGCTATTAAATGTAAGTGAGAGCTCGCTCTGTTTGCTCTTAATTAGAAAATTAAGGTAATTAGTTATAATTGCTCAACATTTCCTGTGGTCTACGCTGTATTGAACTGCATGTATGGATTTGAGTCTTGAAACATTGTATCCTGGATGCCTATTCTTGAGTTTAACCCTCATGCGAAAATATTCGGCTGTGCAGAATCAATTAAAATCTGTTTTTTCCCCAATATTAATGAATAATGTGATTTATGTCAATGTTAAATTAACCATGAAAAACTAAATATTTTGTTTGATTTCGCATATTCGCATGGTTTTGATTTGGGATTAGGCACCCTGGTTTTGCTAACGCTCTCTAGGGCATAAACTGCCCCTTTAATTGATTATTGACAACTTAGATACGTACTATTTTCTAATAACCTATGTCTTAGGTGATTGTAGATTTTTAAATGTGTGTTTGTATTATTAGATAAGCAAGGCTCAAAATGTTTACGAGTATTTCGCATTTTCTGAGGCTATTAATTATGTGAACTTATAATTAATATATAAAAATGTACAAATTAGTATGTACAATTTTATATGTTTTTTCATAATTCATTCAAATGCTTTTATCCAAGATATCAGGTATAAAAGGAAGAACGAATTAGGAAGAACATTTCTTTTACGAAAATTTGCTCCTTTTTCTTGGATCAACCTGGACTCGAACAAGGACACATTCATGTTTGTAACAGTATTTTATTTCAATCCTAACAGAAATACAACAAGAAACTGTTCTGTGAATTGGTGTCCACTATTTTTATTAAACGGTGTGTTATTATTTACATTATCTCACGCATTGGATCAAAAATATGCAACTATATCTATTGTTGTTTTTTAATATTCCTTTGTAAATCTTGCAAAAGAGAACTAGCTGCATGTAGGTACCAACCAAACTAGTGTCCATAATGTTTTTAAAAATAAATTAAGATAATTTAAAAAACTAAATATATTCAACACTTTATTATCCTATTCCATATTTATTTTATAATCTTTATAAATGATTAAGTTTCTTATAACCACAAGCCAGAGCTTTGATCAAATATGTAAAGATGATCTGCTACTTACAAATGTGAAATACATGTATTTTCTCTCTGATATCCGTGTTTTTCTTTCAGACTCTAGAACTCTCTGTGTGAAGAGAAATGTGACAAGAAGAGGCGACACACTGAAGCCGTATCACTGTTCCTATTGTCAGAGACCGTACAAACTGAAGAAGTCGCTTGCACGCCACATGAAGCACGAGTGTGGGGTGGAGCCGAGTCTCAAGTGTCCACATTGTCCGTACATGTCCAAGCAGAACTGGAATCTACAGTCGCATATTGCCTATAGACATTCCAATATCAAGTTGTAGAAGTTGAAACAGAGAGAGAGTACTTATTATGATTTATTCGAGGATCCTAAAATCATAGACAGGATTGCCCAAGAAGTTAATTGAATGCTGGGCCGGAATAACCATGAAACCAACAATTTTTTCGAAATTGTTTTTTTTGTGGAATGACCATGTATAGTCAAGGAAACTAGATGGTTCATACTCTATCTCTCTCTGCTCCATATAAAAACATGTTTATGTTATGGGTCAGAGAGAGGCAGAGTATGAACCATCTAGTTTCCCTGACTGTACATGTATAGGTCTATCCACTGCTACCATAAAATGTTGATTTTTTAAATGTTGACATAACTTAAATTGATCATGAATGTTGGCTGCCACGGAAGAACCATGAATGTGATTCAAGATAATCGACGGTGAGGACTGCATTGTGTCACCAAAACTGTTAATTCATGTAAATAAAAGGAAGAAAACAAAACTGGTGGATGAATAATCAACGAAAGTATTTGAGGAACTCGGAGGAAAAGTTACAAATCGAAAGGAAACTGAAATATTACCCTTTCCAAAAAAATAAGTTTTTGTAATAAATGTTGTGTTCAGGTACACATTTATTAAATGAAACCTATATAATAGAATAGAATAGTGATTTATTTACAACTTAAGAATTACATGTAACTTTGGTAATACACACAGTCAATGGCAGAACCTATAAGTTTACATTTCCGGTGGTTGCAATACAGAATTGATATATTATAATATTATTTGTTAACTTGCATCTAAAAGTTAAACATAATGATAATTTACTGTAGTCTAAGTACTAAGAGATACCATCTGTGATCTTGATAGTTCTTAACAGTAAACATAATAAATTTTATATGACAATAAAAATATAATTTGGTTTTGGATTGGTACGTACTCTAGTCATGCCCAGATCTTTCACAAACTAAATTTAAAGCATAATATATTATATGTAGGTATTATAACATAGGTAGGTATAGATAGATATATATAATATGATATTGGGTAGATAGGTATTATTTGTAACCCAGACTATATCCGAAACATAGGTACTAAGAAATTATAGGTACATATTGTAAGTTTTTACGTAGCGAACACTTTAAACTACCGTACTTTTTTAATAGACTACAATTTTAATCTTAACCGTTATGAAATGCTTCTACTAGAAACTAGACTTCATTTGTTGTCATGGTTGTCCGACCCAGGTCCTTCACAGACAATATCTGATCCATGATGTTGCCAGGAATCCCGTTCCACTCCCTGATCGTGCGGCCTAGGATTGAGAATCGGCCCAGGTCAGTCCGATACCGAGGTAGGAACAGCTTTCTGTTGTTGGAGCATCTTCCAATGTGGGTGGGGGACTTGACAAGCTGTGCCAACTCCTGCCACGCTGGTTCACCGGCCAGTGCCTTATACAGATATCGGAGTCTGACCAAGCCTCGTCTCTCTTCTAGAGATTGCCATTTCAGCGTCTTCAGGATTCCTGAAACACTTACACATGGCTTTTTCCGAGATCTGGACCAACGTCTCAGGTTGTTTGTTACGAATCGGGCTGCTTTCCGCTGGACCATTTCTATGGCCTTTGTTTGTGTTGCAGTGTGGGGATCCCAAACTCCTGAGCAGTATTCCATAGTGGGTCGGATGAGGCATTTATATGCATGTTCCTTCGTTAGTTGTAGGCTTCCATTTAGGTTGCGCATAACGAAGCTCATGTTTCTTTTGGCACGTGAAATTATTTTCGTGATGTGTTCGTTCCAACATAGATTTGATGAGATGGTGACACCTAAATACTTAACACTGCTACTCTTTGCAATGATTTCTCCTGCTAGTGTGTAGGATGTGCCGATACATTTATTTCTTCTGGTGAAACTTATTATATTGGTTTTTGCATGATTTAGCTGCATACCATTTTCCTGCACCCACAGTTCGACTTGGTTCAAGTCAGCTTGGAGCTTAGCTTCGTCGTCCACACTCATTACTGGTGCATATACAATGCAGTCGTCGGCAAAGAGGCGGATACGAGTCGAGGCCGAAATGTTCTGTGTAATGCTGTTTATGAATCCAATGAAGAGTGTGGGTCCTAAGACAGTGCCCTGGGGTACTCCAGATGATACTTGTACCGGGTCAGATAATGATTCACATACTTGTACCACCTGAGTGCGGTTTGCAAGAAACAATTGGATCCAGTCCACAATTCGAGTATCCAGTCCCATGCGAGAAAACTTTTCAATAAGCAGCTTGTGTGGAACGACGTCAAACGCCTTAGCGAAATCCAGAAGAGCTGCATCAACCTGAGTTCCCGCATCCAGATGTTCGGTGAGCTCTTGTGTGAAACACGCAAGTGATGACTCGCAGCTGAAGCCTTTTCTGAATCCATGCTGGTTATTAAATAGATAGTTCGTCTTCGACCAAATGTCATGTATGTAATCTGTAACGAGGCGTTCAAAGACTTTGCAAACTATTGATGTATTACTTATCGGTCTGTAATTAGAGGGGTTCTCTCGGGGACCACTCTTATATATAGGGTGAATGTTCGCACAGCTCCAGTCAGAGGGGATTTTACAATTGTTGATTGAGATGTGGAAGAGAACACTAAGATATGGTATGATGGCAGCTTTTGAGGTCTTGAGCATTTGAGACGTTACTCCATCGGGTCCTGCACCAGTGCTGAACTTGACCTTCTTCAGTGCTTGGTAGATGGATTTGTTACTTATGGTAAACGACAGAACTGGTTCTTCTGTAGAAGATGTGGTTTGTGCACCTGAACTATGTGCCCATCGGGGGTCGGAGTTAAACACTTTCTCATAGGTTGAATTTAATGTATTTGCTTTTTCTGTGTCGGTTTTGGCTTCTGCTGTTAGTGTTTTCAGGGTAGGAATCTTGTTTGAATCACCTTTCCTAGAATTTAAGTGCTTATAGAATCGGTTCCAGTTTCCAGGACGGTCCTCCTCTAGTAGCTTCGTCATATATGTATTAAGTGCTTCACTTTTAACTTGATTCAGCTTGTATTTGAGATCTTTGAAGTCACTCTTGTTTGTTTTTCTGGTTTTGTAGGCCTTACGACACCTTTTTTTCAGTTGGGATACCTCTCTTGTGTAGTACCCCGGGTCTGAGGTTTTCACTTTACTCTTCATCGGGACAAACATTTGTCTCGCAGTATCCAGAATTTTTTTGAATTCGGTCCAGTAAGAGTTTATGTCGCCACTCATAATACTCCAATCACAGAAAGCTTCACGCAAATATTCAGAGATTCCTTTTACATCTGCTTTCTTGTACATCCAGAATACCCTAGGGAGTTGATCTTTATTGGTTACGCTGTTGACTTGAATTTCTAGTGTGGTGAGCTTGTGGTCGCTAATCCCATCCTCCACGGAGCTTGAGACGTAGATGTCCGGGGGACTCACAAGGAAAACGTCGAGTATATTTTGTGCCGCATGGGTAGGCTTGGTTATGACTTGGATTAGGTCGTGGTCATCTAGGATGGTGTTCAGTAATGTTTGGATACCACAGGTAGAATACTGAGGTGTCCACGAGACGTGAGGGAGGTTTAGATCACCTCCGATAACAATCGGGTGTGGCTTCAGACCTCCTAGTGTTAACCGATTTAATTGACTGTTTAGAGCCGAAAGGAATTTGAGTGCGTCACAAGTATGTGGCCGATACGCACCAATGACACTAAGGCACTCAGGGCTACAGTCCACCGATACACACATAGTTTCAAAGTTTTGATCAAGCCACTTTAGACTGCTTGGGAAAGTTGATCTCACTCCAATGAAAACTCCACCACCTCTCCTTTCTTCCCTGTCGTGACGATAGATGTTGTAGCCTTGTGGGAAGATTTCATTGTTTGAGTATTCGTCTGTGAGCCATGATTCAGAGCCAATGAATATGTCTGGATTGTAGATTTCAACAATGGTTTGGAATTCTATTATTTTATTTTTAATGCTTCTGCAGTTTAAGTGGATGAATTTAAGTGTTAGTCTCTTCATAGTTGCCTTTGCTTTGTTAGTTAAACTGATGGGCTGTCGATTTTGGCCTGGTGAAAAACCTGCGACTGCGTTCGAAATTCGTACCTCTTGTAGGCAATTCCCGTGGGCCAAAATGCAGGGCTGTACATCGTTTCTTTTAGGGAGAAGTCAGCCGCACTCTAAAGGACTTGTAGTCTTCACTCCCTTTAGATGGTGTGACGTCCTCGACGCGGAACTCAGTGTTTGGAGATTTGAACTTGAGGTACTTCAATAGATCTTCAGTGGTGACATCGAGCTTGACTTTAGATATATGAAGCCAGATCCGCTTAAGTTTTTCCACAGCTGAGAACTTAGACACCTCATTGATCACGGTTGCAGTGCCTAGTTTTGCCTCGTTTTGCCTGGTAGTTTGCAGTGGTTTTGAGGGCGATTTCTTTTTCCCCCCTTTGACAAGTTTCCATGTCTCATGGTCTGCTGTTATAACAGTTCCGAGAGGAGAACTTTGACTTTCACCGGCTTGGGACGTTTGGGCTGCGCCTATACTACTTTGGGGGTTTTTCTTCTGGCAGGATGTCAGATCCGCTGGTTTCACAGACTTCTTGGCTTTTTGTCTACGTGATGGAAGACGCCAAACCTGAATACTAACTTTCGTACCAATAAAGATTGCCTCAATAGCTTTTCTCACATCGCTCCATTCTTGGTTATCTAACCCACAACCAATACGGGGAATTGCTATTTTAGCTACACCATTTTCAACACAGTGCACTTTCATGGCTTCAATTGATTTGACCAGATCATCATGAATTGGGTCATCAGTGGCAACTCTTTTTGTCACTAGATAGTATATATATCTTGAACCATCATGCAAGACTGCAACTTGGCCAACCGATTTCTTCTGGGACAGAAGAGAATCAACTTGGCCAAATCTTTTCTTGAACTCAACAGTGGATAATAACATCCACATATCTTCCAAAAATAAGTAATTGTGAAAATATAGCATTGAAATAGTTTAAAAACTAAGCCAAAATTGGCTTTTTACTCGAAATAATGAATTTGTTGGTTTCATGGTTCTTCCGGCCCGGCATTCAATTTTTACAAACTTGTACCTAACGAATGTCCATACAAATATCCGTATCACTGTACAGTCGTGGAAATAAGATCGTTGTACTCTGCCTCGCTCTGACCCATATATCATATAAACATGTTTTAATATGGAGCAGAGAGAGATAGTGTATAAATAACTAATTTACACGCTTGTACCTATAATTTAATATTTCTTGGTCAATCTTGTGACTTTTTTAAGGTAAAGTGCTGCATTATATACAATTTTTTTTTTGTTATATGCATGATTTTATAATTACAAATAATGTTTTTGAATCCAATTAGAATTTTATGGTGTATTTCGAATTTGTCCAGAATAAAAGATGAACTGATGAACAACCGATTTTTAAGATGTCATTGAAAAGTCCCAATATGTTTTAGTTTCGATTTCAATTTGGTACCTCACTGAACGAACAATAAATTGGAGATATGAGAGAAATTCATTTATTATAAAAATCAAATGACAGCTGTCCAATACAAGGATGACCATATTTAAACTGAGACTAAATGGTCGATTTCTTATGATTGGCTTCAATACTTTAAAACTATACATAGGTTATAATAAGTGTACAAACATGTACAAATTATATATTATTATATTATATAAAACAATTAATTGATATTACAACACAGCTCATGAGTGGACAGCTGTTTCACCTACTCTTCCTCTAAATAACATGTTTCTTTCACTATTCCTAACAATGACTTTCTCTTGCAGTTGGCTTGCATATCGCATCTCAGCCGAAGCTGACAGAAAGTTTGCCACCTCATCATCTCGTACCAAAGTTTCACAGGAGAGCGTACACTCCCGGCTACAAATGTCCTCACTGCCACTTGGCCACTCGAAACAAGTCGACTCTGGCCACTCACATTGCCACGAACCATATAGCAGATTAGGACTTATTCTTTATTATAAGTTCAAGTTGGTTCGTTTTGTGACACGTTGCGTTGGCTTTTGTGGTACTGGCGACTGTTTTCTGACCGCACTTGTAATTTTCGTCGTTATCTTCGTCGTTCTTCAATGGGTGAAGAAGAGCTGCAGATTGGAAGTGAAATGGAAGACAGTGAGATGGAGGAAGATCTTTGTGATGCAGAAGTAACTAGAGCCATGCGGGAAATGAAGAATGGTCGTGCGCCTGGTATTGATGAGGTTACCATAGAAATGGTAAAAGCTACAGGGGAGGATGGTAGAAGATGGCTTTGTAGAGTGATCCGAGCAGCATGGGAACAGAAGAGAATTCCAGTTGATTGGGAAAAGGGGATTATTGTTCCCCTTTTTAAGAAAGGAGATCGAAGGAAATGTAATAATTACCGGGGTGTGACCTTACTCTGTCAGTGTGCGAAGTTGTTTGAGAAGATAGTGGAACGGAGATTGAAGAATTATGTTGAAGAGGGGTTGCGAGAAGAACAGTATGGATTTCGGAGAGGGCGATCGACAATAGACGCAATTTTCACAGTGCGACAGATGATGGAGCAGCAGTGGGAGAGGGGGCAGGAAATGCATATGGCTTTCTTGGACTTGGAGAAGGCGTATGACAGGTTGCCAAGGGAAATAGTTTGGGAGTGTTTGGTGAAGAGAGGAATAGGCAAGGACTTGGTTGAGCGGATCAAATGTATGTATCAGAACAGTGTGAGTTGTGTGCAGTCGGGAGTGGGGAGATCGGAATGGTTTAGTATTAGTGAAGGGCTTCGGCAAGGGAGTGTGTTGTCACCAACACTGTTCATCATAGTAATGGACGAGTTGTTGAAGAAAGCAGAGCCGAATGAGGGGATCGATACTCAAACGTTGATTTATGCGGATGATGTGGTGGTGTGGGGAGAAACTAGGGAGGAAGTGCAGTTAAAGATTGATAAGTGGAGTGAAGAGACAGAGAAGATGGGTTTGAGAATAAGCGAAGAGAAGAGTGAAGTAATGACAATGGAAAGAAAGAAGCTTAAACACGGTCATGCTAGGATCAAGCTTGGAGAGGGATGGTTGAAGGAGGTGGAAGAGTTTAAGTATCTGGGTAGCCTGCTCACCAACAAGGCTAAAGTAGACAGAGAAATACAAGAAAGAAGAAAGAAAGCAGAGGCATTTTATCAAGCAGTGAGGAAGTTGCTGTGGAATGAGAAGTTTCCACAAGTCTGCAAGATCATTATGTACAAGATGTATTTCCTGCCAATTCTAACATATGGGGCAGTGACGTGGTCAGCAGGTGGAAAGGAAATGAATCAGCTACAGGCAGCTGAGATGAAGTTTTTGAGGAGTGTGAAGGGGGTGACAAGAATGGATAGGATCCAAAGTAGGAAGATAAGAAAAGAGCTTGGGGTTGAAAGATTGGTGTTCAAGCTGGGAAGAGAGAGGCTTAGGTGGTTCGGCCACATGAAGAGGATGGGAACCGATAGAGTGCCAAGGCGGGTGTTTGAAGCGGCTACAGGGGGAACTCGGAGAGTGGGGCGACCAAGAGACAGGTGGATTGGACTGATCAAGGAGGATGTGTTGGAGAGAGGAGGAAGGTGGAGTGAGTTGGAGGCTGAGAGACAGTGGGAGGACAGAACATGGTGGAAGGAATTTGTGGAACAATTAGAAGTGGAAGAAGAAGAAGAGGAGGAAGAAGAGGAGGAAACGCCAGGCGTGGCCAGCCGGTTTCCAGGAGTCCTGCGGCCCTAGTGTTGGTGGGAATACCCACCCCCTGACCCATTAAATTGGAACCAGGGATGGATTATTATTATCTTTTCATTCATTAAAAATGTTTTAAAATAATACATTTTTGACACATTTTATTGATGCCGATTAAATACCCACACATACATTACCTTAGTTAAAATCCACAGTGTTTCCGTTGTTTCATTGCACATTGCGTTTTTTTAATGAGTATTAATGAAATAATTCAATTCTTTCCTCTAACTTGATTCCATTGATCTATTATTGCCCAGGTGCATAATTCATCCACATATGACTACAATATAGAGATGTGTGTGAGTTGTTTTTGAATTGACTGATATGCAATTGTGTATTTCCCATTTGTTTTCCTGTGTTTACGTGCCTGTTGTTCATTATAGATTCGACAAAATGCTTGAAAATGTTGCTTTAATTTACTTCCGAAAATGGTTAGAATGTTTTGTTTTGATCAATAAAACGATATTAATTTTAGTACTCGTTGACTATCATTAACTTCTATCCATTTCGGCAAACCTTTGTTAACTACTAACTAAACCCTTAACTTTATCTTTCTCATTTCAGATACATTTGATCAACAACCATTAATATTCGACCACGAAGGGTTTCTTCTTCCAAGAAAACCATCGCTTCCAAGAAAGCCTTCTGGCGACCATATTTGTCCGACTTGTGGGAAGAAATATGCATGGAGTTTCTCTCTTACAAGCCACTTGAAATACGAATGTGGCAAGGATCCTCAATTCCATTGCTCTTTTTGCAGCTACATGACTAAGTTTAGATCGAATTTGCAGAGACATATGCGTAAATGTCAATTAAATGCTGTACCTCAGAGTTAGAAGGGCGGAAGTTAATTTTCTCAGTTTTGCTTTGCACACTTTTGGAATGATGTAATCGAACTGATGTGGACAAATACAGTGACAAATACAGTGACAAATACAAAGGATTATGTGTATTTTCAAGGCATGTGTTTTATTTACAAACTTCAAAATGGTCTTCTACCTGCATATTTTACAAACACTGAAGTTGAAAATGTCCATCAGCATTACACGAGAGCGCATAATAATTTTTTTCTAAACCATGTTCATAAACAATCATCGGCCAAATCTTTATTTTATCTTGGGATTCGTTCTTTTAATGCTCTTCCACTTAATGTTAAAAGTGTGAGGAGTCTTAGCATATTTAAAAGCAAACTTTTAGAAATTATAATGACGGAAACATTTATGTTGACATCCTAATTAGATTATTCTATGTTTTTAGTGTGTTAATTCTTTGGTTTGTGTCTTTATTGTGTATCTTTATGTATCTTTGTATTGTACTGATTTGTGAAAGATAGCGCTTGCGCTAAATAAAGAATTATTATTATTATTATTATTATAGTGATATTGTGCATTCTCTTATACAATGATGACTCATGTCACCGTTACAAATAGGATGAAAGCAGAATTACTGGTTTTTAAGCTCACCTCAAGAATCATTGAAATTGACTTTCTTACCTTTGAGGTCAACTGACGTTCTTTTTTAAATAGATCCGAAATATAATATAATAAAATTTGTGTTTGACTATTATTTGTGTTTTGATGTATGATCCTGTACCTGACGTTCGTATGTTCTCAATGATTGTTGTATTGTGCGAAGAAAACAATAAAATTAGTAATTATTAATATTTAATAATTAAATGTGTTCTTGAGATTAATTTAATTGTTATTAAACATTTATTACTCGGGTTCTTTACAGCTCTACGACCTTATATCCGCACTCCAGATGCCAACGCCTATCCTAGAAATCGAGTTATCCCAATCATCTTGCCTCAAAGTCCAGTTTAACCTGCATATAAGTCCAGTTTAACCTGCATATAAGTCCAGTTTAACCTGCCTATAAGTCCAGTGTGACCTGCCTATAAGTCCAATGAGACCTGCCTATAAGTCCAGTGTGACCTGGCTATAAGTCCAGTTTGACCTGCCTATAAGTCCAGTGTAACCTGCCTATAAGTCCAGTTTGACCTGCCTATAAGTCCAGTTTAACCTGCATATAAGTCCAGTGTGACCTGCCTATAAGTCCAGTATGACATGTATATAAGTCCAGTTTAACCTGCCTATAAGTCCAGTGTGACCTGCCTATAAGTTGCCTATCTACCTCTAAGATTACCCTCACCTGATCTTAAAGTTTTCAATCCAATCCAAAATTGTATTTAACTCCACAGAATTCCCGAGTATGTATAACTCCAACTAATGTATCTTTCCTTTTTCAGATGCCGTCGGCTTCTTTATGAACAACTCTTTTGGAACTCGGAAGACAATTCAAGCAAAGCCACGTCCGTTTCGTTGTTTCACTTGCGATAAATCTTATCACCGTCAAATTCACTTGAACCGACACATCACATACGAGTGCGGGAAACAGCCCCAGTTCCAGTGCCCAATGTGCCATTACAAAGCAAAGCAACACTCAAATCTCAAGTCGCATGCTTTGAATATGCACAAGATGGCAATAGGTTCTGCATCATCGAACATATTGCTTCCAAGTGGATCGCATGTATAGCATTTCGTCATCATTTTGTTGTCATTGGTATTTGAATAAAGGAAGGCCCTGTTGTAATTCCTGATTGGTTTTCATAGTTATCAGACATAACTTACTAACATTTTGCGTATACTTGGCATAACTAAAACTGATCGTTCAAGAAATCTGATTGACTGAAAAATAGATGTCAGCGATTTCCTTGTCTCACTCTAGTGGTTTATCTCATATTTCAATGATAACACGATTTGATTGGTATGGAACATAACCAGCAGTCATTCAAATTTGTTCACCGATCACTTTTTGTTGTGCCGAGTGTATATTATGCTGTTTGAAAAACTTGTCAAATTTATTCAATGATTTTATGGCTGCCTGTGACGCATTTCGTTAGATTATCTTAAAATGAGTTTCTGAAGACAGAGCAACAGATATCACGCGCTCAGATGTAATAAGAAGGATCGCTTATCAACGTGTTACACATAGCGTTTTCCTAGTGAATAAAAATACAGTTATTTTTAATTCAATCTACATCCAAAGTGAGTTCCACATTGCCATAAATGCATGTGTGTAGCTTAGTTTAAAAGAAAATTGTACATCAAGTTGAAATAAACGACATTTGACTGACATTTTTTGAAATTCAAATTTGAAATTTGAAGTTCACATTTGAGTGATAAAGGCTAAAATTAAAGTGAAGTATAATGGCGAATATAGAAGTACTTGTGTCATCTCAATTAATCTTGACCAATTATAACTCTAATCCCAAATCATCTCTCAAAAATACATGTACCTATTCGTTTTCTTTAGACATATAATATAAAGTATGTCTTGGTCTTGGTGACATTTTGACCGAAAGTTTATCCTACTGATGTTCTTACGAAGTGCACTTACACTTAAGCTTACTTACACTGAAGTAAATAAGTGCACTTTAAGTACTTTAAGTAAGTACTTTTAGTGCACTTACACTTACGCTTACTTCATCACTTACACTTACACTTAGCACTTACGAAGTGCTATTTTCTGCCGAGAAGTGTTGGACTAAGTTGGCCGAGTATTTGTCCTCAGTACGTTTGAGTGCTTGAAAAATGATTTTAATTAATAATTGTCAAATAAACATTGCAAAGTTTCTACAATTTTTAAATGTAGTGTAATTTTTTCTTCTTTGACATTTTCTTTTATTTTCAGACGACTTCGCTTCATGGATTGGCATCGAAACATTTGACAGGAGCTCGCTTTCCAACCAGCCATTTGCGTGCGACACATGCAATAAGAAATACAAGAATAAGAGCCATTTGTACCGACACTGGAAGTACGAATGCGGGAAAGAAGCCCAATCACAGTGTCCATATTGTCCATATAAAGCAAAACAACCTTCTAATCTTAAACAACATATCATTCATGTTCATCCATGATGACTGGATTTGTATTTAAATAAATTACTATGCGATTGTACCAATACAGATTTAAACTTACGAAAATACTTTATTTTTCCATTTCCTCAATTTCCGTATTGTGTAGTGTATTTGGTATGACCAAAGAGCAGGTTTTCATAAAGTAGTATTTCAAAAAACACTTCAAAATTTCAAATTCTACTGGAAATAGAATCTAAATGACTAGATTAGGTACTAGAATTACTAATCACTGTCTAAATTACTAGTCTCATACTCTCATTTAGACAACTATAACTCTCCCTTAAACATTCCTTTATTCATCTTCCAATTAATATTTTACTACTTGTCATCATTAACAGTTGAATAAGCAACCACTAATTCAGCACTAATTGTCGTAATTTCTATGTTTCAGTTTCGAAAGAAGATGAGTGTCTTACCACAGACACAGCGTACGATGCTGTTGAAGAAATTACACAAGTTTTCTACCAATGTGCTGAGTGCTCATCAGAATTCCACGATCGCAGTCTACTTGTAAAACATATTACAAACGTTTGCTATCGAGAGCCTGCCGATGTGACTGACTCGAAACCATTCAAATGCTCTAATTGTAGGAATAGTTACAATAAAATTGGTGATTTAAACACTCATGTTAGACATGAGTGTGGTAAAGTTCTGAGATGCGGGAAATGTCAGAGGGTATTCAGAAGAATTGGACAACTAAACAGCCATATCAAACATGTTTGCGGGAAAGATCTGCGGTGTGGACGATGTAAGAAGGAGTTCAAATACTTGACGAGCTTTCATTTACATGTTAGTGAGTGTGGGAATGTTATGCGATGTGCGAAGTGTAATAAGGTTTACAAAAGTATGACGCTATCGTCTCATCTTAAACATGAGTGTGGGAAAGGTATGCGATGCGAGAAATGTAAAAAAGAGTTCACAAGATTGAGCGATAAAATTTGTCATATTAAACATGAATGCGGTAAAATTATTAAATGTAAACAATGTGACAAAAAGTTCAAATACATGAAGGACTTGTATCATCACATGAAACACGATTGTGGTAAGATTCATGTATGTCTAAAATGTAAAAAGAATTTTACAGTCATATACAGTTTAAAGAGTCATATGAAATACATATGTAAGGTTGTTTAAAAATGAATAGTTTGAATAGAATAATGAATAGTAGGTAATGAATAGTTGATTCAATACATGAGTAGGTAGCTACAATTTTTTACGTCTAATTTGTAAATAATTAAATCATTCTACCTATATCATTATTTAATTCTGCACGCAGTCTAATGAGGAAATGGCAATTTCTTTTAGAAGCGTTTAGTTAAATAGAGTATTATTTACTTGAACAGCATATTGAATTCCAGTGTATTATTTGTTTACTCGTACATTTATTTTGAGTAGGTATTAGATATTGTTGTTTTCATCCTTTTGGAAACGTGTGCAAGTTTTTAATTTTTGTAAAACTTTTTTTGTATCTTTCCCAAGAAATACTCGATTTCTTATGCTCTTTATCACTCAAAACAAGCGGGTAGGTTTAAGTGTTTTAGGGTAGTAGAATTAGCCATCATCACGTAGGAAGAAACCGTTACTGAGACCAATACAGTGCGAGAAACTAACTTAATGTATTTTGAGTGTCTAAATTGTGGTATATTGTGTCCTTTTTTGGGATGTTTTTCGTTTTTTTGGGAATTATATTGTGCATGAATCCTCCTTATCCTTTAGTGATAAATTTAGTGATAAAACCTTGATAGGTAAATACCTTAACTGCAGTCATCACCTAATAATATATTTTTTAGACTGCTAGTGCTATAGTATCACAAATGCATTAAATAAAGACTTTGTGACAAAATGGTATATTTATTCTATTAATTGTCTTGCTTTAATTTACCAAATTTAGGCCCGGTTGTTCAATGTCCCGTTAAAATTAGCGGCAGGATTTATCGGTGGCAACAGCCTATGAAACACAAGACTGCTAAAGTCCACATTAGGCTAAAGTGAACTTTAGCTAAAAAGCTAAAGTTCAATCGACCTTTTAAGTTAAGTTTAAGACCTTTAAGGCCCGGTTGCACAATGTCCCGATAAAGTTAGCGGCAGGATTTAGCGGCTGAAACCATGGCAACAGCCAATGAAACACAGCCATCTAGACCGCTAAAGCTCACTTTAGGCTAAAGTGAGCTTTATCTTACTTATCGGGACATGGTGCAACCGGGCCTAAGGGGTACAATCGACCTTCCTTAGCAATTTCTGGCTCTTATCAGAGAAAGCTACTATACAGGACAAAGAAAAGAGTTTATTACCTTTGGTCAAAGTAAAAACGGTGTCTAAACTAATTGTTTGTTTCAGTGTTGAAGTACGTGCTTCCTCCCGTCGCCACAACTTCTACTGCTATTGTAGACATATCACATGTTGTCTACCAATGTGCTGAGTGCTCAACTGAATTCCAAAATCGAACCAAACTTCTATTACATATAAAAAATAAGTGCTTTCGAAATCCCGCATTTCTTCATAGCAATACCAACCCACACCAATGTTTAAATTGCACAAGGAATTTTAGACGGTTTGGTGATATGATGTTTCATATTAAACATGAATGCGGTAAAGATCTCAGGTGTTTGAAGTGCAGCAAGTCTTTTGGATTATTGAGATGTCTTCGAAGACATGTTAAACTATGTGGAAAGGAAGAGGACTGTATCTGTCAATATTGTGGTAAAGATTTGAAATTGATTGGTCTTCTTGTGAGACACATGAGATATGAATGCGGGAGGGAATTTAAATGTCCTGCAGGGTTGCGAGATGATTTTCCAGGATTATGATTCATTTCGATTGCATATGAAGTCGGAATGTGGTAAAGATCTGTGATGCACATTAATGTGACACATCAGTTCAAACATCATTGTATGGAATTCCGAAAGTTTTTACTATTATTTAAATATTCAAAGTAATTGTGCGTTTGAGAGTTAATTCGTGAATTTGATTTTTTGTCCCAATTTAAGGTCTTTTGTACACTCCCCCAAATAATAAACGGTACTCGAAAGAAAATGAATTGACTGATTAAGGTTTGATGGCATCATCCCATGAAGTCAGTGCTAACGCATGATCTAACTCTTTTAGGTGAGCTCTGATTTCATTGATAATAACAAGGATTGATTATCAAGAACCGGCCCAGCAGCCAATACGTTTTGTACCAAGTACCGTTTATTATTTGGGGGAGTGTACGTTCATGATTTATTTACATTCATTGCGTACAAAATGCAGGATGTTGACATGAGACTGGTTCAGGATGTAATCTTGTTAAGCGAGTTTTTTTTAGTACGTTCTAGGCCTTGATCCTATACAACTCCATTGCTGGCTGTCTATCAATTTCTTCCTTATACTTAACATTGAAATAATTGCTAGGCGACCAGCAATGCAGTTGTTTAATCAGAGCCCCAGGTAATCTTTTATGCGTAATCTAATAATTACTTTGTAGCATTAGAATATTGCAGAACACAATACTATAGAATACTAAACAACACTGTATTCATAGTTTTAATTCACCAGAGTTGGTAGTTTTGATTGACTGAATGATGTGCTTCAAATTTTGTAGCAAACTTGTTATAACAAATTATTGAATTCTTGGAGTGCGACAGGCTTGGCAGTATTAAAATATTGAATCTTTGCCTTTAATGTTTGAGCGATCCTTCATACTCCAGGTATTTTTTTTTCATATATGTTCGTAGGTACTTTTAAATAATGAAAAGAATTAATGAGGAAAATAATAAACACTATCAATGAGATTAGCTAGGAACTAACTTTAGTACAATGCTTCAAATAAAGTCCTTAACAAAAAAATTGTTTAATGATCTCAAAAAATTATTTCTTTCGACACTGACTGTGCACAACCAATCATTTTCCTCATCCTTTCATTTTCATCATTCTCTTTTCTCTTTTCTTCCTTATTATTGTAATAATTGTTCTACTTGGAGACGATATTCCAAATAATTGTCTTGATTATTATGCTTCAGTGTCGAAGCAAGACGAGTTTCCTCCCGTCGCTACAACTTCTGCTGCTGTTGAAGATATTGCACATGTTGTCTTCCAATGTGCTGAGTGCTCAACTGAATTCAGAGATCGCAGCGAACTTCTAAAACATATTACAAACGTTTGCTGTCGAGAGCCTGCGGTTGTGACTGACTCGATCAACCCATTGCAGTGTTCTACCTGCAAGAGGCGTTATAACAGGAAGGGTGATATAAAATATCATGTTAAACATGAGTGTGGTCAAGATCTGCGATGTGGCAAATGTAAGAAGGCGTTCAAATACAGGAAGCACCTAACTGCTCAT
Source organism: Leuctra nigra (assembly GCA_934045905.1). Lineage (NCBI taxonomy): Eukaryota > Metazoa > Arthropoda > Insecta > Plecoptera > Leuctridae > Leuctra > Leuctra nigra. The sequence continues at coordinate 7,900,399 of OW203768.1, forward strand.
GTTAAACATGAGTGTGGTAAAGTTCTGCAATGCGAGCAATGTAAGAAGAAGTTCAAATTCATGAGCGACCTATCTCGTCATGTTAAACATGAGTGTGGTCAAGATCTGCGATGTGGCAAATGTAAGAAGGCGTTCAAATACAGGAAGCACCCAACTGCAAGAAGTTTTATAACAGGAAGACTAATCTGAACTACCATGTTAAACACGAGTGTGGTAGAGTTATGCAATGTAGGCAATGTAAGAAGGAGTTCAAGAACATGACGACACTGACTCGTCATGTTAAACATGAATGTGGTAAAGTTCTGCAATGTGGGCAATGTAAGCAGAAGTTTAAATTCATGAATCTTCTAACTGCCCATGTTAAACATGTGTGTGGTAAAGTTTTGCAATGTGAGCAGTGTAAGAAGGAGTTCAAATACATGGCTCACCTTACTACTCATGTTAAATATGAGTGTGGTAAAGTTCTGCGATGTGGGAAATGTAAGAAGGAGTTCAAGAACATGACGACACTAACTACTCATGTTAAACATGCGTGTGGAAAGGTTATGCGATGTGGGCAATGTAAGAAGGAGTTCAAATACATGGCTCACCTTACTACTCATGTTAAACATGATTGTGGTAAAGTTCATTTTTGCCCGAGATGTAAGACTCAGTTAGTCTGTTTGTCAAGTCTTCGAATGCACTTGAAATATTGCAGTGCTTAAATCTTTCAATTCGAGTGTATAAATTAATAATGATATATTATAACATTATGTAGACTGACAGGTAACATCTAGGCAAGAGTAACATCTATCTATATAATCAATAATTTGAATTTTTTTAAATATATTATCAGTATGAAAACAGTGAAAGTTGCAAAATCAATCACCGAATCATTTTTATAAAATAATAATATGCAGATATTGTTAATTATCATATTTTCCACAATGTATGTTAAAGTGAAATAAATATTCGCTTTTCCGTTTGCTTGCATGAATGTAAACCACTAAATTGAATTTTGTATCATTACATTAACATGCTTATACTACACTCTTAATACTTTTCGTTTAGGTTTTTCCTTATGATGAATGTGAAGAAATAAGGTACATATTTTGTATTTTGAAAATACCATTAAATTTTTAACTCTGAAGAATCTATTTGCATTGATTTTTTTCTACTTATAAAACCTATTATTTTTAATGTGCTTAAATATTCTGAAATAGCATTGAAAAAAATCGTAGGTTTACTGCAAAAAGGTTTACTAACTACTTTTGTAGTTCCGAGAAAATTGAGTTTCTAGAAATTCATCCTAATTTAATTAATTTTCACTTGGTAGGCAGCGCGAAGAAGGATATCACATTACTAAATTGTACTTCGTTGGTATTCGCTAACGAATATTTTTTGTTCTTTGAAATACGTAGTAGTGAAATGTCGAAATGGAAATTTGTTGGGTTTTTGTAACTCGTAGGAGTTGACGCTTTTGGCAGATTGTCACTGCTAACTCTATTTTCATGAAGTGTGAGTTTAATGAGTGACTAATGACTTCGGAATATTCGTCTGAATGACACCATACTGTTGGTCGGACGCATAAAATGTTGTTACCGAAAAATATAACTGTTTGAAAACCTTGCATTCGCCATGATCCCCCGTCGTCGCTAACCAAATTACAAGTGGTATTTTAAACACTGGACACACTGTCAAGTTACTCTCTGCTTTTTCGATCATGGCCGAATAGCAGAGAGGAGAGTAATGTCACGTGACAGCTGTCCAGCCAATGAGAGAGCTCTCTGCTTTTACTTGACAGTGTGTCCTTCTTTTAACACATTCGTACCTTGTCAATTAGACACCGTTGTTCTAGCTTCTAGTACATAAACTAGTTAATTAGAAATTAATTTACTGAATCATTGATTTACAGGAGTATGCAAGTCTTGGTACTGTATAAACAGTTTGATATAATATGAAAATATATCAATATGATCGTCTTCAGAATGATTGTCCTAACTTTTAATATGACGTTAGAATGTACATTCATATCCCATCAATTCACCTTCACCTTTAATCTTCTGTTTCAGTCATATATGGCATTCAAGATTATGATCTTCCCGTCGCCACAACTTCTGCTGCTGTGGAAGATATTGCACATGTTGTCTTCCAATGTGCTGAGTGCTCAACTCAATTCAGAGATCGCAGCGAACTTCGAGAACATGTTAAAACCGTTTGCTGTCGAGAGCCTGCGGTTGTGACTGACTCGATCAACCCATTTCACTGTTCTAACTGAAAGAAGTTTTATAACAGGAAGTCTGCTTTGAACTATCATGTTAAACATGAGTGTGGTAAAGTTCTGCGATGTGGGCAATGTAAGAAGGAGTTCAAGATATTTACGTCACTAACTCGTCATGTTAAACATGAGTGTGGTAAAGTTCTGCGATGTGGACAATGTAAGAAGGAGTTCAAATACATGAGCGACCTAACTCGTCATGTTAAACATGAATGTGGTAAAGTTTTGCGATGTGGGCAATGTAAGAAGGAGTTCAAATACATGACTGACCTAACTTGTCATGTTAAACATGAGTGTGGTAAAGTTCTGCGATGTGGGCAATGTAAGAAGGAGTTCAAATACATGAGCGACCTAACTCGTCATGTTAAACATGAGTGTGGTAAAGTTCTGCGATGTGGGCAATGTCAGAAGGAATTCAAATTCAAATCTCACTTAGATCGTCATGTTAAACTTGAGTGTGGTAAAGTCTTTCAATGTGGTCAATGCAAGAAGATTTTCACAAGCTTAAGCAACCTTACTTATCTTGTTTAACATGATTGTGGAAAAGTTCATTTTTGTCTTGAATGTAAGGCACGTTTCGCACATCGATCTTCTCTTCTCAAACACGTGAAAATGTGCGAAATATAAAGCTATAATAGTGATTTCCTGATGATTCGCTATTTGAAAACATGTGACACATTATAATACTTTGATTCTATTAATTTGCTGAAGTACGTAATTTCAGTGCTGGTGCAAGTGTGAAGTGTAATCAGCAATACACTATTAATGTCAATTTTCATTTTTCCACAATTTTCAGTATTTTTTTGAATATTGTTTTTTCGTTTGATTGTGTTCTTATTAATCCAAATAAACTGAAATGTAACATTTGCATTATGTTTTAATATTTAGTTTTGTGTGCGTAGTAACTATAAACTTATATTATACTAAACACAACACTGTAGTATGTTTTTGTGTCTATTATTCAAAATAATGTAACCTTACATCAAGAAAAAGAGAACGTAATTGATAAGCACTGCCATGATCAAACTCCATGATCAAATGGAAGCCTTGAAGACACAGCATAACATTGAGAATGTTGGTTTCTGTGGAAAAATTCCATGAAGTCAGAATGATAGGAAGGGATACCTATGTGTTGTGAAAAATATCCGACCGAACCTCTCACTTGCCGGGCGAGAGCTCTACCATCTGAGCTACCCGGTCGGACGGACGGACATTAGACACAACCCTCTTTTATTGCTTTTAAAAGCAACTCGTTACGTCGAGTAAAAGAGCAAAGAGACATGGTGACAGCATCGTCACCGGTGGTAGGACAGTTCGTAGTGAACAGTATAACATTATTGGAAATTGTAAATATATTGTAGATGATGATGATATTTATTATAATTTTCTATTAACATGAATTATGAAGGTAATTGCGCAAGAGTGCAATCGAGCCCTTATTTGCTAAAATACCATTATGATTTATAAACTTATTCTTAATCTTAAATCTAGTACAAAATTATTGAAGAGTTTCGGTATGGTCCCTCCTGCGCCGATGCAGACTGTGGTACAATATTTTTACGTTACGATCTCTCGGCGTCGGTGGAACCTGAGAAAGTTGTGACTTTGGAAACTTTCTAATTGGACACCGTTTTTCGCCCAAGAGAATCTACAATTCATTAATTGTGAATCATTTATCGAATCGTTTTGAACACGATTAAAAAATTGAGTATAGTTAAATTAAATTGATAATTTAAAAGTTGTCATAATGAGCTTTCGACTTGAGCATGCTCTGTTGTCTTCAGCAAGTTTTCTGTCCCTTAATTTTAAACCTGAAATGTATGCTTTCATATTCCTTCCAAATTTAAACTACTACTTCTGTCTTTTTGCCTACTCCTGTATTATTTAGTGATAAATATAATTCGTGAAATGGTTTAAGTCAACACTAATTGTCTTGATTCAATATGTTTCAGTATCGAAGCAAGACGAGTTTCCTCCCGACGCCACAACTTCTGCTGCTGTTGAAGATATTGCACATGTTGTCTTCCAATGTGCTGAGTGCTCAACTGAATTCAGAGATCGCAGCGAACTTCGAGAACATGTTAAAACCGTTTGCTGTCGAGAGCCTGCGGTTGTAACTGACTCGATCAACCCATTACAATGTTCTACTTGCAAGAAATTTTATAAGAGGAAGTGGGATTTGAACTATCATGTTAAACATGAGTGTGGTAAAGTTCTGCGATGTGGGCAATGTAAGAAGGAGTTTAAAAACTTGAAGCACCTTACTACTCATGTCAAACATGAGTGTGGTAAAGATCTGCGATGTGGGCAATGTAAGAAGGAGTTTAAATACTTGAACGACCTAGCTCGTCATGTTAAACATGAGTGCGGCAAAGTTCTGCGATGTGGGCAATGTAAAAAGGAGTTTAAATTCATGAAGCACCTTACTACTCATGTCAAACATGAGTGTGGTAAAGATCTGCGATGTGGGCAATGTAAGAAGGAGTTTAAATACATGAGCGGCCTAACTCGTCATGTTAAACATGAGTGTGGCAAAGTCTTTAAATGTGGTCAATGCAAGAAGATTTTCACATTCTTAAGCAATCTTACTTATCATGTTAAACATGATTGTGGAAAAGTTAATATTTGTCTTAAATGTAAGACAAGTTTCGCATGTCGATCTTCTCTTGTCAAACACGTGAAGGTTTGCAAAATATAAAGCTACATAATAGTGATTTCCTGACTTGTGATGCGATATTTGAGAACATGTGACACATTATAATACTTGGATTCTATTGATTTGCTGAAGTACGTAGTTTCAGGGGAGACAAAAGTGTGTGCTGTAATCAGAAATACCCAATAATGTCAAATAAATCAACCTGAAAAATTATGAAGAAAGAAGATGGTAGTATTTATGTAACGTACATATGCATTATGTTTAATGTTTAAGTATAAGATGGTACTAAATATTCATTATAAAAATGACCGTGACAATGCTCTGTGATGTGGGCAATGTAGGCAACACCTTTTGAAGGTGTTTAAACACATGTGGACACTTAACGCTTTATGTTACGTATCATGATATTGTATCCCTAATGAAATACGCCTTTGGACATCGACAATCGAAGATGTCTTCTACGGCACGAAGTTTGCAAAGCTTTGATTGGTCCAATCAATTCCATGAATTATTAAATTGTTATCCAAAAACTTTTGGTTCATAATATTCCGGTGTTTCTATATAAATGATGGCTTCATATTGTTGCATAACCATTGATGTTCCAATCAATATCAATATCAATATCTGACTTTTTTTTACAAATTATAGAACATCATGTCTATATCATTTGAATTATTACTTGAAATCAATACTAAATAAATGCCTTTTGTCGGTCTCATCGTATATTTATTTTATCTTGTGCCCGCACCCTCAATGAAGAGTGAAGTGTGTCATATCAAATCTGCATTCCAGGATTTGATTTGTTTGTCATAATCTTTCAGCTATAAAATATTCTACAACCACAAACGTTTTAGGAAATAATTGTGCTAAATTGTGTGGGCTGCTTTTATCTCTAAACAGAATCAGATGTCTCTTGACCTGTTACTGTACTATATCTTTCAGCCTGGTTCCACTGCGTCATCTTCTCGGTTTGAAGAAGATACAAGTGAATTCATCCAATGCTCAAGATGTTGCTTGAAAGTCACAGAACGTAGCACACATTCAGAATGATTGTCATAAAAACCACACACTTCTTAAGCGACTTGTTGGTCCATCCTCCTGATAATGTAACAGATATGAAAGTAATGTTTTAACTTAAGGTGCTGCAAGCGTGAGCGATTTTGCCGCGTTTGCAGACACATTTTTGGATACGATTGGAGACAAAATGGGTTGATGAAATGATTTGAATTTTAACCATGTTTAGATAAAAGACAAACTTAGGGTTATCCCTTGGTACATTTTTAATTTTTTGCTTCGTTAATTAGTAATAATTAGTTGATTTTTTGGTGATTTTTTTTTTGTCTCAATGGGTGCCATATGAAATTTAATTTAAAAAATATGCCAAGAGATCACCCTAAGTTTGTCTTTTATCTAATCATGATTAAAATTTGAGATCAATTGGTTCACGGGTTTGGACTCCAATCGTATAGGAAATTTTATCGTTTTGCGCGGTTTTGTTGAATAACCGGCGCCTAATTAACAAGGCAAGAAGCAAAAATGAAAAAGTGATACTAATATACAATCAGACTGATCATGTGAACATCCTATCAAAGTTACACCTACTTATGAAACAATTTTTCTCAACAAATTTATCCCCCGACGGCTGTCACCTTATCGCGGTGGTGGGGTTTGTGTTGGCCAATGATCCATTGCAGCTACGCCGGCGAGCATATGCTCATGTGTAAGGGTTACCCATGCCGGACAGATCAGTGGTGAGGCCCAGACCAAGAGCAGCCAGGGTCGGCCTAACCATGCCCTCCCTTGAATTTGCGGTCCCCTCGGGCCGGCCTCCCCCCACGAGATGGTGATTCCCCTGAAATCGGGTTCAGCCGGCCCGAATCCTCACACCCTCCGGTCCGTCCCCATTCCGGCCTGGCCTTCCCACCAGTGCTGGACTCCCCCGAATCGGGCCCGTTAGGTCGACCCCCTCCCCTTGCCCTCCAATTATGTTCAACAAAGTTAAATATAACAATTAATGTGCGCAATATAACCTCGTCGTTGACGCGCCATTAAACCAAACTAATCTAATCTAATCAACAAATTTCTAAAACGGCCGAGCGCTTGTATCACCTTAACAGTAATTTATTTGATTTGTTTCAGTGTGGCCATTCGACGAGTATCCTTCCAACTCTTCATCATCTGCAGTAAAAGCTACTTCAAAAGATCCTGCAAATCTCTTCTACCAGTGTGCTAAATGTTGGACTGAATTCAAGGAACTAAACGATCTCAGAAACCACGCTCAAGCCAAGTGCTTTGTAAATCCAACAAACTCAATTCCACTGCAATGTCCAAAATGTTTGAAGATGTTTAAAATGGAGAGTAAACTTAAGTTTCATGTGAATCATGAATGCGATGAACTGAACTGTCAGTCGTGTTCGAGAAAGTTCGGTAATTTTCGTCTCCTGCAATGTCATCTGAAAGATGAATGTGGCAAAGAACTGATCTGCAAGACATGTAGTAAGAAGTATAAATATATTCGTGATCTAAGAAGACACGAGAATCTAGAGTGTGGTAAAGTTCTTTTGTGTGAGAAATGTAAGAAGACATTTAAGTTCATCAGTCATTATCGGCGTCACGTTAAACATGAATGTGGAAAACAAATTAGCTGCGCGAAATGTTGTAAGAAGTTTAAATATTTGTCAGATTTACAGGGGCATATGAAACATGAGTGTGGTAAGGAATTGATCTGTCCGAAGTGTGCTAAGAAATTCAACACTTTTAATACTTTGAAAAAGCACATCAGAATTGACTGTAGTTCGGACTGTGAGATGGGAAACACGGTGACGGAAAGTCAGTAATATGTTGTTTTTATCTTGAAATGAGTCCAATTCGAACTACAATTTCTAAACACATTTAACATTTTGTTTGGTAATTTTTTGATAATTTCGTTATTGTAAATAAATGTTATTTCATAAGTACGGAGCATATCTCAAACTTGTTATATTTCTTGATATTTAAATTTAAATGGATTGATTAACATAGGCGAGTATAACTTAACATAGTTTTCTTTAAGAATGTTTGCATTAAATTTAAGTTATGGTAAATAATTCATTTCTCACATTTTGTACATAATGTACGTAATCATCTTTAGTCCATATTAGCTTCTTGCCCATTATAAATCATCACCATTATCATCAATCATCATTAGTATCATAATCAATATTATTAACATATTGTATAAATTGTTTAACTGTATGTTTTTGCTCCATGAAAATCATTTTATTGATGGCTGACAATATACATGGTTGACTAATAAGGTCCAGCGTACTAATCAGTAAAAGTTACAATATTATGAGATAGAATCCTAATATATAAAATTGTTACAGTCTTAATTATTTATACTTCATGTTTGTAATTTGAAATTCTTATTCTTATTTGTCATTATATACTGTGTCCAAGTGGCAATTAATTTATAATGACAGTTTTTCATTATTATCAATAAAAGTTTTTTGGGTATAACTTTGTGGTTGTAAATACTAAATTGTACAAATCCCGATTTAAAGATTAATATTGGAAACCTATGAAAATATATAAATATGCCATCTTGGAAAAAGACCGCCAAAGCACGCAATTTCACATTGCCTCCCGGTCTTAAATCTTCTAATGGTTCAATGAACATGTGTGCTAAGTGGCATCTTCTTATCACAATTTGCAGAATCCCTTCCATATTCAGGTTGTACAGCCCGTACTATTGACGAATATTTACTACCTAGTCTTCCTGACTTGATGCAAACCGTAGATCTTTTCAACTGTTCTGTAAACTGTGTGCCATTTAGTTGTGCTTTCATTACTAAATACAAATTCTTCTGCTAATAAACTGTATTATTTGTTTCAGTGCATCAAATCTGGTTCACTTCATCTGCGACATCTACTGATTTTGAAGAAGCTACAACGGAATGTTTCCAATGCTCGACATGTTTGTCATATTTCAAAGACAATAGCGAACTCCATTCACACATTCGGAATGTGTGCCATGAACACCAATCAGTTGGCCCCGAATGTGACAATCCACTGCAATGTCCGAAATGCTTTAGAGCATTCAAAACGAATGCAAATCTTAGCTTTCATCTTAACCAAGAATGCGGTCAAGTATTTGACTGTCATAATTGCGGGAAGAAATGCAAATCCTTGATGACTCTTCAAAGGCACGTCCGACATGAGTGTGGAAAAGAACTGGTTTGCTCGAAGTGTAAGATGAAGTTCAAACGTTATGACACGTTGAATAGGCATGAGAAATATGAGTGTAGCGTCTATCTTAACTGTTCCAAGTGTCAAAAGAGGTTCAAATATATTCGGGATTTGAAACGACATGTGAAAGATGAATGTATGAGAGAACTCGTCTGTACGAATTGCAACAAGACTTTTAATTTTAAAAGTGCACTGCAAAGTCATGTACGCAAATGCATGGTGTAGCGGTTTTCTGGCGCAGCAACTGATTTTCTCGCGGGCGGGGTCAATATGTATAATTTTCTGTTATTATATAGATTACTATGTATAATAAATTACACTGTCCTGGTTCATCTCTGAATTTTTCCTTCGACACCTTTCTTACAATCATAGCCAAAAGTTACAAACGCTAAATTAAGGAAACTTCATTGAACTGCAATCAATAAAATAATGAATATCATTTGACGACTTCGTAATAATCTGCTATAAATCACTATAACTCGGTGTATACTTGAGATGTACTTGGCCAAACTTAAAACGATGTTCGAAATAAACTATTTACTGAGAAAGATTAATTGCACCATCCAATGAAGTCTATGCTAACTCGTAATCTAACTCTATTAAACTCTATTTCTTTGATAGAAGCAAGAACTGTTTGTCAAGGAACCTAACAATATTTCATTAACCTATATACCTATATACCTATATTACCTATATATTACAATGATGAAAAATGTTATCAAGCGAGCGTTAAAACTTATGGCTCGAATCTCTATTTTTTGTGCATCTGGCGTCTCCTGCTAAACGAAGTTACGGATCAGGCTAATTTTTCACAAAACATATTACTATTCTATATTATATTTATATTACATATAACATAATACTATCCGATTCGGTCCAAACTTGATTTTTGTATCGTATCAACGAAATCTTGTAGGTATTCATAAAATACCTATGGACCATGATTACTACAGCATTTCTGTATATCAGTTGGCATTGGCTTTATGTTTAACAATTATTTTGAAAAAAAAATGTCTATCAATTTGAATTAATGGAACGAAAATTATGGAATCTTGAAGTTGAGCGTAAAATCAGAATATGAAGATTATTTCTAAACTTTTATTACACACGTTATAAAAGTGATTCTTTTCCCACTATCCTGTTTTCAAGCTCAACTTCAAGATCCAATAACTTTCGTTCCATATATTCCATATATATTTCGTTCCATATGATTGAAATTTTTACACAATCGATCTTAATCTATTTTGAATATAATTTGAAATTGTCAGGTTGATTGTACGTTGTTTTGAAGAAACAGCGTCCCGGCCATTGGAAGTTTTCTCGACGCACGCTATTTGAGCTCCGTATATCAATTTTTTGACAACCAAATTTGAACAGCTCTAACTTTTTTCCTACAATAGTAATGTTTTTGAAACTTGCACATATTAAATTTTGGTATGTTTTTTAATATGTGTACAAATTTCAGAATACTATCTATAATAGTTTGGATAGGTATAGTGAGCTCTCAATCAGTTTTTTTTGCGCCACCCGGTATTTACCTCTAAAATCCCTACTATAATCTGTAATGAAAGATTTATTTACCTGACGAGTTTATTTTCATTTTTGTTTTTGAAATAATCCTGTGACGACTTTAAGTCACATGTTTTTCTTAAAACCTACTTAGAATATTATGAACTTATGTTTTTAATGATATCTTCCTTGTGTTAAATTAAAATAAAACATACATATACTTCTCGACTTAATCTGATGATGTTTACAAACACAAGAACAATTAAAGAACAATTTATTTACAACTTTGTTCCCGCACTTAGACGGTCAGAATCTGTAAAATTAAGGTTTAGTTGAAGTTTAATTTCTTTTCAATTTGGAAACATGAGAAATATCGAATTTCTAAACAATGTCCATGTATAATAAAACTCAATTTATAATTTTCTCTTAGATAGATAATTGCTAATTGCATAATCATATTTGATTTTTGTTAGAATATAGATTTCTTTGTATAATAAAATTAGTTCCTCCTGGTTCAACTATGAATTTCTCCTCCAACACCTTTCGTACAATCCTACCATAAGATACAATTTTGTTAAATTTAGCAAACTTCATTGTACTGCAATCAATCAATAAAATAATGCATATCAAAAAATATTAATCCACATCGTTGGGATATACACTTGGCCAAACTAAAAACGGTATTCGAAAGAAACTGATTGGCTGATAAAGATTAGAGTGTATCATCCGATGAAATGCTAACTCGTTATCTGACTCTAGCAGGTGAGATCATATTTAATTGATAATATCAGGGGTTGATTGTCTATAGAAACCTGACTAGCAACCTATCCGTTTCTTTCAAATGTCTTTTTTAATTGTGCCAAGTGTACATTACAATTGTGTTAAACTGATAGTGTCTCATGTGTAGCTCGGCTCCCAACATACATCTTATCCAGAAGACAAAACGAAGATATTATATGGTTTACGAATTCATTTTTCATAAACATGAAACATCAACTTTGTTGTGGGTACAGGAATAGCGTCAAAAGGATGTCACACGGTTTATTGCCACCGTGTCGTACTATGAATTTGCCGATATTTCATTTTACGCTTTTCCGGGGCGCGAATCAACCACAGAAGCGGTTGATGTTCTGTGGCACATTTTCGTTCTTGGCAACGAATCCTTGTCGTCCATGAGCAATTAGCAGGCAATTATATGTTATATCCAAACGCCGGAGGATTGAACAATTCGTTATTTCGAATTTGGATTTTGTCTTCGTGCCAATTTTTCTGTCGTGCATTTTTCTGTGGCTTTTGCCATGGTTTTAACCCATAATCCTGCTGCTAACTTTACATTGTACAACACAAAATAAGAACAATAACACAAGAACAACACCCCATAACAATGGTTGAAACTCTATTATATTACAATACTTGATTACCTTCTATATTTATAATTATAAAAACGTAAGATCAGTTTCTTAAAACTTTCTTCCTACTCTCTTCTAAAGTATTGAGTGTTTTACGTGATCACGATAAGGCATCCAATAATTGTCTTGTTTAATATGTTTCAGTGTCGAAGCAAGACGAGTTTCCTCCCGTCGCCACAACTTCTGCTGCTGTTGAAGATATCGCACATGTTGTCTTCCAATGTGCTGAGTGCTCAACTGAATTCAGAGATCGCAGCGAACTTCGAGAACATATGACAAACGTTTGCTGTCGAGAGCCTGCGGTTGTGACTGACTCGATCAACCCATTACAATGTTCTAACTGCAAGAGGCTTTATAAGAAGAAGAAGGAATTGAACTATCATGTTAAACATGAGTGTGGTAAAGTTCTGCGATGTGGACAATGTAAGAAGGAGTTCAAGAACATGACAACACTATCTACTCATGTTAAACATGAGTGTGGTAAAGTTCTGCGATGTGGTCAATGTAAGAAGGAGTTCAAGAACATGACGACACTATCTACTCATGTTAAACATGAGTGTGGTAAAGTTCTGCGATGTGGCCAATGTAAGAAGGAGTTCAAGAGCATGACAAACCTAACTACTCATGTAAAACATGAGTGCGGTAAAGTCCTGCGGTGTGGTCAATGTAAGAAGGAGTTCAAGAACATGACGACACTATCTACTCATGTTAAACATGAGTGTGGTAAAGTTCTGCGATGTGGCCAATGTAAGAAGGAGTTCAAGAGCATGACAAACCTAACTACTCATGTTAAACATGAGTGCGGTAAAGTCCTGCGTTGTGAGCAATGTAAGAAGGAGTTCAAGAACATGACGACACTATCTACTCATGTTAAACATGAGTGTGGTAAAGTCCTGCGGTGTGGTCAATGTAAGAAGGAGTTCAAACAACTTTGTCAACTTACGCGTCATATAAAACATGATTGTGGTAAAGCTCATTTTTGTCCGAAATGTAAGTCACGTTTCTCATGTTTATCCAATCTTCAACAGCACATGAAAGTTTGCAAGGTTGTGGTATAAAAGCGTCCAATGATTGTCTGAATTTGAATTATTCTACGACTGGTTACAATACTGGTGCAATACTGTTTGATTCGTTTTGTGTAAATTATTATTTACTTTTGAATTGCTCTGTCATCTGTGAAGTGCATAACCTTGTAGAACATGGCGATACTGACAAAGAACGAAGAATCTTGAACGTTAGTGTGGTAAAATTCTGCGATGTGGCCAATCAATCTAAAGGAATAACAAATGACAAATCTTACCCTCTTAGTTGGGTGGTACGAGTACATAACATAAGGTAGCTTAATCTAATTTATCATGGAAATTTCTGATGAATTAATGGGAACAGCACTATTCATTCTCATTATCCACAATATTTTATATTTTAGTGATATTTCCTCTTTCGATTACCTATTATATTTTCATGTCTCTCCCACTACAATGAATCTGTAATGCTGAGATTTACCTTATCGTTTCTTTTCATTTTTTAATTAATAACCTTATTTTGAACGACTTAAAATCATGTGTTTTTTATACTTAGATCGGCTATGAACATACAATTATTGTATGCCTGCCTTGCTAATTAAATTAATAAAGCATTCATATACTTCTCTACTTATTTATCTGATGATGTTTACAAACATTCCTCTGAATTCATATCCTTCATTGTAATATTAAAATGAAAGATATGGATTAACTAGAGATACCCGTCCCCTACCACATGACCCAATGCACACTAATATGATACACGTAAAATATGCAACGAAGGAAGACCATGCACCCGGAATCGACTTAAATATGTTCTGTCGCGAAATTAGGTGTATACAGGGAAAACTATTTTAGTAATGAGGATAGCATTTGTTTTGCGAAGTGTCAAGCGTCATAGTGAATTAAGACTGTTGATTTTTGTGAACCGTGTGGCACGAATATTTACTGGTATTTGTATATTACGAATATTACGAATATTTGTATAATATCAATTATGAACTTAATATTATAGAGGGCATATTTCTCATAACCAATGTTAAAAAAGTTGACAAATCTGTGTTTATTTATCTTTAATATTATAGGTTTGTGACAAATCAAATATTATATATTGTTACCTAAGGCATTAACCTGTTCCGAAGTTATCTATATGCATTCATTTGAACATATTGATACATATTGATGATATGTTTTTACAGAACTGAATCGAGCATAAAATTCTAAATTTATTGATACGTATATGTACATATTTTTTTAAATGTCACTGTTTAGAACTTTACAACCGAATTCAAATAAGAAATAGACTGAACTTTCGATCAGAATTGATTCTCTCAGACCTTATTCCTTAACCTCAATATCATAGTAATTTACTTAAATATAATAAACAGTAGAGGTTATGTCTTCATAAATTAAAACTAATTGTCTTCATCAATATGTTTCAGTGTCGAAGCAAGACGAGTTTCCTCCCGTCGCCACAACTTCTGCTGCTGTTGAAGATATTGCACATGTTGTTTTCCAATATGTAGAGTGCTCAACTGAATTCAGAGATCGCAGCGAACTTCAAGAACATATTACAAACGCTTGCAATCAAGAACATGTGGCTGCGACTGACTCGATCAACTCATATCAATGCTTTACTTGCATTTTGACATTTAGGAGGAAGTGTGATTTGAACTATCATCTTAGACATGAGTGTGGAAAAGTGATCCAGTGTGAGGAATGTCAGAAGCGGTTCAAGTACATGAGGGACCTGACTCGTCATGTGAGACAGGACTGTGGGAAAGTGCATTATTGTCGGCAATGTAAGAAGCGGTTCACCAGGCAAGTTAGTCTTCGGAACCACTTTGGAGTTTGCAAAGGTGCTCAATAAAATTATGAAATTAGAGCAAAAATAATGGTTCTTTAGTGAATTGTTTTTTACAGCTACTACGCTCTTCACAAACATGTTTCTTATATGTACACAAAACAATCACAATTTAATTGATACATTAATCAGAAAATAATTAAATTTATCATCAGAAAATGTAGCATTTTTCATTGGATAATTACTTCTACTTTACTAATTACTTCTAATTACGTCAGTGTTCATCTGCGATATTTTAAATCAATGTTTCTTAGAATGAATGTGAATACCTAAACCCATACATGTATTATGTACTTGTCCACGGGATGATAATAAAATACAATACAATACAATATTTCAGTGTGGAGGTGGTGTAGAACAATTATTTCTCTGGTTTTAACTTTGAACAATTAATTTTCACTGCCGTCGTGTTTTTGCACTTTCTAATAACTATTCTTGTGACTGTAATACAGTAAATAAATAGGTACCATTGTAGGTCAATATTCTTCTATTTATAACTGAAATGTTACGTTTTCCTTCATTGCATAAAGAGCAAAGTTTGTCAATACACATTCTCCGGTCAAGTAATATTGCGTACACATTTTCATCCATCCAAGAAACAATGTGTATCCTAACGAAAACCTAACAATTCTACCTTAGGTCTACGTAACCATTGATCCCGAATTTATCAATCCCCTGCAATGTATTATATGTACAAAACTAGGGGAATTAACTAGATCTTCCGAAAGTTTTAGAGTGGAAAAAAACTTTTTTTGGCTTCAGACATCTTTTATGTTTTCACACTTCTTAGATCTAAGTGGTAGAAACTGGACATGCAGCTGATATGAAAAATCTGATGAATTATCTCAATGATCTGTAGTGTGTTCTGCATAACTTGTAGTTTTAACCGGCTTTAGGAAAGAAAGTATCTACATATTACCTTGATGTAGGCTATTTTAGTTTTTCTTCATAGTGGTTTCTTGTGGTACCTGCACACCCACATTTGATTTAATACTAATAATAACATCTATTTGCCTATGTTATGTTCTAGAACCCTCAAAGAATCCTCTCCAGATGCTGTCTCTCATGTACGAGACCCAACAGGAACAGCCCTCGTTCATCTTCCAGTGTTCGAACTGCCGTTCCACATTCAACGACCGCGCAAGTCTCCAATACCACTTCAATGAGAAATGCTACAACCACGTAACTGTAGAGCATCGAGCTCCGGTCGAACCTTTGCAATTGCCATGTCCCAAATGTCACGAGATATTTACTTCGTCAGATCATCTACAGAATCACGTGGATAATGAATGTAGTCGAGCTATGAGTTGTGATAAATGTCATAAAAGTTTCAAGACGACAAAGTATTATCTGGCTCATGTTAATAGTGATTGTGGTAACATGTTTGTATGTCATTTGTGTAACTTGACGTGTACAACTCAGGTTAGTCTCCATAACCATATTGCTAATAAGGAATGCAAGTTAAGTGAATGGAATCACAGTCAAGCGTCGTTACTTAAATCTCACGTCAGCACAGCGTATGGTACGAACTTCGACTGTAAGACGTGTGGTAAACATTTCAAATATTTGAACCACCTTCAAACTCATATCACTCGTGAATGCGGAAAAGTACTGAGCTGTCCTAAATGTGGTAAAGTGTATCAATCATTCCACGCCTTGCAGCAGCACACAGAATTCGAATGTGGTAAAACTCTGCTCTGTTCGAAATGCAGCAAGAAGTTCGGGTACTTGAGTGACTTGAGGAAACACGAGAAACATGAATGTGGACAAGAACTGAGCTGTGTCAAATGTAAGAAACCGTTCACCAGTTTCCAAGTCCTCCGTCGGCATGAGAAGCACGAATGTGGTCAAGTACAGAGTTGTAAGTTCTGCGGGAAGGTCTACCCGAGTCTGCGCAAGCTACGCACTCATGAGAACTACGAGTGCGGTCAACAGCTCAAGTGCGGGTACTGCGACCGTAAGTTCCAGAGCTTGCATCTTCTCCAAGTACACAGGCAACGCGAATGTGGCAAGGAGTTATCTTGTGAGACTTGTAAAACGAAATTCCAGTTGGTTTCTGAGTTGAGGATCCATGAGAAACGAGAGTGCTGTAAAGAATTAATTTGCGAACATTGCAGTAAAACTTTTAAGATTTACGAATACCTCAAGAATCATTTGAGTGCTAATGAATGTCGCATTCAGGAAATTGTAATCGAGTAAGCAGGCTACTTACTACTGAAGAGAAGGTACATTAATTATTGAAATGTCCTCTCTAAATGACAACAAATGAGCAGAAACTTTTGCATGTTGGCATTGTCTCGATTATGGGGACAAAATCTTTCAGTAAAAGTAGTTTTACTTGTTACGAAATATTCTGTATACTATTTTATGTGTGACAATTATTTGCATTTAAAATATGGTAATGAAAAGAGCAAGTGCCGTTAAATGAAAGTCGCAACGACACTTCATTTTCATAATAATTGTGAT
Source organism: Leuctra nigra (assembly GCA_934045905.1). Classification (NCBI taxonomy): domain Eukaryota; kingdom Metazoa; phylum Arthropoda; class Insecta; order Plecoptera; family Leuctridae; genus Leuctra; species Leuctra nigra. The sequence goes on from OW203768.1 coordinate 7,917,809, forward strand.
AACGACTCAAGTCTTGTCACTGTATTAATTTACTTTTACAATAAATTGCGCTGTTTTTGTATTTTCTAAGGTGGTGGGTACAAGTTGATCAAAGGAATAAAATAGTGTTTCTAATATATACAGTAGATTAGAAAATCACAATACAGTTAGTTGAAATGTATGCACCTTATTACTAGGAAAGTCTAGTTACTTATTTGTTGATGTTGACCATTTCGCAGATTGAAACATAACAAAGTGCGATTTTAAGATTTAAACTGCTTATTTAGTTTATAATTGTCAGTACAATTATGCAAATGTTAATTGTCAGTACAATTATGCAAATGTTGAATTAAATGACCATAATTACCTAATTAATTTACCTACGATTTATTATTTACCTTCCTGGCACTTAATTTTTCTTATTGCATTATGCGCCTATACAATAGCTATTGCATATGGATAGCTAACTAATAATGATTCTTAAATACCTAGTATTGACGTGATGTAAACATGTATTATCAAATTTCAAACTTCTCTCTATCAAATTTCGGTTACCATACTTCAATTAATACTTGATTGTATGTGTTTCAGTTAAAATCAAGATCAAGCCAAATCAATATCGGGCTGTGTCTTCCAAGAAACACGCTTCACAGAAAAACTTCTCGCATTCTGGGGTGCAAAATCAAGCAGAATCACAGATAATTTGTCCAGACTGTGGCAAAACGTACGAGAACCGCATTTCGTTAAATAAACACTCCAAGCTCTGCGAGAAGAAGAGACGTCACAAATGCAAGACATGCAATCGATTTTTCTTACAACATAGCCATCTACAGACTCATATTAATTCTAATAACTGTCTGCCACAATTCCCGTGCAAGTCTTGTACACGAGTCTTCAACACCAATGATGAGCTCATCCATCATGTTTTGAATTCTTGCAAAGACGCAACTTGCTCGGCTTGTACGAGGTCATTCAGATTTAAACATGATTTGGAGCGTCACAAGAAACTAGAGTGTGGTCAGGATCTGTCTTGTCCAAGATGTAAGAAAACATTTCAGTTTGTTTTGGACCTACGCCGACATATGACTGGTGGAGCTACGAAACCTGCCTGTGCTATTGTTGATGTTAACATTTTAGGGATTTGAAAGTAGTAAATTATGATTGTTTATTTGTTTGAGTCTTTTTAGTATTTTTAAGAGTATAGTCTTTGTCTTTAGACTTTTTAATAATAGTTTTTGTGTGTATTTTTATTTTTTAGTATTCCAATTTATATTGATTTTAATTAAATTAATTTGATAGAATTCTGTAGAATGAATGTTGCTTGAAATGTGTTGCTTTCAATAGCATGACTAAAGCTAGTAGCCTATTGTTTGGTTTACAACATACTATAGTCTATAGCTTCTAGAGCCGAAGGTTGCTCGTGAATTTGCGTTGGCCGTAAAACGTTAAATTCACTATTTCGGCAATAGGTTGTCATCGTTCTAACATGAGCGTGTATTTGTTATACCCACATTATTCAAATATAAATTCCTGTAATTACATCTGTGTATTTTACACATTATTTTAAATAAAATACAAGAAATAGTATTTATGCGTGTTAATAGTTTGCCACCTCACTGTTTTAAAGTGTGAAGTTTTACAAGTGTTCTTCAATGTTCTGAATAACATTATTGTCTATCCAGCCAGAGACCCTATTATGTAACTTTTAAATTCCCGATTCTAATGGAATCATATTCACTGTCATATTAATTAACATTGCACCGAATCGGATTCCATAGTAGAATCGAACTTTTTATGTTATAGAATAGAGCCGTAGATAGATAATTGAGCAGATAAATGTAAAAGTTGATGGAGTCACAAGGATTTAAAAATATTCATCCTGGGACATTTGGGGCTGTGCATAAAGGACGTCACGCTAAAAAGGTATATCTTGACACCCCCCTCCCCCTTGTCACGCTGTGTCACACTTTTCGAGCCCCCCCCCCCCCCCCCCCCCCCCACCCCCCGAAAAGGGGTCACAACTCTATCCCTACCCCCCTTAAATATAATATTTTTGACTGTAAAATGTATCAGAATTTATCGTTTTTAGCGAAATTTCCGGTCCCGACATATCAATTGAAATTTAAAATGCTTGAAAATATCTATATCAAAACTTGCTCCCTATCCGTGACCATGTTGTAACGAATGTGTTATTCTTCCTAGAGTACTACGGGCTCGTGAGCGCCGAGCAGTTGGCCATCAACAAGCCGTTCCAATGTCACATGTGTAAGAAGCGCTACATCAGGAGGCGTAATCTTCACCGTCATCTGAAATACGAGTGCGGTCAGGAGCCACAGTTCCAGTGCATCTTGTGCTCGCACCGTTCCAAGCATAAAGCAGACCTGAAGAAACACTTGATTCTGATTCATCGGGATTTTAGTTTATAACAAGAAGTCGCATTTGTGTTCGACTGTGATCCAACAATACCAAAGTGATTTCTAAATCTTGGGAAGATTCTCTGCTGATTGGCAACTGAAAAATCCAATATTATGAAATGTATTATCAAAGTAAACAATTACTCCTAGAAAACCAAATATTAAAACCAGATGTTTTAATGAATTTATGATTTTCTTGAACATTTACTCGTTTTGAATTTCCTAGAAACAAAAATCCAACATTGACGGTCATATGGGCGTCCTTCCTGACTGAGTTTATTGTGGATTTACTCAGTCGAGAGGCAAATTATGGGAAGGTTCCCTAATACGACACGACGGCCTCCTTCCCACAGTCCATCCTTAAGCCCGATTTACACGGTGCAATTTCTTGAACAACACTTGTGTCACATTCCCATTTTTCATACAATTTGCATTTACACGACGCAACTTTCAGTCACAAAACTTATAATATGTTCAAATTTTCATCAAGAAATGTGACAAAGGCTGTGCCAAAGTCTGTGACACAGAAGTTGTTCAATAAATGTGGTCGTGTAAATCAGGCTTTACCCACTCTACATCATCATCTCATTTTCGTCGCCATTAGCAGTCGCAGAAGAGTGCGTCGTTATAGGTATAATCAGTCCCAGACTCAAGAAATTCTAGCTGTCGAGTCGTCAACAACAGATTCATATGACATTGATTGTGTTATTTCCAGACTATGGAGAGTCAGTGGAGAGACCCTTCAGCTGTAGCACCTGCGGTAAGCGCTACAAACACAAGAAACATCTTCAGAGGCACTGGAGCTATGAATGTGGAGTGGAGCCGCAGTTCAACTGTCCTCATTGCATTTATAAAGCGAAATACAAGTCTACACTTCAGATGCATGTGAAGAACATGCATCGTGATGTGTATTTAGCGTGATAATATGTGTGTAGTGGGAAAATAAAAACTTAGCTGGTGTTGACAATTCTTGATATTGTTGTAATGGAAATTTGTTTTAATACTGTGACAATTAAATGTGATGGTATATATTAAGTAAAAGTAAGTGTCATTATTAATGTGAGAATGGGTTCAATTTACCAATCACACAAAAACTCAAGAAACAGACATTTTATAAGAGTGAGAATTATTGTCGCTAAAGTTGGAAATAAACTTGTATCTTCTATAACATTATGTTCTATTGTCTTCTATTCGTCTAATCTCTTCTAATCTCTACTATACATTATTTTTATTATTATATATTCTATGATTTCAAAAAACTTTCTATGACTAATCGAACAAAATAATAATGGAACATTATTAAAAAAAACTTACGGGGAAAAGTGTAAGTAAAATTACGGCATTGACCATCCTTCCACTCGTATTCATTTCATAATCTTACACAATCTCTCTTCATGTTTACTTATTAACAACTAATAATTAATTACAATCACTTTGCTTTAATGTAATCTATCGAAAACGGATTAAAACGTCGTGTTTGTTTTCAGATCTTGACATCGTACAATGTTTGGGACTACTAGACACTGATGTTTCCAGCCAGCAGCCGTTTGGTTGCCATGGCTGCGGCAGTCGGTACAAGAACAAACGAGACCTGCACAGACACTGGAAGTACGCCTGCGGAAAAGAACCCCAGTTCCACTGTCCACATTGCGCTTATAAAGGCAAACTCAAGTCGAGTCTCAGAAAACATCTAGTGAACATGCATTTTAATATACCGACCGAGCATTTTGTGTAACTACTTGTTTTTATTAGCAAATGTTATATTTTCTCAAGTGAAAATAAATATAAATGGCTGGAAGTTGAGTGTACTTTCTTGAATTATATTGTGTTCAATCCACGTAGATATTCGATTGTTAAAGACTTGTGTCGAAATAAAATTAATTATTTTTCTTTCGATGACGTAACTCTCCAATTATAGTGTCTAAACATTAGCTTCTAACACGAAAAGAAAGCTTAGGATACTTCGATTCTCATCAAATCACGGAAGTTAAGCACCGCAATGGGTTCCAGTAATTACTTGATTTGGTGACTATTAAAAATCTAATGAATAATTAGTTTGTTTACCTATAAGTGTGTCACGGTGTTATAAATACTTACATCTCCATTGAATGCCAACCTGTCGTCAGCCACTCGAAGGTGATAATATCACCGTCTCATTTGACGGTCTAACAATCATGGTTCCTCCAAATCCTCACTATAGTAGAACACTTCTTCTCTTCTTCTTCTTCTTCTTCTTCTTCTTCTTCTTCTGTTAGCTAGGAGATTCCCCCTTTTGCTCGGCCTCTTCTTCTTTTCTCCTCTAGGACTAGGATTGCTAGCTATCTGCCCATCTCTTGAGCGGTCGTCCTGGTAGTCTTCTCCCCGAAGGTCGTCTCTGTTTACAAATGCGGGCAAGTCGCTCATCTCCCATTCTCTCCACATGGCTGTTCCATTCCTTCTTCCTGATCTTATTCCATTCCACCACGTCTTGAACGCCACATTGCTCCCTAATATCATCACTTCTTTGACAGTCCAGAACCGTGACTTCTGCTATGGATCTTAGAACTCTCATCTCGACAGTCCTAGCCTTTTGCTTTGTTTTTGCTGTCTCCGCTCTGGTTTCGGCTGCGTAGTACACGAATAGTATAGTAGAACGAATAGTAGAACACGAAGATGTCAATCGTGATTCTATATGTACAAAATCATATGCATCGTGCTTATTTATTTATTGTGCTTAGTTAGCTTTTACCTCGCTGCATTTTCTTGTACCTAACTCAGTATTTCTTTTATAGAAAATGGCGCACTTCATTTTAACGCTGCCTTCTCTACTGACGCCAATCACGAAGCCTTTCCTTGCAGCACATGTGGTAAAAGTTACAAGGCGTTTGGCAACCTCAACCGACATCAGACGTACGAGTGTGGAAAATCACCTCAAATGCAGTGTCCTCATTGTCCGTATAGAGCGAAGAGGCGGGAGAATGTCACTAAGCATGTCAGACATGTGCATTTCAAAGAACCTCGCAAGAGAGTTAGCAATTAACGAGTGTCGACAAGACGAACTGTGACTGAAAGAACGCTTCTAGTTTAAAATAACTTGTCCTTAAGAATCAGTGCCATTTTATTTCAAATAAACAGTAAATCCCCATAAAAAACACTCCGTGTAAAAAAAACAGCCAAGTCTCTTCAACTAAAAAAAATTATGAAATCTAAAAATTCTGCACTGAAACGTAGTGATATCAAAAATGAGCCAAGTCAAAACTTTATTTGAAAATTAAAAAATACTTGGCGCATCGTGTATATAAATAGCTTAGAAGTATAGGCTAGATATAAATACATATACTTATAGTATACCTACAATGCCCTAAAAAAACGGTGCGCCAAGTATTTTTTAATTTTCAAATAAAGTTTTGACTTGGCTCATTTTTTGATATCACTACGTTTCAGTGCAGAATTTTTAGATTTCATAATTTTTTTTTAGTTGAAGAGACTTGGCTGTTTTTTTTACACGGAGTGTTTTTTATGGGGATATCACTTATTTTTTTAGTTTATTTACACAAATTGTAAAACTTATTGGGGCAACAATGACTAATTCCTTTAAAAAAATACGCTATTTCCGAATTAGTTCTAAGAAAAATATTGTTAGGAGCTAAATATAAACTTAAAGTGATATGCCATGAAGAATTGCGAAAGCATCGTTCCAATAGGTCCAGCCGTTTTCGAGATATGGCATCACTTCCGGTTTTTAAAATAGCGGCTGAAAGCTTTTACACATTGTATTAATATGTAATGTATATAAATACTAATATTTCATTATAAGCCTTCTGAATATGTAGTTGGTTTTTATATAAAGGGGAAGTGAATTTAGGCAGATTTCGCTAAACTATGACGTCATTTCCGGTTTCAGTAATTAGAAAACTTTAATTTCACTATTGTTATTTCGTATAGAGGACCGTCTGAATCGATTGGAACACCAAGACGGATGGCAGAGAAGGAAGGGCCCGAGGATCATGACTCGGATCGCCGACTACAACAACACACATTAAAGACGCCTGCGCCTAGCGAAAAGAGAGAAGACATGTACAAGAGGATGCTAATGGGAAGAAAATCAGTCGATAAAGTGAAAAATAATCCTAACAAAATACCTGCCCTAATTATGGGAGACTCCATGATAAGAATTGCAGGTGAGATGTGCGAAGAAGAAGGGTGCGAAGTTCAAGTGTTTCCTGGCATCCGGGTCAACGAACTGTCGCAGAAAATATTAGATAGAGAAGACGATCTTCAGGAGCCGAAAGTTGTGGTTGTGCATGTGGGAACAAATAACATTAAAGCGAGAACTGGGCAGCACCTTATGCTCGAGATAAGGGACCTCTTAAAGGCAGGGATGAGCAAATATAAAACCGCAAAATGGGTTGTTGGAGGGCTAGTTTATCGGAAGGATGTTTATGATTCCACTATTGACAAACTAAATGACAGTATTGAGTGGGTAAGCAACGAAATGGGGGCTTCATATTATCATCCGAATTCCAGAGTTGTAGAACATCATGCAGCAAAGGATGGTATTCACCTGAATCATGAAGGAGGTAGAGTGATGGGCCAGCTTATTATGGAAAATGTTAATGAACAATTGTCAAAAAACAAATAACTTGTGGGGGCAAAAAAACATCTCGAACTTGCAACTTACGTCTAAAGGAAGATTTGACAAAAGTAAACATTTTACACCAAAATATGCAAAGCCTAATTAGCTCAAAAACAAATCTAGAAGTGTTTCTTGATGAACAGTTTAATCTTTCAGAAGAAATTGATGTATTATGCTTATCCGAACATTGGCTTAGGGAATTTGAAATAAATCAAGTTAACATTAATAATTACAAAATCATAAATTCATATTGTAGGTTATATTTGAAACATGGGGGAGTGGCTATCTATATAAATAAAAATAAGCATTTCAAGGTTAAACCAAGATTGGACATAAATAAATGTAGTGTGGAAGGAGTTATAGAAATAACGGGCATAGATTTAGTTATTGAAAACAGGGGAAACAAAAATAGTAATATTAAAGTAAAGTTACTGATTATTGCCCTGTACCGACCACCTACAGGAAATATTGATGAATTTGTAAATATTCTCCACGCTATTCTGGAAAAGAATGTGAAATCTCCGAGTGAAATAATAATCCTTGGTGATTTCAATGTTAACACCATGACTGAATCAGAAAATAAGTTTAAATTAGTCAGCCTACTGGAATCATTCAATATTATCCTAACTATTAAGTCTCCAACTAGGATAGATTCACATTTTAAAACAGCATCAATAATAGATAATATTGCCACACACCTCAATTATAAATATGATGTGAAAGTAATTGAAAGTAACCTCTCTGATCATTTTTCTCAACTTATATCAGTCAAAATAAATGCGTCCACAAGTAAGTCGATGTGGGTTCATAAACGTCAGTTCAATAAGACAAATTTTATCACATTTAATGACAGACTGGCGGATACAAGTTGGGATAAAGTTTACACTACTTTAAGTGCTAATAATAAATATAATGCCTTTCAAGAATTATTTTTAGACATTTTTAATGAGTGTTTCCCAAAAAAGCGAGTTCGTATAAACAAAAAATACCTGTCTCAATCATGGATAACATCAGGTATAAAAGTATCTAGATTAAATTTAAAATCCTTATATAAATTAAAGAGTCATTTTAACAATTCTTTTTTGACTAACTATTATAAAGTATATAAGAAGCAATATGATAGAATTATAAAGGCGGCAAAAAGACAAAGTATTCATTGTAAAATAATTAGTAGTGATAACAAACCTAAAACTACCTGGAATATTATAAATGATCAAACCAGTAAAGTATCATGCCAGAAGATAAATGAAGCTATCAAGATAAAGAGTGAAAATGAAGATAATATTATTAAGGATCAACTTCTTGTAGCAGAAGAATTCAATAGGTATTTCTCGACTATTGCATCAAACCTAACTCAGAATACTCCTATTAATGAGTCGGACATACAAAATAATCTTGCAAAAATGAAGTTTGAGAGATGCAATTCTATATTTTTCTTTCCAACAATGGCCTCAGACATCATCAAAGTTGTACAGAGTTTAAAGAATAAATGTTCTACTGGTGTGGATGATATTTCGGTTTCCTTGATTAAGAAATGTATTAAGCATGTGGCTGAAGTATTAAGCCACGTTTATAATGAGTGCATTACAGAAGGTGTGTTTCCGGATAGGCTCAAAATTGCTAAAATAATACCGTTATATAAGAAAGGTGATAAGCTTAAATTAGGTAATTATCGACCAATTTCTCTGCTACCAGCGTTTTCGAAAATTTTCGAAAAGATTATGTGTCGAAACATAACTTCTTTCTTGGACAAGTTTAGTATTTTGTCTGATCGTCAAAATGGTTTTAGACAAAATAGATCTACTAGTTCCACAATTCACAATTTTTTACAACTGATAACGGATGCGCTTGATAATCATGAGCACCAGTTAGGTGTTTTTTGCGACCTGACTAAAGCGTTCGATTGCGTTGACCATAAAATATTAATTACTAAACTTAATCACTATGGTTTCAAGGGAAATGCACTGCACCTAATGGAATCATACCTAACTGATAGATCTCATATCACTGAAATAAAGTATTTTGATGATGAAAATATGGAAAGTATATATGCGTCTAAACCGGCGATTATCACTTGCGGGGTACCGCAGGGCTCGATTTTAGGTCCACTGTTGTTCATCTTATTCATAAATGACCTTCCGTTTAGCATTGATAATTCAGAGCTTTTCGCAGATGACACCAGCATACTCATCAAAGAGTCTACTTTTGAAAAACTTATAGATAGCGCCGAACAGAGTATCAATGAAACAAGCATTTGGCTTAAAACGAACAAATTAATCTTGAACACCGATAAAACAAATTTCATACAATTTCATACAACGCAGAAAAGCAAAAGTCTTAAAAGGGTTACTTCAGTAAACAATACACTGGATATGACGAATATTTCATCAGTTTGTCATACAAAATTTTTAGGTTTGACCATTGATGAGAATTTAAGCTGGTCGCGACATTGCAGTACCATTGCTAGCAAATTAAATTCGGCGTGCTTTGCTATCAGAACTATCAAATCATTATCTGACACAAAAACTGCTAAATTAGTCTATCACTCAAACTTTGAAACACACCTCCGGTATGGCATTGAATTTTGGGGATTATCCCCACATGCTCACAAGCTATTTATCATTCAAAAGAGAGCTCTCCGATCAATGTGTGGGGCTAGGACCAAGGACAATGTCATACCACATTGTAAGGAGCTCTTCCAAGTACATAATATTCTTACATTTTATAGCCTTTATTTACTAGAAGCAATTTCATTAATCAAACGTAATATCACCACACAGGTTTTTAATACTTCTGTTCACAATCATGATACTCGAGGTAAGGATAATATTCACACAAAAGGATATAATCTGTCTATTTCTCAAAAAAACTCAACGTACATAAATGCTAAATTTTACAATAGACTACCAATTAGAATTAAATCAATTGAAAGATTTAAGCACTTTAAGCATGAGCTCAAAACTTTATTAACCCAGAAAGCGTATTACTCGATTAATGAATTTGTAGAGGACAATTCTTTGTAGTGTGTTTAGGGCATTTTTGTACATTGTTTATTGTTTGTTTTTTTATTATTGTTGGACTATTGAAATAGATATTTCAAATAAAGCTTTAGTTATTAGTGTTTTAGAAATTGTTTTGTACTATTTGACTTTACTGATGTGTACTGCTTTGCTGTATACTGTGTGTATGTGTATCTTTCCAAATACCTTTGACTTAAGGTCAAATATGTATGATTGTATCTACATTGTTGGAAATAAATTGATTTGATTTGATTTGAACAAATTTCGTTCCGATCGGTTTAGCCGTTTTTGAGATATGACGTCACTTCCGGTTTCAAAATGGCGGCACAAAAAATTCATAAGGGCAAGGTATCATCAGGCAGACGAGCTATATATGTGGTGAAAATTTCGGGTCAATCAACCCAGCCGTTTAGGCTGTGGCGGAGACCGCGGAATTTATTGGAAGATGTTTAAGAATAATAATAATCATCTGAAGAAAGCCGTACAATTTCACTGTTTTCACGGCCTTCTAGCTCGCAAACGGCATAACCTATTGTTCCCAAATTTGGTATATGTGGTGGGGTGGGCCATAGCTCGAAATTAAGATATTTCGCAACAATGTGAGATTTTCCAATTTTGAGATCCAGTAGGCCGAAAATGCCACTTTGATGCTTACAGTAAAAGTGGGTTGCTCCAGCCTTTTTAAATGAGAGTGTGCGCGCGCTGTACGACTTGGCTGGCGTGGAGCGACCGCTCCACTAGATTTGTCTTGTATTCTGTTGGAGAATTGCCATTGTTTCTGCCATATTTTAAGTATTATTTTATAACTGAATGTTTCCTTACTTTTAAACATCAACGTACCTTTTTAAGTAAAGACTTACGCTTATGGAAACTAACCTGATACTTATAGAAGATCGACAATAAAGATATCTAAATATTCCCTGTAACCATGATTTTATCTCACCTGCTGATACAATCCTAGTTCATTGCATTGCTTCAAAGTTGGCCAGTTGGCACTGTACATACAAGTCGATCACCATAACATGAATACAAATGTAATCATTTAATTTCAGATGACAGCTTCTCGTGGCTGTATCCTCTGGTACGAACTCGCAGGCAAACATCGTTGGAGGAGAAAATGTTCACTTGTCCGACTTGTCCGAAGAGTTACAAGCACAAGCATCATCTGAAGAGCCACATAGAACGGGAGTGCGGGATTGAAGCCTGTCTCTCGTGTCCCCATTGTCCGTACAAGTCGAAACTTGTTCATAACTTGAATAGACATGTTAATAATATGCATAGGCAAGTCATTGGATCGAATTATAATATATTTAGCGAGATAAAATAAATACTTATTTTTTTCTAAATGGGTCTACTTTTTCATTGAGTTTGTACTGTGATAAACCCAAGTCCGAACTTGTAGAAGTATTTTTTATGCGTCTGTCTTCAAGATATTCAATGGTGATAGCAGATGTTTTATTAACTGTAACTGTGTAATTTACTAAAACCACACATCTTTTGTATCTTGAATTTGAAGAAATGGAGTAAGAAGACGTGATCTAACTTTACCTATAGTGTGTAGTGTAATTATATATAATATGTTAGCGATATATGTATGATGTGAATTATCGAGTGAGTTTGATTTGTTGGTGAAATTGTAACTTTTTACCAGCAGTCTAGACTATGTTCTTCCAAAATAAGATTAGGTACCTTACCTATCTAAAGCCCCATTTACACGGTGCAATTTCTTGAACAACTTCTGTGCTACAAAAGTTCTGCACATGTGCAGTCACTTTTTATATCAAAAGTGATACTGCGCACGAGCAGAACCACTGTGGCACAGAAGTTGTTCAAGAAATTGCACCGTGTAAATGGAAATAAAACTGTCTTTGACACCTGTGAACTCTTTTTCGTATAGGACCATTTTCTGAATCTCCAACTTTTAATTTCATACGCAAAAATTATAGTGTAAAAACAAATGAGTCAACATAAATTATTTACTAATCAATCTAATGGCACGGTCGTTCCACTCCAGCCAAGTCGTACGGCGTACACACACTCACACAACTGTAATTGGAGAAAACAAGGAACACGACTGACCTCTGGTGGATTCTTTGGTACTAGAGTATGTGCAGAAATAGTGTATAATGGAGGATATAAGGGGGATATTTATATAAATAAATTATATTGTTTGTTTTGGCTGAAAAAGTAAACTTGTAACTAAATAAAAAATTCAATTGTTTCTCCTTTTTCACTGCCCTATGGAAGCACGAACTTCTAAGTAAAAAAGTGTATCTAAAAAGTTTCCTGTCAGAAGTGGCTCCATCACGTATCGCTTATTTGTTCGAATATAAAAAATGCTGGGAAGCTCCTAATCACATTTACGCATGGCATCTAAATGGCCTACTGGATCTCAAAAATGGAAACTCTCACATTGTTGTGAAATATTTTAATTTGCTATATATTTCAGCTTGTAGCTCGAGCGCTACTTACACACGGCCACGGCAAGCAGCAATGTGGTCGACTACACAGCAAGGGCAGAGAACGACCAGACGGTTCGAGTGTGTCGAATGCGGCAAGAGCTACAACCAGAACACAAATCTTCTGCGCCACAGAAGACTGGAATGCAACAAGGAAGGACAATTCCAATGTCATTGTCCTCTGCGGCTGAGGCAGAAGCACGGGTTGAAGAATCACATCAGGGCGAAACACGGAGTTGTTGTTTAAATTCGTTACATTTCAAGAACCGATATTTCGAGTTCATTTGTTGTGAAAGCTCGAAAGTTTTTCATGTTCTTGATATATTTTAATTCTGAATTTTAAAAATTACAAAATATCCTAAGAATATTTATTAGTGCGCAATATTTTAAAAAATAAATTACAATATAAGAATGTGCATATAGTTTCCAAATGATATAATTCGCTCGTGTGTTTTGATTTTATTTCGATATGAAATCTTACATCCGTATAATCTTCCTTTCACCTTTCACCTTGCTTTTGTTGTGCATTACCAATTAGAAACATCTGAAGTATACCTTGTGCCATTATCCAAACATTTTCATGTTATTCACCTACATAGAAGTAAAACTTTTAAGCACAAATCACATGGTTAAAGATGACCTATGCATTTTAAATCAACAAGTGTGCACTTAAAATGCATGTGCTTAACCCAAGATGTAATAACTACAAATAGGTATCATGTTTTAGTCACCTATCACCTTTTAAAGATCCTTGTAGCAAATGGTTGGCTGATTGCGTTACGCGAATCTGTTTTATTTTCATTTCAGTCAACACCTGGCCGCTTCATCACCAAAACTTCAGGACTGCTGCTGGAAACGCTGTGGACCACAGCAAGGACTTTGTCAGGAAGTTCCCTTGCCTCACATGTGGGAAAGTGTACAAGAACCACACGCATCTCTGCAGACACCGGACACACGAGTGTGGCCAGGAACCCAAGTTCCAGTGTCCTTTCTGCAAATACCGTGCATCGCAGAAACACAATCTCAAGATGCATGTTAAGAGAATACATATGAAGAATATTGCAAGTGAAAATGAGATTCTAATGAATTTTGGTGTGCAGTAACATAATTAAATGTAACTCAAAGTTTGTATGTAATTTTTGAAGATGAGTAGGTATCTAGTCTGATTAAAGGAAAGCACTGTGTTACGTAATCTTACTGTCATTGATTTAATTGCATTACACCTATTTTACAGTATATGCTGTCAAATCATAGAGTCAAATCAAATCAATATGCAATGTAGTCCGTCATAAATCAATACAATTTATATGTAGGACAGAAGGATATAATATAGACTTGTCGTAGAATGTGTTTATTCTTCACGCAAAGATAATGTTATTTTAAATTTGTTTTTAATACTTGATTGATTCTGTAATTTGTATCGAATCTAGAAATCAATAGTGAATTCCGCGTAGCAGTACAAACAGGATGTCTTGTACTCCCTGATGTAGCAGATGTGATAAATTATTGATACGAAGAAGTGTAATTTGTTCTTAGATTAAAGTCATTGTTTGTACAACAAGTTCCAATCATTACTTCAGAACGAAATAAAAATTATCATTCAAGGCCTCCATGAATTCTTTACTCTCTTCTCTTTGAGCACATAGTTTCTCGTATCGTTTGAATGATCATGAATTAAATGTTCTGTAGTTTTTAAACCTTATATGTTGAAAAGATGGAACCCATTATGTAGATTAAAGAAAACTACTATAAGTACCTACTATAAGCGCCAAATTTGTATTAAAAAAGTTATACTTTCACTCATGATACAGTATTACTAAATTCAAAAAATCCCGTGTATATTACGACAAACTGTAAATTAATTAATATTGAATCATAGTGAAAGCTTAAGAAGGCTGAGTAGTGAGTTTGACCTTGAAGAGTTTTTTAATCGATTTTTATCATTACCTTTTACCAATGTAATTGTTAATAAAATAACGCTTTGTACGAGTCTTCAGAACAGTTAAATGAAAATATTTTCATATCTTGGAATGGTTTATTAGTTTTATTTTTTCCTACAGACGTTTAGTGCCTGAAAATTAGTAAAAAGTGGCACTAAGCGTCTGTAGGACGAAGAAAAACTAATAGCCCATTCCAAACTATGAAATTATTTTCATTGAACAGTGCTGAAGACTCGTACAAAGCCTTATTTTATTAACAATTAGGACGTTGTTAAAAGGTATTGATAAAAATCAATTAAAAACTCTTCAAGGCCACACGCTCACTACCCAGCCGTCTTAACTTAATATGACTCATTTGGCGCTTTCCATGTCATCATGTTTCGCCCTAACACCATGTATGATAACACCACCTGCTTCTTCCAGACGGCGTTCTCTTGGGAATCCCCAATGGCCTCTACTTCTACTCCCGCTACGAGTGCGACGCTTGTCTCAAGTCCTACAAGCACAAGAAACATCTCACTAGTCACAAGCGCCACGAGTGTGGCAAAGACAAGATCTACAAGTGCGATCTGTGTCCCTACAGAGCGACGCAATGTTACATGATCAGGAAACATGTGAAGAATGTCCACAGGAAGGATATCAATGCACAGTTTGTCATAGATACTTGTTTGACAGACACAAAGCCATTCATTTAGTCAAGAAACCAAATGTATTTATAATGTATGTGAATAAAATTATTACTGATTTAAACCACAGTTTATGACGAATCTACAGTCTTCTCGTCTCTTGCTTTTCCTTTTCTCACAATTTATATTCTATGTTGTCTTTGCAAATCCTTGAAATGATGACAGAATATGATTTAGGTATAGTATTGGACACTGAAATCTCATTGCTTCATTTAAGGTTTCCGTGTATTACTTACAATACTGGCACCGTATTTCTTCAAGTATTACGTAAGTGATACAGGATTTGTTACCAAACGTATTGAATTAAAATAAGTTTAAAAACTACATGATTTTTTCCAACTAGTGAACTTGTTGAACTGGGGACCAATTCTAGAACGTTTGAATTCCTAATTCTGATGGAATTCGATTTCATTCAATGTTAATCCTTATGGCCGTTACCAGATTCCATCAGAGTGGAATTGGGAAAACGTTCTAGAATAGACCTCCTGATGCTCAAATGGTGAAGGGTAATAAAAAAGCCTATTCAATAATTGCATCATGTTACAACCAAGTCGACAAATCTTCAAGTGCCGTCGAATTTGACGTGTCATTTTCTCTCCTCAGCCGAGAACCTGTCCTGGCTCGCCCGTCAGATCTGTCGAGTGTCCATGAAACTTCCCGGACGCCGCCGCCTCCTAGATACCACCGGCGAGAGATTCCACTGCCTCTCGTGCAACAAGAGCTACAAACACAAGCGCCATCTGAAGAGCCACACGAAGTACGAGTGTGGCCTTGAACCCACGTTCCAGTGTCCTCACTGTACATACAAGTCCAAACAGAGATACACGCTCAATAAACATATCGGGGTGTTGCATTTCGCGAAGAACAACTCCTCTCTGCCATCTGCTTCCCTCTTAGATTAGACTGTCTTACAATATTTTGTAATCTTACTATGTGCCAATTTTAATATGATGTGTGTCATTAAATTCGGTGTACCGATTTAAGATATAATTTATGTACAAGTTCCTTCATATTTTATTAAATATTGTGGACATATAGTTTGTTCAAATCTTCTTTACAATGACGATGGTGGCGAAGATTGGCAACGAAAATGATGTACTACGCTAACACCAACACAAAAAATGAAAATCAGCTTGAACTTAGGTGGCACATTCAAGTTAGCGGATTCACTTTGGAAAGTTTAGGTTGGCAAAGTGTGAATTCAAGTGGAAGGTCAGGATGGTGCTGCTTAGTTACACCCTATCGGCGTTGTAAGAGTAAATTGAACATCCTGTATTGTAGTGGAAAACAGCTATACATACTATATGTTCTACCTCAATGTGTAAGTAGACAATATCTATAAACAAATAATTACTTTGTATTGTACAAAACTATCACACATGGTCTCACATTAAATAGGAGAAGTGTGGAAATGTAAGGGTTCAACTCTTTTTATGGTAGTACTTTTTTAATGCATTTTATGGTTCCCCAGTTCTGATATAGGTACTCTGAGCTGTAATTTTGTAAGATAACTTACAAATACTTTCGATTTGATTATACATTCCCACCTTTATATTGAAACTCCAAATCAACATTAATTATGTTATGTTTAATAAAACGTTTTCAATAAACAAGTTGACATTAAGTGTTTCATTAGTAGTATACATTCAGTAATAAATTCTTCCCGAAATCCTCGTATATTTTACGTTACGTAGTTACTTAATTACTGTGTCAGGTATGTAGACCTCAAATAGATTTCTGTATGTATATACACAACTAATTTTAATTGATCTTCTTTTCAGATTTTCAAAGATTCCTGGACAGTGTGACACCCCGAAATGTAGTCTTCAATTCCGACGAGCGTTTCAAATGCGAGAAATGTGGGCGAAGTTACAAACACAAGTATCATCTGAACAGTCATCAGAAGTATGTTTGCGACAAACCTGCGCTGTTCCAGTGTCCGTTCTGTCCACACCGATGCAAGCTAAACCACAATCTCACGCAGCATATCAGAGAAGTGCACCATCAACAACCTGGAAGAATGTGAAGTAATTTCATTCAACTTGATCATTCATTCGTGTGTTGTGAACTAAAATTGATCTCAATAAAAAATTATGTGACAAAACTATATCTTTTATGCTTTGTAGACTTTGGAAACATAAATATGTGACCTTCTTCAAGATAGTGTTAAAATTCGTAGCATAAATGTGGTAACATTTTAGTGGTCTATACTCAAGGGTAATGGTATAATATAGGTAGTTAGTAGACATTTATGCTAATAATAGCAACAATCGAACGAAAACAACATAATTCCTCTTTTGATTTTGGAAATTAAAATTGTGTGTAATTGTTCCCGATTTCTACATTAAAAATTACATCAAGGTCATCAATCCTCAGCGGGCTACAAGAGTGATGTTGTTGTTGTTGTTTGATTAAATTGTTGCTTGTTTTGTTTTTTGTAAGACACGGAAGGAAGATGTTCTGAATATAAACGGGTGAAGGTTACGCAAATATTATTATTTAAATGCACTTACGTATATGTTTTTCTTTTGCAGGTGACGATCAGGGGAATACAATTTGGTTTTGTGGATCAGAAGCGGAGCATTTACAAGATCGCGATAAGGAAGGTAGAGGAGAAGAAACCACGATTGAGGAGGTCGATATACTTGATGAAGGAGAAGGACGATACGAAGAAGATAATGGACCAGGAGTGAACGTAGACGAATGGGTCGAGGACCACGACGACATCTACGAAGAAGAAGTGATCTTCATCGAAGACGCGAACGCACACGTGTCGAGACGGTTTCCCTACAAGCCTGTGCCGTTCAAGTGTGATTCCTGTGCCAAGAGGTTCACCACGTTCAAGCGCATGACGTTCCACAAGAAGCACGAGTGCGGGAGGGGGGCGGAGAAGTCCAAGTGTCCATGGTGTCGAAGATGTTACGCCGATCTTGTGAGGCACATGGCGACGAAGAAGTGTGTGAATGCGCATATGGAACATCAGAGTTGAACATCACATTATACTGTCACCTCTAATCAATTTAAAAATACTTGTGAAGAACCTTATGGATGTTCTTTTGTGGGTTCCAAAAATGAACTGTAAAACTACTACATATTCCTGTCATATCCTGATATGAAGGCCATAAGGAGAATCTTATTTTTAATGTCATCTAATAGGATCCAGCCCATTTTTCCCTTCTTAAATTTTCTCATTGTAAAACCTTAAATTATTTGTTAACATTTGATAACGGCTGATTTGTTGATTGCTGTGAACTAATTTATTGTAAAACGAACGTCAATAAATGCTCTTAATTTACTCTTACTTATAATTCACATTCTGCTCTCCGCGAACACTTTTCCACAATGAAAATGCAATTCCCTGAACAAGCTGAAAATGTATGCTTTCGAACAGTTCGGCCTTGGAGCCGCAGTTCAAATTTATGAATGGGAATGTTTTACCCAACATTCGAATTTCGAAGTATCTAGTGGTTGGTATTATCAAAGATATTATCTATGGCGAAATATATAATATCTATTATCTTACAAAATCTATATTATCTAAAATATTGATTATTTGCCTTAAATGTTTTGAGCGATTATTTCTCCTTCATAAGTATTTTGTTTTTAATAAGTAAGTACTTTTAAATAATGAAAAGAAATAATGAGGAAAATAATAAATATTATCAATGTGATTAGCTAGGAACTAAGTACAGCGCAAAGCTTCAACTAAGGTCCTTAACATGAAATATTGTTTTAATGATCTCGCAGAATTGCTTTCTTTCAACTCTGCTGAGCACGACCAATTATTTTCCTCATCCTTTCATTTGCATCATTATCTTTTCTCTTTCCATCCTTGTTATTGTAATAATTATTCTACTTGGAGACGATATTCCAAATAATTGTCTTGATTATTATGTTTCAGTGTCGAAGCAAGACGAGTTTCCTCCCGTCGCCACAACTTCTGCTGCTGTTGAAGATATTGCACATGTTGTCCTCCAATGTGCTGAGTGCTCAACTGAATTTAGAGATAGCAGCGAACTTCGAGAACATATTACAAACGTTTGCTATCGAGAGCCTGCGGTTGTGACTGACTCGATCAACCCATTGCAATGTTCTAACTGCAAAAGGCGTTATACCAGGAAGGGTGATTTGAACTATCATGTTAAACATGAGTGTGGTAAAGTTCTGCGATGTGGGCAATGCAAGAAGGAGTTCAAAAACATGGGTCACCTTAATAGTCATGTTAGACATGATTGTGGTAAAGTTCTGCGATGTGGGCAATGCAAGAAGGAGTTCAAAACCATTTGGAAACTAACTATTCACGTTAAACATGATTGTGGGAAAGTACATTTTTGTCCGGGATGTAAGACACGGTTTGTCTGCTGGTCAAGTCTTCAAAGGCACGTTAAATATTGCAAATAATAAATCTGTCTAATCGAGTGCCTACTTTAATAATTGTTATATTACAACTTTTGGTGGATATTACATTTGTTTCATCTAAATGATCAATAAGTTAAATTTTTTGAAGTACTTTTTTCAAATAAAATGTCTATGTTATTACAATTGCAACCATATCTTTAATCATTTTATCAGTATAAAAACATAGAACAATCAAAATCAATCATAAGATAACCCAATAAATATTAATAAAAGCATGATATGCAGATATTGTTAATTAGCATAATCATAATCATTATCAAAATTTTCCACAATGTATTTTTCTTTAGAGTGTATGAAAATGAAATCCATGTTTTATGAAGCACAAAAAGGTGGCCCCTACTTTTTCTAAATGTCTTTACCGATTGTATTCAAATTTTCACAGATTATAGATAAAGAGTAGATCTGTGTCTCTAGTGGCCAAAAAGTTTTATTTTTTGTTTAGTTTTTACAGGGCAGAGGTGCCAAAAAGACTCATATATTGCCCATTTAAGCACCTCCGCAACACGAGTAAATTTTTCTTAAAATTTTTTTGGAGTTACTAGACACAGATTTACTCTTTATCTCTATGCTGTAAAATTTTGAAGTCAATCGGTCAAGCCGTTAAGAAAAAGTAGGGGCCACCTTTTTATGGTTTTGTGGGTTTCATCAGGCTCTCTTGTTTGAATTATTCTCAGTTACTAATGCAGATGGTATGGTAGGTATCTAGTACTAAATATCAACAAATGTCCAGCAGAGCAGCTTATTGCTCCCAGATGTGTTCACTTTTCTCGTACTTTGATCTTGATTGCCAGTGCATAGATGCACATTTATTTTTAAATACATTATAATTAGCAAATAATTGATTATTTAATTAGTTTTGTAATGCTTTAGAGTAATATATTTTTTATAAACACACTCAAAACCTTGTTTATTTATTCACTGTTTGTTGTAAAGCAAGTATAAGGCTTTTCATGCCCAGACGCAGCGTTTTGCACGCCGTCAAGACGCCGAGCAGATAGGTACCATTGTATGAGGGCGAACACATGGGACGAGCAAAAGACGCGCGTGTAAAACTCCCCAGGGTGAAAAACCGCGCAACAGAGCGGGAAAAAACGCCCCGTGTGATTGCATTTTACAACATTAGACGATGGGTCACCTTTTTGACCAGGGGTCGACAGGTGATTCATAAAAAGTACATAATTTTTTATTTTTTTTAGTAAGGTTCGGCACGAGTTGAAATCGATGATTTGATGCAGCCAAAGAAATTAATTTCTAATAAATTCATTATATCTATGGTGTTATTACTTATTTATATGATGTGTAGGTTTTAATTTGCTTACCTCTAGGTAAAATACTTGAGATCAAGTTTTGAATTCAACAAAATCACAAAATGTGTATATTAATAATATATATTGTTTCTTGTAGAATGCTTCTGGCTTCCTGGACAAATATCAAGTGCAGAGATGAATATATTTGACACAAAATGTCTGTCTGAAGCTCCTCAGCGATTTCCATGCTCAAAGTGTGAGAAATCTTACAGCACAACGAGCCGCCTGCATTTCCACACTAATCACGAGTGTGGGCTGAAAAACTTGCAGAATAAATGCCCTCAATGTTATAGATATTACGCAAACATCGTAGATCATTCCAGAAAATGTCCTTATAAGTCCTACATTATTAATAATTAAATGTGATTTTCAATCAGATTACAATTAGGTACTTATTTTTGTATAAAAATGTTTTTAAAATAAAATTACACACTTTCAATACAACTTTCTTGTTACTAATTTCTGTTTTTTGTCGGAATACTTTGTTGAAGAAGAAAGCAGAACTTTTCAAGTTTTTGTTGATATCAGTCCCATCTACACATTCTATATAAAATTTAGCTGATTTGTTGAATAAATTTAATATTCTTAGTTATTTACAATATATTTTAATTGAGATGTTGAGGTGATTTCTTCCTCAATAAGAACTATTCACTTACAGATGTGTACTTTGCTGGATCTCTATTTTCGAGCTCTCTCTATCTAGCTGCTTTATATCGAACTGCTCGCATGAAAATTTGACATTAGTTCAACTGATCGTTGAAGATTGTTGGAAATCATTCATTCATTTGCTGTATTCCCCTAGAACTCATTCTATGTATTCGAACAATGTTGGCGTGAAAACTAATTGGTCGCTATTGTTCTTTCAGCTTGGTGCGGACCCGGCGCTACGAGCACACCGATCAAGACAGCGCCGGAGAGAATTGATTCCAACAAACACTATCCGTGTTACAAGTGTGGGAAGAAGTACACGCAAACCCGTCGCTTGAACTTCCACGTACAACATGAATGTGGACAGTGCATTTGTCCCGACTGCAAGAAGTCGTTCTCCACGATATATAATTTCAAGGCTCATCTTAAGAAAAACTGCTGCCAGAGTCAACCAAATGGTTCGATTTAAATGAAATTGTGGGTTTGATTTCAAGAACCAAATGGAATT
The DNA here is from genome assembly GCA_934045905.1 of Leuctra nigra. Taxonomy (NCBI): domain Eukaryota; kingdom Metazoa; phylum Arthropoda; class Insecta; order Plecoptera; family Leuctridae; genus Leuctra; species Leuctra nigra. Next base: position 7,939,804 of record OW203768.1, read on the forward strand.
TCCCATTTCTAAAGACCGTTTCACCATTTTACATGTACAACTGTACTTTTTATATGGAAAAGCGTCAAAATAAAGCAGACAAATCCTCATAGCTCAGTAAATCATTCCAGAACTGTACATTTAAAACCGTTATAATAAAATATTAGAAGTGATAGGTAGGATAGAAGTTTGTATAAGTGGGTGTTTTCTATAGGTGGGACACAGCTGAATGCAATGTTAAATTGAAAGAAAAACTGCAGCTTTGAAGTAAAATATCTCGAAAATTAGTTGAGCATTTCAACTTTTTCTTAGCATTTTATGGTGCAGAATAAAATGTTCTACTTCAACGAGAATTTCAACTATTTCTAGGAAAGGGAAAATATGTTGGTCCCTCATTATGAAGTCAATTATTTGGATACATTTCTGTTGGTGTGAAATATTGTACGATTTCATGGTTTAATTTTCAGAAATGTATTTATTTGGATTAATTTTTTTCCAGGATTATTTCATTTTTTTTTAAATTAAAGTATCCCTTGAAACTGCATTTATTATCATTTTGTTTCGTATGCAATATAATTTTAATTGTATGTAAGTAGAAGTTGAATGCCACATATGTTCGTGCGAAAATAAAGTTAATTCAAATGAAATATTATGTCGAGATCAATTACCTTCAATTACCTTTAATTCCTCAATTCACATTATTTAACTACTGGTTTCGGTACTGCCTCTTATTGTTCTAGTATTGGTGGTAATTTAAGAATACTCATAATCAACTTTACTTTCCTGGTGTTTTGGGAGAAAACTAAAGAAACTAAGCGAACCACTTCCTTCATGTCCGCTGTCATCACACACAATGAAAACACAACAATGTAAATAACAACAAAACAACTGGAATGCTCTGGGCTAGGTATGTACACAATTGTAAATTTACTAATGTTACAAAGGTTTGATTATCCAAAATATATCATTGACCCTTAAACATAATTATACAAGAGCTAATGATATAAATTTTTATTTTTATTACATATTATTGTGTAATGCAATTCACGATGGACGATTTCAATCATAAGCCAATAGGATTTCAGAGTTTTATTGCAAACGATATTTCATAGGCTAGAAACTGAAATTGTCCATAGTGATCCTGATATAATATGATGTTATAAATGGTTGAATAGTTTTAAGTTTTGGATAATCATAAAAAAAATATTGATTGATCTACTTTTAATATTTCGATTTATAAAAAAAAAATTGGAGCGGATTTTGCGTTTGAAAATTAACTCAAAACTATTTCTTCCAGACATGTTTTCACCAAAAGTCATGACATCCTCCGCAAACCATCACCAACCGAAGCGTCCTGCAGCCACTCGGCCCTTCAAGTGTCACAAATGCGGCAGGAAGTACAAGAACGCGACCTACTTGCGGTTCCACAAGAACAACGAGTGCGGCAGGACGGCGATGCGATGCAAGGGATGTGGCAAGAGATTCTCGCACATCTACGTGTTGAATTCGCATCACGTTCAGGACTGCGGGAAGCAGCCTCGCTTCAGATGTCCATCGTGTCCGTACCTACCTACATATTGTATTGTAAAAACAAATTGGAAATAAACTGAAACTGAAACTAAACAGGAACAACTTGGCGTGGCATGTGGAGGAACAGCACTGAGTTGTTCCGAGTTGTTCGCATCACCTGCAGGACTGCGGGGAACGGAATCTACATAAAAGGGCTCCATTTCTTGTGAAAATAATAAACTTCCTAATTTAATTGTCAAAAGTCGACTTTGACGTCAGGTGAACACGGACGATTGTTTTCTGCTTCTTTTTTTATATGAATTTTGTTTAATTTGTGGTGAGTTAGTGCATACAATGCAACCGTAACTTATGCATGTATAGAAGGCATTATAATAAAGCTAAACAATGAACATACATTTATTTTAGGTACCTATATTTGGTTCTACACTTAATTACCTTATAATGTTATAATGTAGGGATATGGTATAATATTGTGAATATTTATTATTATTTTGTTATTTTGAATACATAGTGGTTATGGTTTGATTCATTATTCATGATATTTATATATCTTCCAACCACTTGTATTACAAGTTCCTTAATAAGACTCTTATAGCACTGATAAGAACTGATATTTTTATTGAAACGTGTTAAATTATTTCTTATTTTGGTTTTGTCTCTTATATAAATTTGTACTTATTCAAATAAAACTCACATCAGAAAAATTTCCTTTCTGAATCATCTCTGACCCACAGCCTTCTCAATTCTCAAAATTAAAATCATTGACACCCATGAAGCTGTGCCAATAGTTCCAGAAGGCACTGATATTCGTCACCACGGTAACCAGAAACAAAATCTTAATTTTGTAATTTCTGAAAGAGTTGGCCTTCTTTTGAAGAAATCTTTCTTCGAAATGATCCTTTTCAATGTATTTGTGATTTATGCGTTATTCTTGGTATTTGTCTTCGCCCATGGATTCGAGATTACGTTCGAAGTTAAAGACAGCTCCAGCGAATGTTTCGTGGAGGTTGTCAAGGAAAATGTTTCCGTGACTTTCGAGTACAACGTAAGTCCTTGGAATTGAAGACAAATCTTTTTCAAACTCTTCTGTACTGTCTGTAGCCTTGTTGCAATCTACCCCTAGGTTGTCCGTGGAGGCAACTACGACATCGACGCTACACTGCAAGGTCCTAGAGGTGAAGTGTTGTACAGCCGATGGAGGTCCGAGTACGACACGTTCTTCTTCACCACGCTGAGCGCTGGAGAGTACACGATGTGTTTCAGCAACCAGTTCTCAGTCTTGTCTCACAAGATCGTCTACGCATCGCTGGAGATCATGTACTTGCCAGAGTTCCACAACATTACGCATCCGGTGAGTTGAGTATGGAGGACGTGGAAAATAAACAGACGATTCCATAAAATATCTGAGTGGCTCTGGTTTCTGAAATAATTCATGTAGTTTGATTTTCAGATACACCTATTGTAGTGTGTAACTCATTGTTGACACTACAATGGGTAGGTGGAAATCAAACAGCAAGTGAAATTTTCGAAGAAACCAGAGCCACTCAGATAAGAGATAGCCAGGGTAGGTACCAACCAAGAGATAAGGGTATAGTCTCCATGAAAAACTTCAAAGCTTATTAAGTTTGATCAGGACCTAACGATTTGGAATTACGCTCCGGAGGTTCTGGGTTCCATTCTCGTTGTCACCCTTCCTGTCTAAACTTTTTCGTGGTTTGCCACAGGGGCCAATTCTTGAGATTCCAGTTTTGAAACCACAAATATAAAACTTGAAACAGTTGACAATTATTGCTTACCCTTCAACTTTTTTTACGTTTTGAACGATGAAAACGTACATGGTTTCAAAAATTGAATCTCTAGAATTGGCCCCCTGTGGCAAACCACGAAAAAGTTTAATCAGGTAGGGCGGCAACGAGAATGGAACCCAGAACCTCCGACAAATAGTCGAGAGACAAATGATAAGAAGTTTCCTTACTAATAGGCCACGACTTCCAACTTCGCACCGTCCATTCTATTCTTGATCCTATCCGCTATTAGATAAAGATAAATGGCACGAATTTGAACCTTAAAACCCCAAGAGTAAAATTACTCTCTTGACTGTCAGGCCTCACCTATGGACTGCTATCTTGACGCGGTGGTGGGGCTTAAGGGGCTACCTCACATTACTACGAGTCGGTCCCAAATAAGTGCAGTCCAGGGTCGACCTTGTCCCATGCCCTCCTCAAATTCGCGGGCCCCTCGGGCTTGCCTCCCCCCTCGAGATAATGATCTCCCTGAAATCAGGTCCTACCGGCCCGAAGCATCCCCCCCCCCCCCCCCCCCCCCCCCCCGGTCTGTTCCATTCTGAACTGGCTTTCCCACCAGATTCAGACTCCCCTGGATCGGGATTGTTAGGTCGACCTCTCCCCATGTCCTCCACTTCAACAAAGTTAAAAGTAAAAATGAATGTGTGCAATATAACCTCGTCGTTGACGCGCCGTTAAACCATACTAATCTAATCTAATCCACTGTCAGGCCGACGCCATGATGACGAGCATGCATCAGATCCGACGTGACCTCGAGAACATCGAGCACCAACAGGCGCGACATCGGCGTTGCGAGTCCCAAGGTCGCGCCTTCGCCGAGTACCTCAACTCACGCGTCACCGCTCTGCTCGCGCTGCAGACTGTGAGCTCAGTGGTCACCACAGTTGGGCTGGTCGTCGTGCTCAAGAGGTTCTTCACGGATAGGGCGCCAGTCAGGCGCATAGCAGAGAAAGAGTGATTTGGATGTGTGTTTGTAAGAGATTTGGGATTGAATAAAGTGATTGATCGAAAGTTTACATGTTTTTTTAATAAGAGAAATTGTTTGTCCTAGTTTGGGAATAATATACGACGTTGTTGCTGAAGAGTAGAGGTATTTTGCAATTTCCTTGATGAGACCATAAGTGGCAGTGTCAGTTTTTCTTTTTATTATGTTTAATTTATTGAAATTAAAATTATTTTTATTTTTATTAATTAGTAATTACCCACAGATGTGACTGTGAGTATACCTACCTACTTCTTGAATTATGATTGTGATGTAGCTTTATGTTTTTGTCGTGTGAATTTGTTGGTGTTGTCCAGTAAATGCATTCCTGAGGTACAGATATTAAAAAAACAAAAATAGATATTATCTTCAAAATACATTGCACTTTCGTCTGAAGAACTTTCAAATAATAGGTCTATCAAAACCCTAAGTGAATCTGTATGTTAGGTATTACAAGGAAAATTATACACAATAACGAACAAATAGTTACTAAAGTGGAGGTAGTAGAGGAGGATGAGGATGAAGAAGAAAAAGACGGAGGAGAAGAAGAAGAATAAGAAGAAGGAGAAGAAGAACAAGAAGAAAAAAGGAAGGAGGGGAGGAGGATGAGAAGGAAGACAAATGTGACAGGCCTGGCTAGCCGGCATTACTAAATGTATTTAGCCTATAAGAAATTTTTACTCTACCTAGTGTGGAATTAAGTGTTTATAAATGTAAATAAATATGTGATAATAAAAAAAAAAAAACAAAAAAAAACGCTGTTTTGTTTTAAATCATTGTAAATTGATCATAGTCACAAATATGCATATACGTTCTTTTATTTCATGCAAAATCATTGCTTCATTGTTCTTGGGTTAAAAGTTCACTTTTCGATGTTCTAATTGTAGCCCATTGTTTCAGGATTTGGATTTCTATGTCCCGAAAGCTTCTTGCAACCGTCCGGATCAACATCGGAGCGAGGTCACTCCTGCGTGAAGTGCGGCCGAAGTTATAAGATGAAGTACCACTTGGCCTCGCATCTCAAGTACGAGTGCGGCATGGAGCCCAAGTGTCAGTGTCCGCATTGTCCGTACAAGTGCAAGCACAGACACAATCTGAACAGACATTTACGCACCATTCACAGTGTGGCTCTGTCGTTTCCATGAACTCTTCGACAGTCGGAGTGGGGGCCACTATTAGTTTGTTATTTTATTAGGATTACGTTAGAGTAATTACAGATACAGCACAGAGGAGATTTCGACCAAAGAATTGCAAATATTTACTAGTAGGTAATGTTTATTATGAGTGCACTTTGGTGTGTAATATTATATATAGAAATAAAGTGAAGCTATACTCCAGATTTACAGCGTATTTTCTCCTGTTTTTTAGGTAGTACGTAAATTTCATTCATAGTTTGTTTTCATTTATTTTGTAAGTAAAGTTTTCATCTTTTCGAGAGGCTTCGTACGTTTTCGATTCTGTAAAGTGAATGCAAATGAGTGTGTGAATTCGTCATTATGACATTAATAATAATTTATAAAAATATGAATCTACATGTGTCATACGCCGATTGCGAGTCTAATTTCATTCCATATCCATATATCCGTCGCTTATGACATCACATTAGCAAGACTAAAGCGCTGTTCAACCTGTTGAATGTTTGTGTGACAGTTGGACTCATGGGTACGGCTATATGACGTTACACTTGCTTCTCAAAAGTGCTCATATCTCAGAAAGTTGAACACGTACGACAATATTTCAAATCGAAGTTTAATCAGAATGATGATGTTTAAAACAGTAGACGATCGTAATATAAAGTGGAAATCTCCTTTAAGGTGGCGCGATCACTCGAGACATAGTCTCAGATATTCATAAAAGTGTGTGATAATCATGCAATACACAATCCCTGAATAAAATTAAACACTTCTCGTGTCTAGTTTCTGAGATATTTTGATATTACACCATGTTATCTTATGGCAGCCAAATAAAATCGTGTCATTTTTAAGCTAAAATGAAGTTAAAATTTTTTGTACCGCTAGATTTAAAGAAAAACTTTTTTTCTGGTAGACATACGGACATACTATCAGGGAAAAAATTGAAAACACAATCAAAGTATGCTATTTTAAAAGTTACACCAAATTCGAAATGATTTTCCTATACCTCCCATGTTAAAGTTTTGTTTTTTCTCAAGAGACATAAAATTGAAAACTCATTATTGGGAGGGAGCTGCAAACTACAGGACATTACATGAGTACATACTTAAATATAGTTGAACTGTTGTAAATTTTTTTTAGAAATGATAATTTCAAAAATAAATTTAAATGTGCTATATCTAGTGATCGCGCCACGTTAATTAACACCTCTATGTTACAGACGAGCTGCGTTCCCATTGGCTGCACACCGACGTGCTTCTGCAGCGAATCAGCGAGGAGAACGTCGAGAAACCCCACATGTGCATGAAGTGTGGACGATGTTACAAGATGAGACATCATCTGCGAGCCCACGACAAATACGTGTGTGGCAAAGAGCCGCAGTTCCAGTGTCCGCATTGCCCACGCAAATGCAAGCATCAACATAATCTCTACAAACATATTAGACGGATTCATAATAAGCCCATTGATTCGAATGTTATGTAGCTTTGACGAATGTGTACATTTTTTAGGTGTAAATAGCCCAGTAATTTAAAGCAAAAAAAGAGCTGAACCTTCCACTAATTGCAACAGAAGGTTTCAATATATTAATCGATTCAGAAAATTCCCTCTACAACATATCCAAAATCCTCCCAAATCCGAGTGCCGGAAGTACTTTTTAATCAATTTTAAATTAATTTCCCATGTTAATTCCATCTTCCAAAAAAAAAAGTTTTTCATGTAACTCCGATTTTGACGAAACTTGGCAGAATTGTTCACCATCCTAAATAAACACAAATAGCTCTCTGAGCGTTTTCCTCTAATCTCATCGTTTGGGAAATATGGACCTCGCAAAACGTCACATTACACTCAAAGTGGCCTAAATCGTCGAAACGTGACAAAAATATTACTTTTCAATGGGCCATATTTCCCAAACGATGAGATTTAGAGGAAAACGCTAAAGTGGGTATTACACTATACAATTCAAGTTGGGCAATTTGAAATTCTAGCCAATGAAATATTGTTTTGCATGAAACTCTGAAATCCAATTGGCTTATGATTGAAATTGTCCAATCAATTGTCTATACAATTGTATAGTGTAATACCCACATTAGAGAGCTATTTGTGTTCATTTAGAATAGTGAACAATTCTGCCAAGTTTCGTCAAAATCGGTGTTACATGAAAAAAAAATTTTTTGGAAGATGGAATTAACATGGGAAATTAACTTAAAAAGTGATTAAAAAGTACTTCCGGCACTCGGATTGGGAGGATTTTGGATATGTTGTAGAGGGCATTTTTCTGAATCGATTCATGTTTGAAACCTTCTGTTGCATTAGTGGTGGGTATAATCACAAAATTACTGGACTAAAACTGTAATCGAATATTTTATATTGATGTGATTGAAGTAATACTCGTTTTTGGCTTTCAAAGCCTATTTTAAAACATTGTTAATTAGAACTTAAAAATAAATTGTATTAATAATTTCCTATCATGCCATATTGTAAACAGCCCACCCCATGTGGACACCACCCCATGAGCCGTTATTAATTGTATTGGATACTAAAATAAAAATAGATTTGTTTTAATAATGTTTTTAGTGATTTTGGAAAGTGACATACAATAATTATTTTGAAAACATACTTATTTCAAATCATTGTTTAAAATGTTGTGTTGGTTTACATTTTGCATTTATGTTCATTTTGTTAGCATTCTTTACTTAATATTGTAATAGTACGTATTTTCATAAACTGGACTTTAAAAGTCAATTATCATTTCGGTCAGCCACCAATAATGTGATTATTATTATATGAACTGCAAATTTAAAAGATTTGACCTCCGGTGGGATTTGAGCCCACGACCTTTAGATTGCCGGTCTTATGCTTCAAATTTGCAGATTTCCTGAAATTGTCAGAAAATGTCTACATTTCAAATGTGATTATTCTTCGCAAATGATCACGAATTTTTGTTTCGTTCCAGCTGGTAATTCTCGCCGCTCTCGTTTCTCCGACTACTTGGACACACTAACTGCTCCGTCGTCAACGACTAACCCCGTAACTGCTGTGCATACTTGTCGCAAATGCAAGAAGAACTACAAGTACAAGTACCATCTGACTGCTCACGTGAGATACGAGTGTGGCAAGGAGCCGGGATTTCAGTGTCCGCATTGCACGTATAAGTGCAAGCAGCAGTATAACATGTATCAGCATATTAGGAGGATGCATGAGTAGAGATCACGTTGTTGAATTAACTGCTTGATGGGGGAAATAGCATAACTGTTGTTGTAAAATGATGAATTTCATGGATCAATGTATGGAATCGAGGCTCAATATCAAGAAATACAATTTTACAGAATTAAGATTGAGTGTGAAGCCGACAACGGCGTCAAATTTTCCCAAATTCTGACATTGTCTAATAGTTAATTTTTTATTCCAATGTATCGCAACTTTTGGAGGTAGTTTTAATACCCATTTCCTTGTAGGTAATAGGTAAGAAATTTGAAGAAAGAAAATATTTGTATGCTTTTAATGAAATATATGAAACTTTTATGGTCTAATACTTTTTAACTTTTCATGTTTTTTATATTTTTGTGTTTTTCATGAAATATATGAAAATAAAACGTTTTTCTTCGAATCAGCTTACATTTTCTCAACATTATTACAACAAAATGGGTATTAAAAATACATCCAAAAGTTTCAATACAGTGGAATAAAAAAATAACCTTGGAGCGATGGTAGAATTTTGGGAAAATTTGAATTTGGCTTCATGAATTTAGGTTAGACATGATGTACTTGATCTTGGGTCTTGATTTACAACATTATCCATGTAATGAGGCGTACTGAATAGTCATGATAAAATTCATATTTGTCGTTAATAAAAAAATTAGAAATACGCTTCAGAGCCCAAAATTGCATATCGTAGTCGTATTGCTGCTGGAAATTACTTGTACCGAAAGACAGCTTTTTATTAATGAGGTATTATTATGTAACAATTCGTCTGTATTTGTGTATGTGTAGTGTATGAAATTTTTATTATAAACAAATGAAATTTTCAAAAAAAATACGAAATAATACGATTGAATAAACTTCCTCACAAAAATGTTCCCGATAAAAAAGAATGTTCCCCTGCTTACTGTAAAGTGATTTTTGTCTCCTGGCTTATTTATGTGAATAATTTTATCAGTTTATTTGTTTACAATAAACGTACCTTTTATTTCAGGTCTTCTGTTGTACAATCTGCAATGCGATGGCCTCGAGAATATAAACGCCAATGCCAACCGATCTCTGGACCAATATGTTTATAAACCTCACATCTGTGGACAGTGTGGCAAAAGTTATAAGAACAAGTTCCATTTGACATCTCACGAGAAGTACGAGTGTGGTAAATTGCCACAGTTTCAATGTCCACATTGCCCCTACAGATGTAAACAGCACTCAAATATGTCGCAACATGTCAAAAGAATGCATTCTCTGCCTTTGTGAATTGTAATTTCTTTGTAATGATGCTATTTTTTCTTTCAAACACTGCCTTCTTTCTATTATTAGTGAAAGCTACACTAATAGAAGTGTATTAATTTTAATTTTCAATTATTTAAATGATCCCTATCGCCTCTTGTTTTCATGTTAATCGTACCTAAAGGGATGCATAATTTACAATAGTGCCATGTGATTTGTGCTATATGTTTTTCCAGTGCCATATTTTTCAAATAAAGATAAATTGAGCTCCTATTGGTATATATATGTATTATATTTGTATTTTAAATACCATAATAATTTATTAGTACCTTATATATACAATGCGATATTAAGACATCTACAGGAATATTCTGACTTCTTGAAGTCTTTCTTCTTTTAGGGCCAATGATTATTTGTTATTTTACAGCAAAGAATTAACGGTTATTATTACGAAGGCACCTTTCCTTTATACTAATAAAAAAAATGGGCATACGTTCTTTGACTTTTGAGGTCGAGTCACTGCCTTATTTTCCTGGTGCTAAATCTTGTCCATTCTACTTTACCACTAAACGAATTCGGTACAGCCTGGTGCTAGATAATCTTGGTGGTGAACGCCCTTAAACCCGAGTTTCTTCTATAGTTCTACTAAATGTCGGGCAATTTGTCCAAATGTCATGGGTTTTCATATTCTTTGACACATTCTCTTACCTTTCGCTCTGTCTTGAATTTTATTTGTCCATGATGTGCTGGCTGAGGTTGGCTGAGTAGTAACGCTCTGAACTTGTATTCCGGAGGCCCGGGTTCGATTCCCGCGGCCATCCTTCCTGACTGGAGTTTTTTTCGTGGTATTCTCTCAGTCGACAGGCAAATGCTGGGAAGGTAACCTACTAATAGGCCACGACCGCCTCCTTCCCACCTTCCATCCTTGCCTACTCTTCACCATCATCTCCCAATCATCATCATAATCATTCATCCGTCGCCATTAGCCTCGCTGCAGAACAGTGCAACGTTAAGCCCCAGATAAAAAATGTATTTTTAACTCTACCTTTCAGTTCTGGACCCTCGTCTCATGTCTGGATACGATGGATTTGACGGGGGATATTACGAGAGCAACACAGACGGCAGTGGGCGACCTTATACTTGCGTGCAGTGTGGCAAACAGTATAAAAACAAGAAACACTTGATTTCGCATGTCACTTATGAATGTGGCAAACCGCCAAGTGTGCAATGCCCACATTGTAACTATCTCTGCAAACAAAAGTATAATTTATATAAACATATGAGGAGGGTTCATCCGAATGGAAAGTAATTTGTAAGCAGGAATTTATTTGACGTTAATTGATAATTACAATTTTTGAATTTTGATATTACATTATGTTTTTGTCACTTGTAATTAGTGTGTACCTAATACCCAACTAGACGTATCTTTAAATCTATAGTAACCATCAGATTATCTCCATTTCCTGATTTCCTGAAGTGATCGAGATAGGTACTATTGAGAGAAAAGTATCTATGCAGTATTCTTAAAATATCTACTGTCTGCTAGATTTTTATTGGTCGACAACAATTATCTCACTGTTTTTTTTCTCATACTCGCATCTGTTTTATTTCTGGAATAAATGAACAGTCGTAAATCCCTACTTTTGGGCGAGCACATGAGTTTTCATATCACGTTATGAAGTTGCAAGATTCTTTGCGTGTTATGTTGCAAAAACCTGAAACCCATTTCGAAATATCAAACTCAAAAATGTTTTGTTTCGTTAGAAAAATAACATAACGAGATATAACCCCATTCCCTATCCCTATGTCATATGTAATATATCCAGTGGCTTATAAGTGTAGGTTTCATAATATTGCCACTCAATTGTATTACATGACATATTATGACACTTAGTAATAAAATGACTCAACCAGCATATTCGTACATGGTAATTACTAGTGGTGTTTATCATTGCTACAGACAAAAGACTGATGTGGTTGGCGACATATAGGGTTTATGAGAAAAATCCACTGATGGGTTAATTTTAATAAAATAAATATAAATTAAAATCATGGTGCAATGTTATAATATAATTACTTGTTTACATTTGAACAATAGTGATATTTTATAAACAAAACTTAGTTGTATAATTGTTTCGTCTAAAGTAGAAGCACCGCTCTTGCAAATGTTTTGTTTTTATTTGAGCCTGTTACACCAGCAACTATGCACAACGTGATTTCTACATGCACAAAGATGTACATATCGCACATCAACGCCTTTCACAGAGCGTTTTCCTACTTTGAATTACTTTTTACTGGAAATTATTTGGTACTGCACTCTTTACTAAAACATTTCTCGTGTTGACTAAATGGTTGAATTTCAATGGCCACACTTTTCATCAGAAGTGTTCTATACTCTATAGGTACTCGAAGAAATTGCGACTTGATTGTACATCGACATAATGAATCTAGCTAGTCTCTTTAATCATATCTTTAATATCGTTCCTTATTTCAGATGGATACCTTCTCGATATACCTCTTTCAGTTGAGGAGTTCGCCAATCTGTCACCACACACGACAACTAGAAGAAAGACCACTAAACGCTATTACACTTGCCCTAAGTGCAATGAAAACTTCCGTTTAGAGCATCACATAATTGCTCACAAGAACTACGAGTGTGGCAAAAAATCACAATACGACTGTCTTCATTGTCCCTATGAAAATAAAGTGGAATCTCAATTGTTAAAGCATATCAAGGAGAAGCATGACGTGTCTGTCTTCCATGATGCGTATCTACAAAACTAGAAAGAAAAAATAATACTTATGTCAACAGTAATAGTTTTCCACTAGAAGTCCACTAAAGGCAAGATTCCTGTGTTCGATATGGAGCCTTTTTGTGTGTGTTCTATTTTTCTCTTGTTTTACAAATTTGCATTTTACAACTAATTCACATTTATTTGTGTGAAATTATCTTTATTGGCATCTATGTATCGTATTGTCTGTTTTCACAACATACGAAAATTGCACAAATCTTAAAAGAACAAGAAAATGTTTGAACTATTACTACCAATGCGTACAAGTGCGTACTTTCAGATTTTGATTGGAAAATCAAAATGATTCAATATTTATAAAGTTTGAGGTATGCTCAAAAGTTAATTTGCACGAATCAGAGTGGTTAATATTTTAACCCACCGCTGTCACCATTTGTAGTCAACGTTGTTTTCATAATATTCGTTGTTGCGCACGCACTTTGTTTTCGACATTGTTTTGCTATTATTTTTACAAAATATAAACATAATAAAATAATACCGACATAGGAATAATTATCTCCTTTCTAGATGATAGCGATTGGACGAAAGTTCATCTTCAAAAGACAGAATTCATATAAATCTGTGTGTGTCCAAATCAGATGAACCGATCTGAACCGAACCGATCTGCTAGTCGGCGTTTTCTACATTCAAATTTATAGAACGTGGGCTGGTTTTTTCATTACAAGTGTACACTTCAATTCTTGTATTACCTATATGTAAAACAGGTTTAGATCTATTCGAAACTCGCATATTTCGCGCTTACTCGCAGTGATTCTCGTTCATTCTTTGCACCACTAACTCTCCTTCTTCTTCCAGGTTTCCTCACGTTCAACCGAGTTCGCATCGGGTCCTCAGCAAGACCGTACTTGTGCCTCAAGTGCGGCAAGGACTACAAACTCAAGCAACATTTGACCGCGCATGACAGATACGAGTGCGGTAAAGATGCGCGCTTCCAGTGTCCTCATTGTACTTATAGATGCAAACAACAATACAATCTGTATAAACATATGAGGCGAAAACATGTGTCACTTTAGATATGTACTTTCATGACTTTGAGATAAAACTGATTGAATTTTTTTTGTAACTGAGTTATTTTATTGATTTGTTAACCACATAACCCCCAAAAATGGAAGAATCGTGTGTGGAATGATAAAAACTGTCCTTATCCTTCATATATCTATGACTACTCATAAAAAGTAAGTATGGGATTTAAAAAAAATAGATAAATAGAAAATAAAAATTGCAATTGAAAATGTATTATTGGGGATTTGAACTTGAAATTTGGTTCCAACTTCTCCTCAAAGTAAGACATTTTGGCTCATATTTAAGCATTTTAATGAATTAATCAAGTTTGATTCAAGTCAAATTCGTTAATTGCCCATGAAAAGTTATTATAATGTAGAGATTACTGACTTTGTATTTTAATATGTTCTCATTAAAAGTGTTTCAAAATGATATTTATAAATATTAAATAATACTATTTAATCTAATATTAAATATTTATACTTTCAGCATTTCACGACATTCCTTCTGGTGACACTCAACTTTTCCGTAGAGGTGTGCGGATTTGTCGTTGAATTGTGTCAAGTACGTCGACATTCTGTTAGTAATGCCAGCGGTGACATTTTGAATCAACCTGAATCAACTTGTTGATTCAGAAGATGATATTGATCTGTAATCTAAGGACCTGTCTGTGTTCGCTTCCCGGTCCACTTGTAACTTTTTTGTCCTATTCAACTTATTGTACTTTTGGATTGATTGTATAGATTATACGTTCTTTAGTCGTTATAGCAAAATCGAATGAGACAGGCTAAAGGGTTAAAAACCTTCACTACTGATTTTGTAATATAAAATATGAAGATGCAACCATTCAAATGTATTTATTTGTACGCACAAAGTGAAAATGTTTAAAACTTGATCAGTACTTTTGACTTGTTGCATGTTCTCACAGAAGGTTTGTTTGAAAGCTGTTTCGAACTGGACTTGATCTGTCGACCTCTGATTTCAGATTGGGACCCACTCTATATTAAGGAAGAGTATTCTCCAACTTGCTACGCCAATGGATCACAAATGCCAAAGAGAAGACAGATTGTGCCGGTTCCTAGCGTGGAAGAGAGAACGAATGAAGCCCAGCATCTACCCCAGAAGATGAACAAAGTACAAAGCTTCCGATCCAAATGCAGATTTCCCGGCTGCAGGAAGCTCACTTTTGTTCAGTGTACAGCTTGTAAAGTGTTCCTTTGCTTGACGACAGAGAGAAATTGCTTTATGAAGTTCCACAAATTTCAAATCTGATTACTGCAATTCTGTATTTCACTACAATTTCAGAACTTTCGGAGGAACCTCAACTTTTCATCATGCCGTTGTTGTAATATTTGTGAATGCGAGCAAATGGAGCTGTTTTAAAACTAGGAAAACTCTCTGTGTAACGCGTTGATAGGCGACGAAATGGCAATTAAAATGCCACCCTCATTGGAGGGGCGGAGGGGGGGGGGGGGGGGGAAGTATTTACTCTCTACCTATCATCCACAGCTAATTATAATCAACTTCAATCATTTTCGCATTCTGAGAGTTAATTTGTGAGCCTAAGAGATTGTACTTGTGTCATACTTGTGTCAAAGTATGAAATAAAATCTGTCCATATTTTGTAAAAACGTAGTGATTGATTGATTGATTGCCAATTCCATCAAAAAGAGATCCTTACACCGCTCCACCACCGTTCCTCTTCATTTATTTTCCAGTCTTCGTTTCTTAAACTCACATTTTCTTCAATCAAACTCTTAAAAAAATATAATTATAAAAAAAAGATCGCAATAAAATGTGAATAATTTTTAAAAATATAGTTCAGAATTTAGTAAAAAATTCAGATTTAAAATCGTTATTTCAGCGTCCCAAATTCAACCCTGCCGTTGCCGATCTTCTTGCCTTGTTATTACTAAAGAGGTGTTTCTATTTCAGGTCTTCCCTCTTCAAACCATCTTCTCAGCGAGTTGTTCTTCGACGGCAATCACTTCATCCGACCCTTGAACACGACCCCTGGCAAACTACATGCTTGCGTGAAGTGTGGCAAGAGTTACAAAACCAAGCATCACTTGACATCGCACGAGAGATACGAGTGCGGCAAAGAGCCACAGTTCCAGTGCCCACATTGTCCCTATAGGTGCAAACAACAGTATAATCTCTATAAACATTTGAGGAGGAAGCACGATCCTACGTTTACTTACCGAAAATGAATATCTGTTTGTAAATTTATGAAATATTGAGACCCTTATTTAATATTATGTTTGCAATTTAAAAAGGGCAATATAGTTTTTGGTCAGCTGATGGAACTGGGGCCATATTCTAGAACGTTTTCCCAATTCCATTCTGATGGAATCCGGTCACTGCCATAAGGATTAACATTGCATGGAATCGAATTCCAGTGGAATTGGGAATTTGAAAGTTGTAGAATAGGGCCCCTGTCCAGACTGTTTTAAGTGTTTAAAATCTCAATGAAAAGTGTATGATTCCAATAATGTATTCGAAAGCGTAGAATTGTGATTTGGGGCGAATTCCCATAATGTTTTAATCTGTATAGTATCTATTGTATTCCTGCTGGCAGCTTTCGAAGTGGTTGTTATTTTCCTGCACTCATGAACAACTAAAAATAATTTATCAAATCATAGTATTTTTGTGTTATACTGTGTATACATTTTTGCACCAATGTTTGTTTTTCTAAGTTGTTTACAATTCAGTTGATGCCACGAATGTATTTGGATGTTGTACGCATAGACTGAAATCAATAAAAATCCCACGTTATTCACAGATTTTGTATCTCCATATACTATCTCACTCTATACTGCATGATAAGTTTTGACACCATAACCTTTCCTACCACGGGTGTGACTTAACATGTCATGTAAATCATTTTTAATTTTATTAAAATATCTTGTCTTGTTTCAGACGGAGAAATTCAAGACAATCCTTCATCTTTGGAAAACCAAGGAAAACCTCATCAATGTGCAAAATGCGGAAAATCTTACAAACATCATTTCACATTGATTCGACATTTGAAATATGAGTGTGGTGTGGATCCGTGCTTGCAATGTCCTTACTGTAGCCACAAGACAAACTACATGTCTAGTCTGAAGACACATATTAATTTGAAACACAAGTCGCAGCTGCCTGGTACTCTTTTGTAGGCTCACTCAACTTTGTGTAGGTTAAAGTTTATACACATAGTTGTTCTACACAAGAAACACCAAAACTAGATATTATTGTATAAAAATGATTAAATATCATAAATTGCAGATTTCGGTTCAAACATGTTATATTTTTATTGGTTTTAAAAGAATTTTAGCTACTTCTTGGTGAGACTTGATAAAAAAAAACGTAAAGCCGTGTAAAATGTGGTAATCATCACTTTCATTTTAAAATGTATCTTCATTAATTTCTCTGAAAGTTTTATATACTTCTGTTCTAAGATTAATGAAGATTTGGTGCTTGCAGTTGCTACGTGTCTCCTCCGGTGAATAGTCAAACTAGGACGTAGTAGATTTTACCAAAAAATAAAATCTTGAGCATGCCAGAAGTATATTTTGGATTTAGCAGTTCAGTTGTACTATTTTACTGCTTAGCGGTATGAGTTGTATCAGTTATTTAGTCCAAAGTTTTAGCTTTTAAATTCAAACTGTTTATTTATGCCAAGTAGTTATCTTGATAACAACTGTTAATTTATGTTGTACCGCAATACTGTAGATTGTTGTAGAAGTGCCATACAAAACAACTCGAACAATATAAGTATGTAACGAGATTTGAGAGCATATTTATTTCGTATGCTGAAGCCACCCGAACCAATTCCGAATGTTGATTACGTTCCAAATATATTCTCTTAATTTCCATAAAGATTGTAGACACGAATTTGTTCATACTCTTTTGTCAACTTTGATTGTAAAATCTAAGTTACGTGATTGCAAAAAGCATATTATGACTGAGTAAACGTCATTGAGTTGATTGGATTGGAACTATGCCATCATCGAGTGTTCGTGAAATATCTGTGAAACAATCATTTGAACTGTTTCCCTTCTAGTTATCTCAAATCTTCTTCTACACCGCACTTCGGAAGTCCGTTACTATAATTCTATGTTTGTAATAAATACTTACTTAGTACTTGTGAATGAAATGTGAACTATCTAAGGTATGTGTTTCAGTAATGAATGCTACTTCTGAACTTTCGGGGACATCTTTTTTGTTCAGAACTACCTGGGAAGTGGGAATGATCTTCAGAGTTTGCCAGCTGATCGTTTCAATTCAGAAATGTTTGTTGAACACACAATTTGATATAATGTTACATATATTGTAATCGTATTTTAAGCTGTTACAATGTTCATTTTCATCTCTCAATGTTCTATTCAAAATCTCGGAAAACTACGCATGGGTGATAGGCTGATAGCTGACAAAATCGAACGTTTCATCCCTCTCGTTGACCTTGATTTGAATGTTACAGGTGGCGCCGCCGAGCGGCTGTTGCAGCGCCTGGAACAGCAGCCATTAGGCGGCTACTCTTGCCCGATGTGCCAGAAGAGTTACAAGTACAACCAGACTCTGATGCGACATCTCAAGTACGAGTGCGGGATTGATCCGCAGTTAGCGTGTCCGTATTGTGCACACAAGTCGAAACATAACTCGGATCTACAGCGCCATATCAAGCGTGTGCACTGTCAGGACAGGGTGGATAGGTGCAATGTGACGTCAGTTTGAAACGGTTTTGGAACGAAATGACTTTCGAAAAAATCACGAAATACGGAATCTCATTACTACAACGACGTTTGTTTATTTTTTATATGTTTTTGTTATCATCATCGTTTTAGTGTTATTTTGTACAAATTGTACATGTTTTTAGAAAAAATATCAAAAATTCCGATTGTCAATATTTAACTTGACCCTAAATATCGTCGAGATGTTCATTGGTCTACCAATAGGGAAGAAAATATACGTTGACGGTCGGTGGTCTTCAACGTTGCTAGTCAGCGTTTTCTAAATTCAAATTTATAGAACGTGTGCTGGCTTTTTCATTACAAGTGTATACACTTTTGTAAAATAATTTGTAAAATAGGTTTTATCGTATTTTTTTTAGAACTTGTCTATAGTTTTTGTATGTATACATCGAAAATGAAATTAACTGATTCAAATTAACTTCCATTGGAAACGTTATTTCCATTGTCTGCTGTCATGTAAGTATTTGAGTACCTCTCAATTTTGACCATGTTCAAATCATGGGGATGCTATGAACAGATGTCGTCATGCTATCATATTTAATCAGGTGTTTAAATAATTACATTCTATACTCAAGAAAGTCTCAGGTGACTCACTCATAGCTGTTTACAAAACACAACTGGTGTAATGGTTTTATTTCCACAAATGTTACATTGACTAGAAACATAAACATAATGACCCTCCAGTTGTAGCAAGCAAGTTACATGTGCAGATTTACAGTCTTACCTCGTACCACTGTTGTGCCAAATTGTCAAATCATTCTTGATCTCTTTAAAAATGAACTTCTCTGTACATTTTCTAATATTTTGTGCTTGTTTGAATGTAGAATTCAACTAATCAGAATTCTTGACATCTTAATCTTATATTGGAATTCAACATTTTTGTGCAATTATGGAATATAGTAATTTACATTTCGTATTAATCCAAATATGGTGTTGGGACTTTGTTGTTTACACAAATCCAAAGGCAACTCTCGAAAATTATTGTGATTGTAAATATTTCTATTTTTCTCCATTTGTACATAACACTACATAACATAAAATTATAGTTTTAAATTTTAACTTACAACAAAAGTACCTACCTCATCAAAATATGAAGATGTAGAATATGTAGAGATCACGAAGTAACCTGTGCAGCTGTAAAAACCAGTATACGTAAACAATAAAGAAAAAGTATAAAGAAAAACATGAGTATTCTTTCCAATTAATTGTTACAAAAATTGAAAGTCGTGAGATCGATGTAATCATGTAAAATGTCAAATTTATTTAAGATGTTAATTATATTTCGATAGTTGCACTAGTTTAGTGAAACTTTAGTGAAACTAAATGAAATTTATAAAATGTTTGGCAATGTTCAAATAAAGTTTGATATTTTAATAATACTTTCAAACTTCAGACGGCTGTGTAGTGAGCGTGGCTTTGAGGGTTTTAATTGTTTTTTTATCAATATCTTTTTGATATTGATCCATCAACATCCATTTTTATCCATATTTTTACTAATTTTCAGGCACTAAACGTCTTGCAGACAAAATAAAAATAATAAACCATTCCAAGCTAGGTATACGAAATTATTTTCATTGAACTGTTCTGAAGACTCGTTCAAAGCCTTATTTTGTTAACAATTACATTGGTAAAAGATGTTAATAACAATCGATTTAAAAACTATTCAAGGTCAAACTCACTACCCAGCCGTCTTCAGAACTGAATCTGAGCATATCTGAGGATGTAATTGTAATATATCGTACAAATTGTACTATTTTGTTTTGAAAACAAGACAGCGCATCATTTCCGCCGCTACCTGTACTCATCCTGTTACTGTTATGTTTCAGACAGCTCGCTGGCTAAGGAATTCATCTGCTTCACCTGCGGACGGGAATATAAACACAACAAACATCTGACGTATCACATCAAGCACGAGTGCGGGATTGATCCCAAGTTCACGTGTCCCTGCTGCTCCTTCAAGTCCAAGAGGAACTCGCAGTTGAAGATGCACTTCTTTAGACGTCATCCGGATCAACTGTTAGAGTAGCTGCGAGATCATCTGGAGTTTTAGCTGAATTCATTCTAGACGATCGTAGCGAGTGTTACTATGGGACCTATTATGTCGGCACTATCTTTTTTTCGTTTTTTTTAAATCACTAATCGACCACTCTATCTGTAATTGTGTACACACACCATTGTCATACCAGCGGTTATGTGTATACATATATTATTTTTTTTAGAACTTCCACACAGGTCGTAAAAAAGTAATTGAATGTGTACCGATAAGTTTTGTTTCATTCTTTGGGTCCAACATTTTATCAGATTTTACAAATTATTGTCAACTTAATTGGTCAACATTTTTTTTTTATGAAACATCATATTGGCATGTTCATTTTACTTCCACATTATCATGTTCTAATTTACATACAAAAATATAGAAAGGTTAATTGCAAAAACTGATATGTCGTTTTCTTTCAATAGCTGGAATTTAGATCACCACTTTCATATCTTCCTTCCCCTTGTCACATTCTGTAACAAATCAACATCCCCATTTCTAACGAATTACCTCATAAAACACATTACAAGTTTTTGCAACTTTATGAATTTTATAATGACTATGTTGAAAAGTGTGTTTTGTCTGGACGAAATCACGCCCCTTGCCTCCTCCCTCCCACAACCGCCTGAAATTACTTGACCCCCAAGTCAAATTAATTTAACAAACACTGCTTCTTTAATTAACACTTATTTTTCTATTTCAGACTTCCAGTACTGGGCTGAACCAGTACAACGACCAGA
This sequence comes from Leuctra nigra, assembly GCA_934045905.1. Lineage (NCBI taxonomy): Eukaryota > Metazoa > Arthropoda > Insecta > Plecoptera > Leuctridae > Leuctra > Leuctra nigra. The sequence goes on from OW203768.1 coordinate 7,960,981, forward strand.
AGCAAACAATGTCACTCATCATAATGCGAGTGGTGCAAAACGATTCCAGTGTCAGAAATGTGAAAAGAGCTACAGCCAGAACGCTGGACTTTACAACCACACGAAGTACGAATGCGGAAAGCAACCACAGTTTCAGTGTCCGCAGTGTCCTTACAAATCCAAGAGAAAGACCAGTCTCTCTGCACATGTCTACTTAAAACATACCTCCCACAGTTTACAATTTCATATATAATGATTTTATATCAGTGTAATAATAGGTTATCCAGGATGCAGAAGAATAGTCTTGATTGAAATAATCTATCTCAACAAAAAGTGGTTGAAAATAGATCATTTGCCCTTTTGTTCTTGTGTTTGTGGATTTTAGTTGTAAATGCTATTAGTGTTTCTTCTACAGTCCATTGATTTATTTTATGTACGATGAAATTATCATTTGTATGTTTTATCGGTATAATGTATTTCCAATATTCTTTGTCAAAAGAGAGCATCCTGCTATCATTTAGATGACGGCATCCATATCACTGTGTTGCTTAGGGTATATTATGAGCTCAGGCATTCGTGAGGTAAAAATTATATGTTTTATCCACTGGCCAAAAATAATACAGCATCATACAATATTATATTACAATTAGCCCTGAAATAATTTCTCCAAAAATTGTATTTGTAATGCAATTTTATATAATACATTTGAGGAGATTTTCTGTGTTATTTTCAATATCGTAAATTGTGTGATGCTGTATCATTTTAATTTTTAACCTCGCAATCTCCTTACAAGATAAAAGTTGATTGATATAGTATGTGATGAATGTACACCTTCTTAATTAAAAATTAAACAAAATTATATGTCTCAATAAATGTGTACGAGTATTTTCAATGATGTGTTCGCCTATTACGTCACTGCTACTCTTTGTACTTCTTTACACGTTTGCAAGTTTGTTGTAATTTGTTTTGTGTGCACAGAATGCATGTGATTATTACTTTTGTTATTGTTTCTTACACTTGTGTGTCATGCAAACTTTTTTTTCTTGAGATATAAATGTCTAAAAAATTTACTTCTAAGTACCACTGTTCCTTGTCATAACATATTTTTATTGAACAGTAGGTATTGCAGAAAAAATAGTTTTTTGTGTTTTAAAAATATCACTAGTGAAGAAGATAATTCACCCATGCGTTATATATATCTTAAAGTCAAGTACGCCCAATTGGTAGAGCTTATTTGCCTTTAAGTAAACTTTTGACAACTTTATAAAAACGCATAAATGCCCTAACAATTCAGCCTTTTTGTGTGGATTATTTCCTTTTCTCTCAGATAATACTTTTTACTGTCTGTTTTGTCTTATTTCTAACATTGAAACTTTTCCCCATTTTTCAGACACCGACCTCTGGTCTTCACGAAAACACAGAGACATCGGTCACTTCGAGTGTCCGAATTGCCAGAAAACTTACCGTTACAAGCGCAACATGATGGCCCACATGCGAGTGGAGTGTGGGAAGGAGCCACAGTTCCAATGTCCCTATTGTGTCTACAGAGCAACCAAAAACAATCACCTGAATAGACACATGAAGCATGCGCATTTGAACGAAGATGCGGCAAGCAACTGAACGTTATCCATTTTATATACCAAAGATAGAATCATTGGGAATAAGACTGAAGAATTCTAGTTGTTTGTTTTGTACACATTTTGTCTTGTCATTTTTAAATATTTAATACGGTGGCACTTTTAGCCAAATTGTCTAGTTGGATTATTAATATTTTATTTCAATGTGTTAAATTTGTTGTTCCACAATATGCAGAAAATAATTATGGAATAACTTCAAATTATTAATATTATTATTGACCATCATCATAAAAGATCTGGAAAAATAATTTATTCTGTGTCAAAATCAAATTAATGTGTTCTAGTATATTGTATTTTTATTGATAATGCTATTTGTTGTATACTTGATGTTTATTGATTGTACATGGGGAAATAATTGTCAGCACATAATAATATTTTAATGGTTTGTACTGTTTGCATCAATACAGTCATTTGACATTTCGTGAGTACTAATAATAATCGTCACTTATTGCTTTAATTTCAATTACATCCCAATCACAAAGCAATTTTCATAAATTTTTATTTTTTTATGATTACAAGTTAATCTATTTTTACTATCTACCTGAGGGTAACAAACATTTTTACTATATTTTCCAACCACAACCTTATAAATTTATAATTTTTTGCATTTGATCTACTAATCAGAAAGAAAATACTCTTGCTCTTTATACAATTTTTGATTGTAGATCTGTTGGCCCCTGCAAAATGAAAGTAGTAATGCATCGGTTTGTGGATTTGTTAGGGCTGAGTAATAATTTATCTTGTAATTGTGTTTTCTCGAATATGGTACAATTTTAGGATGAGTATAAATACACTAAAGCTGGGTCCCCATAGACCGTTTTTGTGTTTTGCTTTTATTCTATAAACCAATTAATTACAAGTCTTCCATAAGCGATTTCTGGACTTTTGATTGGCTGTAAGAAAAAAACGCAAAAACGTTCTATGTGGAGCTTAAACAATATTATATCACGTAAAAATTAATATTACTGCCACACTCTCTTCTCACTAGTAGCGCCTAGAGTCCCGCACAATTTAATATTGTCGTCCTCTCTGGTTTCCTCACATTCTCTGGTAAAAAGATGTCTTAATCTATTTGAATTACTTATTGTACCTTGGTCTATTCTAAATCATGTCGTTGCTTACGACAATAACGTCGCTTACGTGCTTACGTCATTGCGTGACGACAAAACAGAGTTACGAATCCCAAACAAATAATTTTTAATGCTAACACGTGATGCACTCTTTCCCTCAGGAACTCTGTTCTCGACTCGTCAACGATATCCCGCCAACGACAACGCGTTCAAGTGCAACGGATGTGAAAGACGTTACTCGCTGCAACGATCGCTCACCAGACACATGCAGCTCGAGTGCGGGAAACCGCCGCAGTTTCAGTGTCCTTTGTGTCCCGTGAAGACAACGAGAAATAGCAGTTTACTGAAACATTATAAAAGAAGGCACACACAAGAAGGATGCGTGCAACTGCATCGCGTCGATTTGAATGCACATGTGATGTAACAAAGTTGTTGCTCAGACAATCTTGGAGTTGGAAGTTGTACATTGTGTATTTTTTTTAGTTCAATTCAAAACATTAAATAAATATTGTTGTAGTAGGTAGGTAGGTAACGTTTTGTTTTCACAACTTGAAGGTTATTATAAAATATTTAATTTCAGATTTAATTCGAGAATGTCTCCTTCAGATTTGCCTAGATTCAAAATATGTATCAAATAAATCTAAATATAAGGAGACCCTCACTTAAAAATTGCTTTTACTGACCCACATTGAATTGAAGTAAAATTGCATATCAACTAGTATTTCGTAAACAAAGTGATTCCTGAAAAGTATTTTTGTAAGAGTTGCTGCGATCTGTATTTTAGGTAATTGTGAAAAATATTTTTCTATAATTTTTCAACTACAACTTACATATTTTTTTGTATGCACTGTTTTGCCTATTTGAACAATGTATTTTCATTTTCTTTAGTGTTTAGACAATTAATCATTGTTGATCATTATTATAATTTTTGGGAGTTTAGTCCAGTGAAAATAAATATACAAATAACAAAATGAATCTTTGTGAATATTTTGTAATTCAAAAGTTGTTTCCACCATCTTCATTCCGCTTGCAAGTCTGGGTTCAAGGCATTGGTTTGGTGATTGTTATGCATCGTGCAAACTCCTATCTCTAAATTGCTAAATAATGGTTACTTTTGGTACGTACAATTCTTGGGTCTTCTCTAACATACCTCTAACGGAAATGTTGATGGCTTTCACTAACATCCAATCAATTTGCATTCCTATGTTTCGTCAATACGGATAAAAATATTGGTGGTCAGTATAGTGCTTTTCCTTCATTTATAAATGAGGGGAAGTCAAAAAGTATGTGGAATGAAAGGGTTCTCGTTGGGTTGGGTGTTTCCAGTGTGCATAGTTTAAATGTGTAACTTGTTAGCATAGTACAAAGTCTTCGTAATTATTTTTTCAGATATTGCCGAAATTACAAGTCAACCTCATAGAAAATTTCAATGGTCAATATGAAGGGACGTGCCATCATCAAATTCCTTAAAAAGCAAGGAAAAAACCCCAAACCATTTGGAACAGATTTTAGCAGTTTACGGGAACTTTTCTATAGTTTTCCATAGTAAAATCTCTTCTAAATTGTTTGAGATATTGTCCTTTTTTTAATGAACTTGATTACAGTGCAACACTCAAATCCCTTGAAATTTTCTTCGAGGTTGACTTGCGTATTCGCAATTTATGAAAAAAATTACACAATTATAGTAGGTATGTACTTACATATGCTAATAAGTCACACATTCAAACTGTGTGCACAAGAAACACCCACCCCTTCCATTCCACAAACTTTTTGACCTCCCTTACCCCTCTGTTTTATTAATTTGTTATCACTTACCATTTCCTATTTCCCTCAACAGTCATTTGGCTACCACTGGAGAACCGCTACTCGACTGTAAAGGCACTGATTACAATCGCCGACACTCCGGCTCGAGTTTCGAGCCCCAACGCAGCTCCGCCCGGAACGAAATTCGCCTGCAACCTGTGCGGCCGTCTCTACCGATGGAAATGCACTCTCCGACGGCACCAGGAAGTCGAATGCGGTGGGAAACCACCGTCGTTCAAGTGTAACTGGTGCGACTATCGCGCCAAACAGAGAGGGAACTTAGCAGTTCATATCAGGAAACACCATCCAGTTATGATTGGTCAATCTGACCGTAAAATTAAAGTTGACAAAGATGACAAGTGTTAGAATTGAGTAAATTTAAGATGAAATTGATTGAATTAATGGATTAATTAATGGATGGAACACAAATATGCCTTCCAATGAGTAATAACATACTTTATTACACATTAAACATTATGTCATAGACATTTGACGTAGCATATTGATACATTTTCTAAAAATATATTTGTAAAAGTACCTAGGTTTATATTTTTATATTTATGAGATTGTAGTGCCTAATAAGATTCCCTTTAGTCATATTAGTGGTCGATGTTCATATTTTCATGTAATGTGGACAGATAATCATTTTCATGGAAGAATTGATAATTATGGGCAATATTATTACTATATTATGTTTATAAAATAATATTTAGTGACAGACAATTGTTGTTGGTATCAAATAGAGCTAATGTACAAGTTATTTATTTTGGAATTATGATTATCTAGGTGATTAGTGTAAATTACTGATTTTGGTGAGGGGAGATTTGACTCAATGTTCATATAATGGAAAATCAATATTTTTAATATTACTCTTATATACATACTCAGATATGATATGGTGTTGGTTTATCATAAAGTTTATAAAAGCAAATCTTTTATATTGTAATAAAGATTTACATTTTCTATAATAATGATTTTAAAGTGTTTTTTTGAGATGATGTTCCTCGGTTATGTAGATAAATTCCATATTATAGTGATGGGCCAAAAGAATGGATTGTTTGAAATATCAATTCAATGAATCCTATTGATTTTTTGAATCGATTCTGGAGCATTCAATATATTACAAGAACCGATTCATTTGATTTGATCTTTTGTATTTTTGAACTCTTAAAAAAATTACCATGACCATCAATTTTCAACCATTTTTCTACTTTAACCTGAATTTTTCTTAAAATAATGCATAATTTTGAATCGATCTTTTGACGAATTAATTCAGGTTCAAAAAATTTGATTTTTCTAATCGATTTACAGCCACTTAAATATCGATATCAAAAAATCGCATAATGAAAATCTATCTTGATCAAAGAATCGTTTCAACGACTTTTTGTGCCCATCTCTACAGTCCGTGTCACACGGAGTTGTCCGCCAGACGTGGCCCCTAATGTTGCAAATAACCGTTTGTTTGTCCATCCCTCAGTTGCTGTTTGTGATCGCGCGGTCTTCCGAGACCATCCCTCTCTCTCGGACAAGGGGTATTCAAAATATCTTGGCGGACAATTCCGTGTGACACGGACTGTAATTCCATATCCAATCCATTCCAAATAGTCAACATTCAAACAACTTCCAAGTAAAATATAAAATTATCATTTAAATAAGAGATATCTTGGCGCCTTTTACATATCCAATGAGCATTTTTGAACAGTAGTGGGAGGTATCCAACATGGCGGTGATGCATAGTGTTCTGTAGCTGTCACAAACTAATTTCGTTTAAATTGCATTCCTAATTATATTTTCTGTAGATACATTATAAATTATATGTTTTATTTAAAATACATCTGCGTAGTTCCTTTCTGTGGCATGAATCTTTGCTTCGAGACGCACGTTAGAGCTCTAAATACAGTGACTTATTTTCAAAGGTTAGGTTGTGAAGTTTGTTGGGGGTCATTGACATGAAGTAGCATGCCACCTAAGCCCAAACTTGGTCGCAGCATATTTTATTTGCTTTTTACAAATTTCGAGTGTTTCCTGACCAGCCTATCAGAAGTATACAAATAATATCTATACGTTCTATATTTTATCTTTCTGTGCTTCTACAATAACCTACAGCATGTGATTGAACAACAAGCAAGCTTACCTCGAACTATAGTGGACAATAAGTCCTAGATGTGTCTATCCTACAACTAGGACTTCTACTACTTCAACTTGTCCTACTACTTGAAATTGTTTTACAAGCTACCTACCTTACTTCACGCTGTAGTTGGTGAATAAATCTTGTCAAGACGTATAAGCCATATTGCCAATGTTTTCACTGTCCTATATCTTGCGATCAATGTCATATTTAGAATTGGTGTTTCAATATATTTGTTATTTCATCCAAAACTGTGTAAAATTGTGACAAATTATGTGTAGTGCATAAAGAATATTGTGATCAATGGCAGCTAGGTCCGTAGGTATACATAAGTAATGGCAGAGGACCAGCCAACCTGAATGGTTCTACCGTTCAATCAAAAAGACTCTCCGTTTATTTTCTTGGTAGATTAAGGAAAAGCAGTACAGAAAGTTAACTTGTAAATTTAATCCTTTGCTAAAGATATTTGGTGATCTGTAAATGTTCAGTAAAATAGTGTGATCTGAATCATACCTATATTCGGAAAAAACATGGATGCATAATCTTTCAATATTGACAGTCACCTGATTAGGTTCATACAGTTGATTTACCTACTATTATTTGGATAATCTTACACTCTTTCGATAAATAACCAAATATAAATATGGTAAAACATCAAAACATGAAGCATGTTGAATGCAATATGTGAAAAACAATCGCAACAATGGCTTTGGGATATTTAACATATTTTTGGATCCACCGTTGTTCCCGTACAACCCAACCTATTACTGCACTTTAGGTGTTATCTGTTTCAGAATGGCTGGGCATGATCTCTCGGAACACCATGGCAACCGGCCTACAGAACACTTTCGGATGTGAAAACTGTGGTCGTAGCTACAAACACCGAGAGAATCTCAGACGACATCAGCGCCTTGAGTGCGGGAAAGAAGCAACGTTTCAGTGTAGTTTCTGTGAATTTAAAGCAAAACATAAACATTCATTGAATCATCATACTATTTCAAAACATGGACGATACTGTTAAGTTATAGTTCTGCTTGTAATTTCATCATGGCACTAAACTGAGCCAACAGCAAGCCTGAATTATGACATTTTACTCTTTACAACCGTGACTCAAGTCTGATAAATTTGAATTTGTATTACCTAGGTATTATAAATGCCATATGGGCAAAAACTCATTTTTATATTTTATGTATCAATTTAGGTTTTAGGACATTATGCTGTAATGTTAATACTGAATAATTAACTGCATTTTAGTGCATCTACCTACATGTTTAACTTACCTCTAATGCATTCCTCTTGACTCTAAATTTTAAAACTGCTTATGAAATGTCTTACTTCCACCGGTATTGGTCAACATCTATTTCTTCTTGTTTGGTTGGTTTGTGTCCATATTTGTAGGTATTTATTTTGCTAATGTTCAATTTATCCATGCTTCTCTTATTATTTTCAGTACTTTCATCAACAACAGTGTACTTATTATTGAATTACGTGTAATGATTTGCTCTCTCTTTTCAGTGTGGGGCGATGCATCCATGTACCTCTGTGCAAACAAATTGTTCATGTGCAACATCTGTGGTCGGCATTATCGCCACAGAGAGAACCTCGCTCGGCACAAGCGGATAGAGTGCGGGAAAGAAGCCCGCTTCCATTGCCAGTATTGTCCGTACAAGACGAAACATAAACACGATTTGAACCGACATATACTCAATAAACGAGGACGTGGCCATGCTGCTCATTTTTTACGAAATTAATTGAAACTTGTTCGTTTATAATCATCGTGTTTCATTACAGGTTTACTTTCTTCTAAGTTACCTACATCACCGAATCACTAGTTTCTAGTGAGCTTTAATTTGTATGAAATTTACTAGGAACATTGATTGATTTTTGTTGAAGTGTTGAATTAATTGATTATTATGGACAAAGTTCTTGCTTTGTTATGTTCGTGGAATACTCAAATGTCATACTGTTTACTAAACACCCAGTTTACCTTGAATGAAGTTTTACCAGTCAATGCTCACTAGCCATATGTTTTATTGAAGTTTATCTTACTCATGCAATGCAATAATGATCTAAAATAATTAATGTTTAGTAGAACTCAGTATTCTCGTAATTTGTATAATGTTCTCATTGCTTTGTTTTGCCTTAATTTTGTATTATTATTTTTATTAATGTTTATTATAATCTTTTCTGTTGCCAATGAATATTTTCTGTGCTTTAGGTATTTTAAATTAAATTACATATTTTTTACTAATTTCTTAAAATAGTACGTAGGCAACAAATGTATAAACAACCATGTAACAATTTTACGATATTAATATTTTATTAATTATAATACATTTTGAAAGTTAATTATTTTATTGTCTTCTTTCCATTGTAAGGATTGGCTCTAATAGTGGGTTCTTTTGGTCTTCACTAACTATTTTCCAAAGAGTTGTTTTACAAATTGATGCAACAATGAAAGATCTTATTAAAGTTCTTGTTGTTCTTGCAATCAGGCTAACTAACATTTAGTAATTTATATATTGGTTCTCTATGTTGAATTCTCAGTATGAGCCGATCGTTGAAGATTGGATTTGAAGTCATAGTTACAATGACGAGGAAATCATTTTCAAACTGTCATAAATGTATTTATTCAATCGGACCCTCTCTTATTATTCGCTACTTTCTCTTTCAGTCCCTCATCCGTGGAGCAGTTGGCCGTTGACCGGCAATTCCCTCGAGAACGGTACGGCATCCGAAAAGACTGTGCGTACGAAGACGTTGAGCCAGTCTCGCGTGCGCGGGGAATTCCCTTGCGAGTCTTGCGGCCGCAAGTACGTGCGCAAAGATTCGCTGCAGCGGCACATGCAATGGGAATGTAACAAAGAGCCGACGTTCCAGTGCCCGTTCTGTCCGCAACGATGCAAGAGGAAGTCTCACCAGTGGAGACACATCCAACGTCAGCATAGAGATCGTATCGACGCGGTGCATCCCCACGTGATGATGATGATGATGAAGGAAACTGCCATGAGAATCAATCCGATGAACGTGATACAGGAGAACGTGATACAGGAGAACGATGAAAGCTCTTCATAGAGATATTCATATTTTATAAATGCCTTTATGTTCATGTTCCATTTTTTAATCAATCAAGTAACTCTTTCTAACATAGTTTAACATGAAGGTTGTTCAAATAATGTATTTTAAGAAAGATTTTGGAATTAAGTTTATTGTCCTTGACTGATTTCGATTGAAGCGGAATTGCCCTTCAAAGTGAAATGTGGCCACAGTGTTTGTCATGCATTACGTTCTTGTCTACACTGTACTTCTTGCAGTAAAGCTGTATGACTAGTAAATATGACGAGCCCTAAAATTGTCAAGAGCATGCAAACAAACCTATCGTTAGTTTTTATAATTGATCAAACTTGTTCTTAAACTTCTATTTTCCAGTGGAAAATGTTTTAATATTCGGGTACTAATATTAGGTTTAGAAATGTTAAATGAATGTGATCTTTATAAACGGACTGCTTGATGTAATAGTAAGATTTGTAATTTTATAATCAGCTTTCAAGTAACAATGAATTGTTAACGGGTTAAAGTTGAATCCCCCGGAGGCCTCAGTGAGCACATATCTATCGCACTTTGCCCCTGTTTATATGGGGCAGACATGTAATTTGTATGTTTATGCTTGTACATAAATATGTTAGCGTAAAAATCCATGTCTTGCCATTCCTGATTATTTCAAACCAATAGGTTGTTATGGAATGTTACGTTTTATGGAAATTACACAATTATTTCCTAATTTATTTGGTGTGGGATTTATCAATGTTAATAAAATTGTGTACATCAAATGATAAAATAATTAACCCTTTGGTAGTATACGAGTGTTACATGCAGTGGCTCCAGAACATTGCTTCATTGATATTGTCAATCTATTTTGTACTGATAATTTATATTGTAACTCAGATATTTCAAATAAATTATTTTACTTAACGTTATGCTCTTAATGTTTCTCTATGTTATAAAACAGTGTTTTGTACAACTAACTTTGTGCTTTGCTTGTTCTGAATCTCTTCTTAACATAACCTAGGCTTCTGTGATGTTTTCAAACTGCATAATTCTAGCTGGTCTTGGTATTGGGATGACATGATATGGCTAACTACTTACTCCAGGGAACATTAGGTATGCAAACACTATACTTAATATTCTATGAAAATACATTTAGTTTAATGCATGCTTGCAAATGTTCTATGTTGTGGAAATAATCGGAAGTATGGCTTACTTCGACTATTGACAACATTTCTGGTTTGAAACAACGGATCGATTTATATGTCTTGATGTTATTAGAATATGTTTTATTGGGACCGGATATACAAAGCGGCACCTTGGAATGTAGTTGTTCAATGTCATATTGTATTTTTTTCAAAATTATATTTTAATGTTTCTTTGTATTAGGTTTATGAACTTTTACAGTCTTTAGTTTATTTTGCTAAAATTGCATAATATAAAACAGTCAAATAAATACATTTCAAGGTACAAACCGTATGGGTGTAAAACCAGAATTAAACCGCAATGAATTTATATCGAATTCCTAACGCTTAACACCGCTTTGTGGATCCAACTCTGTGTTATCCACAGCTTAGCATTACATGTGTCCGTGTCTTTGTGTGCATCATTCTCTTATCAATTCATGTGTATATCTTTGTACTCACTCTCTTTATTTTTCAGCCCTCCACAAGCTACTGCGAGAAGGCGGTTGGGAGGAGTGGCGGGTCGCTCATCCCTCGATCCCCACCTTCATGCTCGAGTCCTTGGCTTATCCCAACTCCAACTCCAATTCAAACTCTAATTCGACCTCGAACAACAACACCTCGCCGGGTAGCCCCAAGATCTTCACCTGTCCTCGCTGCAATCGCGGCTACAAGCTGAAGAGCTCGTTACGGAACCACGAGAAGTGGGAGTGCGGGATCGACCCGCAGTTTCAGTGTCCGTACTGCACGTACCGAGCGAAACAGAAGATGCACGTCGCGCGGCACATCGAGAGGATGCACACGGAGAAGTTGGGCTTGTGGGCAGAGAGTCCGTTGGATTTGAAGAAGGAGTAGGTGGTAAGGCAAGCAAAATCAAATTTCAATGAGTAGGTGCAGATATATTCAGATAAATTTATGTTTTTATTATGACTTTTTTCTGTATTACAAATAATGTGATGCAGAATTGGTTTCAAAACCCAACATTTGACATAGGTATTAGTCTTGGAATGTTGGGGCGATCGTCTGAAAACTCTATATGATCGGTTGCCAATTGAAGTTTTATACGTACTAGTATATTTGTAGAATGCACAATGAGAAAAATGTAAGCCAAGATTTGAGGGACAAATTTGATAATTAACTGCTCGGTTGAAGTTGGACTGTAAACGAATCAAATGATGTCAAATGCTACGGTCAACGTCATTTGAGCACATTCATCGAAATGATAATATGAATGACAGACAGTAATTATAAAATGTCGATGAAGTATTCAATAAGTTGTCAATTCGTTGACTATCAATCAGGGATAGGACATGTTTCGGTATTTTGCTACAAAATGTTTTTAAGCTCAGACTGACCTGATGGCAACATTTGTAACACGTTATTTAATCATATTTTTACTGATGCATTCAAAATTTACTGTAGGATATTAACCTATTGTTGTCGATTGACCAATGGAGTCAAATCAGTTGACTTGATAATTGTATTGATTAGTTGATGGGCTTATCATTTATCACTTGAGCTTATGGGTGCACATTTTATACCCATTATAAAGTTCGTTCACGGTAAGAATATCACTGACGCTTTAGTTGATCACGTCGGTCATTGGTCGTTCACATGAACACTGCTCTGTCAATGGCAAGACTTTCTTCTTTGTATTATTGAAATTGTATAAATTATGTGAAATACACACTTTTTAATAGTAGAAAATATTAGAAAACTTCAATAAACTGATTTATCTTAATCTACAGTCGTCTTTTACATATTTTTTGAATATTGATATTTACATGTGTAGGTATACAGTTGTTCGCTAGACTACAGTAGTACACGGCCGCCATTACGCCTTAATATTCTAAACGTGAACGAACTTTAACTTGTAATTTTTAAAGTATGAGACTTGTTTGAACATCTTTGATGGGAATGCCTACTTTCATTTTTAATATGTAGGTATGTAGAGTCCAACTTGAAAGCAATACGTTTGCTTATTGTTAATATTTTATAGTTGGTTTTTATCTATATATTAAAGGTGACAACTGTTTATAATTATACAGATATTGTATTAATATACTACCAATGTGCCATTACATTTTCACTAGTGTAGGTTTATACTTGCAAAACAAATCAGGAAATTGTAAATAATACTGCCTCAAAATACTTTTTTTATGAATGTAAGAATCAAGTAACCTGATTTATGTCAGTTATGTAAAATTTGTATATTAGTTATATTATCATAGGTAGTTATGTGAATAGGCACTGAGCATTTTATACGTAGGTATGTTATATTTCAGGTTGACTTCATTTCATAATACTATCTGCTTGTTTGGTGTAGGTTATATACACCCTTAGACACATAAATGTTTGCCACATCAAGCTGCCTGTTCTGTTTGTTGATATTCTTTGCAACTGCAGAGAATTTTTGGCACAGTATTCTGGGCCTTCTAAAATTCAGTGCTAGATCTAACGACAAATTCTAATGTGCCAATATGCGAGCGGCCAAAACTTCATTAGGACTCTCGTCTAGCACTGAATATTGAGGCTGGTTATTGTTATATCTACAAATCTTCCTTCATAAGTTGCCTTATCTGCAGCCAATACGTGCCTAAATAAAGACAATAAATAAAATAATTATAATGTAACAACTATCATTAAAATCTACTATGGGTTGCACATAATGTGAAATTTTAATATGAGATATATGGACTATTTATATATATTTTAAGGGTGATATGACAATTCATAAATATAAATATAAAATATATTATAATTATTAATATGAGCATGTTATGGTTGTAAGAAATATGTTTGATCAGTACATTGATAATTCTATTATGTATTGCTGTTGTAACTATGCCACCTCAAAGTGTGTACATGTAAGGTACACTTGGCCAAAGTAAAAACGGTATTTCAACGAAATTGATTGACTGCTGGTCAGCTTCCTTGCCGATCAATCATCAAGCAAGATCAATTGATGATGATTATTATTAATGAAATCAGAGCTCACCTACTACCTAGTGTAAGATGACACGTAATAGCATAGACGTTTCTTTCAAGTAGGCACCGTTTTTAATTTGGCCAAGTGTACCTACTAAAATAGTTTGTTTATAATTTAGAAACAAAGAAGTTCAAATTTTTCCTCAAATGAAACTACTGACAAATTTAGTTCTTGTATTAAATTTAAAGAATACCCATTTTAATACCTCATTGTATGATATTAAGTTTTTGTTAGATTTCAAGTTGTAGTTATTTACTTTTAGTGTGCTTTGCGTGAAAGCATGTATTTATAGATTCAGCTGATTGAGTGAATGCGCTTTTGTACAACCAATTATTATATTAAATGCTTGTTTAGATAGTCTAATTTTTCTATATCAAAACTCATTAATAATATTGACACATTTTGATACGAAATTGTTGCTTATGCATTTCGATTGTTCGTTCATTGACAACGTTCATATTTTTCTATAAGCTATTGTTGAGAGTTGTTATTGAATGAGCTGATATCTTTGTGACAATCCTTGTGTTTCATACCTCACTTTGTTAAATATACTCCATACGAGATTTACAATAAAATGTGCTCAAAATCGTAAACGTACTAACTACAGTCATTTACCCGAACCTCATACCATCCTGTCCTAAAAGATCATCCTGTATATTAAAGAAAACAGTATTACACAGCTGTATTTATGATTTTTTTCTTTCTACTATAAGTTGCAACCATGACAAAAGTAGAATGTGACTTATTATTTCTTAGTTCGTGCTTTTTCATTGAAATTATATTTTATTAAGTATAGTACAGTAAAGCCTCAGATTTACGATTTTATAGGGAGCCAAGGAAAATATCCTATAAATTACATTTTTAAATGGGATCATTGTGGCTGAGAATTCGTTTAACCGAGGCTCTACTGTATACAAATGTTATCTCAAATATTTTGTAACACTTTGTGTGATATTTGTATTTTGTAGGTGGCGCCAGAATGCAAATTCATATCCCGATGGGATTGTACAAGCCGTTTGAATGCAATCGGTGCGGTCGTCATTACAAGAGGAGAGCTTCGCTGAACAGTCACGTTATCAATGAGTGCGGTGTCGAAGCTCGTCTTCAGTGTCCGCTCTGCTCGTATCGGGTCAAGGTCAAGTCGAACCTCGCCAGACATCTCCGCAGCATTCACAAAGCAGATCCCGACGACCGACAACGACATATGGCAAATCTTTGTAACTAATATGTAGTACCTGAGATACTGAACTTTACTAGTCATTTTCAGTAATGACTATTTCGTTATGCATTATTTAAATATCAACATAAATATAATTATACTGACAAATGCCGAATCACCCGATTTTTTAAATTATAAAAATCTAATTGATATTTTATGGGATAGTTTGGCAGAAAAAGCAGAGTATTACAATGTTATTCTGTTCAGGTACAGTTGGCCACGGTATTCGAAAGACGGATTGGCTGGAAAAGATTTGATGGCATCATCCGATGAAGTGTATGCTAACTCGTTATCTTACTCTAGGTGAGCTCCTATTTCATTGATAATAACAAAGAATTGTCAAGGAACCTGACCAGCAGCCAATCCGTTTTGTTCAGATATCATTTTTGGTTCCAAATGTACCATTCCATTATTCATTCCAAACTTCATTTTTATTGTTTTAAATAAAACTGGTAGTTTTAAACAAGTAAAACTGAACGAAACTGAAAATTGCAGGATGTGCATACATATGATTATTTATTTGACATCTACTTTCATCAAGCAAAGTTTCGTACTACATTATTTTAGTAAGATATTGATGTGCCAATAAATGGAAGACCATGTGGATGGTATTTACAATGTAACGAGAGTTACAACTTTGAGATACTTATGTTGACAGTCCAATCTTTGAACGGCAGTATAGAGACCCTGGTTTAGTGCATTATTAACAATGAAGGTAATAGAATTAAAATACGTCGTATGACTGAAGCGTAGTTCATTATGCCGAAATACAGATATCTTCGTTTCAAGACTAGCTGAGATCATTGTATGATTTTACTTTTACAATAAATGTGATGCAGCGGTTCATCAATGATTTTTGGTGATATGAGTGGAATTTGTGAAATTTTATGATACTTTCATGAAAAATATGATTTTACGAAAACTAGACATTATTTGACAATTTGCAAAAAGATGTTTTAGTGATTTCTTATTTAACTATCTGGCTATCAACTGATCAGTAGATAGCAACAGGTGGTCATGTACAGTCACCTCCAAATGTTCTTTTGCAGAAAAAGATTGCAGAAAATCCTGTGAAAAATTCAACAATTGGCGTGTACTGAGTGTTTAGATTGTTGAGATGCCAAATACCCTTTCCTTTCTTGGAAAATGTGTAAAATATCTTATATCTACTTTGACAATGCATATTGTATTTGTATGTTGAAGGGGGTGGCAGGTCTTAAACAGGGCTTAACGCTTAAATTCATCCTTTAAAGTGACAAATTACAATATGTAACTAATGCCAAAATAGATATTTTACACAAATGAATGCTACAAACCTGGGTCTCTAATAAAGTTTCTCTCAAAATAATATGACAAGACAAGATAATCAATGAATAATATGATCACCAATAATATTAAAAGGAGCAATTTGGTTCAAAGGCAGTTTGAGCTAGGCTTTAGTTTAAATGGGAGAGAAACAATATTATTGGTGTTAAGTCTCTCCTATGAACCAACGCAGTGAGGGACCCAACCATCCCACTAATAACCAACAAATTCACACCAAATTATGCAGATCAACTGCCACTGTATTTAGTGGTATAAAGTAAATGACGCTTAATTTAAGTAAGGTGTTATTTTTAATTTTATTACGTGATCGATTATGTGAAATAGGTCATGTCATTAATTTTAGTATTGTATGAATTATTTAAGATACAAAGTGATTTCTAATTATTTAAGTTTTAATTAGTACAATACGAAATCAATTTCTAAGTCGATTGAAAATGGAACCAAATATCACCTAGTCGATTATATTATTTTTTGAATATTTCTGATTATGTAATTCAATAAGTATTGTATCTTTCAGTATTTTGGATGCTAATAAAATGTTGCTAAACGGTAATGCTGTTTTATTCAGCGAATCATTTCCCACATTTCTTGTTCGAATATTGGCGTGCAGTCATTTGGAATGGAAATACTTGTGATTCTGACATTGTGTATCTCTACTTTCCTAGAGTTTAAAATAATCTTGCTTTTTAAAAAGAGTAAAATCAACCCAAAAGAAGAATCTAGACAATTTATCAGAGAAATTGAAAAATTTTGTAAATTGATTATTTTTTCATCGTAACCATGATTTAGGTATTTGTCGACACTTCGTACAATAATGGCAGTAAAAATAAATGCACTATCTACCAATGATTTTCAGTTCTACGTTCTCAAAAAAAAATGTTTTAAGTGTGTTTTTATTATCAAATAACAGAGTGCACTGTAATTTAATTATTCGACTATCTGTTTTTCATATTATTTGTGTCATCTTTCAGAACACTGCCACGCAGCCTCGATCGAGTCGCTGGATGCTCAGATGGTTCACCCACACATTTGTATCCGCTGCGGTCGGAGGTACAAGTACCGAAGCTCACTGAAGTCGCATCAACAGAATGAATGTGGCTTACCGCCGCAGTTCCATTGCCCTCATTGTGCTTACCAGTCGAAGATCAAATCGAACATGGTCAAGCATATTCAGCGATCTCATAATCAACCAGATGTCAGTGACAATCTTATAAACTATTCAAGAGTGTAAATATAAGTGAATTAAATTCAATAAATGTAAATATGGACTTTCCTTATGGCTGGTGATCATTTATTTGTTTTGTTCATATAAAGGAAAATATAAACATTTTTAAACATGTTTTTAAAGATTCATTACAATTATTAATTTATTATTAAAGCAATTCAAAGTTTTGGGATATTTCGTCATGTTGTTTTGTAAAGTTATTTATTTTTGTCAACAGTTTTGATTTTAATATCAAAATCTTCCTCAGGACAATAACTTTAACAAATTTTCATTAAAAAAATAAGTTATGAGGAAGATTTTAATATAAGAAAATCGAAACAGCATGACGAAATATCCCAAAACTTTGAATTGGTCGATTATTTGTTGTAGATTATGTTTTTTTTTTGGTTTTGGTATGGATTGGAGTGAAGAGACAATGAGGAAATATTCAGAGGTAGACTGAGCTGAGCAGACCTGGAATGTGATGCGTCAAAAGACTCGGATAAACAAGTAAAAAGGGTCCGTGAAACCGAGTAGAGAATGAAAACAGGCATGGGAAACAAGTAAAATACCTCATAATCATAATGTGAAAAGGCCAGGGAACTTATTTTTGCGATTGAGCTCGAACAATCTCTAAAATAAGGGTTATTCTAAATCTAAATTTCCTTGTCATGTCGTTGTACTTGATGCCCAATGGAGTTCTATTCATTTAATTGGAAACAAATGGTAGACGTGTGATGCTGTGTTGTATCATAGTGACAAGGAATTAGCAAGTGTAATAATTGCCTCATGACAAGCTTCCCGAGAAGGTCTTGAATAACATTAAGATGAGACTGTCATGTTACAACAAAGTTGACATTTATAAGATCGCACACCTGGACCCCTATTCTATATCAATCACGAAACATTTTCGGTTCAAATTAGTTTCACTGCCATTAAGATAGAGTTAAGCCAAAATGAATTTGAGCCAAACTGATTTTGTTATTGATAGAATAGGGGTTCCTACCTCGTAGACAAGTCTGTCCACGAAAATATCTGAAATTGAGTTCGAACTCAGGACATCTCACTTATGAGGTGATAACTTTCTTGGGTTCGAGCAAATAATGGACACCTAGTTTCTCGGTAATTTATACTAGTTTTATATTAATGTTTGAAGTAAATATAAAACTTTTAAATTGTGCACTAAACTTCCCTTTTATTTTTATTTTCATTTTAATTGTATTAAATTATGCCATCATTGCGTGAATTATCATCTGTTTAAAGGATAGTGTAATTTATTGTTTAGCAAAGTTTATATATTTAGCTGTGAATATAAGCACAATATATGAAATATATAAATTTTACAACAAACTTCTAAAGTATGCTTTTAGTTGTACTGTACAGCCTTCAACCATATTAGACTTCCAATCCCAACTCAATATTGCTTTGTCCTAATACTACTCAAATCCATAATACTATTACTGAAACTTGTAAATTTAAAAAATAAAAAATGTTACCAAGAAAATACAAAATTAAAGAGTGTTCTTCTTGGGTGTTTTGGCATGAGAAACAACTGACAATTCTCACTGCCTCATCCAATATAATATATACCAATCTTGTTCCACTTTCAGGCAGACCGATGACTTGGAGCGATGCTTTCATGTGCTCCAGCTGCGGGAAAACCTACAAACTCTCCAATTCACTGAAGCGTCATTTGCGCTACGAATGTGGCCTTCTGCCGGGATTCCATTGTCCGAGCCCGAACTGTACTTATTCCACAAAGCAGAAGGCACCGATGATGAGGCACATTCGGAAAATACACCCGAGGATCGATTTATCAATGAACATTCTATCGAGACCTCTGTAATGTAAATTATTATTTAAGTAGTATTAACCTTCCACCAGTGATTTTATTAGAGCTGTTGCTAAAATGTTAAAGAAGACAAAATACATAAGCACTCGAAACATATTTTCATATTTGTTTAGATACCTCGTGAAGTTAATAAAGTTAAAAATGTTATTCCTTGTGTACTCTTTTCAGACACCTTTAAATATTTAATCCTCTTTCCTCTATATACAAAATAAATTGGCTATGGAACCTCAAGATTAGTTCAAGTTATTTGTAGTTGATTTGGTTCCGCAATGTGTACAGAGATTTTGTTTTGTGCGCAGAACGTCGACCGATCGTATTATCTCCATCTCACAGCGATTCATCTATGAACCGATGGAGCACATCGCCGCTGCAATGCTCTCTGGCGCAAGCGGAATTCTACAGCGGAGAACCACCGCACCTTTGCCCGGTGTGCAAGAAACCTTTTAAATATAAATATCGCTTGAATCATCATATTATTACAGCCCACAAAAATTTCAGAAATAAATACTAGATTTAGAATATTGTCTCAAAAAAATAATTCTATATTGCATGTTTCATTATTATGTATCGGTATAACTAAATTTCCCAATTTTTTGCTACATTGAGATGTAATATTATTGTAATGTTGTATATTATATGGTGTAGGGAGAGGAAGGGATGTTGGGAAGATAGGAGCAAGAGAGAGAAGAAAAGAAGATTAGAACCATGAATACAAATTAATTTATTTGTATATTTGTATCTTGGAAAAGAGTCAAATAAAGATATTTGTTAATACCAATATATTTTTCATTGTTAGTTTACACTGATGTTACAACTTACATCGATCCCAAACTATACCATTTCACATTTTGACAAGCAAAATCTGTCGCTGTTTGATTTGTGTATTGTTTCAGAAGCACTTCTGTACGAACCACTGTCTTCGAAAAGACAGGAGAATTCCAAGAAACTCTTCCCATGTCCCAATGGGGTTGTTCACGCAAAACTATTGTAGATGGCACTGCTGTTCTAATCGTCCGGGAGAGAGCCAATCAAAATGCATCTAGCGGAATGGAAGGTTTTTAAACTTTGGCGGGAGTTTGATTCAGAGATCTTGGATTCAGAAACCAACCAATCAGAGAGAGGCACCTCCAATGCCGCTAGCGCTGCGAGTGAGAGCAAATGGCAGTGAACAACCCCATTGCAGCGACAAATCTTACGTTAGACTTAAGAGTCTTCAACGTCACTTGCAACTGGAATGCGGGAAACCTCCTCTGCATATCTGTCCGGTGTGCAATAGACCTTTCAAACATAAGTTCCATTTGAGATCACATCTTATTTGTGTTCACAAAACTGTGCCTCAGAGGTAGAAAGTCTGAAGTCCATTATCTCGATTTTGAGTTGCACACTTTTGGAATCATGTAATCAAGCTCTATCACTTGCAATTACAATTATTTTATATTATTTTCTTACAAAATGACTGGGGTCAATAGGTATTACAAATAATATTGGATGAAGGCAGAATACCTGATTTTGGAGCTCACCTTAAGAATTATTGAAATGGACTTCAGGCTCTCCCTGAATATAATAAGAAACTAACTTAAGGTGCTACAAGCGCGAGCGATTTTGCCGCTTGTTTCATGCACTTTTTTGGATATAATTAGAGACAAAATTGGTTGACGAAATGATTTGAAATTTTAATCGTGATTAGATAAAAGACAAACTGAAGGCTATAACTTGGTACATTTTTAATTTTTTGCTTCGTTAATTAGTAATAATTTGATGATTTTTGAAAAATTTTCTATTTTCTTGTCTCAATGGGTGCAGTATGAAATTTAATTTAAAACATGTGCCTATAGTGATAACCCTAAGTTTGTATTTTATCCAAGCATGATTAAAATTGGAGAGATCATTTGGTCCATTGGTGTGGTCTCCAATCGTATCGGAAATTTCATAATTTTGAGCGGTTTTGTTGAATAGCCGGTGTCTAATTAACAATGCAAGAATCAAAAATAAAAAGTGCTACTTATATACAATCAGACCAATCATGTGAACATTCCTGTCAAAGTTACAACCACTTAAATGGAACAATTTTTCTCTTTCAATTTTCTAAAATGGCTGAGCGCTTGTATCACCTTAATATTGCAAAGTTTACTACATCTGAGTATTTTTAGAAATATAAACAATATGTCAAATGTTCTTCAAACAATATGCCACTCTTTATGTTCTACATGCGCAACACTTCAACAATAAGTAATCACTTAAAATGTCCAATTGCTTCCTAAATAAAAGTTCATTGTGTCATAATCTTGATATTTATTTTCCCACCTATTCTATATTGACCACCTCCATTTCTACTTGATATTATTTTGTAATCTGATCTGATCTAGTGTGCCATAAACATTGATTTAATGTGATGCAAGTTTCATTGAATTGTATGCACGTTATTGAAAATGTTCAAGTGAAATTTAAATCACATAATCGAGCTAAAAACGTTCTAATTCCTTCCAGATTTGTACTGGCTCGGACCGGTTGACTCCCAAAAAAAACATCCATGTCCGAAGTGCAAGAAATCTTACTCTCGCCTCGACACACTTCAGCGACATTTGCGAGTGGAGTGTGACAAACTTCCACGTCATACTTGTCAGATATGTAACAAACAGTTCAAACATAGATTCAACTTGAACAAACATTCTGTTGCCATGCATGGACAATTGGCAGTAACCTTTTAGCAATAATGATGAACTGCGCTGACATTACACAAAGTATGGCAGTGATAAAATGTCAAAAGTGGCCTAGGTAAGCAAACGGGAATCGTATGGTTCACGTTTTTTTGAAATTTTTCTTCACACTTAAAAAAAAAAACTCAGGTAGTAGCGACCCAACGTCTATACAATACTCTCTTCTAAAGGTTGAGCCGATCGAGGGATTTCAGTACTCGGAAGTATTCGGCTTTGTCCTACTCCGTGACGTCATGGAGTAGGACATTTCTATCTAAATCACATGCCAGCGCATACAGACTATCAAGCAGTTGCCAGCTGTGTTGACGTCACGAAGTGGGAAAAGCCGAATACTTCCGAACACTGAAATCCCTCGTTCGGATCAACCTTTATAAGAGAGTATTGTATAGACGTTGGTAGCGACCCATTACAGCATAAAAGACTAAATAATGCCACAAAATGAAATACTTTATGACACCTAGTACGACCTCAAAGTGTTAAATACGATTATTTTACCATAAATATGAGGTCGTACCAGAGGTCATAGTAAAATACAAATTATTGAACAGAACTCCATAGTGTACTCCAGTGTGTGGCAATGTTTGTTCTATTACGCTGTAATGGGTCGCTACTATCTGATTTTTTAATATTTTGTAAGTGTGAAGAAAAATTGCAAAAAAACGCACCGGCGAACAATACGATTCCCGTTCGCTTACCCAGACCTCTTAAAACAATACACTTATTTCATAATTGAATGTTCAAGGATTTATTGAGTTAGGTTTCAGTAAAGTGATACTTTTGAGAAGGACAAAATGAGAACATTAAAGTTTGGATTGGATTTTACATATTTTAATTTAATGTGCCTACAACAACTCAACAAGACTTTTAATGAACTTTTCCTATTTGTGAAACGAATACCCTAGGTACCTTTTCTATTTTACAGTAATTCTAATCTATTTGGTACTTTATACTTAAATGTTATCATGCCAATATAAATTGTTCATTTAAAAATACATATTAATTGAATGCCTGAAATCCTCCAAATCATGTGTTTCCCAATCATCCCTATTCTTTCTTCCCTTCGATGATTGGGTTTAGTTTTTTTTTTTTGCCCCACATCAACAACTTTACCATGTTCAGATGGAAGGTTAAATTGTTTCGTCCAAATCACGAAACAATAGCAGTGATTTTAAAGATTCATGACTATTATTTTTAAAGCAATTCAAAGTTTTGGAATATTTCGTCATGTTTCCTATACAATTATTTATTTCTGTCAATAGTTTCGATTTTAATATCAAAATCTTCTTCAGGAAAAAAACTTCATCAATGAAAAATCAAATTTTCAACATTTTTCTCAAATTTCATCAATGAAAAATTGGATAAGTTTTTCTCCTGAAGAAGATTTTGATATTAAAATCGAAACGTTAACAGAAACAAATAATTGTATATAACACATGACGAAATATTCCAAAACATTGAATTGCTGATCTTTCCATCAAAGTAGTTTGCTGATTGCTGCAAGACTTGTGAACATTGAGCGTCACATCTTCACATGTATCAGTCTGATCTTCTGTTGCAGATGTTATCCGCAACTGCGTGCAGAAGTCCGAAGGTGACATCTACGTCTACATATGTCCGCAATGCAACAAGTCCTATACGTGGGCAGACTAGTTACGCAGGCATCTGCGAGTAGAATGCGGGAAGAAACCGAAACACTTCTGTCCAATCTGCGAGAAAGCGTTCAAACATAGATATCATTTGAAGCAACACTTTATTAAACTGCACAAAGACTGTAATTAATGATCGTATACTAATCGTGATGGCAGGTGTGATATCATTTTCATTTCACTGTGATTTTGTGGTATTGATGAAAACTAATCAAAACTACTATATGATTTCCTATATTTTTATGTATTATTTAAAAATAGAAGGTAGGTAACAAACTACATACTGGTTTATAAAAAATATTTATGAACTTGCATATATTTCGTCTAAGCATCCTATCAATAGGGCATGTAATGTCCATCTACCAGAATATAACTTAATCGACGTGTGGCCAACAAATGTATTGTAGTTCTTTACTAATTTGGCTGAAAATGTGTAAATTCTGATAAAATGTAGGTCCTAAGTACACTAAAAGTTTGAACTTGTTCGGACAATTATTTCAGTTTCACTTTTCAACAATTTCGCGAATATTGCTACATGTTTCGGCTGGTATCATACTCATCGGCTGGGCAACATTTCAGGTTGATCAGTGTAACGTGGACAGTGCAAGCAAAACAAAAAATTTAATTACTATAATTACCTAAAAAATTTATCTATTTGGCTTTTAAATATGCAAAAACGACTGCGAGTTTAAATATGACTAAGATCTGTTGATGTACCTACATGTAACAAATTATAAATTAAGGGTTGATATCAACTTCAAGGGTAACTCAACTGTCGAATCATCTAAAAGAATGAAATGAGAAACATGACAAGTGACAACACTATTGGCCACACAGCGATGATCACGCATACTGCGGCAGAATTGTCGTCCTGTCTTTGACATGCCCTCTTAGAAAAAGAATTTGTCAATTTGTAATCTTAATTCCTACCTGTTTTGGCACATTCACAGAGAAATTTAAACGTTAAATAAGAATAAAGAGATTATACCTACTGCATTATGTTATCATTTGCATC
Source organism: Leuctra nigra (assembly GCA_934045905.1). Classification (NCBI taxonomy): domain Eukaryota; kingdom Metazoa; phylum Arthropoda; class Insecta; order Plecoptera; family Leuctridae; genus Leuctra; species Leuctra nigra. The sequence goes on from OW203768.1 coordinate 7,985,795, forward strand.
TTGACAGGTTAGAAGTAAATCATTTGTGCAGTTTATTTTCCATGTGATATTAAGTGCCTACCAATAAGAATACACAACAAAGGCACTGGATACTTCTGTACAAATGTTAACATTACAATATAGCTATAGTCGTTTGTTTTAAAATTGCTATGCGATGGGACCTAGTAGATAGATACAGATTTGGATTGTAAGTTGTCATTGCTAAGAATATTATGTTAAGTGTAGCTAGAACTTTTGATCTCAGTAGAACATTGAACAAATGTTTAGGAATGTATAGCTGTTTCTTTGAAGAAATCTGATAACTTGATTGTACGTTTTAGTTGGAGGGAGATGCAGAAATTAGATCATCAAAACGTTTTGGCGATTCGTAGAGTTGCCAATAAAATAATTTTGTATGTGTGAACTTCAATATTGAATAAACAAATTTGTGTTAATTTTCATTGTATTTCATTCCTTTTCCTGTACTGTTTTATTAAACGACTCCATATTTTTGCTTCAAATTAAAAGAAAACATTTGTGATGGTATGTACCTAATTGTTAATAAAAAACTATAATAAACAGTATCTGACATATGATTATTTGAACAAAAATAAAAATGTGTAGATAATAAATTAACAGGAAATCGGGCTGTGCATTTACTATATTTTGAGGACGATGTAGATTTGAATGGGTCAGTTAAATCTATAAATGTTGTTGCCTTCCTTAAACTAAAATTGTGACTTTGCCATTCGTTGTTTTCCAAAAGTACTTTCTATGACTACCAACTGTTAGTCATAAATCAATAATTGCATACCTCCCTGTGAAATGATATCAAAATCATATCCTTGCAGAGCCAAAGTCAAAGAAGTCGCGGTAAAAGTACCACCGCTTCAGCGACGCCTAGCTATGTGCAAGCAAATGATAGTCAGACAAAATGATCGGATAGCAGGCAGCGAGGTACAAGCATGACAAAATGAAATAAAAATGAAACTGATTTCAAAAATAATATCATCCATTGTAAATGCGAATATACAAATGGTGGCAGATGTGGGATTATTTTAAATTAAAATGAAACTGCTTTTAAAAATATTATAGAATTCATACATTTGTAATTGCGAATTTACGAAAGGGGGCAGATGTGGGATTATTTTAAATTTAAATTAAACTGCTTGTCGTACATCATAATGCAGCAAGGATTCCATGACAGGTTTGTCACTACTGATATGCAAGACATACGAGCATCTTTCCGAGCTCAACAAACTGATGCACGACGGAGGAAAGTACAGACAATTAGTAAGTACGATCTTTCCAAAACAATTATTGCATAGGATTGATAATTTGTAATTGCGAAATTACAAATGGTAGCAGATGTAGGATTATTTTAAATTAAAATTAAACTGCTTTCAAAAATATCATAGAATTCATACATTTGTAAAAGCGAATTTACAAATGGTAGCAGATGTGGGATTATTTTAAATTAAAATGAAACTGATTTCAAAAATAATATCATACATTTGTAAATGCGAATATACAAATGGTGGCAGATGTGGGATTATTTTAAATTAAAATGAAACTGCTTTTAAAAATATTATAGAATTCATACATTTGTAATTGCGAATTTACGAAAGGGGGCAGATGTGGGATTATTTTAAATTTAAATTAAACTGCTTTAAAATATCATAGAAATACATTTGTAAATGCGAATTTACAAATGGGGGCAGATGTGGGATTATTTTAAATTAAAATGAAACTGCTTTCAAAAATATCATAGAACTCATACATCTGTAAAAGCGAATTAACAAATGGGGGCAGATTAATTTTTTTTTTTAATTAGAATAAACATATAGAGATCGAGTGTAGTGAAATGTGTGGACAAAATGAATTCATCGGCATTGTTATCAGGATTCAAACTGAATGTGGGATATTTGTCCCACATATTTATATTGAATCATTATCTCATCGTTGTCTCATCAGTCTATATAGAATAGAATAGAATAGAATTTTATTAACAGCCTAGGAATACAATGTACATTATTAATAAGATATTAAAATACACATGTCAATTTTCCAGTGGCTGCTAGTCAGCTGTTGTAGCATCAAGTTTCAGTTCAGTGATATGATCAGATTCTAATCTATTAATGAACATTTCTAATGAAGGATTTGAGCTACAGTTCTAATGGATGATCGAGAATTATTTGATTGAATGCGTTAATGTCATAAGCTTCAGATATCTCAAGTGGCAGTTCATTCCATAGCCTCGATGTCCGTCCCAGGAATGAGTGACGTCCCAAGTCCGTCTTGTATCTGGAGATGAAGAGTTTCTTGGAATGGCCCTTTCTTCCCCGGAACGTTGCTGGCGCTGTGAGTTCGGCAACATCTGACCAAGCTGGATGTCCTGACATGGCCTTAAACAGGCATCGGAGACTTGCTCGAGCTCGGCGCAGGCGTAGTGGTTCCCATTTGCGAATTTCTTTTGCTTTGCTCACGCTGAAGGCCGGCCTGTTGGTAGACTTACACCAACGACGGTGGTCATTAGCAACATATCGAACCGCCTTATTCTGGATGCTCTCGAGTGATGTAATCAGGTTCTTCCTGTGAGGATCCCACACTGCACTGCAGTATTCCACAAGGGGTCTAATGAGGCACTTGAATGCGTGGTCTCTTGTCTGTGGCAGGCTACCCTTCAGATTTCTCATCACGAAGTGCATCTTCCTCCTTGCATTTGACAATACACTGTGGAAGTGTCCTTTCCAGGATAAATCGCGCTGGAAGTTGATGCCCAAGTACTTGCATGATTCGGATTTAGGAAGGATGTGTCCGTTGAGCGTGTACTGAGAGTCAATGGGGTTTCTACTCTTTGAGAAACTGATGAAGCATGTTTTCTTTAAATGAATAGCATGAATATTGAATAGCATGAAGCATGAATATTTCTTTCGAGTATTATCTGCATAAATCATGTAAAATAAGAATAAGTTTGAAATTAATTATAAACTAGAATAAATTGTTTTAAAATTACACGCTTGGTGACTGATGTGGGATTCATTCAAAAAATATTTAGCTAGGTACTTGAAAACAAATTATAAAAGTATGAACAAAATCATGCTCGATTACATAAATGTACATCTGTCTATTATATAATATTTGTGGAGTCAAACATTTATTAATTAAATGGAAAGCCAAACGAAATTCAGAACATTAACTATTCATAATATGACACATTGAAATCAGACTCATAAAAAATCAGTAAATTGTCCAGATCTGTATTGTGTGCATATAATTTACTTTTGGTTCATTCTTTCAAGGTGACAGATTGTTGGTTGTTGCTCAGATGAGTCAAGGATTGCTGATCAATGATACTATGGCTACTGTCATTTGATTGGGAAGAAAATACACTATTTTCGGCACAAATTCAAGTTGATTCTTCGTCAGCATTTCAATGTGGTTGCAGCTCTGTACAGAAATTGTCAAAAATCTGTGAGTGTCAAGAGAAATTCCAATCATTTTGCATCGGGCATTTGCAGGAGTTTGTATCAGATAAATTGCAATTTAGGAATATTTGGTATCTAGTTATGTGGCAATATTAACAATGGGACAATAAATGGCGTCTCAGCTCATAAGTACATTTGAATTGATCACATTAGATTAAAATTTAATTTCAATTCTGGAAATGTCAACGGCATTTCCGAACTTTCCAAAGTTTTCCAAAGTTTTTTTTCCAAAGCTTATCAATCGATGTATTAAATCGAAGCAAGGTCCACTAATTCTCCGCTGTATACTCCCAATAAATGTATAAATCTGTTCACTTTGTTGGAGTCCGTGTCTACATGTCGAACCATCTTTGGTCCTGCTATGTGGCTTGCAATTTTTTAAGCCTTTATTTGTATCGGACAACTAATGTCCACAAGTACAAATATAATATAACATTTAAAAAGACACTTAAATGACTCTTGTTTAAGATATGAAAAGACAAGTGGAGCTGCCGTTAATTGTTGAAAGTAGATTTAGAACACAATTTTTTATATTAGTAATTTTGACTCTACCGTTTTGAGCAAGTGGTGGAAGTTAAACATCTAAATAATTGTTGTAATGATTTGTTATACAAACCTTTGCAGTGTTGAAATTGAAACAAACTGCTCACTTCATCATGTAATGGAAAGAATTTCTGATATTTGGGACTGTTAAAATAAGATGATTGTTTCTTTCATACATTCTGTACATTCTGTTCATAAAATCTTGTTCACTTCTATAATAAAAATAAATATATATTTTTTAATTGTGCATGTTTGGATTTTTTTTTTTACAAATAATAAATAAGTACCCTTTCTATGACAGTAAATAGAATGTATTTTTTTGCGTGTGTGTGATTTTCTGTAGTTTTCATAGAGTTTGTAGTTTTGTTTATGTAATGTAAGATGAATTAATTTATTTTATATTCTATTACCCTTTGTTTCAGGTCTATTGCTATTGGATTCTGGACAGGGATTTTACTCGTGCAACAAATGCAACAAAACATACACATGGCCAGAGTCTCTGCGACGACATATTCGAGTGGAGTGCGGGAAACAGCCTGCGCATTTCTGCCCTTTCTGCGAAAAAGTTTTCATGCACAAGCATAACCTAACCAGTCATATGCTCCATCACAAGCAAGGTCTAGACAAATAATAACGAATAATTAACCGGTGATCCAGACACCTTGGTTCTCATCTGATTGATTCATTGCTCACATGTGTTTTGTTTTTGTTGAGATACAGGTCACACCGTTTCTCTGATCGAGTTGAAATTTTGCATGCACTATATATCACCTGTCTGGCTTGCAATAGTTTTTGAACAAAATCATATTATTAGTTGAAGGTCAAAAAGTCCAAACATAATTTTTGGTTCAAGTTGAAATCTTGTAAATCATCAATATAAATCACATTTTACATATTTTCAGAAACATCAGTCAAGAACTAAAAGTTTATTTACAATTTAAATTTATTTTGAAACCGATTGATTGATTTGGTTAATCAAAGAAAATGAAATGCACGTCACCATGATCACTTGAAAATGACTGGGTTTTATTCTCACTCCACAGTGTATTCATATGGCTTTTAAGTTTTACTAAGTTACAATGAAATGTGTAACTTTATATTGATTGATTGATTCTTGTTGTGCATTCAATTGGCGTGTAGTTTTCCTGCATGTGCGGAAGTTTTAGTTCGATGTGTTGCACAATACTTGATCACCAACTCGTATCCTATTTTTGAGATTAATAATATGTAATTGTGCTATCTCTGAAATGGACAATATATATTGTGTGATGCTAACAAACTAATAATTATTTGATTACCCTCATAAATTCTTCGTCCTTATCCAAACACTTCTTCATATCTTCATATCTTCATATCTTTTAGTTACTTCTTGTCCTGATTCAGCTGCAGGAATATCTTTCACACAATAGCTTTTTTAGTTTATAATATTAAATTAGATGTGTTAAGTTAATTTCAGCATAATGTCGAAGAACAATTCATATAAGATATGCAACTTAATTTGTTATATGCGGTTCGTTCTATACGCAAATTGTTTTTCATGAAACTTTTCAACTGACTTGAAATTATCGGATTGTTGTCGTTTTGATTTGTTGACATTTACTTACACAAATTGTCTGGTGATTGCTGAAAAAGTCAGAAGAAGTATTGCTTGACAAACCACATTTCCACAAATTAATAATATCATAGACATAAGCTAATGGATACTAATGCGTACGTCAGTGGCAAATAAATATGTAGGTAATTAGTTATTCCTGGAAAGTAATGCCAGATAGTAAAATGTATTTCATTAATTTGTTTCAGGTAGAAGACGTCTGCAATCATCATGCAAAAGTCGACGGGAGAAATATATCAACCACTTCACAAAATGTTCGAACTGCAGTACTTTAGTAATTCCAATCGTCGGCAGCAACGAGTGTGATTTACAGTGTTCCAACTGTTTCGCCAGCATCACAAACTCAATCATCGAGATCTCTTCGATAAGCATTATCGACGACACCGACTCCCAATCGCCTTATCACTGTTTAGTTTGCCACAAGCGATACGTTCAAAAGCAACATCTCAATAGGCATATCAAGTATGAGTGCGCAAATATACGCAGTTTTAAATGTGAATTTTGTTCTTATATGGGAAAGAGAAGTGAGTCACTGAAATCGCATATGTTGAACAAACATGGTCATCGGGATTGACTGTGGCTGGGACAGGATATTATCTTTTGGATTAGCTGTTCAATTGTAGTTTTGTAGACCTACGTTTTGACATAACACATTTGGATATCTCTTCTACTGGGACAGTTCCTTCATTTGGGCTTGGCTCATACAAATTAGTAATACCTGCTAAGTTTACATGCGTACAATCGTAAAGTAATTATAAATTAGAATGTATTTTTATACTTAAAATCCTCATCAAATAAAAATATTTTAATATAATAAGAATAATGAAACTGTTGCTGTATATTGTTGGTAATAATAAAATGTATTTTCTCTAAGAAAAGAAAGAGGTGCTGGATACTGGAAAATCTAAATATATTTTCTATCAATTTCTGTGTATACATCCATAACAAAATACAAAATATTTTTACTTGTGTATGTCATTCACTGATCACTGGTAGTAAGTAGAGAACCTAGAAGTATATTTATTAGTTTTACACATTGTATTTTACATTGCATTTTCCCCAAGAGAATAGATTAAACTGTCTTACGTCCATTATTATAAAGTAAATTGTAATAAGTAGTGTATGCAAGGCTGACATTTAAGACTGTGGAAAATTTATATCCATTCACTGCACAGAGAGTATTTATAAACAATGCAATAATAATTTGACAAGCAAACGTAAACGCATTTGTTGACGTTTGATTATTGTATTTCATATCCAATAAATGAAGTGAAATCAAAAATATTTGTCTTGTTTATTCATAACAACTACGATTACCACAATTCTCGTTTTTTTATTTTTTTTTATTTCATAACTCCTGATTGAATTAACACAATTTAAAACATTTTGGTGCGATTTAATCTGATAATTTCAAGAAATATGATATTCCACACTTAAATGGCATTTATATTAAAGCATTTCGAGGACTCCACCGCCAGTATTGTATTTGAAGTATGTTAGTGTTAGCCAGAGTAAAGTGATTACCTACACCGTATAAAGTCAGTTTTAATAAAGTTTTACATGTTTATCGTGTGAATAACATTGAAACAATATACCTCCGATATCATATGTCACGCTATAGAAATGTCGAGTAAAATATGTTCATTATATTTTCTTTCTTTCACTTACCTCCTACTATTGATATCCATTACCAAACCACACCGATGGACTGCTACCTTGACGCGGCTCACATTACGAGTTGGTCCCAACTAAGTGCAGTCCAGGGTCGGCCTAGTCCCATGCCCTCCCCAAATCGCGAGCCCCTTGGGCCAGCCTCCCCCCTCGAGATGGTGATCCCCTGAAATCGGGTCCCACCGGCCCGAAGCACTCCCCCCCCCCCCCCCCGGTCTGTCCCCTTTCTGAACTGGCTTTCCCACCAGTTTCAGACTCCACTGGATCGTGCCCGTTAGGTCGACCCCTCCTCATGTCCTCACTAGTATTCAACAAAGTTAACAAAATCTTAATGTGCGCAAAATGGCCTCGCCGTTGACGCGCCGTTACACACTATTATTACCAAATATCTTGCATTATTTTCATTTTTCTTTCGTTTATTACCTTTCTTTCATTTTCGTTATCTTTATAATAATATGTATAAGATTTGACAGAATTGATCTTGCTGTGTTCACACTAATAGTTTATTACTTATTCTATTCTAATGGTCTTGATTACTTTGTTTCAGTGTCGAAGCAAGACGAGTTTCCTCCCGTCGCCACAACTTCTGCTGCTGTTGAAGATATTTCACATGTTGTCTTCCAATGTGCTGAGTGTTCAACTGAATTCAGAGACCGCAGCGAACTTCTAAAACATATTACAACCGTTTGCTATCGAGAGCCTGCGGTTGTGACTGACTCGATCAACCCATTACAATGTCCTATTTGCAAGAAGTTTTATAACATGAAGAAAGATTTGAACTCTCATCTTAAACATGAGTGCGGTAAAGTTCTAAGATGTGAGCAATGTAAGAAGGAGTTCAAACAGATGGGGAAACTAACTTCTCATGTTAAACATGAGTGTGGTAAAGGTATACAATGTAAGCAATGTAAGAAGGAGTTCAAACATCTGAATACCCTAACTACTCATGTTAAACATGAGTGTGGTAAAGTTCTACGATGTGGGCAATGTGGAAAGGTTTTCAAATACCTTCGAGACCTAACTCGTCATGTTAAACATGAGTGTGGTAAAGTTCTACGTTGTGAGCAATGTAAGAAGGAATTCAAATACATCAGGACACTAACTAGGCATGTTAAAAATGACTGTGTCAAATACCATATTTGTCCGAATTGTGATAAGCATTTCACTGCGCAACATTATCTTGACTCTCACATGCAATTAAGATGTCAGGGAGTTTCCTAAAATCATGTTGCTAATTATGCATTGCTTGCCTCGTTGTCGTGTGACATTTACATAATACCATCAATCCAAGTGCATCTTTATCATTAATTCATGTTTCCACTCTGCAGTGACTGGAGTGAGATTTAATATCAGTTTGTTTATTCATAATAAAGTTTATGTTTAGCCATTTGGTTTACATAATTATATCTTGATCTTCTTCACATTGAAACTGGTTTTATTTCACAAACACAACTTATTTATTTTATATTTATGTCTTTATTCATTTTTCAAATCCATTACAAACTCCAATACAAAATCCAACACAAAATGAGTGACAGTGACGCAGCTCGATCCTTATCTGACGGAGGGCGCTGTTCAACTAACTAAAAATCATGTTCGCTCCAGCGTCTTTCCTTCCATGAAGTCATCAACACGCGTACACTAGTATTGCATCTTCTCTCACGCACCACACAAAAACACAAGATCCACTGTTCTTGACAGTGGACGTGCACTGGACTACGCAGTCTAGATACGCCTCAAAATTAAAACACACATGGTCGAAAGTGCCACGTGTTCGATTCCATGCAATACTGACTATGAATCATCAATTCCGTTACAACATAATCTACCATTACGATTGAATCATACATTCAATTAGTAGATACGAGTAACATTGTTCTTTGATTAGTTCTGTTTGTCTCCTAAACTTGACCCCACGGGTTAAAAGTCGCCTGCACTCGAAGGTAAGTATTGGGGATAATATTTCCTTAATAGCGTAATTGCATTTGAACCATTCAAATTATGAGAAATTAAAAAAGATAATTAACACATCTAATTTCTGAGTCAACACGAACTTTTAAACACAATATTTGTGCCCAAACTCGACTGAAAGCTGAAAAAGAAGAGACATCGAATTTGGGCACAAATATTGTGTTTCAAAGTTCGTGTTTATATTGATAATTCGATTTAGAAATTATATGTGTTAAATATTTTTCACATATTTCACAATTTGAATGGTTCAAATGTTATTACGATAATTAAGAAATATTATCTCCAATAAATACCAACTGCAATAGTATGAAAAGATTTTCCTCGAGTGGGACTCGAACCCACGATCTTCCGATATCCAGTCAGATGCTCTACCAGCTGAGCTACCGAGGCAGTTCACATTGCAGCGGCTGTGTTCCAATATAAGCTGCGTTAGCAACTTACCGATTTTGAAGATAGGGTCAGAAGACCGTGAATTTCATCCACGTTTGACAACTGACTTACTTCATTCGATTTGGATTTCTCATAAGCAGATGAGTACGCATTGTGTGAAATATGGTTTTTACTGATTACCTCAGAGGTGAATGTTAATAAATACCAACTGAAATATGAAAAGATTTTCCTCGAGTGGGACTCGAACCCATCAGTAAAGCCGACTCTTAAATGCAACCGTTAAAAGACACTTTCTACTTTACTCCTTCAGTTGGTCTTAGGAGCTTGACCTAGACTCGACTGGCTACATTGAAACTTTTGTCTTGTTTTGATAAATGTAAACTAGTTGCATATTATATTGGATACAGCGACATAATTCTGTTTCATCGTCACTCTTTAATGTCATGTGAATAATCTCGATCTTCTCCTACTCCTATTATTCTGATTCATAACATGTCATCTCTTGTTTCACCAGCTCTTGTATTCACAGGTTTGGATAAGAATTTACCATGGACTTGGGTGGATATGGTTGGAAGCTGTTACAATGACCTCTACAGGTATTGGTAATAGGTTGTCTGTATGATCTCAAAATGTATACACGTCGCCCAAACTCCGTGCTACACCACTACGCGAGGCAAACTGCAATCGGTTAAGTTCTATTTTGAGGTGTCGCCTAGCATAAATAAAATTTGGCGTAGTGAATTCAAAGCTACAAAAATTACAAAAATATAGCTTGTCGCATTGAATTCATATCGACCTATCTTTTTTCATCTCCTCCTCATCATCGTCTTTCTTTCTTGTTTTTTTTTTCTTTCTTTCTTTATTTCTTTCTTTCTTTCCTTGTCTTTAATGATTGTTTTTCTTTCAGAGTGAAAAGGAGTGAGATTTCATATAAGATTGTTCATTCGAATTATATAATTGTCTCTTAACATAAATAAATCTAATATTTCAATGCATTAACCTTTATGATTGTGTAATGCATTTACATTTAATGCATTTTTTATAACCTTACTGTTAGTTTTATTCAATATCATACCCATTTCCTTCGTTTAAGAGGTAGATGGCAGATGCACTACAAATATTAACATTATAATGGCCAAATGGAACGGTCCAATCTCTGATGTTAAAAATGATTTAATAAAACCATCTTACTTTGTAGTAAACGTCTTGAAGTTATTCTTATTAACCATCCTTGTATATTTTCTACAAAATAACAACAAAAATAGCAACATCCCGTTGCTAACGATAACTTATGGTTTCACCAGGCTAGATCTAATAGTGTTTTGTTTTGATAAAATCTACCACATGTGTGCATGAGATTTGTACATGGGACACAGGGTCGGTTTTAGGGGTGTGCGACCTTTACACCCGCACAGGCCTCCAAGCTCGAAGACGCCCGAAGGGCGCCCCCTCGAAATTTTTTTTAATCCTGCATTGATATGTATAAATTATATTATTGCCTATTAAATCATTATAATTATATGCTAAAAAGGCTTCAAATGCAATCTAGAAGCCCAAAAATTTTCCTGGGCTATGCGCCCCGGATCCGCATAGTGCTGGGGGCCCTCCGCCCCAGACCCCCCATTGTAATCGTGGGCAACCTCGATTCGACGAATTTCGTCTCTGAAGTATGTTTGAGAGGGGGGGGAGGGGGGGGGGGGGCGCCAATTATAACCTTGGCCCAGGGCACCCAACTGCCTGTAACCGGCCCTGATGGGACATGGTTACCCTGGACACTCCCGTCTTACGAACATAGCTGATATATTGGGATTTAACGGGTTTCAATTACTTCGTTTGTGATTGTCAATGAAATATTTCCTGCGGACTTTGTGACGCCATGTGATTTTAAGCTTTGCTGTTTAATCAAATGACCGATGTAACCAAAGTGATTTTCATAATCTTCAAACGTATATTATTGATATACATTTACGAATTCCTGGTATTCTGTTTCCTTGTGGTCCTTATTAACATGTGGGGTTCTTTTCAATTAACATTGAAAGTGCATTTTCTTTCTCTTATTTACAGTTTTAAGACGGATAAAAGAACTTTACAAGTCGACACTAATTGTTTTGATTGATATGTTTCAGTGTCGAAGCAAGACGAGTTTCCTCCCGTCGCCATAACTTCTGCTGCTTTTGAAGATATTGCACATGTTGTCTTCCAATGTGCTGAGTGCTCAACTGAATTCAGAGATCGCAGCGAAATTGTAAAACATATTACAAATGTTTGCTATCGAGAACCAGAGGTTGTGACTGACCCGAACAAACCATTTCACTGTTCTAACTGCAAAAGGCGATATACCAGGAAGAAAGATTTGAACTATCATGTTAAACATGAGTGTGGTAAAGTTCTAAGATGTGAGCAATGTAAGAAGGAGTTCAAACAGATGGGGAAACTAACTTCTCATGTTAAACATGAGTGTGGTAAAAGTATACAATGTAAGCAATGTAAGAAGGAGTTCAAACATCTGAATACCCTAACTACTCATGTTAAACATGAGTGTGGCAAAGTTCTGCGTTGTGAGCAATGTAACAAGGAGTTCAAATACATGTCGACACTAACTAGACATGTTAAAAATGACTGTGTCAAATACCATATTTGTCCGAATTGTGATAAGCATTTCACTGCGCAACATTATCTTGACTCTCACATGCAATTAAGATGTCAGGGAGTTTCCTAAAATCATGTTGCTAATTATGCATTGCTTGCCTCGTTGTCGTGTGACATTTACATAATACCATCAATCCAAGTGCATCTTTATCATTAATTTATGTTTCAACTCTGCAGTGACTGGATTGAAATTTAATATCAATTTGTTTATTCAAACTGCCATTTGGCTGACATATTATTATATCTTGTACTCATTCACATAATCTACCAATACGATTGAATTTATTCATTTTAACTGCATACATTCATTAAGTAGATACAAGTAGCATTGCTCTTTGATTAGTTCTGTTTGTCTCCTAAACTTGACCCCACGGTCTAAATGAAACCGTGTGTCTTGTTTTGATAATTGCGTAGTAATGTTAAAAATGTAATGTATTCTTTGTTCTACACTACACGCGCTCAAAGAATGTTTTCCTTTATCTCTGCGTCTTAGACTATCCAGATGATCATGTATAATGATGTTGGATTAATATTTGTCTTTCACACATGTCAAACTTTCAGTCTAATTTATCCAGTAGTTTCATCACACCGGCGTCTCGCCCGTGGACCTTTTTTACGCCTTACGGTATATTTAGTCATTTAGTGTATCAATATGTATCATTTATATCCTTTCCCTTCAAAACTATGGTCTTTCCAACACACTGCAACCATCAGGGGCGTGCGGTTGTTTTCCAGCAATTTACAATATTAAACTTGATAGTAAATAAGAAATTGTCAGGAAGTAAGGCTGTTAGGAATTCATTACGAAGCAGTTGCTTCAACAGATAAGTTATTTATTTTTTGACTTGCTTTTATGTGTCATTTTCATAATGCCATAATTTCAAAAGCTATTTTAATAATAAGTAATGCATGGTATTCTTTCACAGTGACAAGGAGTGAGACTTTGTATCAGAGTGTTCATTCTATTTGTAATTAATCTCTTGCTTAATTACATATTAACCTTTGATTGCAAAATTCGTTGTATTCTTATTAATTATGTTCAATACCATACCCACTTGTGTATACACAAGTGGGTATGATATTGTGCATACACTCCCTTTGTGTATATGTTGTAGAGTTGTAGATACACTACAATCTTAACTTTATACTCTCCTCTCCATTACTCTCCATTACTCTCCATATACTCTCCATTTCTCTGCTGTTGAAAATTATTAATAAAACCATTCTTTGTAGTTCATTACTTGAAGTTATTTTTATTAATTCCTTGTATATTTTCTACGAAACATACCTTCGACCCTCCCGGCAAAGCGAGCGTCTCCATTCTGCACTTTTGGGCACTTTCTCTGTTTTTTTGTTTTTGTGTGTGTGTGTTTGTTTGACACGACGGCACAGGCCACAATTTTTTTCCGATCGAGCTGAAATTCTGCACACATTAATATCATTCCATCTTAATCGTGTATAGTTTTTGAGAGCTGCCCTTTGATTGGTTCAAAAATGAAAATATCTCCTGATTGATCGAAAATCAAAATATTCCGATTAAGTTCATATTTTGCATGGACATTAAGACTACCATTTTCTCTCATTATTCAAGTTTTCAGCCCAATCATTTGATATAGCTTATGCACGTATTGAAATTTTTCAATGTTTGCAACTGTCAGATTTACAGTTTTCTGCTTTCTGGACTGTTTTATTCATGTATCCAAGTGCTTGCCCATGTGTATAGCTGGCTATTCTCAGTTTCAATGAAACACATTATTCTTGTTGACTGTGTGGATTATATTACAATTCAAAGGGGATGTATATTATGTATACCTACATAGGAATTATATTATTTCTTTTTTGTACATATATGGATCGTGCCAAATCGGTCAAAAATGTACATACTTATTTCTATTTTGAGTGTTTTGAATATCAGTTCTTAGAGATTAATGGAGAAGTACCTATAAAAATTCATGGTTACATCGACCTGTTATTAAATTTTTCCAGAACGTCTATGGAAAGTTGCGATTAAAATCAGTAATGATGTATAGTTAGATATCTTTGATTGAATGGATCGTGCTCGATTGGCGATGTTGCGCTTGTCGGTGCTCGCTCATCAACGCGTCACACAGAGCGTTTTCCTAGTGAATACTCCGTTTAAATAATATCTTTGCTCCCGTCTTACGGACATACCTACATATCTGTGGATTTAACGGGTTTCAATTACTTCGTTTGTGATTTGCAATGAAATATTTTACTGCGCACTTTGTGACGCCATGTCATTAAATTAAGCTTTCTGTTTAATCAAATGACCGTTATAACTAAACTGATTTTCATCATCTTCAGACGTATAATATTGATATACATTACACATTCTTAGTATTCTGTTTCATTTTGGTTCTTTTAAGCATGTGGTTCCTTTAAATTAACATTGAAAATGCATTGTCTTTCTCTTAAAGGACATAATAAGACAAGAATCAGAATTTGTCAAACGGAAACTATAATTGTTCTGATTACTATGTTTCAGTGTCGAAGCAAGACGAGTTTCCTCCCGTCGCCACAACTTCTGCTGCTGTTGAAGATATTGCACATGTTGTCTTCCAATGTGCTGAGTGCTCAACTGAATTCAGAGATCACAGCGAACTTCAAAAACATATTACAAACGTTTGCTATCGAGAGCCTGCGGTTGAGACTGACTCGATCAACCCGTTACAATGTTCTAACTGCAAGAAGTTTTATACCAGGAAGTGGGATTTGAACTATCATGTTAAACATGAATGTGGTAAAGTTCTGCGGTGTGAGCAGTGTAAGAAGGAGTTCAAACAGATGAAGCACCTAACTGCTCATGTTAAACATGAGTGCGGTAAAGTTCTGCGATGTGGGCAATGTAAGAAGGAGTTCAAACAGATGAGGAACCTAGCTTCTCATGTTAAACAGGAGTGTGGTAAAGTTCTGCGATGTGGGCAATGTAAGAAGGAGTTCAAATACATGAGGCACCTTACTGCTCATGTTAAACATGAGTGTGGTAAAATCCTAAGATGTGAGCAATGTAAGAAGGAGTTCAAACAGATAAGTAACCTAACTACTCATGTTAAACATGAGTGTGGTAAAGTTCTGCGATGTGGGCAATGTAAGAAGGAGTTCAAACAGATAAGGAACCTAACTGCTCATGTTAAACATGAGTGTGGTAAAGTTCTACGTTGTCAGCAATGTAAAATGGAATTCAAACACATGTCGACACTAACTAGCCATGTTAAAAATGATTGTGTCAAATACCACATTTGTCCGAATTGTAATAAGCATTTCACTGCGCAACATTATCTTGACTCTCACATGCAATTAAGATGTCAGGGAGTTTCCTAAAATCACGTTGCTAATTATGCATTGCTTGCCTCGTTGTCGTGTGACAATAACATAATACCATCAATCCAATTGCATCTGTATCTTCATGTTTCAATCTGCAGTGACTGGAGTTTGTTTATTCAAACTGCCATTTGGCTTACATAATTATATCTTGACCTACTTCACATGATCCACCATCTACGATTGAATTAAATTTAATAAATTTAAATTTGCATTTAACTGCATACATTCAATTAGCAGATACAAAGTAACCTTATTCTTTGATTAGTTATCTTTGTCTCCTAAACTTGACCCCAAGGGCTAAATGCATCAGTTAGTCTTGTTTTGATAATTGAGAGGTAATGTTAAACATGTAATGTATTCTTTGTTCTACACTTCACGCGCTCAGAGAATGTTTTCCTTAATCTCTGGCCTCATAGACTACCCAGATGATCATGTATAATGATATATTTGGATTAAATTTTGTCATTGTGGATTTATGTGCAGTCAGGTTTATGTGGATCAGCATGGCCTCTACCAGAGGTACATTAAAGCAATTGGGCACACATTTTCAATATGTCGTGAACATAAATAATGAATTCAGTTTTAGTGTACAGGTATTAGTAAAGGTTCTCTGTAGATCTCAAAATGTTTACAAGTCGTGCCCGGTAGCGCGACGCTGCCAAGCTCCGTGCAACACCGCTACGCAAGGTATACTGTCATCGGTTAAGTTCTCTTTTCAAGGTGTCGCCTAGCATAAAATGACAAAGTTAAACGCAGTGAATTTAAAGCTACAAAAATTAAAAAAATATACCTTGGCTCATTGAATTTATACCGACATTTCTATCTTCGTCTCCTTCACATCCGTATATCTTTCTTGTTTTTTCATTCTTTCTTCCTTTCTTCCTTTCTTTCCTTGTTTCCTGATTATTATTTTTCTTTCAGAGTGAAAAGGAGTGAGATTTCATATAAGATTGTTCATTCAAATTATATTATTGCCTCACTCATCCAGTTCTTCTTCCCTTTATCTCTCCATCATCCCGATTTACCAAAACGTTCCCATTCCCAAAACGTTCATAATATCTCATACTTCAATAAATATTAATTAATAAACTTTACGATTGTGTAATTCATTACCGCATTGTTAGTTTTATTCAATATCTTACCCATTTCGTTCGTTTGTGTGGTCGATGCACTACATATCTTAACATTATAATACCCAAATGGAACTGTTCTATCTCATCTGTTGAAAATGATTCAATAAAACCATCGTACTTTCTAGTAAACGTCTTGAAGTTATTCTTATTAACCGTCCCTGTATATTTTCTACGAAACAATCTCTTCCGTCAACATGTCCATCATCTCCCAACATCCCGTTGCGTAACATTAATTTATGGTTCCACCAGGCTAGATCTAATAGTGTTTTGTTTTGATAAAACATGCTTGCATGAGTCATGTTTATTACCCTGGACACTTCCGTCTTACGAACATATCTGATATATTGGGATCACTGTGATTGTCAATAAAATATTTCCTGCGGACTTTGTGACGCAATTTAATTTTAAGTGACCGATGTAACCAAAGTGATTTTCATAATCTTCTAACGTATAATATTGATATACATGTACAAATTCCATGTATTCTGTTTCCTTTTGGTCCTTTATAGCATGTGGTTCTTTTCAATTAACTTGAAAGTGCATTTTCTTTCTCTTATTTACAGTATAAGACGGATAAAATAACTTGACAAGCCGGCACTAATTGTCTTGATCAATATGTTTCAGTGTCGAAGCAAGACGAGTTTCCTCCCGTCGCCACAACTTCTGCTCCTGTTGAAGATATTGCACATGTTGTCTTCCAATGTGCTGAGTGCTCAACTGAATTCAGAGATCGCAGCGAACTTGTTCAACATATTACAAACGTTTGCTATCGAAAGCCTGCGGTTGTGAATAACTCGATCAAACCATTTCAATGCTCTACTTGCAAGAAGTTATATAACAGGAAGAGTGATTTGAACTATCATGTTAAACATGAGTGTGGTAAAGTTCTGCGATGTGGGCAATGTAAAAAGGAGTTCAAACACATGTCGACACTATCTGCTCATGCTAAACATGAGTGTGGTAAAGTTCTGCGATGTGAGCAATGTAAGAAAGAGTTCAAACAGCTGAAGAACCTAACTGCTCATGTTAAACATGAGTGTGGTAAAGTTCAGCGTTGTGAGAAATGCAAGAAGGAGTTCAAATACATGAGCGACCTAACTCGTCATGTTAAACATGAGTGTGGTAAAGTTCTGCGATGTGAGCAATGTGAGAAGGAGTTTAAACAGCTGAAGAACCTAACTCGTCATGTTAAACATGAGTGTGGTAAAGTTCTACGTTGTGAGCAATGTAAAAAGGAATTCAAACACATGTCGACACTTACTAGCCATGTTAAACATTACTGTGTCAAATACCATATTTGTCCGAATTGTAATAAGCATTTCACTGAGCAACATTATCTTGACTCTCACATGCAATTAAGATGTCAGGGAGTTTCCTAAAATCACGTTGCTAATTATGCATTGCTTGCCTCGTTGTCGTGTGACAATAACATAATACCATCAATCCAAGTGCAACTTTATCATTAATTCATGTTTCAACTCTTCAGTGTGCAATTTAATATTAATTTGTTTATTCAAACTGCCATTTGGCGAACATATTATTATATCTTGTACTCATTCACATGATCTACCATTACTTCTGAATTTAATCATTTAACTGCATACATGCAATTAGTAGATACAAGTAACATTGTTCTTTGATTAGTTATCTTTGTCTCCTAAACTTGGCCCCACGGCCCAAATGCAACCGTTTGTCTTGTTTTGATAATTGCGTAGTAATGTTAAGCATTCTTTGTTCTACACGTTACACGCGCTCAGAGAATGTGTTCCTTTATCTCTGTCCTCATAGACTATCCAGATGATCATGTATAATGATATATTTGGATTAATATTTGTCTTTGTGGATTTATATGAAGTCAGTATTTGTGGATTAGCATGGTCACTACCGGCTATTGGGTAAACATTTTCAACATGTCGTGAACATAAATAATGAATACTGTTTTAGTGTTAAAATGGATAGATATTAATATGCGAGCCTAAATTATTTAGTTATTTCGTGTATCAATAATACAGTTTTCAGCTTACAATTTTCAGTTTACAATATGAAACATGATATTAGTACATGGCAGGAAGTAAGGCTCTTAGGAATTAATAAGAATGAAATACCTTTGCTTCATGTGGTACCTTTATAAAGTTATTTATTGCGTGACTTGCTATTATGGGTCATTTACATAATGCATAATTTGAATGTCTCAAGCTTTAATAATAAATAATACATGGTTTTCTTTCGCCGTGACAAGGTGTAAGATTTTGTATCGGATTGTTGATTTGATTTGTAATTTTGTCTAAACGTAAACAATATCTCATAATTCATTACATATTATTAGTTTTTTTCTATCATACATATTTCCTTCATTTATGTGGTAGATACTCGAATAAATCGTAACAATACAATGCCCAAATGGAACTGTTCGTTCTTTCTCTGCTGTTATAAAAATGATTCAATAAAACCATCTTACTTTATAGTAAACATCTTGAAGATATTCTTATTAACCATCCTTGTATATATTGTACTAAACATTTTTTCCGTGAACATCTCCTTCATCTCCCAACATCGCATTGCTTAACGTAAACTTATGGCAGGGGTCGGCAACCTGCGGCTCCGGAGCCGCATGCTGCTCTTAGTTGTTCTTGAATAGCTCTTAACAATTTAAATGTTAATCTGGGATCGAAACATTTGAAAAAACACCCTGCGAACAATTGGAAGGTTGTTTGATTAAGTTTGTTCATTTTAGAGCCCCTAAATCACTTTTGAAATCGGAAAATTCGAAAACAATTTCCTGCGGGGCAACAAATTGATGGTTGTTTAATTCAGTCCCTTAGAACCTGAATCACTTTTTAATTGTTAAAATATTTTTAAAAAAACGTCCTGCGGGGCAACACCCTTGGGTCAGAATAAACTACAGTCATGCAATTTATTTTTTTCGGGCATTTTTATGATTACTCTACTGCGAATTCCATTATTATCTAATTTATTAATATTTGGAAAATTGGCTCCTTGACCAAAAAAGGCTGCCGACCCCTGACTTAAGCTGGGTTCCCATACTTCGCATCGAATTCGCTTCCGGTTCGCTTCGCTTTCGCAAAATGGCTACCTTTTAACAAAGGAAATCGTCCATGTTTACATTCCCATGTTCGCGTGTTTCGGTTTCGTTTCGGTTTTGTCAAAGTTAAAATTGGCTCAACTTTAACGAAACCGAAACACGCGAACATGCGAATGTAAACATGGACGATTTCCCTTGTTAAAAGGTAGCCATTTTGCGAAAGCGAAGCGAACCGGAAGTGAATTCGATGCGAAGTATGGGAACCCAGCTTTATGGTTTCACTAGGCTAGATCTAATTGTATGTTGTTTTGATAAAGTCTACCACATGGTACCTATTTTCGAGATAGATCCAGACAAAAGTCATACGATTTTACGGTCGGTTAACGTCAGGCCAAACAAAATATAAACTGACGTTGCAGATTGAATGCTATTTCGTTCGGAAGTACGTCACTTTGACGTCACGCTCGATTGTACGAGCACTCGAACGATCTCGAAAATAGGACTCCAGACGTGAATGAGATATGTCTAGGGAACATGTTTATTACCCTGGACACTCCCGTCTTACCTACGTTTACAGCTCGCCGTTGACGCGCTGACGTTCGACGCTCTGCGCTGAAAGATGAACCTTAATCTTTTGACCTTGAACGCCAGCGCTCGGGCGCTCGCCGTTGATCCTCCTGATAGGCCAACGCCGAGCGTCGAGCGTCGATTACGTCAACGGCGAGCTGTAAACGTAGCTTATACACTTTATGTTTGGATTTAACAAGTTTCAAACACTCCTTTTGTGATTCTCAATGAAAAATTCTACTGCCGACTCTAAATGACCAATATTATTTAAGTGAATCATAAAATTCCCATGTATATGATTGGTATAAATTACAAAATAATTGTTATCCTGTTCACGTAACACCTTCTTTTCTATTAATATTCCTAGTGCATTTCTTTCTCTTATACAGAATAAGACGGATAAAAGTACTTGACAAGCCGGCACTAATTGTCTTGATCAATATGTTTCAGTGTCGAAGCAAGACGAGTTTCCTCCCGTCGCCACAACTTCTGCTGCTGTTGTAGATATTGCACATGTTGTCTTCCAATGTGCTGAGTGCTCAACTGAATTCAGATATCGCAGCGAACTTCAAGAACATATTACAAACGTTTGCCATCGAGAGCCTGCGGTTGTGACTGACTCGATCAACCCATTGCAGTGTTCTACCTGCAAGAGGCGTTATAACAGGAAGGGTGATATAAAATATCATGTTAAACATGAGTGTGGTCAAGATCTGCGATGTGGCAAATGTAAGAAGGCGTTCAAATACAGGAAGCACCTAACTGCTCATGTTAAACATGAGTGTGGTAAAGTTCTGCAATGCGAGCAATGTAAGAAGAAGTTCAAATTCATGAGCGACCTATCTCGTCATGTTAAACATGAGTGTGGTCAAGATCTGCGATGTGGCAAATGTAAGAAGGCGTTCAAATACAGGAAGCACCTAACTGCTCATGTTAAACATGAGTGTGGTAAAGTTCTGCAATGCGAGCAATGTAAGAAGAAGTTCAAATTCATGAGCGACCTATCTCGTCATGTTAAACATGAGTGTGGCAAAGTTCTGCGTTGTGAGCAATGTAAGAAGGAGTTCAAACACATGTCGACACTAACTAGCCATGTTAAAAATAACTGTGTAAAATACCATATTTGTCCGAATTGTAATAAGCATTTCACTGCGCAACATTATCTTGACTCTCACATGCAATTAAGATGTCAGGGAGTTTCCTAAAATCACGTTGCTAATTATGCATTGCTTGACTCATTCTTTTGTGACATTTACATAATACCATCATTCCAACTGCATCTTTATCATTAATTCATGTTTCAACTCTG
The DNA here is from genome assembly GCA_934045905.1 of Leuctra nigra. Classification (NCBI taxonomy): domain Eukaryota; kingdom Metazoa; phylum Arthropoda; class Insecta; order Plecoptera; family Leuctridae; genus Leuctra; species Leuctra nigra. The sequence goes on from OW203768.1 coordinate 8,007,495, forward strand.
CAGTGACAGGAGTGAGATTTAATATCAGTTTATTTATTCAAACTGCCATGACTTTTCACAATTAATTATATCTTGTACTAATTCACATGATCTACCATTACGATTGAATTTAATCATTTTAACTTCATACCTTCAATTATAGATACAAGTAACATTATTCGTTGATAAGTTCTGTTTTTCTCCTAAACTTGACCACACGGTCTAAATGAAACCGTTTGTCTTGTTTTGAGAATTGCGAGGTAATGTTAATTAAAGAATGTTTTCCTTTATCTCTGTCCTCTTAGACTATCCAGATTATCATGTATAATGATATATTTGGATTAATAATTGTCCTTCACACATCAAACCATGGTATGTTGGTCACATGTCAAAATGTCAATCTAATGTATCCAGTAGTTTTATCACACCGGCTCATGGGACGTAGTTATTGCGCCACATGGTATAGGTGTAGTAATTTAGTGTATCAATTAATACAGCTTACAATTGTTATAGTAAAAGAGAAATTGTCAGGAGGTAAGGCTGTTAGGAAATAATTACGAAGTATGGGTTGTTGCTTCAACCTATTATGTTATTCATTGTGTGACTTTCTATCATGTGTAATTTTTAATAATAAGTAAGTAATGTTTTTTTTCACAGTGACAAGGAGTGAGATTTTGTATCAGAGTGTTCATTCTAATTGTAATTTAATATCTCATGCTTCATTTCACATTAGCATTTGATTGCATAATTCATTATCTTACTATTAATTATGTTCAATATCATACCCACTCCCTTTGTGTAAGTTGTAGACACACTACAATCTAAACTTTATACTGTTCAAATGGGACTGTCCATTTCTCTGCAGTTGAAAATTATTAATTAAACCATTCTTTGTAGAACGTCTTGAAGTTGTTCTTACCATCCTTATATATTTTATACGAAACATACCCTGACACTCACGTCAAAGATTATGAATACTTCGTTTCAAGATTAGATTAGATTAATAGGGTTTAACGGCGCGTCAACGACGAGGTTATATTGCGCACATTAATTATTTTACTTTAAACTTTGTTGAAGTAAGTGGAGGACATTGGGAGGGGGTTGACCTAACGGGCCCGATCCGGGGGAGTCCAGCACTGGTGGGAAGGCCAGGCCGGAATGGGGACGGACCGGGGGGTGTGAGGATTCGGGCCGGCTGAACCCGGTTTCAGGGGGATCACCATCTCGAGGGGGAAGGCCGGCCCGAGGGGACCGCAAATTCAAGGGAGGACATGGTTAGGCCGACCCTGGCTGCTCTTGGTCTGGGCCTCACCACTGACCTGTCCGGCATGGGTAGCCCTTACACATGAGCATATGCTCGTCGGCGTAGCTGCAATGGATCGTTGGCCAACACAAACCCCACCACCGCGATAAGGTGGCAGCCGTCGGTGGGGACTTCGTTTCAATAATATCTCTGCTCCCTCCCGTCTTACGATCATATCTGTGGATTTAACGAGTTTCAATTACTTCGTGTGTACTTTCAATGAAATATTTGACTTCGGACTTTGTGGCGCCATTAATTAATTTTTATCTTTGCTGTTTTATCAGTTGACCGATATAACTAAAGTGAATTCCATAATCTTCAAACGTATAATATTGATATACATTTAAAAATTCTTAGTATTCTGTTTCATTTTGGTTCTTTTAAGCATGTGGTTCCCTTTAAATTAACATTGAAAGTGCATTGACTGTCTCTTATAGGACATAATAAGACTAAAATCAGAATTTGACAAGCGGACACTAATTGTCTTGATTGTTATGTTTCAGTGTCGAAGCAAGACGAGTTTCCTCCCGTCACCACAACTTCTGCTGCTGTTGAAGATATTGCACATGTTGTCTTCCAATGTGCTGAGTGCTCAACTGAATTCAGAGATCGCAGCGAACTTCTAAAACATATTTAACACGTCTGCTATAGAGAGCCTGCTGTTGTGACTGACTCGATCAACCCATTACAATGTTCTACTTGCAAGAAATTTTATAAGAGGAAGTGGGATTTGAACTATCATGTTAAACATGAGTGTGGTAAAGTTCTGCGATGTGGGCAATGTCAGAAGGAGTTCAAGAACATGACGACACTAACTTCTCATGTTAAACATGAGTGTGGTAAAGTTCAGCGATGTGAGAAATGTAAAAAGGTTTTCATATACATGAGAGACCTAACTCGTCATGTTAAACATGAGTGTGGTAAAGTTCAGCGATGTGAGAAATGTAAAAAGGTTTTAAAATACATGAGAGACCTACATCGTCATGTTAAACATGAGTGCGGTAAAGTTCTACGATGTGAGAAATGTAAGAAGGAGTTCAAGAACATGACGACACTAACTAGCCATGTTAAACTTGATAACTGTGTCAAATACCATATATGTCCGAATTGTAATAAGCATTTCTCTGCGCAACATTATTGTATTGTATTGTATTATTTATTTGTAGGAAGCAATTACAATTGCATTACAAAGTCAGAACTAAAATAATAACTATAATATGACATTTGAGCATTGAAACATATTGAGTAACAAAGACAAATTGTAAAAATACATTTGAATGTTAACACATATTACAAGTTAAAATAGTGAAAGTATTGCGCTAAAAGCGAAGCGAACATATAAATATACATATAAATCAGCATTCAAGAAATTCATTTACACTGTAAAAGGAATGCTTCATAAGGAACATCTTTAAAATATACTTGAAACCGCTCCTGGACTCAATGTTCCTGATTTCTTGCGGCACATGGTTGTACAGTCTGCGGCCAGACTGCATGACACCCTGAGACGTGGTATTTAAGCGGCAGTATTCATGTTTTAAATTGGAGGCACCTCTAGTTCCATACATGTGGTGGCTGTTGTCATTGAACAAATGCAGGTTGTCCCGTGTAAACAAACACACTGCCAAAATGTAGATACATGGGAGAGGTAGTATTGCTACCTCCCGGAACTTATCTCTGCATGACGCACTATATCCAAGAGAGAGTATGATCCGGATGACTTTCTTCTGAGCGCGAAAAGCCCTATTGCTGTCTAGCGTACCGCCCCAAAAGATGATACCATACTGGAGTATTGAGTGAACGTACGCAAAGTAGGCTGATCGTAAAGCAAATAAGTTGCAATTCTGGGCTAATGTACGCATTACAAAGCGCGCTGAAGAAAGTTTTTTAACTAGATGATCGATATGCGGAACCCAGGATAGGTTTCTATCAATAGTTATACCAAGATACTTCACGCTGGAGCACGAGCTGATAGACAGCATATTATCAGAGTGTTTGCCGCGAGGTTCGAAGGTTATAATCTCGGTCTTGGTACGATTCAATAGAAGTTTGTTAGGGGTGAACCAGTTAACAAAATGATCCATGGCTAAATGGACTTCAGCCGCTAGTTGGTTGGCGGTTAGAGCTTCAATTGTGGCACTGGAATCATCAGCATACTGGATTACACTTCTTCCTGAATGGTTGGTACAGATGTTTGGGGCAAGATCGTTCACCATGATAGAGAAGAGAAGGGGCCCCAAGATGGAGCCCTGGGGCACACCTTTGGTGACGGGTTCCCAAGAGGAGAAGTGTTCATTAAGCTGCACTCTCTGAGTCCTACCACTCAGGTAGGAATCGAACCATGCCCCACAAACACCAGTAATCCCATATACCGTGAGTTTGTTCATCAGCAGTTGGTGGTCCATTGAATCGAAGGCCTTAGACAAATCACATAGTATAACTCCAACCTTGTTCTTCCTCTCCAAGGCCTCCTCAATCCCAGTAATCATACCAAAGGCAGCAGTAGTGGTAGAATGGTCAGAACGAAACCCATGCTGCGTAGGGGACCACAGGGTGTTGTTGTTGAAGTGGGTAGTGAGCTGTTGGTGCATAAATTTCTCAATGATTTTAGAGAATGAAGATAAAAGTGAGATAGGCCTAAAGTTGGAGCAATCAGTCTTCGTTCCCTTCTTGTGTATAGGCACTACCAACGCTGGTTTTAGACCTGCAGGGAATACTCCAGAACTTAATGAGTGTGTGAATATGTGAGCGAGTGGCCCTGCGATCCATGGGCCACACTTCTTGAGTAGAGACATCGGGACTTCATCCCAACCAGCTGATGGTTTCGACTCAAATTGGTTGATTAAGTCCAGCACAGTGTCTGCAGACATGTCCGGAAGAGATATTTCCGGAGCGATTGATGGATGCGCCACCTTGAGAAGCTTCATGCACTCACTAGCTGTGTCGGAGGCTGGGTCTGTGATGTTGGTGCATACAGATAGGAAATGTGTGTTGAATATACTTGCAATTTCCAGTGGGTCAGTGGCTTTTGAGGAGTCGCTGTTCTCTATCCAGGCTGGAAAAGCCTCACGTCGACCTTTGCCAGTTAGAGACCTTATGAGTCTCCACATGGTGCTCACTGTGTTGCTAGATCCCGAAATGATTTCAGAATAATAGTCCTTCTTGGCTTTGATAACGGCAGTTCTAAGTTCCTTCTTCAGGCGATTGAGAGGCTCCTGGAGTGCAGGGGCAGCCCCACTCTTCACTAAATAGTACATGTCCCTCTTCCTATCGCTCATGTTCCGGATCTCTTGAGACAACCAGCCTTTTTGAGGCTTGGAGTTCTGCAGAGTGGTCCTCCTTTTAGGAAAGTGTTTGTCGAAAAGTGGAGTAAACAATTGGAGGAACAAATTGTATTTATCATCTACAGAGTCCCTTGTATAAATCTCTGACCAGTCAACTTCCCCAAGATCCATTATGAAGTCTTGGACAGACGGCGGTGGAAACTTCCTTGTCATGATGAACTCTTGGGAAGATTGTTTCATATGAGCATTATCGACGTTAATGGGGAATGACACTAGTTGTCCAGAATGGTCAGATAGTCCAGGGTCGATGTTGTGTATAAACTGGACTTGATCGTAGTTGGAGATCACCACGTCTAGGGTAGATTCAGAATTGCCGCAGCACCTGGTTACTCCAAAGTCAAGTATACTAAAACCGTGAGCCTTGACTACACTCTCAAGACTCACCTTGATTTGCGGTAACTGGAGATTTAGGTTCCAGTCACCGCATGCAATCACTCGCTTGCCTTTCCTGCTAAGTTTCAGTAGAATATTATCTAAATGTTCCAAGAAAGAGTTGATGTTAGACGGATCAGGTGACCGATAAATAGTCACGATAATAATCGGCTTATCTCCGAGGATCTCAATCGCACTTGCTTCCAGCATACCGTCGATGCAAGTCACATCACAGGCGCCGAACGCAAGCCGAGCTGCATTACGGATATATATGCAAGAACCACCACCCCGCTTAGAAGCTCTAGAATAATGGGATGCCAATGTGTAATTATTAATTACAATTGAATCTTCCTGCCCTCGGGAGAGCCATGTCTCCGTGAGACAGAGGATATCAATCATATTTGCCTGCGAGTCGATGAAGGTCTCCAGTTCGTCGATCTTGGTGACAATGCTACGAATGTTGATGTGAAAAAGGTGATGAGCATGCCCTATCGATCTACATGAGGTCTCCGAGGTTTTAGAAAAAACCTCCTCACAGCCGCGCCCTTCGGCCAGAAGTCAGGCTGCATTAGAGCATCCAGTAATTCTGGTGACGCTCCAATTTTAAAGGAGCTATAGTTGCCTCGGGCGTTCAGCTGTTCACAAGTGAAACTGCTATCTGGATGCTTGGCTGTGAGGAAATGCATCATACCCTCTTTCGTGACGTCAGTGTGCAGGCGGCACACATGAAGCCAGATCTTACGCTCCGGACGCTCCACCGCCTTGAGATCTGCATCGCCGCCCGAACCTATAATGATATTAGACTTGCGAGAAGACTTCCTCGTTACGATCGTGAAACCGTCTTCAGAGTCAGATGAGTTTCCACCCTTGGTATTAGTATGTTCAATCGGGGCCCCAGTTCTTGTTGATGTAACAGCTGATTTACTTGGGCTATGATGCTTCCTTTGTTTACTTTGTTTTGGCCATTCCGGTTGACGTTGGCTAGGTTCCCCCTCTGCATTCCCGAGTGATAATTGAGGGTTAGATAACTTGATAGGATCGACGACCTTCTTGATGACTCGATTAGGTCCAGTCAGATTGTTGTTGCTGATAAAGTTATTAAAGTAGTTATCTTGACACTCACATGCAATTAAGATGTAAGGGAGTTTATTAAAGTTACGTTTTGATTTATTAATTAACTTGATTTGTTGTCGTGTTCATTTACATAATATCATCAATCCAAGTGCATTCTTTCTTATCATTCGACTGGAAGAGATATTTAGAAACAGTTTCTCATTCTGCCATTTCGTTTATGATAATACTTTGTACCAATTCCTCTTTTATCATTACGATTGGACTTATTCATTATAAGTGCCTAATCAAGCTCTGAATCCAGGTACCTACACCTACTTATTTGATTTCTTTTGTTCGTACCTGTTATCTGGACACTAAAAAAGATTGTCGTCCTAAAGGCACGATATGTTGATCTATGTTATCTAAAATATCTACAATATTGTATTATCTACAATACAATACAATGATATCTACAATATGTTTATCAAAAATACGATTGTATTTTATTAATTGATATGTAATAAGCTATCCCCATAAAAAAACACTCCGTGTAAAAATACCAGCCAAGTCTCTTCAACTATAAAAAAAATAGAAGAAATCTAAAAATTCAGCACTGAAAAGTAGTGATATCAAAAAATGAGCCAAGTCAAAACTTAATTTTAAAAACCAAAATATACTTGGCGCATCGTGTATATAAATAGTATAGAAGCATATGCCAAAAATCAAATGTACCTAAATATATATAATATACCTATAATGCCCTTAAAAACGATGCGCCAAGTATATTTTGGTTTTTAAAATTAAGTTTTGACTTGGCTCATTTTTTGATATCACTACTTTTCAGTGCTGAATTTTTAGATTTCTTCAATTTTTTTTATAGTTGAAGAGACTTGGCTGGTATTTTTACACGGAGTGTTTTTTTATGGGGATATCACTTATATTTTAGTTTATTTACACAACTTGTAACACACATCGGAGCAACAATGACTAAATACTTTTAAAAAATACGCCATTTCCGAATTGGTTAATACGAAAAATTGTGTTTGGTGCTCAATATACCTAAGCTTAAAGTGATATTCCATGAAGAATTGCGAAAGCTTCGTTCCAATCAGTCCAGCCGTTTTCGAGATATGGTATCACTTCCGGTTTTCAAAATGGCGACTGAAATAACTGCCACCTAGAATTTATTTCTATAAATGTTATGTATCATTATAAGCCTTCTGAATATGTGGTTATTGTAGTAAGAGGTCATTAAAATCTAGTTCTTCATTTTCATGACGTCATTTCCGGTTTTGGTAATAGAACATCTCTACTTTAACTATTGATATTCCATAAAGACGACCGTCTGAATCATTTGGCGCTAGTTTCATTCCGATCGGTTGAGCCGTTTTCGAGATATGACGTCACTTCCGGTTTAAAAATGGCGACTACCGGATGGTTTTATAAAAAGGCACCTCAGACGCCAAAAGTGCACATGTGGTAAAAATTTCAGATCGATCGGCTAAGCCGTTTAGGCTGTGGCGGTGATAGCGGTGTTTCCTGATATCATCATCATCATCGCAGATAGGTTTTAAAAGAGGTGTAATTTCACTGTTTTCACGGCCCTCTAGCACGCAAATGGCATAACCTATTGTTCCCAAATTTAGTATATGGAGTGGGGTGGGCCATAGCTCGAAATTAAGATATTTCACAACAATGTGAGATTTTCCAATTTTATGATCCAGTAGGCCGAAAATGCCATGTTGTTGCTTACAGTAAAAGTGGTTGGTCTGCTCCTCAGTTTATTAGGCATTTACGGTATGTTGAGTGAGTGTGAGTGTACGGTACGACTTGGCTGGGTGGAGCGACCGCTCCACTAGATACATACATGATACACGGTGCCCGTTTGTTTGTTTGATTTATTCGGTTCGTACTTTGTGTCATTACGATTGTATTTATTCACATTTTTACTATTGTATTAGTTCTTCTGTTGGTAGCTGTTACCTTGATACTAAAGACCTAAGGCTACCGTTTGTACAGTTTCATATAATCAATATATTATTTTTCTCCGTCAATGTTTAGTTTCATTTGTGTATAATCGCTTCCCTCATAATCTCCCTCCTAACCATCCTATTACTTAACGTGTCATGTATAATGCTTTCACTAAACAAGTATAACATATCTTTTGGAAATATCGATAGATGGATGGAATCGATAGAATATTCCATATCGATGGAATATTTCAGAGTTTGAGGAAGATCCACGAAGATCATCACATTTTTACCCCACAGAAACAATGTGAGCACAAGGTGACAATTTTTTTTATTATTTTTTTATTGGTAATAAAGAATACATACACAGACATAATAAAACACACTACAACAATATGCCGCATAGCCAAAAGGCTAGTCTGCGGCCAATTACATAATAAAATATCAATAAAATATCAAATAAATAAATAAATATTGATAAATAAAATATCAATTCAAGAACACTTTGTTAGAACTTTATAATATTGAGGGGATAAAATTCTAATATTTATAGAAAACAATCTTGGTTTGACTTTTATTGACATATTGCGTTTAAACAATGTCCCTCAATTTCTTTAATGTATTGTCCCGAAATTTACCAAATCCATTCTATGGTGCTTTATCCCCCCCCCCCCCCCCCCCCACACACACACACTCAAGAAACATATCTGAATTCCGCCACTACAAGATCGGAGACTGACAACAGATTCAACTTATAATTCCTGCTGTTTCAGTGTCTGGATCGCTGACCAAGAAGTTCGCGTGTCGAAAGTGCGTCAAGAGCTACAAATACCGACGAGATCTCATCCGCCACGTCACCTTCGAATGTGGCGTTCCTCCGAGATTCGAATGTCCGCAATGCAGCTATCGAGCCAGAAGGAAACACCATGTTAATATGCACATCATCAACAAACATTCCTAGCTCGAGTCCATGCTCCAATGACATGTGTTCATTAGTCAGTACTTCAACATATTTTGTATCTATCAGAAATATTGATTTGTTACTTATGAAATAAAGATGACCGTTCCCTTGCAAATGTTCCAATTATTTATAATTTAGCAACATGTCGACTCCGTAGAATAAATCATATACCATGTACTGACACGAGAAAACACATGATATTGGGGGTGAAGAGGTTAATGATTTTTCTGGACAGTATAAGGCCTCTCAAATAAAGACAAATGTTTCCTCGGTAAATAACATTATTTCACTGAAAATGTTATGGATTAAATATTGTACTATATTGAAATCATCCAGTACTTCATCTTACTGTGTTCATCTAATTTCATCTTATCACCTTGACAAAACTTTCTTGTACCTACAATTCTTTGACATAGGTAACTGTCAAACAGAGGCCCGTGCCAAAAGAGTCAAAGCGATTCGCTCGCTTCGCTCAATGAACATTTTAAGCTTGTATTTAAGTTGTCAATTTGTCTATCGAGACTTGATCGAGACAGCACCTTGATCAGTTGCAAATCATTCTTTACACCATAAGATAGATCAGCAACTCTTACACATCATGATATGAAGGGATGTGTGTTGTGAAAAATATCCGACCGAACCGGGGCTGGAACCCGGGACCAACTGAGCTCTACCAACTGAGCTACCCGATCGGACGGACGGACATTAGACACAACACACTGATGAGGGTTAGAGATCTCCGAGGAGAATGGAATGAAGGTAGAGAGTGCTTCTACGAACTGTCACACCACCGGTGACGATGCTGTCACCCTGTCTCTTTGCACTTGCGTGCGCAACCCTCTTTTACTCGACTGAACGAGTTGCTTTTTCATCTCGAATGATGAGAATGTAGGTTTCTGTGGAAAACTTCCATGGAGTCATTAATTTGTATGTACAATCAACGCTTTACGCAGTGTGTTTTCCTAGTACCTTCAACAGCACCAAAGTCTGTTCGTTCCACCCGATTCTGTAGAGTTACTACGATGATCGTATGTGTTCCAGGAGTCTTTCCGTCCGCCGATGCGAGATATCCTCAAGGACTTGTGCCCATCGACCCGCTTCTCCGGCGCTTCATCTGTCAGCAATGTTTCGGATCATTCAAGTACAAGGGAGATTACAACCGCCACGTGAACCAAGAGTGTGGGATGAATCCTCAGTTCAAGTGCGAATTGTGCTCGTATTCGACCAAGAGGAAATCGAATATGAAGATTCATATGATTAGAAAGCATGTTACTTATTATATGGATAATAATAGATAGTCAAGTGTTGATAAAACTTTATTACGTATATTGTTTTGAAATTGTCTCCTATAATTTTCTAAAAAAAAATACTTTGATATTTTGAAGTTAACACAGTATAAGTGACTATGTTACAACTTACTCTACACTTACTCTGCGGTTATATTTGCAACACAATTATTTTACTGTGGAAAATAAACAATTTTACACAAGAATTCTTGCAAATTTAATTTATTGCCATCATTAAATTTTACCCTATACACGAAATTTATTTATTATCTTTATCGACTCCTTTCGACTCTTTTGGCAAGGACCGCTGTTTTTTATTGTTTTGTTTGTCATACTGTGTCTGCTTCCATACAGGTTGCACCGTTTCTCCGATCGACCTGACATTTTGCATACATAAAGACCACATTGATGTGGAAACCGAAATTTGAACAAATTCTCTGATTGGGTACCTAGTTAAAATTGGAAATGGAATCGTTTGACGGATCAACTTTAAATTTTGCACGGTCATTGGGACCAGCATTTTCAGAGTTTTTGACCATTTTTAGACCAATTAGTCGCTAATTTTAAGAGTTGACATTTTACGCTTGATTTGAAATATATATAAAAAAAAATCAAAGTTTTATGGACCCTACCGACCTTAGATGAAATTACGATTTGATGTTTAAAAATGAGCACATTATTCCCATTGAACATTATACCATTGATTGCTTTTTACAATATGAATTCCCTTTTATAACAAAATAATCACTAAACTTTTACAATAATATTCTCTGTTTTGAACGATTCTCAAACTATTTTATTTAAAATCTCAATATTTCACCTGCTTTACAGTAAGTAGGCTTCATCAGGAGTTTTTGACAGAGAATATTATTGTTACTATATCCAAACTAATTATCGTGAAACAAAACATTTAAAACCAAATTTATATTTGTGATTTATAACCAGTTTTTAAATACTCTGCTAAATTTACAACAGTTGATTTGGAATATATTGCCATGTTCAAGCTCAGTTCAAGTATCTTTATTTTGTCAATTAGGTGCATTAACATAATGGCGGTATCAATGACATTCCTTGGTAGTAGTCCAGTAATTTTGTGATTATACCCACCACTAATTGCAACAGAAGGTTTCAATACATGAATCGATTCAGAAAAATGCCCTCTACAACATATCCAGAATCGCCCAAAATCGGTGCACCTGAAGTACTTTTCAATCACTTTTTAAGAGGCAAACGGAAGCTAGCGGGAATCGCACGGCTCGTCAGAGCGTTTTTTTTTAAATTTTGTCTTCCCACTAAATAATTTTAAAAATTCAGATAGTAACGACCCATAACAGCCTAATAGCCTAAATAATGCCGCACACTGGAGTACTTTATGACCTCTGGTGCGACCTCAAAGTGTTAAATACGATATTTTTAGTAAAATAATAAAAAATAATCGTATTTAACACTTTGAGGTCGCACCAGAGGTCATAAAGTACTCCAGTGTGCGGCAATATTTAGTCTTATTAGGCTGTAATGGGTCGTTACTATCTGATTTTTTTAAAATTATTTAGTGGGAAGACAAAATTTCAAAAAAACGCTCTAACGAACCGTGCGATTCCCGCTCGCTTCCGTTTGCCTCTTAAGTTAATTCTCATGTTAATTCCATCTAGCAAAAAAAACTGTTTTTCATGTAACTCCGATTTTGATGAAACTTGGCAGTATTGTTCACCATCCTAAATGAACACAAATAGTTTTCTGAGCGTTTTCCTCTAAATCTCATCGCTTGGGAAGGACCTCGCAAAACGTCAAATTACACTCAAAGTGACCTAAATCGTGGAAAACAAGACTTTTTAATGAAAAATGAAATTAATATAGAAACCTTCTGTTGCAATTAGTAGTGGCTTCAGCCCTTTTTTGCATTAAAGTACAGGGCTAGAGTTGTTGCTGAGACCTTCATTCTTCAGATACTATCATCCATCCTCGTGTATTATGTTGCAGTCGGTGAGCCGCCGTCTTCACGCTATCTCTGCTCTCAGTGTGGGGCCTCGTTCAAGTACAAGGGGGACCACAGCCGACACGTCAGATACGAATGCGGCCAACATCCACAGTTCACCTGCATCTCCTGCAGTTACAGAGCGAAGCGAAAAGCGCATCTCAAGATACACACAGCTAGAGCACATGCAGACATTTTCAATCAACACACGTGATATGCGTAGGCCGTATTTTTAATTTTTTCGGAAAAGTAAAATACTTTCAGGACAATTCTGGGTGTGTGGACATTTTCCACACATACGTATACATTGTATAAATGTCTATGAAACGACAAATAATTTTATATTTATAATTTTTATATTATTGATTAAATTACGATTGAAATTCGTTTGAATAATTCCAATTTTCCAATGTTCAAATTGACCATTGTGATCTAATTTGCGTACAAATTAAAATGAAGAAAGTGTTATAACTCTTTCTTACAATTTTCAGTTTACCTTTTAATCTGTGGAAAATAAGAAAGAACGAGGCATTTTATAAAATTACAGAACCACTTTTTACTGGAATTTGAGTGCAATAAAGACTTTTGTCAGTTTTTCGAAACTAATAAATTTCTGACATTAAAATCTTGTATAATTTACTGCATATATTTATGCAAATCCTTGTAGAAACCACTCCAGCCAATTGTACTATTTTTAAGAGGATGTAGTTTCTCATCTGTACTATACTTATTTGCGGTACAAAATAAAATATATTAATTATGATTGAAGTAAAAATATTTATCAGATACCTAATCAGTTTATCCATTATTTCCATTCTACTCAATAAAATAAATCACACTATATTATTTATCATAGTCCCAATTCAATATTCATTTCAGTAGGCACAGTACCCTCAGAGTTATCCTCAGGGGTTCAGTCCTAGTAATTAATAAGTGCAGGGCGCCGAAAACGAACATAAAGGTGGATTTCCATTTTTCATGCTCCGTCACCGTCCGTCACCGTCCGATGTAAACGACAGAATACGATCACATGATCCGTCTTGACCAATCAGAGCCATCTCCAAAAATCTCGGATCGTTTTCGTCGGACGGTGTTGGACGGTGACGGAGCATGGAAATGCAGATCTGAAAATGGTTTTGTGTACCTCAAGGTATGCACATTACACTTTCACTTGTTTGACATCTGCCCGTTGGGGCAACAACCCTCCAGGGGGCGCAAAGGGTGATTTTTTTGAGTATTTTGCAACACGTTTGATTTTTTTGTGGGCTAACGGGGCAAAATTACAATCATATTGCATATTTGTATATAGGATTACATTTGTAATTTTATCCATATTTTTTGTATAAGGGCAATACCCTTAAATCAAAATTGGGAAATTGGGGGGTAATTACCTAAAATAGTTTTGATGGCAGTTAATCTCTTCATAATAAGAAGTTGTTAATGAATATGACATCAAGATTGCAATATTTTGTGTGTACAACCCATTTTAATGGGATTAGTGACTTAAATGGACACTTGATATTTTGTCTCAATCAACCTGTTGCTTGACTGTCGTTCCAAGATGAAATCTTTGTTTCAGCAGCACGCAGAGCGAGTAAGGAATCTTCAGACTTACACTGCGAGCGATGCGGGAAGCACTACTCTCTACTTCGCAGCCTCAATCGACACATTCGCTTCGAATGCGGCGTAGATCCCAAGTTCGAGTGTCCGATATGCCAGAAGAAATCCAAACATAAACACAATCTGATATTACACATGCGAACTCATGAGAAAATTAAGTTCTAGATCATGCATTTATTGAAACATCTTTATTGAGGCCAATAATATGAATTTCGAACAAATAAGCGATACGTGATGGAGCCATCTTCTGACAGGAAACTTTTTAGACTCACTTTATTTAGAAGTTCGTGCTTCAATAGGGCAGTGAAAAAGGAGAAACAAATAAAATTTTGATTTAGTTACAAGTTTACTTTTTCAGCCATAACGAACAACTAAAAGCAAATATAATACAATTTATTTACATAAATATCCCCCTTATATCCTCCATTATACACCCTATCTCTAGTACCAAAGAATCCACCAGAGGTCAGTCGTGTTCCTTGTTTTCTCGAATAAACGTAGCGTGATTTTAAATAAAATATAAATCCATTATTAAACCTTTGTCTGTATCATAATTATTTTTGGTAGACCGTGAAATGAGCCCCATTGATGTATCCATCCAACTACATAAACAATTCTGGCACTTTTCTATGAAAACAAACAGTTTCAACATTTAAACTTCAAAATGTCAAATCTTGTTCCGAGTACTAAAATACAGCAAGTATGCAAGAAGTTTTTTCTAACAGATTTCCAACTTGTGCAGATTATGTCAGAGTATGATGTTGACCTTATTAAAGGACTGGGGAGGAAAACCCATGCCACATCTTGCGTCAAGTGTTTCGTCAGCTACGTCACTGATATGCCAAGTGGCTATGAGGAAGGAAAGTATTTGGCTTTAGATTTGGGTGGAACAAACTTTCGAATACTATTAGTAACGTTCACGGACAAAAAATTTAAAGTGGAATCCAAAATCTACGACATCCCACGTCCGTTTTTAACTGGCACCGGCGAAGAACTATTTGACTATGTCGCATCGTGTTTGTCTGATTTCTGGAATCTTCACGATATTCACGAAAAACTTGCTCTGGGATTCACTTTCTGTTTCCCACTCGCTCAAAAGAGTCTAAGAGTTGGCATTTTGGATCGATGGACGAAAGGATTCAATTGTTCCCGTACGGAAGGAAAGGATGTGACTCGAATGCTCCAAGAAGCTATCGAGAGACGTGACGACATAGACATATTCGTCATCGCCATCCTGAACGATACAGTGGGAACGCTGATGTCATGCGCCTGGTGGAACCACGACTGCAAGATCGGGCTGATTGTTGGAGATGGAACGAATGCATGCTATCTCGAGCGCACGGTCCACGCAGAACGGTACTTCGGGGACATGAGGAAGTCCCACGTCATCATCAACACAGAGAGTGGGTCATTTGGAGACACAGGGCAACTTGACTTTGTTCAGACAGAGTTTGATCGGGACCTGGATGCAATGTCGATTAGACCAGGGTTTCAAATCTATGAGAAGATGATTGCGGGGTTGTATATGGGAGAGATTGTTCGTATAATATTGGTGAGGACTGGGTATTGTATTAACGTAATATTTCCTATCTCACAGAAATGCAGTACATGCAATAGACCTGGTTGCTAGGTGACAGACCCCAATCTTGTTTATTTCACTGGTTCACAGGTCATTTTTCAATAATTTAATGGTATTTAAACATAGTTCAGTAAGGTAGATATTAAAAAAAAATATTGTATCAAATAAAACAAGGAAATTGTACCTATCAAGGAAGATATTAGGTACAATTATTTATTATTTATATACTGAAATCATCTGTGCACCAGTGAGATTTTGGTCAGCTGTGACATCATATGCAGGCACTCCATATTACAATTTTTGTGCTTGTTAGAAGACTGTTAATGATTTGGTATTGCAAGGTTCTTCATAACATTCATAATTTTTTCTCTGTCATATTTATAAGTTTGTTTTAAGTTCCTTCAATGTCAAAACAAATGTTAATGATTTGATGCAGGTGCGATGTTGCAAGGGGCGTCTGCTTTTTGGCGGGAACTGTAGCAAAGAGTTGAAAGTACCCATGTCGTTTCTAATGGATTACATCTTTGCGATCGAAAGCGACCCGAAAGGCGTCTACGACAACTGTCGACAAGTTCTTGACAAACTGGGATTACAGCACGCTTCTCAGCAGGTACCAAAGTTGTTTTATGGATTGATTGTGTTCCATTGATCATACATTGACATTGTAATGACAGATTCCCCCCTCCACGGGTACGATACAGTACACAATACACAATACAGTATACACAATACTGAGTGTCTCAGTATTTAGGGTGTTTGGAAGTACGTTACTTCCATTAAAAACGTGTGTAAAATGTAGTAAGGTTGTCCAGAAAAAAGTATAGCGAAATAAAAAAAATCAGAAACTTGGTTATCCCTCCCAAGTTAGTATTTAATACCAGCTGGGTCAGTAGTTGGATGGTGACCGTTCAATTCTGACCTGCAAGTTGCTGTCTTTGGGACGGGGGGTGGGGGGGGGGGGGGGGCAGAGAGACTGGTGTGTTTGGGGCAAAGGTTTGGGGTAAGTGTGACGACCTCCCTCCACCTGTTATCAGTCTCTCGACGCCGCGGGTTGTGGAGGCCCGTGCTATGAATGTCACAGACAACAAACTTCGATCTTTCGTCAGAAGTAGGCTATACTCGTGCATGGCTTTTCTCTCCAATTTTCTCTCTAGATCTACATTCTCACTTATGGAGCCTCGGCTCTGTTGAGAATATAGGCATAATCTATCAATTAATAATGAAATTACGCACCTTACCCCCTCAGGACTTGGTGAATGTCCGCTACATCTGCGAGTGCGTCAGCCGCCGCGCCGCCCATTTGGTGGCCGCCACAGTTTCAACTCTCGTCAACAAGATGGGTCACACTCGCACCGTCGTCGGCGTCGACGGTACCTACTTCCTGTACCACCCCAACTTCGTCCGCCTCCTCGGCGAGAAGATCAACGACCTCGTCCGGCCGGGGTACAAGGTCAAGTTGGTGCTGGCGAAAGATGGCAGCGGACGCGGAGCAGCGCTTGTAGCAGCGGCTTGTGACTCGGCGACCACGGCAATGCTGAACGCATCCTTCGTGGGCTCAGTCAAATATAATGAATCGAATATGAGTAGGTGATTCTTGTATACCTATATTAATACTGTGCTTAAATTTTCCAGTCGTGTAACAAAACTTAATTTTAAAAAATCATGGGTCTAGACACAAATTGAACTATGGTTTTTGATCCATCAAGTTAAAATAAAGGAGGACTAGTTACCTCAACTTTAGTTTAATCTGTATATCTGTCGTGAACCTATATGCCAGGATATCAAATGTACGTCTTGCTAATTTTCCTCGTGACTAATGTAATCCAACATACAGGATTATAGGAAAACAAAATGAAAACAAATAATAGAAAATAAAAATAAAATTTTCATGATAAAAAGTTTGAAATTGTTTGTTCGGTTATTACCTACTGAAACGTAGGGCATAAACAATAAACATATAAAAAGATTACGACTATCTCCAAACTCCAAACAAAAAGGGACAGCAAATACTCCTTGTAACTATGTCAAAGAGAGACGACGAGGAACCTTGTCGTATCCGCCATCCATTTCCCAATCAACCCGGCGCTGTTGAGTCGACTGATGACTTCGTTGAACGGCGTCAACAACGCGTGACCTTGAGCCATCATAATGCCGAGGACATTACTTGCTAGAGGTATGAACACATAATTGATAGTTCAAACATTTTAATTTATTGAAATGTAATTTTATTTACCAATAATTTGAGTAGAACACACCTAATGTGTGTGCTTTTATAATAGGTACCTACCCAACTCAGTAAACTGCACCTTCATACTTTTTCATCGCAAGCATTTCCAAATATTTCAAATATAATTTGATTTATCATTATGGTTGAATAACATAAAATAAATATCTGCAGGATCGTCCTCTGAATTTGAAATATTGTAAACCAACAAACTACAACAAACCAACAAACTACATCTTTGTATATATTTCAAACTATATATTTGTTGTTCTAAGCCAACAAACTACATCTTTATAAATTATTTTCATTGCAAGATAAATAAATTGACAGTTGGCACTACTGCACAACAGTTGGCGAACATTTCACACCACAATTAAAAAATAGTTTTTAGTAGGCAGTGACAATCCATTGTTTTAAATATCAATTTCTTTGTTTCTCGGAGCCACATTGATTTCACGGAACGTTTGTTGTGAAAAAAAAACACAGATTAAACAGTTAAAAAATGTCAACACTAGATCCGAGTAATAAAATACAGCAAGTATGCAAGAATTTTCACCTAACAGAAGCTCAACTAGTGAAGATCATGTCACTGTTTCTTGTGGACATTTTGAAAGGACTTGGAAGGAAGACCCACGCCAATGCATGCGTCAAGTGTTTTGTCACTTACGTTACTGATATGCCAAGTGGCAATGAAGATGGGAAGTATTTGGCTTTAGATTTGGGTGGAACAAACTTTCGAGTACTCCTAATTACGTTCACGAAAAGACAATTTGAAATGAAATCCAAAATCTACGAGGTCCCACAATCTAAATTAACTGGCACCGGCGATAATTTATTTGATCATGTCGCATGCTGCTTGGCTGACTTCTGCAATGTCCACAAAATTAAAGAAAGACTTGCTCTTGGATTCACTTTCAGTTTCCCAGTCTCCCAACAGGGTTTAACTGTCGGTATTTTGGAACGATGGACGAAAGGATTCAACTGTTCCAACTCGGAAGGAAAAGATGTTGGTCAAATGCTTCAGGAAGCTGTAGCAAGACGCAACGACATTGACATATCCGTAGTAGCCCTCCTTAACGACACGACGGGAACGTTGATGTCATGCGCCTGGTGGAATCAGGACTGTAAGATCGGGTTGATCGTCGGCACTGGTTCGAACGCGTGCTACCTCGAGCGCACGGCCAATGCGGAGAATTACTTGGGGGACATGCGGAAGTCTCACGTCATCATCAACACAGAGTGCGGGGCATTCGGAGACAGAGGACAACTGGACTTTGTTCGCACAGAGTTTGATCGGGATGTCGATGCTATGTCGGTTAGACCAGGAGCTCAGATTAATGAGAAGATGATTTCGGGGATGTATTTGGGGGAGATTGCTCGTGTAATAATGGTGAGGCTTGGTATTGTATGTATTCATAGTTTGCACGAACTTATTTTGTTTTATATCAGCAATGCAAAATTATTTAATTTCCCACCTGAGGACGGACATATTTTTGTTGGCACGTTGACGGGTGTAAAATATCGTTAAAAAGCAGAGAATTACAGCTATTTCTGTGTGCCATCAAGATGGTGGCAGGCAACAATGAGATGACATCACGTGCAAACTATGAATTGAGTATTTAATATTTTTACACACAATTGCAATTAATATTATAAATCACGTGCTTGTTAAAAAAAAATAGAAGATCTTTATACCTAGACTTAGTTTAGACGTAGTAAGGTTCCTATGAACAATGGAAACAAATGGTAGGGGGGGGGGGACAGTTTACTGTTTTATCTATCTTATGCAAGTGTTTATATGGACTTTATTATTTGAGGTATTTTACTAGGAAAACGCTCTGTGTACCGAGTTGATAAGCGAGCCTTCGTATTCTATGCGATTTGATATGCGGTTGCAAGTAGCTGCTCTACAGGCCTTGGACCTGAAGCATCAAGATAGCACTGATATAATAATTTGAATTATTGGCAGAAATTTGCAAACTTTCACCATTATAGAACAAAATGTCCATGGCAATAACATTTGAAGATAACGACAGATTAGTCTAAAAATTGGTAAAAAATACCTAAAATGTTAGTTCCAATGACCATGCAAAGTTTTAAGTTGATCGGTCAAACGGTTCTAGCTGAAATTTTAAAAATCACAAGATAGATAGTTTAAAATTTTTACCAATGGGAGGGTATGGCTTAAACTTTGTAAGATTGGGGACAATGTTGATTGCAATGACTTTGCAAAATTTCAAATTGTTCGGACCAACCATTATTTGTTTTATTTGTTTAAATTTGAACCAATCACAGGATCACGTTTTCAAAAACGATCCCAGAGACCGCTTAGATTACGTTAGTAGGTATGTGTGCAAAATTTCAGATCAGATCGATTGTTTGTGAGGTTTGACCTGGGCAGTGCAGGCAAAAAACAAACAAAAAAACACACACACAGGGAAAGTGCTATAAGAGTACTGTGGTGATGCTCGCTTAATAATGTTGGTACCTACTACTTTCAAATCGCAACTTTGTCTCGTTTTATTGAAATATGAATCTCTTCCCGCACGATTCATGGGAACCTTTTAATATATGAATGATTTGGAATTGCGAGGTTTTCAACTTCCTCGTGTATTCCTGTAATTATATTTTGTTTAAATATACGTTCATCTGGCCAATATTCACTTTCATAAAACAAAGAGTTTGTTACTGATTTTGCTGCAGGTGCGATGTTGCAAGGGGGGTCTGCTATTCGGCGGGAACTGTAGCGATGAGTTGAAAGTACCCTCGTCCTTTCTAACGAAACACATCTCAGCGATCGAAAGCGATCCGGAAGGCGTCTACGACAACTGCAGACAAATTCTTGACGAACTGGGATTACGTCACGCTTCTCAACAGGTACCACGAAATAATTTTATACTTTTGAGTCTTTTAAAATCTGTTGTTAAAGCGGACTCCATTCACGTTATAATGCGAACTAAATATGTGTTTAAAGTTATGACTTATGAAGGTATTGAATAAAGAACACAATTTAATTTACATTTGAGGTATTAGGAAACCAAACACTGAGCTGGAATTATGACTTCCATATTTTTACAATATGAACCAATTGAGACACTGAAATAGCTATAGGTACTGTTTAAATCGATCTATGGTTGACTATAAATGTAAGGATTTTTACCTATTTTTCTTGCAAATGTAAAATCTATTTTATTTCTTCAGCTTTTATTAATCCAACTTTAGAGGTTTTCTACAATGGTAGAAAAGCAATTGTTGAATGTTGCAAATTTTCAGTGGAAAATACAACAAATTGTGTGAAATGTAGTATGTAGTGCATCTTCCAATTCAATTTTTGAACACCTAGAAATTATTTTAGATTACTGAAGACTTCATTAAAATTTATGTGAAACCCTATTTTATAACAGCTGTATAATT
The DNA here is from genome assembly GCA_934045905.1 of Leuctra nigra. Taxonomy (NCBI): domain Eukaryota; kingdom Metazoa; phylum Arthropoda; class Insecta; order Plecoptera; family Leuctridae; genus Leuctra; species Leuctra nigra. Next base: position 8,028,575 of record OW203768.1, read on the forward strand.
CGCATTTCCAGCAGAATCTGGAATTTTACAGTTATAGAATAGGACCCCAGATCGGAAATTTAACATTGGTCAATTATTCTCTTCTGCACCTTGGCTAATGCGTTCACCCCCTCAGGACTTGGTGGATGTCCACTACATCTGCGAATGTGTCAGCCGCCGCGCTGCCCACTTGACGGCCGCCACAACTTCTGCACCTTGGCTAATGCGTTCACCCCCTCAGGACTTGGTGGATGTCCGCTACATCTGCGAATGCGTCAGCCGCCGCGCCGCCCACTTGACGGCCGCCACAACTTCTGCACCTTGGCTAATGCGTTCACCCCCTCAGGACTTGGTGGATGTCCGCTACATCTGCGAATGCGTCAGCCGCCGGGCCGCCCACTTGACGGCCGCCACAACTTCTGCACCTTGGCTAATGCGTTCACCCCCTCAGGACTTGGTGGATGTCCGCTACATCTGCGAATGTGTCAGCCGCCGCGCCGCCCACTTGACGGCCGCCACAACTTCTGCACCTTGGCTAATGCGTTCACCCCCTCAGGACTTGGTGGATGTCCACTACATCTGCGAATGTGTCAGCCGCCGCGCCGCCCACTTGACGGCCGCCACAACTTCTGCACCTTGGCTAATGCGTTCACCCCCTCAGGACTTGGTGGATGTCCGCTACATCTGCGAATGTGTCAGCCGCCGCGCCGCCCACTTGACGGCCGCCACAACTTCTGCACCTTGGCTAATGCGTTCACCCCCTCAGGACTTGGTGGATGTCCGCTACATCTGCGAATGTGTCAGCCGCCGCGCCGCCCACTTGACGGCCGCCACAACTTCTGCACCTTGGCTAATGCGTTCACCCCCTCAGGACTTGGTGGATGTCCACTACATCTGCGAATGTGTCAGCCGCCGCGCCGCCCACTTGACGGCCGCCACAACTTCTGCACCTTGGCTAACAATGTCACCCCCCTCAGGACTTGGTGGATGTCCGCTACATCTGCGAATGCGTCAGCCGCCGGGCCGCCCACTTGACGGCCGCCACAATCGCGACCCTCGTCAACAAGATGGGCTACGTGCGCACCGTCATCGGCGTCGACGGCTCCGTGTTCCGTCTCCATCCGACCTTCAGCCGGCTTCTCAGCGACAAGGTCAACGAACTCGTCCGGCCCGGACTCAGGATCAAGCTGGTCCTGTCGGAAGATGGCAGCGGTCGCGGAGCAGCGCTTGTAGCAGCAGCTTGTGACACGGCGACAAAGAATGCAAAACTGTCTTTAACAGGCTCAATAAAGAGTAATAAATAAACTATGACCTACCAACATGTTTTAGCAAGAAGTAATAAATGATTTATGCTTTAAATGTGCTTTAAATATCAAGTTAGGAAGTAAAAACAGCATTGAAATTCCCAGTTCAAATTCTAGTCCAGGCAGATGTTAGTTGGTTACTTACTAACAGGGATGTAGAAAGTTATAGCAAAGAAACTATCGTTGATATAAAGTTATTTGATAGATTTTTTACCATATTTTACCATATTTTAAATATAGCAACTACCTACTTGGATTTAGGGGGAAAATATCTAATAAGATAACAATTCAAGCCTACCTCCAAACTGAAACTCACAATGCTCACTACATAGCCCACAAAAAGCACAGCAAATACTCCTTGTAAATGTGACAAAGACAGACGACGAGGACCTTTCAAAACATCTTCATCAACTCCACTCCTTTCCACCAACCTCGTCGTATCCGCCATCCATTTCCCAATCAACCCGGCGCCGTTGATGCGACTGATGACTTCGTTGAACGGCGTCAACAAAGCATGACCTCGAGCCATCGTAATGCCGACGTGATACGTCATCACCTTCGCAGGTAAGTCTCTGATCAACAGTCGACCGAGAGTGTCTACGAACAGCGAAGCCGTCTTGTAGTCGACGTAAGCCTTGTCTGCAAGCACAGCCGCGTTGCCTTCTCGCGCCACGTGATTCAAACACATGACCTTCGTTGTGTCCTTGCAGCGTCGAAGTCGAGACACGAGTGGTGCTTCCGAAGGTTCTTCGGCTAGGAGACTACGCTGGTAGCTGGTTATGTAGAGCAGTTGCAAGTCGGATTGAAGAAGTTCATTCTTGTTCGTGATCTGTTGGTAGTACGCTGGTTCTGTGAGGAAACTGATTAAAGATGATTGATATGCGGTGTTGATTTGCATACTGCAGAACGCCCAGATGAGAAAGAAGACTCGTAGTTTAGTTGTCCGCGGTGACCTTGAGATTGAGATCCCTAAGAGTATCCCCAGCATGTTTAGAGTAGAGTGTTCGAATTTATTCTTCGTGAACAGCCAGGTAACAACTGAGACCAAGACGAAGGACACGAATACCGCTAACCAAAACGTGGCTGAGAATATTCTCCCGATACTCCTCCAGCGTGGTATTGCCTTTGCGCGCGGCACGAACCATGAAATCGAGTTGGTCATGTAACGCCGCGTGATGTCGAACGCCAGATGCTTCTCGTGCGTCGCGATCACCCCGGCAACCAGCATGTCCGCGTGGCCGTAGAACACGGAACCCGATGCACCGTGCCACGTTCCGTTCGGATATTGTTCCCCCCACATCCAGCCATCCGGTGGCGGGTACACCGCCGTGAAGTTGTACTTCTTTTCGAGGACTTGGAGTAACTCGATTTCGACTCCCTTGTATTGGACGGGTTCGTTCGGCGGAGAAATGTTTATGACGAACGGCGGCCAATGGAAAGTTTTTATAATTATCGGACACTGATTGAAGTTCTTTGTGAAATTCGTTTGGAATAAATCCCTCGTGTTTTCAAACCCTTGACCAAAGATCCATCTATTCGAGATGACCACATCTTCAACATTCTGACCACATCTGTCTTTATACTTGTAAGGAAACCACGCGAATAAGTTAAACGAAGAGTCTTCTTGCATGATTACAATAGCGTTACTGGATCTGCTTACCCACAGCTCAACTAATGTTTCTTGAGCTAACTTATATTGATCACTCAGTAAGTAGAACCCATCGATAACAACAACAAATAAAGCTCGTGGATTCCACGTATTATGAGACCTAATCCTTTCAAGCTGTGTCTGTAATGTTTCAAATCCCGAGATGAGAATGTAGCTTCCGGTTATGCTTTGATTTATTCCGTGGCTGTTCGCTACTTGATTGATGATCTGCCATCTGTACGTCTTGTGTAGCTGCTTGAACACAAGGCCTCGGTCATCTAAGTCTGTGTCAATCACTAGCGTGTACTCGGTGGGGAAATATCTCCCGGCGATGTCAGTGATGCACGTTGAGAGATGGAGTTCATGCGTGGATGCGGGGTCGCCTAGCAACCGAGCCGTGGCTAGGCTCATTAGTAGAGGCAGGATGACGATCGCAGACATGACAAGGATACGCAATCTGTAAACATTGATTATGTCTATATCGGATTTACTTTCAAAGTAAGTAACATATACATTCACAACTCCTCAGAGAACAACAGGTAATTCACTAAAAGTATAAATTCTTCAGGACAGCGACAACAAAATATTTTAATTCAGGAGGTGTTCATGTTTGCAGCACGTTTTCACAGCACATGCTCATTAAAGTATATTTATTTATGGCGTTTGAGTTGACTTATCTGGCTTTGCTATGGTCCTGGGGAAAAAATATTGTCTTGTCTGTTTGTTCCTGGTATTATTTATTAGCATTTTCAAGAGTCTGGGTATGAGCAAAACCAAATCTAGTGGAGCGGTCGCTCCACCCAGCCAAGTCGTACCGTACACTCACACTCACTCAACATACCGTAAATGCCTAATAAACTGAGGAGCAGACCAACCACTTTTACTGTAAGCAACAACATGGCATTTTCGGCCTACTGGATCATAAAATTGGAAAATCTCACATTGTTGTGAAATATCTTAATTTCGAGCTATGGCCCACCCCACTCCATATACTAAATTTGGGAACAATAGGTTATGCCATTTGCGTGCTAGAGGGCCGTGAAAACAGTGAAATTACACCCCTTTTAAAACCTATCTGATGATGATGATAATGATATCAGGAAACACCGCTATCACCGCCACAGCCTAAACGGCTTAGCCGATCGATCTGAAATTTTTACCACATGTGCACTTTTGGCGTCTGAGGTGCCTTTTTATAAAACCATCCGGTAGTCGCCATTTTGAAACCGGAAGTGACGTCATATCTCGAAAACGGCTCAACCGATCGGAATGAAACTAGCGCCAAATGATTCAGACGGTCGTCTATATGGAATATCAATAGTTAAAGTAGAGATGTTCTATTACCAAAACCGGAAATGACGTCATGAAAATGAAGAACTAGATTTTAATGACCTCTTACTACAATAACCACATATTCAGAAGGCTTATAATGATACATAACATTTATAGAAATAAATTCTAGGTGGCAGTTATTTCAGTCGCCATTTTGAAAACCGGAAGTGATACCATATCTCGAAAACGGCTGGACTGATTGGAACGAAGCTTTCGCAATTCTTCATGGAATATCACTTTAAGCTTAGATATATTGAGCACCAAACACAATTTTTCGTATTAACCAATTCGGAAATGGCGTATTTTTTAAAAGTATTTAGTCATTGTTGCTCCGATGTGTGTTACAAGTTGTGTAAATAAACTAAAATATAAGTGATATCCCCATAAAAAAACACTCCGTGTAAAAATACCAGCCAAGTCTCTTCAACTATAAAAAAAATAGAAGAAATCTAAAAATTCAGCACTGAAAAGTAGTGATATCAAAAAATTAGCCAAGTCAAAACTTAATTTTATAAACCAAAATATACTTGGCGCATCGTTTTTAAGGGCATTATAGGTATATTATATATATTTAGGTACATTTGATTTTTGGCATATGCTTCTATACTATTTATATACACGATGCGCCAAGTATATTTTGGTTTTTAAAATTAAGTTTTGACTTGGCTCATTTTTTGATATCACTACTTTTCAGTGCTGAATTTTTAGATTTCTTCTATTTTTTTTATAGTTGAAGAGACTTGGCTGGTATTTTTACACGGAGTGTTTTTTTATGGGGTTAGTAATTACCGTAATAATTTCAGTGCCTTGTTTTACTCCAAATGAAAAATATGAATTCACTTGATAGGAAAAGCGTTTCACAAAAATGATGACTTACCTGCTTTCTCGCAGATAGTATAGTAAATTTACAGTCTTTTAAACAACTTGATTGATAACAATATGTCAGATAAAAATTATCCTCGAATAAATAAGACTTAGATTCAATGTGAATTAACAAAACGACAGATTGTGTGGTAGACAAAACACAACTTTTAGATTTATAGGCCATTATAAGGTGTCGCCAGAACACAATTGAATTGAAAATGACCAGATGGCGGACTAGCATTACAATAGAACCATTATGTTAATGGCAGATATCGAATAAATTGAATTACCCAATACTCGCTTTGGTCAGTCAACGAAATATGACATCCCATCAGGATTTCCTCCACTTGTGTCAACGTCACATAAATAAATGATTTTGCATGTCCACATACTTTGGAAATAAATAACCTCTTTGGGTAAAGATGACTCTAAAGCAAGTAAAGAAAGGGATAATAAATATATTAGGAAATACCTAATTCTAAATTATTACTAAGTATATTGACAACTCAGGTAAAGATGACTTTAAAGCAAGTAAAGAAAGAGATAATAAATATATTAGGAAATACCTAATTCTAAATTATTATTTAGTATATTGACAACTCAGGTAAAGATGACTTTAAAGCAAGTAAAGAAAGAGATAATAAATATATTAGGAAATACCTCATTCTAAATTATTATTTAGTATATTGACAACTCAGGTAAAGATGACTTTAAAGCAAGTAAAGAAAGAGATAATAAATATATTAGGAACTACCTCATTCTAAATTCTTATTTAGTATATTGACAACTCGGGGGTGCGATCACATAAAATATTAACTTTCTTGTCGCAGTGACAAGCTTTTCACGGCCTGAATAACATTGAGATGAGAAAATTGTCACTTGACAAGAAAGTTGTAAAAAAGTAAAAAAAAAGTAAAGAAAGTTGATCGCACCATGGGAGTATGAAAATGCATGGCGTACGCGGGTAATTATTCGCGGACTCAAAGGGTGATCGTATAGCTGTAAGTTTCTTAATAGATTCAATGAATATTTAGATTTAGGTATGATAATTAAGTAACACATCATAAGTATTATGTTTCCGTTTAATCCTAGCATAACTCGCCCTTACAGACTTTTAAGAGTCGACAAGACTCGCAGAAAATTTCGATTCCGATGTAAAAAAATCCTAAAAATGCATGAAAATGCATTAGCTCTGGGTTGTAGGTGACATTTGTGTCATTTAAACTTGTGTTGCATGTTGCATATACTGCTGTGAAGTAAGTTATTTTAATTCAATTATTGAAAACCACAAAATACCATAAAAAGGCGGCCCCTACTTTTTTCTTAACGGTTTAACCGATTGTTTTCAAAATTTAACAGTAAATCTGTGCCTCTAGTGATCCAAAAAAAATAATAAAAAATGTTTATTATCGTTTTGATGAAGTGCTAACATGGGCAATATATTACTCTTTTTGGCACCACTGCCCTGAAAATACTAAACAAAAAATAACACTTTTGGCCCACTAGAGGCACTGATTTATTATTTATCTATAATCTGTGAAAATTTGAAGACAATCGGTAAAGCCGTTTAGAAAAAAGTAGGGGCCGCCTTTTTGTGCTTCATAAAACATGGATTTCATCAAGTATCGTAGACTCTTAAGACGCAAACGGAAGCGAACGGGAATCGCACGGTTCGTCAGAGCGTTTTTTTGAAATTTTGTCTTCCCAATAAATAATTTTAAAAAATCAGATAGTAACGACCCATTACAGCCTAATAGACTAAATAATGCCACACACTGGAGTACTATATGACCTCTGGTGCGACCTCAAAGTGTTAAATACGATATTTATGGTAAAATAATCGTATTTAACACTTTGAGGTCGCACCAGAGGTCATAAAGTACTCCAGTGTGCGGCATTATTTAGTCTAATAGGCTGTTATGGGTCGTTACTATCTGATTTTTTAAAATTATTTATTGGGAAGACAAAATTTAAAAAAAACGCTCTGGCGAACCGTGCGATTCCCGTTCGCTTCCGTTTGCCTCTTAATTAACTTTTCAAGGATATTCCATATTTTAAAATTGCCGCTCGAAAATTCCCTTCGGCCCGAGTTCACGGCCTCCTATCAGCGCGACCTTGAGGCTTGACATCCACCCACGGTCCACCCACCTCACACCTGACCTGACCCTGACATGTCGTATTTATGAACTTAAAACGTTGTAAAAGTGTATAGGGTGTGTTTTAGATAAAGTAAGTGCAAGTGTTGTTACTACCTATTTGTGATGGGATTGGCTTTTGACAGCCATGGCTTTGAGGAAGTTTTCTAGGTAGGTAAGATCGCGTTTGTTTTCCATTCGCAATTTTATCGATGCACAAACTTAATATGTTACCTCTTGGTAGGTACCTATTGCATCATTTTCTTGAGCTTCATTGCCACATTTAGATCAACTTTAGATTGTAATTCGGTAATACCTAGCATGAAAATAGACCATCCAGTTACAATGAACATTGACAATTGTTATGCCCATTGTACACTGGCCACACTAGGGCTGCACTGAAATCATGATGTCACCATACAAAACTCAATGCAAATTTCAAACTGAGTGCAGAACTAGTGCGGCTCATTACGGCCAGTGGAAATTGCCAAATAATAACATCTAGGTACGACCCCCCACACACGATTGGTCTAGCGCAGGGGTTGGCAACCTTCGGCTCCTTAGTGGTTCTTGATTGACTCTTTATAATTTAAATAAAAATATGGAATCGAAACAGAATACCAAAGGTTGCCATTTGACAGGTTTTGGCAGGGTAAGCAAACAGACCTAAATGTGCACACTTTCAACTCGTGATTGCAGGTGTTCTGTAACGCGTTGCTGCGCCAAGGGCTGTAACGAGGCCGACATCGCGCAGGCGTGGGTGGAGGCGCTCCACGCAGAGTGTTCCGCGCCCGAGAGTGTTCCGCGCCCGAGATTGTTCCGCCCCCGAGAGTGTTCCGCGCCCGAGAGTGTTCCGCGCCCGAGATTGTTCCGCCCCCGAGAGTGTTCCGCGCCCGAGAGTGTTCCGCGCCCATGCTGAAGAGCTTCGGAGGCAAGGCGGGCAACTACTCCCCTCGCGCGCGCATCAGGCACGAGATGGGCTGAGTTTACGTTCTGGGCCGCATGAGAATATCATTTTTTAGTAGTAAGAGATTTTCATTCATTTCATTTTTATTGTTTCATCTTGCAAATTGCTTTTACTTGCAGCAGGGAAATAAATTAAATAATACTAGAAAAACGCTCTGTGTAACGCGTTGATGAGCGAGCACGGACGCGCGCAACACCTCGAACCGAAATTATGTCTATCGAAAATATCATTAAAAGCCAATAATTCTTAAAATTCGTCAGACTGTAGGTATAAAAATCTCCAAATATTCCTGAAGTATTAGTCCCAATAACAATGCAAAGGTTTAAGTTGTTCGATTGAACCTTTATGATTAAAATGTTCCTTGTTAATATTCAAAAATCATAGGATCTATTTAAAAAAAATATACCGGGGACCACTCATATGATAAAAGTGTGTGTACTTACACAATATTAGACCGATTTGTTGAACGGTCATATCAGTTTCATATACGTTTGAAAGTTTCTGCTCTAAATACCTTGGAACTATAAAGAGTCGAAGTAGCCGTGATCAACATTTTTGAGTAATTTGACAGCAAACACGCAAAATGTCCGTAAAATGTCAATAACTTTTGGATTTAAACACAAATAAGTCTGAAAATTGTCAAAAATACAGATAATGTTGGTCCCAATGACCATGCAAAGTTTTAAGTTGATCAGTCATATGGTTCTAGTTTAAATTTCAAAAATCATATGAAAGATTTTTTTAAATTTTAACCAATTGGAAGATTTGGCTGAAACTTTGTAAGATTGGGTACAATGTTGGTTGAAATGACTTGTCAAAATTTCAAATTGATCGGAACAACCAATCAAAAGCTAATTTTTTTAAAATTTGAACCAATCACGGGATCCCGTTTAAAAACGATCCCAGGGACCTCATAGATTACGTTAGTATGTGTACAAAATTTCAGATCGATTGCTTGAGCGGTTTGACCTGGGCTGTGACCACAAAAAAATAAACAAACAAACAAACAAACAAACAAAAAACACACAGAGAAAGTGCGATAAGAGTACCGTGGTGACGCTCGCTACGCTCGCTCAATAAACACTACATACCTAACAATAACAATAGTACTAAAGTTTACACAACAATAATAATGTACACTTTGAAACTTGAAATCATGAACAATATCATCAAATAATTTTTTATTTTTTCAATACCATGGTTCTCATACAAGGTCATGGGGTGGATGGTATCCACCTATAGGTAGGGCATTACATAAAAGCACCGACTTGCCAAGTCCGACGCTCAGTCGTTTTTCTCTCCTCCATCTCGTATTGTCAAATAATAACAATACAAATCCATCAACTAATGTCAAAATATCTATAACCCTCTTCTCAATCTTCTCTATCTAAACCTAAATACATACAAATTAAAAATCACCTAGAAACAGGCGCGTAGGAAGGGGGGGGGGGAGTGGGGGTCAATGACCCCCTCACTTTTCATCTTGACACCCCCAGATATAACCCCCAGATACACACAAATTTTGATAAAGAGATCCAAAAATGCACAAATTTGCTCCATTATGAGGTTGAATTCTCCAAATTTTCCCAAGTTTTGCAAAGCTAATTGAACAGAGGTATTATCCAATGAGACAATAACTCATTTGTCCAACATGATCATCCTCATGAATACAATTTAATAATTACACGTTAAACTATGATACCGAATAAGCACCGTTTTCAAAGCAATTCCAAAATCTATTCTTAATCGATTATCTTTAGGGATTTTATCGAATAACAAAATTTACAGATTATAATGCATTTTGTCAAAGTTTCCCAAGAATATTGCATATCACAAATTTTAAATTTCTTTGAAAACGATGCCAAAATAGCTTCAAATTCGATTCTTTTGCATCAAAAACTCAAAAAATTCCCTGCGGGGCCAATGGGGATTCTATAAAAACAAATAGTTACAGTTATATTACATTTGTATAAAGTTTCCACAGAATATTGCATTTCATACATTTTAAATTTCTTTGAAAAGTATGCTAAATTGCTTTAAGCTCGATTATTTTGTATCAATAACCCAAAAAATTCCCTGCGGGGCCAATAATGGGTATTAAAAACAAATAGCTACAAATTATATTACATTTCTTAAAGTTTCCACAGAATATTGCATTTCACACATTGTAAATTTCTTTGAAAAATATACAAAAATAGCTTCAAATTCGATTCTTTTGTATCAAAAATTCAAAAAAGGCCCTGCGGGGCAATTTGGGTTGCGGGCTTCCCAGACCCCATTGTAACGACGACTACTTTTCCTCACATTCACTGATCCCCATAATTTTGACCCCCCCCCACTCAAAATGAAGTTCCTACGCGCCTGCCTAGAAACATAAATTTAAAGAAATAGAAAGAGGGACTCCTAAAAGCCCTATTACACTGAGTTGCAACCCGTGTATGGAACCGGCGGTTGGAAAATATGGTTGGCCGCGCATCTGCAGAGACTGAATTTGGTCAACCCACGGGTTGGTTTGAAAAATAGAGAATTCTCTATTTTTCCGGTTCCAACAATTTGTTGTGGTACCACGTGACGTGAACTGACCAACAGGGAGTAACTAACCGGAACCGGAAACAGTGCTTTCTGCGCAACTCAGAGTGTCAATTGTGAACCAACCAACATCAACCCAAACAGTTGCGTGTGATAGGCTTTTGCCTCTTTTTACAACAAAAGTTTCCTTACGAGAGTTCCAACCACGGGTTGCAACTCAGTGTGATATAGGGTACCTAAAAAATTCCACAGCCAAAATTCCTAGTCAAATGAACAATTTAGTTTACCTACTGGCTGAAATTAGTCTGTAATAATTTACACTTCAAATATTTGTATTATTGAATTTCATAACTTTTTATACAAATTTAATTTTAGAGTACTAGGTCCTGCACAGGCCCTGCATGAATATAATACTTCAAAGCGGTGGTTAATCCTTAATCTATTGTCATAGCAACAAGAGATATTTCTATTTTGGTTGGTTTGGAAGAAAAACTTTTGAGTTTTGATATGAGATTGGAGTTTAGTTTTGAGTTTGGAAGCCCATAGTGGACAATTTAATTTTAATTGACTCCGGTCATCAACAAAATAAAAATACTTTTGATTTCACGTCATTTATTGGATATATTCATTTACATCCACATAAAGCCGGTTACTGTTATATTACTATTTACTAATTGTGTCTGTTTAATGGTTTAATGAAGTCCAAGATTATTGATAACATATCAAAAGACGACATAAAAAATACATTCGTACACGTATTTCTAATACGACTAACAAATACAAAATTCAGAGCTAGAATGATAATACACTACTACTTAAATGTATACTGAAAAATAAGCTCTTTTACACAGCATAGAACATGAGAAATGTCATAACTACGAAAACTAAAAACTAAACAAACTCAAGAGAATAGTTTCTTCAGTGTCAAGATCAGCTGCACCAAATGTTGACATCATGAAAGTGTGTCACTTTTATGTATTTAACTTATAGCATCTTACAGGTTGGTCAAACATAAGTAGGTAACAGCAAAAGTAAATCAAAATTAATCAATGCAAACAATTCAAACTGATACTGCAGATCTCGCCCATTAACTGTGGAAGTACAGATGAATTAAAATGAAGATAGCTCTTGGATTGATGGTATTCTGTACATCACATGATGTTGTCAAGCAATGAATAATATCTAACAATGATTTAGGAATCAACCTTACATCGTAATTTCATGTGAGTGACGAGAGAACGATTCGTAGCGAAATGCTTCTTACATTTTGTACAAATATGAACCTTTCCACAATCATGTTTAACATGGTAAGAAAGGTGTCTGATGTATTTGAACTCCTTTTTACATTGACCACATCGCAGAACTTTACCACACTCATGATTTACATGAGTAGTTAGTGTCGTCATGTTATTAAACACCTTTCCACATTGCCCACATCGCAGAACTTTACCACACATATGTTTAACATGATAGTTCAAATGCTTCTTCCTCGTATAACACCTCTTGCAGTTAGAACATTGTAATGGGTTGATCGAGTCAGTCACAACCGCAGGCTCTCGATAGCAAACGTTTGTAACATGTTTTAGAAGTACGCTACGATCTCTGAATTCAGATGAGCACTCAGCACATTGGAAGACAACATGTGCAATATCTTCAACAGCAGCAGAAGTTGTGGCGACGGGAGGAAACTCGTCTTGCTTCGACACTGAAACAAATTGATCAAAACAATTAGTGATGATCTATAACGATCCCATCAATCATCCTTAAAAAAATTAAGACGAAGAAATTGAAGTTTGAAAATAGTGAAGAGAAGGTATAGAAATGGATAACAATAACGGATAACATTAACATGTTAATAACTTCTAAGAGGCTAACATTCATATACATGGTTAAGAAATGAATTGTCCATTTTGCAGATGGGGCAAGGGGCAGGGGGTGAAAACAAATCCTGTGAATGAGTGGATTAAGAGTAAATAAATCTTATGGAATAAATAAATGACACACGACCTTCTTATTGAGGAATGTACGAAACAGGGGCATTTGGCAGCCCAGCTGAAAGGGCGCAAATGTTCGTTACATGATAGGGTGGCAAAGACCGGGGCGCGAATATTTTCTGGCAAAGACTTCGTAATAAATGGGAGAAAAAATTTTTTGTATAAAATTCCAGTTTTAACAATTTTGAAGTGTAATATATGGTTGATCCAACTAGATTATGTTTTCAAATGTCATTCACGATAGTTCTGGGATGCAACTGGAGCCCAAGTCTTGAAAATAGCGTTTTGAAACCGTCTGGCGTTTTCATTGATCAAAACGTTAAAAAGTTGAAGTAAAAATGTAAGATTTTTAATTCGAAATAGAGCATATTTACTGATTTAATATAGCAATCAGAACACAGTATGTATACTACACTTTTAAATCAGAGATATATTTGTATAAATAAGTAAGTTATTAGAGATTTTGTCACAGTCAATAATTTACGTCCCATTTACGAAGTCTTTGCCAGAAAAATTCTCGCACAAACCTATATTAAGTCGGCTCCAACGCTTGCACTCTATATCGCGCCGTGATTGGTTGAAATATTATACGCGCGCGTATATATCTTCATTACGCTGTTATAAATGCATGCTGGCATCACCACCTCCGTGGTCGTGTGGTTGGCGCATTGGCTTGCGGTGCTTGGGGTAGCCGGTTCGATCCCGGCAGGGGTCTCACATTTTTCACATTTCACATTTTTTTTTGAAATTTTCACAAATTTTGATTTTGCCCATAGAGTTATTTTTTTAAAGTTGCTCATCTTTAATTCTCGCCAGTTCGAATTTATCTACCCACTGAGAGTTTTATTTCTTAGGCTGCCCAGTATAAAACGTAGTATATGCGCAACCAGCGTATAGGCAGCGTGTTTAGACTACCTACAGATAGCGCTGCAAAAAGTACAGACAGAGCCACCTAAGCTGTGGGAAGGAAGCTTGCTTACCTTTGGCAAGGCGTCCAAGTCGCTGCAGTTATACGTTATGTTGCTGCACATATTACGCATTATCACTCCTTAAAATTTACACGATTTTATCTAGTGTTTATTCGCCTACAAAATATGAATAATAAAGTGTTCACAATTTCACTGAATCTGATCACAATAGTAATTTGCGCGACTTGGGTTCTGATTCCGAAATATTTTGAGTACATTTGTTAACATTTAATCGGTTGCTAGGTCACGGCCAATGAGAAATGAAACAGTCGAAGATCATTCCCACAAATGTTGCTTATTTCTTTCACTCGTGGCGCTGGGGGTATGAACACTCGGTGCCCATACGCTGGTATGCTGTATCGGCGTTGGAGCAAACTTAGGATTGTAAAGTCGCGTCCGGGGCGCGTACATTACTTGATTTTTTTTTAAATTTACCTAAATTTTAGAACTTTGTTTGGTTTCAGATATCAAGTTTAACGTACGGAACAAAACGTCTCAAAAATATATTTACTGCTGATTTGATGGAGTTATGAAAATAAATGGCATCGAATCATTCAAAATACATTTGAGATTTCAGAGGGGGCGGGGGTGTAAATGATACCCCCTGGGATACTTTATTGGATAGGAATGCACCCCACGTCTCCCCATAAATTAATTAATAATATTAATTCATATTATATCGGTCTAATTATTTGGTTGTCTTGCCAATAGGGAAGTCTCCTGAAATTTTATTCTAGTAAATTTCTATAAATAAACACAAATAATAATGACAAATACACTTATTACCTGTGAAATCTTAAATTTTCATTCATAAAAATTGAGTTCAAATATCATAGGATTTTTGGCGTGAAAAACGGCCTTTAACAAGAATCAGAACTGTGATGTCATTTCCAAGTCTTGAACATTGTGTTGACATGGGGATTCCCTTGTTGCCATGGCAATATAGCAAACTGTGATGTCATTGCCAATTTTCCTGTTTTTAAATGAGAGGAGATCTATCGAACTCTGTAAATTAATTACATGAGAACTATTCGTCCAACAACAAAAATAATACCACATCTGTGTTCAGCAACATCTCAACTTTCATAAAATAAATATTATTCGGAATTCTAATCTTCCCGAGACTTCCCTATTCTATTACAAAACAATTTTAATATCGTTTTCATGTTCCTGTTGATTAATATCAAGATCAGTTCAAGATTGGATCGGATTGGATTGGTTCAAGTTGTCACACAAAAAAGAAATATTTTTGATTTCACCTCATTTATTGGATATAAATACAATATTTATTTATGCATCCACATAATGAAGTTTACTATTGTGTTCTGATTAATTTACTCTAAGAACAATGAAAACATATCGGAAATCATTAAAACAAAATAAACTGCAATTTATTCTAATAACGATATTCAAATACAACATTCAGAGCTAAACATACCAGAAGAAAAAAGAGTCTGCTCGATTATTGAACAGTCAACGTACTTTAAATAAAATTCAATATTGTATTGTGAATGAGTCAGAAAAAAATCATACGCACCAACTGTAGAAATCAAAGAAGTGAGAAACTATCAACTAACTCATATGTCATACTAGGTATAAAGTCAAAGCAAAAAAAATCATTGAAATCCATTCAGACTGATACTAAATCTCCCACCCAGTCACTGTGGAAGTAAACATGGATTAAATAATATGAAGATAGAATTTGGGTTGATGGTAATATATACGACTCACGAGAAGAGTCAAGAAATAAATAATTCTTAACATTGTTTTAGGAAACTCCCTTACATCTTAAATGCATTTGAGAGAATTTAACTTCTTACAACTTAGACAAATATCCTTCCATCGGAGAACTTTACTTACACCCACGTTTAACATGGCAAGAAAGGTAATTCATGTTTCTAAACATCTTCTTACATTTCCCACATCGCATAACTCTACCACACTCATGTTTAACATGAGAGTTCAGAGCAGCCATCTTGGTATAACGCCTCTTGCAGGTAGAACACTGCAATGGGTTGATCGAGTCAGTCACAACCGCAGGCTCTCGATAGCAAACGTTTGTAACATGTTCTCGAAGTTCGCTGCGATCTCTGAATTCAGTTGAGCACTCAGCACATTGGAAGACAACATGTGCAACATCTTCAACAGCAGCAGAAGTTGTGGCGACGGGAGGAAACTCGTCTTGCTTCGACACTGAAACATATTAAATCAAGACAATTAGTGTTGACCTGACGAAGAACAATGCAGTAATTTCCTTTTATTAAGAAGTGGGAGGAAATTCACAGTACAAATACCAATAATCTACGTAATATATGGAAAGAAGGTACCTAAGAAGAGGTGCTACACAAAAGTCCAAGAAAAATTACCATACTAGGAAAACGCTTAGCGTTGCAAGCAAAAACCCTCTAACCGAAACACTTACAACATATCTAACTTGAATTATCCACCCAATCAAAATTTAAATAATATGCATAGAAACTTTGTAACAGGTAAACATCATACACTCAGGATTCTGGATCATAATGCAACAAGACCGTAGCAGTTTGCGGATCAAGGTCAGTGGGACCAAGAGTCCTAGGGAGGGACGGCTATGGAAACTGACGGCTGCGTCAGAGTTTCCCAAAATACCAAAGTCTTCTCAGTATTTCGAGAAAATGGGGATCAAAACTACCTCCCAAAGTTGCATCAGGGAAGTAAATAAAAGCCTTGGGAGACTTTGGTATTTTGGGAAAATTTGACGCAGCCGGCAGTTTTCATAGCGGTCCCCAGGACTATAATATAAGTCCGTTCTTGTCTGTAAAGTTGTAAAATCTTATGCAATTTTGGTCAAAATAAACACGTATAGTGTGAACTTGATCGAAACATTTTTAACCAATTGGAAGATAATTTTGTGAACTTTAACAAACCAAATTATATTTCTAAAAATTTGAAAAATAAGAGATAATGACAATGCAAAATATGAATTTGATCAATTTTTTTTTCAACCAATCAACCAACCCACCACATATATTTAATTTTAACCAATAGAAGGATTTCAAAAATACATAGGGTCTGCAAACCGAAGAGCTGGTTTTTTCTTTTTACATGTGTGCAAAATTTCAGATCGATCGGTGAATCGGTGCGACCTGTATACGGTTAGTAACAGATATAAAAACAGGGGAAAAGACGAGGTTCGTGTCAAAAGAGTCGAAAAAGTCGCTCGCCACTCGCTCGAAAATTAAAATAACGTAACGTAACTCCTAGATTTCACCGTCACATTCGAAGTAGTACCTACCTTTCGGCATTTACACCATTTACACAGAATGTTTGCATTTATTAATTTCAATGATTCCATGCATCCCTGGACTTCATCAAGTGTGACAATGTTGAGCAAGTTCGCGATGGTACATTCATCTCCTCAATCTCTTAAGGTGGTACTAGCGTTCGGTCGTTTCAGACAATTGAGAGAGAAAAATTGTTTCGTTAGTGGGTGTAACTTTGATAGGATGTTCACATGATCAGCCTGACTGTATATTAGTAGCACTTTTTCATTTTTGCATCGTGCCTTGTTAATTAGGCGCCGGTTATTCAACAAAACCGCTCAAAACTATGAAATTTCCTATACGATTGGAGACCATACTCGTGAACCAGTTGATCTCACATTTTAATCATGATTAGATAAAATACAAACTTAGGGTTATCAATTGGCACATTTTTAAAAATAAATTTTATACGCCACTGATTAAGAAAAGAAAATATAACATTTTTCACCAAAAATCAACTACGTAATTATTACTAATTAACGAAGATAAAAAATAAACATAGATAACCCTAAGTTTGTCTTTCATCTAATCATGGTTGAAATTTCAAATAATTTTGTCGACCCATTTTGTCTCCAATCGTATCCAAAAATGTGTCTGCAAAACGCGGCAAAATCGCTCGCGCTTGCAGCACCTTAAAACGACGTCATTTCAGTCTGAATTGCATCTTGGGGAACAATTCATGGAACACACATCGCGAGTGGAAAGATCTCGAGGGAAGTTGGGGAACATTCTCGAAGAGCATTGTTCTCATTCTTGCCAGCCAGTCTATATGTCACGAAACTGTCAACTATTTTACAATATTGCAATTTCCAAGAAAGTGAGTTCTTAATTCTCTGATTGTGTGGTTAAAATTTTAATTAAATCTAGTCATACTACTTTTTAAGGTTTGTTTAACTATCTCTATGGTTTAACAATGTTAAATTTCATGCTAAAAATAATGGGTTAAGTCTAGGATTGCGTGCTTTTGGCCTCTCCATAATCTCTTCATAGTATTCAACAATTTACCTCCAAATTTGTATTATTGCTGATGACGCTCAAACGCATTTACTGTTCAATAATGTACTCCCTACATTCAAAAGAGATTGAAAATTAACTGGAAATGCGAATAACTCCAATGCTTAGGTTCTTTGTCATAAAAACACAATACATTTGATTGCATGTAATTTATTGGATATGAAGTATAATAATAATGAGACAATAATTATTGATTATATTGCTAGTTGCAATTTAAATTATTACTATGTTTTCTTGATATAACTCCATGCGAGCGGTGAAATGTTGAGTGATTTACAGCACTTACCGGTTTATGCCGACATCACGAAAATATACTTTTTCATGCAAAGTGCGTAGGTAGCTGCTACAGCTACGTACCGAAATTGAAGTTAAATTACACAATAAACATTTTGTTGATGATCTTATAATAAAGAAAACTTAAAATTACGTCAGAAAATAGATACTTCAGAATTTGGGACTGTCAACAATTGTAGACAATATTGTATGACACATACATAGCCATGGCGGATTACCATTATGTGCCAAATCATGTGCGCAAGTACTATCAAATAAGTATGTTGATTCTATGAAACAAATAAGCATTGAATAAACATTGAAGCTTATTGAAGCATGAATCAATTCAATCGTAATGGTAGATTATTATTATTGAAATTATTGAAAGACAATATTAATTATATTTTTTTAAGTAAAATCACACACCCAGTCGAGGTATAGGTACCTGATCTAGAATTTTAAATTTATGATTTTATGTAAATGCACTTGACAAAGTGTCAAGCAATGAGAATACATTTAAATTAATTATCTTTTGAAACAGACTTACATCTTAAATTCATGTGAGTGTCAAGATAATCTTGCGTTAAGAAACACTTCTTACATTTCGGACAAACATGGTATTTGGTGCAACCTTTTTTAACATGACGAGTTAGCCCTTTCATGTATTTGAAAACCATTTTACATTGCTCACATCGCAGAACTTTACCACACTCATATTTAACATGAGTAGTTAGGTTTGTCATATGTTTGAACTTCTTCTTACATTGCCCACATTGCAGAACTTTACCACACTCATGTTTAACGTGATAGTTCAGGTTACCCTTCCTGGTATAACGCCTCTTACATAATGAGCATTGCAATGGGTTGATCGAGTCAGTCACGACCGAAGGCTCAATATCTTGAACAGCAGCAGAAGATGTGATTTCTTGCTTCAACACTGAAACATAATGATCAAAACAAATAGTGTTGAATGATACTGCAGTAATTTCTTATAAAAATATGAAGGAAATTGACTTTGATTATTTAGTGATTAATTGTTGCACATGCAGGTAATAAATGTACCAAGAGTCTACACATTGTCAAGCAATTGGAAATGAATCTACGTGGTACTAAAGAGTACAGTACAATCGGTTAGTTATATAATATCGGGCAATTGACCAATCACCTGCACCAAAACGTTAGTACCTACTAATTGATATCACAAAGGAAGTCAGATGTTCAATCCTTCATCAGGAAGAATGTATTTAATTCTGGTTCGCTATGACATGACGTAATATGGATAAAGTAGTGGAGGTGTAAGAAGGAGAGAGACAAATATATTTGCTTTCAATTCTTTATTTGATATGAAGTACAATATTATGACACATCCACATAATGTAGCCCTAAATTAAATATTACATATTATTTTATTATGCTTGATATGAACTCTACGAGTAGTAAAACGTTGGGGAATTTTGACCTTAAAAAAACATATTCAGATACAAAACCTAGACAATCTGACTAATACCCTATACTATTTCCTAAAAACAATGTGGTGTACTGAAAGTAATGCAACTTATTGCATGACATTGTTAATAATGAAACATATCGTTCAAATTGCACATGGAGTTGGAGTATCTCTTCCTCTATGCAACGGTATGACACAACATTGTCTTAAATAAAGTCGCGTTTGAAACCCAACTCTCCAATAATATTCGGGCAAAATCAGCCGATGCGCTGCCGTTTGGCAATGAAACTGATGTTTGGCAGATTAGGGCGGTCAATGTGTTCCAATCCATGTTACATCCAGAATCTTACACCCTTCGACTTTTACCTTTCGGTTTAATTGTGATTAGTCTTTGAGGATACGATTTGATTACGCAAACAAAGTATTAGCTGGGAAAAGTCGGTAGGTACAGCCACATTCAGTATACTTCCTATACCGGTCTTCCATATACCTTAGATACCAAGATGGGGGATTTGAACGGCTTCTTTTGAATGTGACCCTACTGCAGTCCACACATGGATTTGAACGAAACATTTCAATTAATGGCGAAGTTAGGCCCAAACCTGCATTATACTATCGGTACAGCCCTCGTACATGCCGACATAGGGGCTAGTTAAATACTCTTTAAATTATACTTCATTAACAAAGGGACCTTAAAATTCGGCTAAAATTGATTCAGTTCGGAATTCGAAACTGTCAAAATACGTAAACGAAATATTGTAAAGCACATTGTGCGATTAGCCTTTAGTGTCAAGATCAGGTACACCACCTGAAGAAATCAAACAATTGTTACATTCTTTGCAACTACGAGCAAATAATTCAATTTAATCGTTAAAGCAAGATTCATGGACATCATTACTACATTCATACTAGAGAGACGGTTGTCTCACTCCTATACCGATAACATTGACCGCAGTGAAGCCTTTTCAGACCCTGCGATTCGGGAAATTTGGCATTGTGAGCGACGTCTATAGCGTGAAAAGTGAACTACTTGATGCCCAATCAATCTCTGACGATGGCTCAACCGCTCACGTGATATGCATGCCTACTGGCACGCAGAATGGCTGTTTTTTGACGATAATAAATAGTTTTTTTTATAGTTTGATTGTAAATTTGCTGATATAAAACAAAAGAAGATCGTGCATAGCATATAAATGCAAAGACGGCTCAATAGGTAAATTTAGCAGTTAGTTAATATTTTTACCACCAGTAGCTGATATAAGCGCTAGTCCATCCGAGTGACGAAAATTGCTGGGTAACTGGAAAGGCCTTCACTTTCATTGGTCAAGTGAGGGAACCGTGTCTTACTAGTGTGAAAACTAAGCTATGATCCATGAATCTTGGTTACAGAGGTAAAAACAAAAGCAGTTGTTCAGTAATAAACTAAAGCAGCTAAAAATACAATTTGAATTGAAAATCTGACAGTAAATCTCACTCCCCAGTCACTGTGGAATGTTTATAATAGCTCTAGAGTAGATGAATTACCTATGTAAATACTCATGGATACGAGTCAAGTAATGATATTTCACATTTAGGAAAATCCCTTACATTTTAATTTCATGTGAGTGTCAAGATAATGTTTTGCAGTGAAACACTTGTTACAATTCGGACAAATATAATATTTAACACAACCACGTTTAACATGGTTATTAAGGTTCTTCAAAAATGTGAATTCTTTTTTACATCGCTCACATCGCAGATCTTTACCACACTCATGTTTAACATGACGAGTTAGGTCGCTCATGTATTTCAACTCCTTCTTACATTGCCCACATCGCAGAACTTTACCGCACTCATGTTTAACATGAATATTTAGTGTCATCATGTGCTTGAACTCCTTTTTACATTGCTCACATCTCAAAACTTTACCACATTCATTTTTAACATGAGTATTAAGTGTCGATATGTTCTTGAACTCCTTCTTACATTGCCCACAAAGCAGAATTATGCCACACTCATGTTTAACATGGCGAGTTAGGTCGCTTATGTGTTTAAACTCCTTCATACATTTCGCACATCGCTGAACTTTACCACACTCATGTTTAATATGATAGTTCAGGTCACCCTTCCTGGTACAACATCTCTTGCATTTAGAGCATTGCAGCGGGTTGATCGAGTCAGTCACAACCGCAGGCTCAATATCTTGAACAGCAAAGACGATCTTCCATCAACACTGAAACATAATAATCAAATCAATTAATGGTGAATTATCAAGAATACTTCAATTTTTTCTGATAAATTAGAAGATGAAGGAAATTATGTTTTGATATTTAGTGATAAAGTTTTCGTGGCATAGACACATACAGGCTGTGAATATACACTTGGCAAAACTAAAATTGATCGTTCAGTAAAACTGATTTAATGGAAAATGTTAGATCGCATCATCAGAAGTAAGTCCAAGCGATCTCCTTGTCTTACTCTAGTAGGTGACCTCTTATTACAATGATAATAACAAGCTTTTATTGTAATTGAACAGGAATAGAAGTCGTTCAAATTTGATCAACGATGTTGTTGCCGAGTGTATCAAGAGTCTACAAATTGGCAAGCAATTGGAAATTAATTCTAATAATCTACGTGGTACTATGAAGAAGAGTACAATCGGTTAGTTATATATTATCGGGCATTAAACCAATCTCCTGCACCAAAACGTAGGTATTGTCGCCAGTTTTTCGCTAAAGCACATTGGGTTTCCATTATCTAGGATACAATGGGTATTCATTCATTGTATTTGTATGTGTGTTAAGCTAATCACTTTCTTGTCATGCTACCTGACCGTTTAATGACGCCCCAACCCCTTCGCCTTACAATGTCATTTAGAAGTTTATCAGGAAGAAAGTATTCAATCCTTTGATTCGTTATGATGACATAGACGTATTAGTATCGCTACTATGGATACAGTAGGGGAGAAGAGGAGGTAGAGGTCATGGGGAGTATGACGACCAATTAACTGACTGAAGAAATGTACATAGATTACATATTATCATATTATGAATTAAAATTAGTAATAATTTGATATTTGTGTAGGTGGTTTGTATATATGTTTAAGGCTAAATAGGGATACACACAATTAAGTTTCTTTGAAGAGCACTCAATAGATTTTGGGTTTCGTTTACATCAAAACACAATACATATTAATTTGCTTTCACTTCCTTTATTTGATATGAAATACTTTTGAGACATCCACATAAGGTCACTTTCAAAGCATTATTAAATATGATTTTATTATAATTGATATGCGCTCGACAAGAAAAGTTGGAAATTTACCTAACATACCTATAGGTTTAGGCAAATATCGCCCAGACATATTATTTCTTCTTCAAAATACAAATTCAGATACAAAATTACAAATGACCTGATCGATACTTACTTCCTTAGTTTTAGCGAAAATGGAGCTATAGATCCACTTTACCTTATTATACTATATTAATAAAAACAGCTTAACATATTGTCAGCAATATATTGTCAGCATATTGTCAGCTGATGAAGTTTGCTGAAAGTAGACGAAATATTGCATTTATAAATAATAAAATAGTTTGTGAAAGTCCAATGAAGTTTCATTAAATAATCTCCAAACTAAGAACTGGAACTTTGATAAGCTCTAGAGTAGATGAATTACCTATGTAAATACTCATGGTTACGAGTCAAGTAGTGAATAATTCACTTTGAGGAAACTCCCCTACATCTTAATTTCACGTGTGTGTCAAGATAATGTTGTGCAGTGAAATGCTTATTACAATTTTGACAAATATAATATTTAACACAACCACGTTTAACATGGACATTAAGGCCCTTCAAGTATTTGAATTCTTTTTTACATTGCTCACATTGCAAAACTTGACCACACTCATGATTAACATGAGTACTTAGTGTCGTCATGTGTTTGAACTCCTTCTTACATTTCCTACATCTCAAAACTTGACCACACTCATGATTAACATGAGTAGTTAGTGTCGACATGTTCTTGAACTCCTTCTTACATTTCCTACATCTCAAAACTTGACCACACTCATGATTAACATGATAGTTCAGAGCACCCTTCCTGCTATAAAACTTCTTGCAGGTAGAGCATTGCATTGGGTTGATCGAGTCAGTCACAACCGCAGGTCCAATATCTTGAACAGCAGCAGATGAGGTGTCTTGCTTCAACACTGAAACATATTGAACAAAACAATTAGTGGTGAATTATCAAGAACATTTCAATTTTTTCTGATAAATTAGAAGATGAAGGAAATGCACTACGAATGTTAAGTGATTAAGATACTTGTGGCATAAACACATGCAGGTTGTAATTGTAAACTTGACACAACTAAAATTTATCGTTCAGCAAATCTGATTATCTGAAAAATGTTAGATCGCACATTATAAGTCAGTTTAAGCGATCTCCTTGTCTCACTCTATAGTAGGTGACGTCTCATTTCTATGATAATAACAAGCTTTCATTGGTCCGTATGGAACATGAATAGCAGAAATTGAAATTTGATCAAAGATGTTGTGCTGAGTGTACCAAGAGTCTACAAATTGTCAAGCAATTGGAAATTAATTATAATAATCTACGTGGTACTATGAAGTAAAGTACAATCGGTTCGTTATATAATATCGGGCATTTGACCAATCTCCTGCACCAAAACGTAGGTACTAAATGACGTCACAATGTAATTTAGGATAGTGTAGGGGAGAAGAGAAGGTAGAGGTGAAGGGGACAAGGGGATCTCCATTCACCCTCTTTTCAGTAGGCTTCATCAGGAGTTTGACAGTTTGAAGAGCACTCAATAGATTTTGGGGTTCGTTCTCACCAAAACACAGAACAAATTACTTGCTTTCACTTTCTTTATTTGATATGAAATACAACATTATTCAAACATCCACATAATGTCGCTTTCAAAGCAATATAAAATATGATTTTGTTATGCTTGATAAGAACTCTATACAAGTTGTGAAAGTTGGGAATTTACCAGACATAGGTTTTAAAGGGGATATCGCTGAAGATACATATTATTTCAACTTCAAAATTCATATTCAGATACAATTAATTCAGACAATCTGATAGCTCCCCTATTATATCATAAAGCACTGCAGTGCTAACTGCAGTAGATTGAGATTGTTTTACATTGAAGTTCATTTCCAATAATGCTTTTGTGTAAATTCGTTGTTCGACTTGAATAGGAAGGACAGTTTCAAGTGTTGTTGAAGTTACAAGACATATGCCAATAATACAAATAATTGTTTTGCTGAAAGATTCCACCGACACGTTTGTTAGGGTGGGACGGACTATAGATAATATAAAGTATATAGTCTGTAAAGTTTAAGTATAATATTATGTATTACACTAAATTAATCAAGACAAAGTTAAATTTCGTCAACAAATATATTCAGTGTGAAATTCGGAACTCAATATATGTAAACAAAATATTTCATGACACATTGTCCACTAGCCTTTTAGTGCCAAGATCAGGTGCACCAACTGAGGAAATCAAACAAGTAACATTCTTTGCAACTACGAGCAAATAAATCGATTTAATCGTTATGGTAGATTAGCTAATGTAATTAAAAAAAACAATGTAAACAGACACTCCGATACTAAATCTCACTCTACTAGTCACTGTGGAAGAGCTACATACAAGATCATAATAGCTCTGGAGTAGATGAATTACCTATGTAAATACTCATGGATACGAGTCAAGTAATGAATAATTCACTTTGAGGAAACTCCCTTACATCTTAATTTCATGTGAGTGTCAAGATAATGTTGTGCAGTGAAACACTTCTTACAATTCTGACAAGTATGTTTTACACAATTACGTTTATGGCTATTAAGGTTCTTGAAGTACTTGAATATATTTTTACATTGCTCACATTGCAAAATTTTAACACACTCATGTTTAACATGAGTAGTTAGATCTTTCATGTATTTAAAAACCTTTTTACATTGCTTACATGCTAAAACGTTACCACACTCATGTTTAACATGAGTAGATAGCGTCGTGAAGTTTTTGAACTCCATCTTACATTGCTCACATTGTAGAACTTTACCACACTCATGATTAACATGAGTAGTTAGGTTCCTCATCTGTTTGAACTCCTTCTTGCATTGCCCACATTGCAGAACTTTACCACATTCATGTTTAACATGATAGTTCAATTCCTTTTTCTTCTTATAGCTCCTCTTGCAAGAAGAGCATTGCAATGGGTTGATCGAGTCAGTCACAACCGCAGGCTCTATATCTTGAACAGCGGCAGATGTAGCGTCTTTCTTCAACACTGAAACATACCAATCAAAACATTAGTGTTAAATTATCAAGATCACTTCAGTTCTTTCTGATTAATAAGTAGATGAAGAAAATGCACTTTGAATGTTTAGTGTTGCATAAACACATGCAGGTAGTAAATATACCAAGAGTTTACAAATTGTCAAGCAAATGAAAATTAATTATTAAATATAATCATCTACTTGTACCATGAAGTAGAGTACAATCGGCTAGTAATATATTATCGGGCATTTGACCAATCACCTGCACCAAATCGTTAGTACTAAATGACGTCACAATGTAATTTAGATGTTCACCCGGAGGAAAGTATTCAATCCCAGGGTTCGTTATGACATAGACGTATTAGTAGCACTACTATGGATACAGTAGGGGAGAAGAGAAAGTAGAGGTGAAGAGGATGATGACGACTCAAGGAACTGACCGAAGAAATGTAGTTACACTCGAATAAATAATAAACGGTACCTCGAAAGAAAAGAATTGTCTGATAAAGGTTTGATGGCAATATCTCATGATGTTAGAGATAATGCATTATCTAAATCTAGTATGTGAAGTCTGATTTCATTGATAATAACAAGGATATTGGAACCTGACCAGCAGCCAATCCGTTTTGTGCAAAGTACCGTTTTTAATTGGTTTGAGTGTACGTACTACATAGATTTCATATCATTTTATGAATAACAATTAGTAATAATTTGATATTTGCGTAGTATGCATATCGTATATTTACACCCTTTCCGAAGATATTTGGTGGCAACTTTTAAATATATTAGATTTTTTAATAAATACCTATTACATGTTCATGAAACTTGAACGGTGGAGAAGTAAATCCACGCCATCTAATAAAGATTCATAAATTAAGGGGTAGATACATAATTTCAAATATTTTAAGTCCCACTTCTGCCACAATTTGTAGTTTTCCACAAATTACTTAACACTCAAAACGTCCTGGCTGTATGAGTTAATGTGTAATTCCTCTTTTCTCCAAACTGTGAAGTGAGTTAGCGTGTTTCAGTTTCTATTACTCACACTTGTTATTTCATTATCCTAAATAAGCCTTGAAAATCGCCTGTAGCAGTCTGCAAATACTAGTTAACGTCAGTTCTATTACAATATATTAAGTGATAATCAAACATAGCAATGCGATAAAAGCGAAACATTTGTGAGACCTCCAGCAGAATTAGCAATTACCAACATCACTCATGAGCAACGTTTAACACATAGGACTGCACCCAATTAAGTTTCTTTGAAGAGCACTCAATAGATTTTGGGTTTCATTCTAATAAAAACACAATACATATTACTTTGCTTTTACTTCCTTTATTTGATATGAAATACAAGATAATTGAAAAATCCAAATAATGTCGCTCTCAATGCATTATTAAGAATGATTTTATTATGCTACCTAATTGATAAGAACTCTATACTTGTAGTGAAAAGTTGGGAAATTATCTTGCAAATCGGTTAAGGAGAATATCGCCCAGACATATTACACCTTCAAAATACAAATTCAGATACAAAATTACGAATGATCTGATAGATAATTACTTCCTAAAGCTACATAGCGAAAAAGGAGCATTACCTTATTATACTGGAATATTAATAATCACAACTTAAAATATTGTCAGCAATAGATTCAGTGCGGAATTCGGAGCTTACAACATACATAAACATATTATTACATTATCCACATTAAAGTTTAGTGTCAAGATCAGGTGCATGACCTGAAGAAATCAAACAAGTAACATTCCTTGCAACTTGAAGCAAATACATCGATTTAATCGTTATGCAATTAAAATAACAGTGTGAACAGACACTCCAATACTAAATCTCAAACTCTAGTCACTGTGGTATGTTTATAATAGCTCTGGAGTAGATGAATTACCTATGTAAATTTACTCATGGATACGAGTCAAGTAATGAATAATTCACTTTGAGGAAACTCCCTTACATCTTAATTTCATGTGAGTGTCAAGATAATGTTGTGCTGTGAAACACTTCTTACAATTCTGACAAGTATGTTTTACACAATTACGTTTATGGCTATTAAGGTTCTTGAAGTACTTGAATATATTTTTACATTGCTCACATTGCAAAATTTTAACACACTCATGTTTAACATGAGTAGTTAGGTCTTTCATATATTTAAAAACCTTTTTACATTGCTGACATGCTAAAACTTTACCACACTCATATTTAACATGAGTAGTTAGTGTCGTCACGTTCTTGAACTCTTTCTTACATTTCACACATCGCAGAACTTTACCACACTCATGATTAACATGAGTAGTTAGTGCCGACATGATCTTGAACTCCTTCTTACATTGCCCACATCGAAGAACTTTACCACACTCATGTTTAACATGATAGTTCAATTCCTTTTTCTTCTTATAGCTCCTCTTGCAAGAAGAGCATTGCAATGGGTTGATCGAGTCAGTCACAACCGCAGGCTCTATATCTTGAACAGCGGCAGATGTAGCGTCTTTCTTCAACACTGAAACATACCAATCAAAACATTAGTGTTAAATTATCAAGATCACTTCAGTTCTTTCTGATTAATAAGTAGATGAAGAAAATGCACTTTGAATGTTTAGTGTTGCATAAACACATGCAGGTAGTAAATATACCAAGAGTTTACAAATTGTCAAGCAAATGAAAATTAATTATTAAATATAATCATCTACTTGTACCATGAAGTAGAGTACAATCGGCTAGTAATATATTATCGGGCATTTGACCAATCACCTGCACCAAATCGTTAGTACTAAATGACGTCACAATGTAATTTAGATGTTCACCCGGAGGAAAGTATTCAATCCCAGGGTTCGTTATGACATAGACGTATTAGTAGCACTACTATGGATACAGTAGGGGAGAAGAGAAAGTAGAGGTGAAGAGGACAATGACGACTCAAGGAACTGACCGAAGAAATGTAGTTACACTCGAATAAATAATAAACGGTACCTCGAAAGAAAAGGATTGTCTGATAAAGGTTTGATGGCAATATCTCATGATGTTTGAGATAATGCATTATCTAAATCTAGTATGTGAAGTCTGATTTCATTGATAATAACAAGGATATTGGAACCTGACCAGCAGCCAATCCGTTTTGTGCAAAGTACCGTTTTTAATTGGTTTGAGTGTACGTACTACATAGATTTCATATCATTTTATGAATAACAATTAGTAATAATTTGATATTTGCGTAGTATGCATATCGTATATTTACACCCTTTCCGAAGATATTTGGTGGCAACTTTTAAATATATTAGATTTTTTAATAAATACCTATTACATGTTCATGAAACTTGAACGGTGGAGAAGTAAATCCACGCCATCTAATAAAGATTCATAAATTTAGGGATAGATACATAATTTCAAATATTTTAAGTCCCACTTCTGCCACAATTTGTAGTTTTCACACAAATTACTTAACACTCAAGACGTTCTGGCTGTATGAGTTAATGTGTAATTCCTCTTTTCTCCAAACTGTGAAGTGAGTTAGCGTGTTTCAGTTTCTATTACTCACACTTGTTATTTCATTATTCTCGATAAGCCTTGAATGTCGCCTGTAGCAGCCTGCAAATACTAGTTAATGTCAGTTCTATTACAATATATCATGTGATAATCAAACATAGCAATGCGATAAAAGCGAAACATTTGTGAGACCTCCAGCAGAATTAGCAATTACCAACATCACTCATGAGCAACGTTTAACACATAGGACTGCACCCAATTAAATTTCTTTGAAGAGCACTCAATAGATTTTGGGTTTCATTCTCATCAAAACACAATACAAATTACTTTGCTTTTACTTCCTTTATTTGATATGAAATACAAGATAATTGAAAAATCCAAATAATGTCGCTCTCAATGCATTATTAAGAATGATTTTATTATACTACCTAATTGATAAGAACTCGATACTTGTAGTGACAAGTAGGGAAATTACCTTGCATATCGGTTAAGGAGAATATCGCCCAGACATATTACACCTTCAAAATACAAATTCAGATACAACATTACGAATGATCTGATAGATAATTACTTCCTAAAGCTACATAGCGAAAAAGGAGCATTAGTTATACACTTTACCTAATTATACTGATATATTAATAAACACAATTTAAAATATTGTCAGCAATAGATTCAGTGCGGAATTGTTTATAAACACATTATTACATTGTCCACATTAAAGTTAGTGTCAAGATCAGGTGCACCAACTGAGGAAATCAAACAAGTAACATTCCTTGCAACTTGAAGCATATAAATCGATTTTATCGCTATGGTTGATTAGCTAATGCAATTAAAAAAAACAATGTGAACGGACACTCCGATACTAAATCTCACTCTACTAGTCACTGTGGAAGAGCTACATACAAGATCATAACAGCTCTGGAGTAGATGAATTACCCTTGTAAATACTCATGGTAACGAGTCAAGTAATGAATAATTCACTTTGAGGAAACTCCCTTACATCTTAATTTCATGTGAGTGTCTAGATAATGTTGTGCCGTGAAACGCTTGTTACAATTCTGACAAATATATTTTACACAATCACGTTTATGTCTATTAAGGCTCTTTAGATATTTAAATTCATTATTACATTGCTCACATCGCAAAACTTTACCACACTCATGTTTAACATGAGTAGTTAGGTTACTTATCTGTTTGAATTCCTTCTTACATTGCCCACATCGCAGAACTTTACCACACTCATGATTAACATGAGTAGTTAGGTCACACTTGTATTTGAACACCTTTTTACATTGCTTACATTGCATATTTTTACCACACTCATGTTTAACATGAGAGTTCAGAGCAGCCTTCCTGCTATAAAACTTCTTGCAAGTAGAGCATTGCAATGGGTTGATCGAGTCAGTCACAACCGCAGGATCGATATCTTGAACAGCAGCTGAAGATGTGGTGTCTTTCTTCAACACTGAAACATAATAATCAAAACAATTAGAGTGGAATTATCAAGAATACTTCAGTTTTTTTTCTGATAAATAAGAAGATGAGAAAATGCACTTTGAATGCTTAGTGATTAATTGTTTGTTGCAAACACATGCAGGTAGTAAATATACTAAGAGTTTACAAATTGTCAAGCAATTGGAAATGAATTATAAATTATAATCATCTACGTGATTCTATGATAGAGTAGTACAATCGGTTAGTTATATATGATCGGCTTTTAAACAATCACCTGCACCAAATCGTTAGTACTAAATGACGTCACAATGTAATTTAGATGTTCACCCGGAGGAAAGTATTCAATCCCATGGTTCGTTATGACATAGACGGATTAGTTGCGCTACTATGGATACAGTAGGGTAGGGGAGAAGAGAAAGTAGAGGTGAAGAGGACAATGACGATTCAAGGAACTGACCGAAGAAATGTAAAGAGATTACATATCATATTAAAAATTAAAATTAGTAATAATTTGATTTTTGTGTAGGTCCCTATGCATATCGTTATATTTACACCGTTTCAGTAGATATTTGGTGACATTTGAAATAAGAATTTTTAAATATATTATTTCTTTTTAATAAACACCTATTACATGTTCATGAACTTGAAGGGTGGAGAAGAAAATCCACGCCATCTAATAGAGATACCACAATTTGTAGTTTTCACACAAATTACATAACGCTCAAGACCGCCTATCAGTGTACTAGTTAATGTTCGACAAACTATGTGAAGTGAGTTAGCGTGTTTCAGTTTTAAAATCCTCTCACTTGTCATTTCTATATCCTAGATAAGCCATAAATGTCGCGTGGCGTGGAACAGTATATAATACTCAGAAAATTTCAGTTCTATCACCGAATATATTAAGTGATAAACTTGAAAACGAAACATTTGTGTTATCTTTTTGCATAGAATAACAACATAACATAAATTTAGAAAATAAGTTTTCAAAGAATTAGACCACCAGCGGAATTAGCAATTACCAACATCACTCATCACCAACGTTTAACACATTGGGCTACACCCAATTAAGTTTCTTTGAAGAGCACTTAATAGATTTTGGGTTTCGTTCTCATAAAAACACAATAGGTACAAATTACTTTGCTTTCACTTCCTTTATTTGATATGAAATACATATTTTTGAAACATCCACATCAAGTCGCTTTCAAAGCATTATTAAATATGATTTTATTACGATTGATATGAACTCGACAAGTAGTGAAACGTTGGAAATTTACCTTACAGGTTTAGGCAAATATCGCCCAGACATATTTCAACTTTAAAAATACTTAGTCAGACACAAAATTCAGATTACCGGATTGATACTTACTTCCTACAGCTACAAACCGAAATAGCAGCTAATAACACACTTTATTATACTTCATTAATAAATACAACTTAAACTATCGTCAGCAAATAGATTCAGTATGGAATGCGGAACACCCAACATACGTAAACAAAAGAAAGTATGACACATTGTCCGCATTGCATCGTACCAAGATCAGGTTCACCACCTGAAGAAATCAAATAAGTAACATTCTTTGCAACTATAAGCCAATAAATCAAACGTCATAATTAACTCATGTTATCTAATGAACTCATGTTATCTCTTCAACGTCCTTATAAATTTTGCATCAGGTTTTTAATTTCTTCACTTTTTTCCCGTATTACCACCCCAAGTCAAGACATAAATCTAAACTTATAAAACTTCATGAACATCTAATCAGAGAGAATAAAAGGTTAACCATATCTAAGAATTTCCATGTTTATCTTCTGAATGTAAAGTTGCTGTATATTATTTAAATCATGTGAATAAAAACATCTTTAAAAAAAAAATCAAACGTCATGATAGATTAACTACTAATGCTGTTTAAAAGACAATTTAAATTGAAACTCTGACACTAAATCACACTCCCTAGTCACTGTGGAATGATTATAATAGCTCTGGAGTAGATGAATTACCTATGTAAATACTCATAGTTACGAGTCAAGTAAATAATAATTCACTTTGAGGAAGCTCCCTTACATCTTAATTTCATGTGAGTGTCAAGATAATGTTGTGCAGTGAAATGCTTATTACAGTTTTGACAAATATAATATTTAACACATCCACGTTTAACATGGTCATTAAGGTCCTTCAAGTATTTGAATTCTTTTTTACATTGCTCACATCGCAGATCTTTACCACACTCATGTTTAACATGAGTAGTTAGTGTCGTCATGTGTTTGAACTCCTTCTTACATTTCCTACATCGCAAAACTTTACCACACTCATGTTTAACATGAGTAGTTAGTGTCGTCATGTTCTTGAACTCCTTCTTACATTGCTTACATTGCATAACTTTACCACACTCATGTTTAACATGAGTATTTAGGTTGGTCATGTGTTTGAACTCCTTCTTACATTTCCTACATCGCAAAACTTTACCACACTCATGTTTAACATGAGTAGTTAGTGTCGTCATGTTCTTGAACTCCTTCTTACATTGCCCACATCGAAGAACTTTACCACACTCATGTTTAACATGAGTAGTAAGGTGAGTCGTGTATATAAACTCCTTCTTACATTGTCCACATTGCAGAACTTTACCACACTCATGTTTAACATGAGAGTTCAGAGCACCCTTCTTGCTATAAAACTTCTTGCAAGAAGAGCATTGCAATGGGTTGATCGAGTGAGTTACAACCGCAGGATCAATATCTTGAACAGCGGCAGATGTAGCGTCTTTCTTCAACACTGAAACATACCAATCAAAACAATAAGTGTTGAATTATCAAGATCACTTCAGTTCTTTCTGATTAATAAGTAGATGAAGAAAATGCACTTTGAATGTTTAGTGTTGCATAAACACATGCAGGTAGTAAATATACCAAGAGTTTACGAATTGTCAAGCAAATGGAAATGAATTATAAAATATAATCATCTACGTGGTACTATGAAGTAGAGTACAATTGATAAGTTATATAATATCGGGCATTTGACCAATCACCTGCACCAAATCGTTAGTACTAAATGACGTCACAATGCAATTTAGATGTTCACCCGGAGGAAAGTATTCAATCCCATGGTTCGTTATGACATAGCCGTATTAGTAACACTACTATGGATACAGTAGGGGAGAAGAGAAAGTAGAGGTGAAGAGGACAATGACGACTCAAGGAACTGACCGAAGAAATGTAGTTACACTCGAATAAATAATAAACGGTACCTCGAAAGAAAAGGATTGTCTGATAACGGTTTGATGGCATTATCTCATGATGTTTGAGATAATGCATTATCTAAATCTAGTATGTGAAGTCTGATTTCATTGATAATAACAAGGATATTATATTGGAACCTGACCAGCAGCCAATCCGTTTTGTGCAAAGTACCGTTTTTAATTGGTTTGAGTGAACGTACTACATAGATTTCATATCATTTTATGAATAACAATTAGTAATAATTTGATATTTTCGTAGTATGCATATCGTATATTTACACCGTTTCCGAAGATATTTGGTGGCATTTGAAATAAGAACTTTTAAATATATTAGATTTTTTAATAAATACCTATTACATGTTCATGAAACTTGAAGGGTGGAGAAGTAAATCCACGCCATCTAATAAAGGTTCATAAATTTGGGGATAGATACCTAATTTCAAATATTTTAAGTCCCACTTCTGCCACAATTTGTAGTTTTCACACAAATTACTTAACACTCAAGACGTTCTGGCTGTATGAGTTAATGTGTAATTCCTCTTTTCTCCAAACTGTGAAGTGAGTTAGCGTGTTTCAGTTTCTATTACTCACACTTGTTTTTTCATTATCCTAGATAAGCCTTGAATGTCGCCTGTAGCAGCCTGCAAATACTCAGTTATTGTCAGTTCTATTACTAGATATTAAGTGATAATCAAACATAGCCATGCGATAAAAACGAAACATTTGAGGGACCTCCAGTAGAATTAGCAATTACCAACATCATTCCTACACCGAATTAAGTTTCTTTGAAGAGCACTCAATAGATTTTGGGCTTCATTCTAATTAAAACACAATACAAATTACTTTGCTTTTACTTCCTTTATTTGATATGAAATACAATATAATTGAAAAATCTAAATAATGTCGCTCTCAATGCATTATTAAGAATGATTTTATTATACTACCTAATTGATAAGAACTCGATACTTGTAGTGACAAGTTGGGAATTTACCTTGCAAATCGGTTAAGGAGAATATCGCCCAGACATATTACACCTTCAAAATACAAATTCAGATACAACATTACGAATGATCTGATAGATAATTACTTCCTAAAGCTACATAGCGAAAAAGGAGCTATAGTTATACACTTTACCTAATGATACTGATATATAAATAAACACAACTCAAAATATCGTCAGCAATAGATTCAGTGTGGAATTCGGAGCTGACAACATACATATAAAACATATTATTACATTGTCAACATTAAAGTTTAGTGTCAAGATTAGGTGCACCAACTGAGGAAATCAAACAAGTAACATTCTTTGCAACTAGAAGCATATAAATCGATTTAATCGTTATGGTAGATTAGCTAATGCAATTAAAAAAAACAATGTGAACGGACACTCCAATACTAAATCTCACTCTACTAGTCACTGTGGAAGAGCTACATACAAGATCATAACAGCTCTAGAGTAGATGAATTACCCATGTAAATACTCATGGTTACGAGTCAAGTAATGAATAATTCACTTCGAGGAAACTCCCTTACATCTTAATTTCATGTGAGTGTCTAGATAATGTTGTGCCGTGAAACGCTTGTTACAATTCTGACAAATATATTTTACACAATCACGTTTATGTCTATTAAGGCTCTTTAGATATTTAAATTCATTATTACATTGCTCACATCGCAAAACTTTACCACACTCATATTTAACATGACGTGTTAGGTCGTTCATGTATTTGACATTCGTTTTACATTGCTTACATTGTAGAACTTTACCACACTCATGTTTAACATGAGTAGTTAGTGTCGTCATGTTCTTGAACTCCTTCTTGCATTGACCACATTGCAGAACTTTACCACACTCATGATTAACATGAGCAGTTAGGCTCCTCATCTGTCTGAACTCCTTCTTACATTGCTTACATTGTAGAACTTTACCACACTCATGTTTAACATGAGTAGTTAGTGTCGTCATGTATTTAAAAACCTTTTTACATTGCTTACATTGTAAGACTTTACCACACTCATGTTTAACATGAGTAGTTAGTGTAGTGATGTTTCTGAACTCCATCTTACATTGCCCACATCGCAGAACTTTACCACACTCATGTTTAACATGAGAGTTTAGAGCAGCCTTCCTGCTATAAAACTTCTTGCAAGATGAGCATTGCAATGGGTTGATCGAGTGAGTTACAACCGCAGGATCAATATCTTGAACAGCGGCAGATGTAGCGTCTTTCTTCAACACTGAAACATACCAGTCAAAACTATTAGTGTTGAATTATCAAGATCACTTCAGTTCTTTCTGATTAATAAGTAGATGAAGAAAATGCACTATGAATGTTTAGTAATTAAAAGTGTTTGGGGCATGAACACAGGCAGGTAGTAAATAGACATGGGGGCCTATTCTCGAAAAAGTTATCACGTCATAAGTTATGAATCATAAAAGTCATAATATTAACATAGTGAGAGATAGGACAAACCTCCTTATGAATCATTACTTGGGAGTTATGACGTGATAACTTTTTCGAGAATAAGCCCCCAGGGCTGCGATCGTGTAAAATGACAACTTACTTGTCGCAGTGCCAAGCTTCTCATCTTAATGTTATTCACGGTCTTCTAGGGTCTTGTCACCGTGACAAGGAAGTTGTCATTTTACACGATCGCAGCCCAGGAGTCTACAAATTGTACAGCAATCAGAATTGAATTCTAAGAATCTACGTGGTACTATGAAGTAGAGTACAATCGGTTAGTTA
Source organism: Leuctra nigra (assembly GCA_934045905.1). Classification (NCBI taxonomy): domain Eukaryota; kingdom Metazoa; phylum Arthropoda; class Insecta; order Plecoptera; family Leuctridae; genus Leuctra; species Leuctra nigra. The sequence continues at coordinate 8,065,548 of OW203768.1, forward strand.
TATATTATCGGGCATTTGACCAATCACCTGCACCAAAAGTTAGTACCTACTTATCACAATGTACACAATCATAGTCACAATGTAATTTAGAAGTACATCAGGAAGAAAGTATTCAATCCTTTGGTTCGTTATGACAGACGTATTAGTAGCGCTACTATGGATACAGTAGGGGAGATGAGGATGTAGAGGTGAAGGGCACTCGGACGACCAAAGGAACTGACCGAAGAAGATTACAATACATAGATTATCTGTACATAGATTTAATTTTTATTATATAAAAAATTGAAATAATTTTATATTTGCGTAGGTATCTATGTACATCGTTACTAGGAAAACGCTCGGTGTAACGCGTTGATGAGCGAGCACCGACACGCACGACATCGCCAATCATAGCACGATCCATTCAATCAAAGATAACTAACTATACATTATTTATTACCAATTTTCCTTGCAACTTTTCATAAACACTCTGGATCAATTAAATAACAGATTATTGTACTGATATTTTTCCATCAATCTCTTTGGACAGATATTCAAACACTTAAAACAGCAATAAGTCTGTAATTCTTGACCGATTGGGCTGGAAATGTGTAAAATATGATGTTATCTAGTCAAAACGTCGTTTTCATAACTGTGCAACACAATCCATATCGTAAAATAAATTATTTTAGATAAGGTATACCTATACCTATGTATATGAAATACCTACATTACATTTTGACTACATGATGTATTGCAATATGATCAACTAAGAAAAGAATCTGTCTTACTTGATATTGAGAATAGCCATCTATAAACTTTGCTTTGCTACATAGAGCAACCCAGAATGCAGTGGAATTTCTGTTTTGAAATGTCATTTCTGACAGTTATTAAAACTGTCAATAAGTGCATCTATGTTCTTGACTGGTAGGGCTGAAAATTTGTAAAATAAGAGACAATGTTGGTCTGAACGACCATGCAAAATATGAGTTTGATTGATCAGATTAATCGAAGACCATTTGATAGGTCAAATGGTGGTGTGGCTATAGGCCGTTTTAAATTAAGTATACAAATGAAAAATATTGGTGCCAATCCTTGCTAAGTTTTAAGTTGATCGATTAAACCTTTATGATTGAACGGTTCCTTGTTAATTGAGCGAGCGAAGCGAGCGACTCCATTTGGCTCTTTTAGCACGGACCTCTGTTTTTTTTTTTGTTTTTTTTTTGTTTTTGTTTTTGTATGCTAAAGGAAGCAATGGAAGTCGCACCGTTTCACCGATCGACCTGAAATTTTGCACACATGTAAAGACAACCTTCTCTGTTTGCAGACCCAATTTTTTTTTGAAATCCATCCATTGGTTCATTGTTAAAATAAGTATCTCCTGATAGCCTAAAAAATGAAAATGGTCTTCGAGAAATGTGATCAAACTCATATTTAGCATGGTCAGTAAGACCAACAATGTCACTTATTTTACAAATTTTCAGCCGAATCTGTCAAGAAAGTATGCACTTATTGACATTTTTAATAGCTGTCAGAAATGAAACATTGAAAATGAATGTCTTTCCAATGCAACTGAATCTGATTTGCTTTAGGTACAAGAGTGTTTTGATGGTATGTACAGTTTTTTAGTGAAAAGCAGATATTTTTATGTTTATTGAGTTGATCAAATTTGAATAATTCAATTTGGATCATAGTTTCCAACAAATCATTTCGAGTTTTTAAGGACCTTGATTGTCTTTTCGTCAATTCGTAGTTCTAATGGCCGTGCCTCCCGTGTTTCTACTTGGCTGATTTTGCATCCAGGAGGGATTAGAAACATAAGCTCACATTTCAATAATATCATTGAGTGGCGTTTGTTCTCTTCTAGCGTTCACACGTCATTCCAAATCTCTCCTGCATTTTGCTTCTTTTCGTTGATAATTTTGGCAATTTGGTGTACTTTGTGAAGGTATTAGTAAAATTGAATCGCTTTTAAAGCATAGATATTAGGTATCTACAGTTTTTGTCCAGGGGATTGATTATTTAAAATTATTTTCTTCTTGGAAACGTTGGATTTATTCCGTTTCTGAGCTTCTGTCTAGCCTGACATTTCCTTGAAGGTTGCTATTTTTTTTTGAAAGTTTTGATTCATTCAGTTCAAAACATTACGTTGTCTTATTTTAATTGTGGAACGTTGGATTCATTCCGTTTCTAAACTAGGTAGTTACTATTTTACCTGATCCGTTTTTTGTGTGGAACTTTGATTCCTTTCGCTTATTAGTTGAAAGGTGATTACTTTATTTTCATATTTGCGAAGTTTTGTTCAAGATTCATTTCGTAACATTACGACATTGAATACATTACGTCTTTGAGCACACATTTCGTGCATTTCAAACATTGATCACACAAATATTATTGTACTTTAATTAGGTAGGTACTCTACTTCTTACTTTTTCATTACCTATCTTATCCCTATTTAAACATGCCGAAAAATGGAAAGACTTCTGCTAGAATGAAAGCCATAAAGGCGAAAAAGCGTCTGCGTGAAATTGAAGATCAAGAAACTGACGAAGCTAAATCTAAAAGGTTGAAACAAAATGTCGTTAATAATAAAGCATCAAGGAGCAAAGAGACCCCCGACCAGACTGCTGCAAGGAGATACTCAAACAATCAACGCAATACCCGCTCTCGTGCAGCGGGTTTTGCCGATTGACCGACCAACTAAAAACTTCGCATGGTAATTGGTAGCAACATTTAAGGTATTTTTGCCAATTTTCAGTCTAATTTGTAGTTATTTTCAAAAGTTTTTGTAATTATAGGGACATTTTGTGTGTTGGCTGTCAAATTCACGGCGACATCGAATCTTTAGTTCAAGGCAAGGTAGTTAGAGCAGAAAGTTTCAAACGAAATGAAACTAATAATGACCGTTTAACAGATTGATCTGATATTGTGTCCACAGTAATATCATATCATATGAGTGGTCCCAGGTATATTGTTTGAAAGATATCCTGTGATTTTTGAAACTTAACAAGGAACCGTTCAATCAAAGGTTTAATCGATCAACTTAAAACTTAGCAAGGTTATTGGGACCAATATTTTTGGAAATTTTGGAGATATTTATACAAGTCTGTGACGAAATTCAAGAATTATTGGCTTTTAATGACATTTTCGATAAACATAATTTCGGTTCGAGGTGTTGCGTGTATCCGTGCTCGCTCATCAACGCGTTACTCAGAGCGTTTTCCTAGTTTTAAAAAATCACAGGATTTCGTTCAAAAAATATACCTGGGACCACCCATATGATATGATATGTAGTGTGTGTACACAATATCAGATCAATCTGTTGAACGGTCATTATTAGTTTCATATCGTTTAAAACTTTCTGCTCTAACTACCTTGCCTTGTAGATTCGAAGTCGCCGTGAATTTGACAGCCAACACGCAAAATGTCCCTAAAATGACAAAAACTTTTGAAAATAACGACAGATTAGAGTGAAAATTGGCAAAAATACCTTAAATGTTGGTACCAATGACCATGCGAAGTTTTTAGTTGGTCGGTCAATCGGTTCCAGTTTAAATTTCAAAAATCACAGGAAAAATGGTTTCAAATTTGAACCAATTGGAGGATTTGGCTGAAATTTTTTTTGATTGGGTACAATGTTGGTTGCAATAACTTTGCTAAATTTCAAATTGATCGAACCAACCAATCGAAAGATAATTTTTATAAAATTTGAACCAATCACAGGATCTCGTTCAGAAAAGATCCCAGGGATCGCATAGATTACGTTAGTATGTGTACAAAATTTCAGATCGATTGGTTGTGCGGTTTGACCTGGGCAGTGCAGGCAAAAAAAAAAAAAAAAAAAAAAAAAAAAAAAAAAACACACAGAGAAAGTGCCATAAGAGTACCGTGGTGACGCTCGCTACGCTCGCTCAATAATTACACCGTTTCCGAAGATATTTGGTGTCATTTGAAATAAGATATTTTTAAATAAATACCTATTACATGTTCATGAAACTTGCGGGTGGAAAATCCACGCCATCTAATAAAGATACATATATTTTGGGATAGATATATTATTTCAAATATTTCAAGTCCCACTTCTGCCACAATTTGTAGTTTTCACACAAATTACAACACACTCAAGACGTCCCGGCTATCAGTGTATGAGTTACTGTTTATTTACTCTTTTCTCCAAACTATGTGAAGTGAGTTAGTGTGTTTCAGTTACTTGTTATTTCTATATCCTAGATAACCCATGAATGTCGCTTGGAACAGTATGGTCGATGACAGGCTAAGTTGAACCCGCGCTAGCATGGGCCGGCCTATACCTGGCAATGCTGAACAGGGTTCAACTTAGCCTGTCCCCGACCTTACACAGTTAATGTCAGTTACAACACTTTATCACTTACGGTGATGTTAGTTACCGTAGTAAAAGTTACCTTTACCCTTAGTAAATGGGGGTAGTAAATATAGCAAGAGTCCAAAAATATTCAAGCAATTGGAAATTGATTCTAATCAACTACGTGGTACTAGGTACAACGGCGTAGAATTCAATCGGTTAATTATCTTATCTGGCATTTAACCAATCACTGGCTACCTGTATTAAATACACTACCTACTAAATACACTCACTAAATACAGTACCGGATATCATTCATTACGCATTATACTGAGCGTTTTCCTATTGTTCCTGTGTATAATTCCAGAGATTGTCCGTGACAATGGCTATACCCTGACTGAGGCTAGTTTTATACTTTTAATTTTTCCGAACAAAGATATACATACATTACACATATTACAATTATTCATGTTTAGACACGCATATGTATCTATTGTTTACATAATTTCCGAAGATGTTTGGTTATGCCGTCACAAGACTTGATCTTATAAGGGTATATTAGCAACTTTAAAAATAATATATATTTAGGGATACACACATAATTTCAAATTATTTTAAATCCCACTTCTGCCACAATTTGTAGTTTTCACACAAATTAAAAAATAACGCTCCAAAAGTATATTCCCGTTCACAACAATGGGCTGAAAACTCGTTTGCTCGGCTATTGGTATAGGACTCACAATTGGTTTTACGCTTTTCTCCAAACGGTGGAAAGTGGATTTCTCGTCTTTCTATTTCAATAACCCACACAATATGTTATTTCTTCTAGACAAGCCATGTGTAAAGGGTATTACGCTCCACTATGCTGTTTTAGAAGCGTTTATTTCTCCAAGTAGATTTTTAGAATTACAACACCCGCATCATTACTACAACGTTACTGCTTATTACGTTTAATACTTACCATTAAGTTGTAAATATTTTGAATTTAAAGAAAACTGAATAATCTTTTGGTTTCGTTCTAACAAAAACAAAAAAACACAATTGCTTTCACTAAATCTTTTTATATCTCGTTTCCCGAATTCGTTTCACTACCATTAAGATAACATTACGCCGAAATTAAGTCCGTAGATTCGAGACTATTGATTAATAAACGTAATTATGCGTAATTTTGCGATTTAGGATTTGTTATTTAGCGTCATTTTGATAACACTAAAAACAGTGAAAAAAGATTGGACTGGTGTAAAATGGAACATTTGTAATTGGTTATATCGGGCTGGCATAAACAATCAAACAAATATAGCTTTCACTCATTTATTAGATAAATATATACCAAATATAACAATAGACAAATACAATATATTGTATACAGTACAATATATTTTCCAACATCGTAATGTCGTCTCATGTCTGATTATATTATTAATTTGTTCCCTTCGAGAGACAGCACCGAAATTTTCCAGATATCTATTTCCGATAAAGTCATTGATACATTTGCAATTACGCAATGATTGGCAAATCTATTTGAATAATACCATTCACTGATTTTACGGGAGGAATACCCTTCACAAATATTGAACTGCAGCTTAAATACTATAGAAGCACAAATTAGCACTGAACATCACGAAAATTTCAAAATTATTGAACAATTGGTGAAGGGGGAGGTAGTGAATTGCTGAGCCCTTACCTCCTCCCCCCACCACAAAAAAGACAACTGCAACTAATTCTAATCTTCTTTAGCATTGCAGCACAAAATCCAAAATCAATTACTCTTGGGTATCACTGTTCAAGGCGTACGTGTGAGAAGTAATCGATAACTTTTCAAAAATTTTGCTTAATTATACAGACAAATCTTTATTAAAAATACAAGCTTTGCTTTGAACTATTACAAAATTGTATTCTCATTTATTTTTATAGACAAACGATATTTGATAGAAAACATACGAATCCACTTTCTACAACTGCCAACCAATTATATTGTAAGTTGTTGATCTTAAATTAATCATAAATAGTCAGGATATTAAAAGTGATTCCCCAAAATATGAAAACAATGTCATGTGAAAAGGGAACAAAAAGAAATATAAATCCCTAAAAAATGAGTACTATTAAAGAATAAATACCCAATTGAGTTATTCATAATTTGACGATCATGTGAATGAGATTGTTGATATTTGAACATTATTATAACATCAAATCTGATCTTCTTGAAAGCTCATCCTCTAAGCCTAGATCCTTGCGTTTGCGTACAGATCAATTCATCGTATTAACGGGTATTGTGCCAGCCGTTTGTTTATCCATCAAACAAACAGATAAAACACATGCGATGTGTAAACCGACCACGAATGTACTTTCTCCTGGCAAGTGCTATTACTGGGATATCAAGGGATTTAAAGAAATAACTAATAGCATTAACTTAACACAAAAATAACTAAAATTACGAACTGGAAGAAAATTCAGATCCAACTGAAGAAATTGCAGCATCATTATTGTATAATTATTAATTTCTCGAAATGCCAAAACAAGCCACTATAAGTACCCAGCACAAAACCGGAAGGAGAACACCATGAAATATGAACACATAAAAATACCACGGCATAAAGCAATTTACACTTAGTATTGTGAATTGTCGACTGATCCACATCAATACTATTCAGATAATTAATTGTATGAAAATTGCAATGACATTAAAGAGCCTCGCATCGAAACTTCTTGTGTTTGAGAAAAGTACTCTTCATTGTGAATGCTGTGTTGCATTTTTAACACAGAAGATTCTTACCACACTCATGTTTAACATGTCTTTGTAGGCCTGACATGGAATTAAACATTCTCTTACATTTTCCACATCGCAGAACTTTACCACACTCATGTATAACATGAGTAGTTAGGTGAGCCATGTATTTGAACTCCTTCTTACATTGCCCACAACGCAGAACTTTACCACACTCATGTTTAACATGACGAGTTAGGTCGCCCATGTATTTGAACTCCTTCTTACATTGCCCACAACGCAGAACTTTACCACACTCATGTTTAACATGACGAGTTAGGTCTCCCATATATTTGAACTCTTTCTTACATTTCCCACATCGCATAACTTTACCACACTCATGTTTAACATGACGAGTGAGGTTGGCTATTTGTTTGAACTCCTTCTTACATTTCTCACATCGCAGAACCTTACCGCATTCATGTTTAACATGAGAGTTCAGATCCCCTTTCCTGCTATAAAACTTCTTGCATCTAGAGCATTGGAATGGCTTGGCCGACACGGGTACAACAACAGGATCTCGATAGCAAACGTCTGTAATATGCTTTAGAAGTCTGCTTCGATCGCTGAATTCAGATTTGCATTTGTCACATTGAAATACATCATCTGCAACATCTTCAACAGCAGCAGACGTTGCAGCAGGAGCAGCAGCTGAATGAGGAGTTGCGGTTGACGTTGATGCGACTGGAAGACACTCGTCATATTGCGACACTGAAACATAGACATTATTACAATTAGTGTTGACAAAGAAATCACGTACGATAAATTACCAACTATTATCTAAGAAACAATTGTTTTTATAAATATTAGTAAAATTGGCAAGAAAGTTAGAGAACGAAATGTTAAAAAAAAAATTAGAAGGTTAGAGGAAAATAAGTATCAAGCAAGAAAACATTAGACTGTCATTCATTTATAATATGTCAGTTATAAGCGGATAATTGTACATTATATTCCTTCATTCATGTTGAGCAAAATAAGATCGAAGATGAGATTTGATTGGAGTGGAATTCCTTACTCGTATGACGAGAGTTCTCAGAAATCAGCGGTGAAGGAGCCATGTCTGAAAGTTTAGAATATGTTCCTAGAGTGATCACATTCAATATTATATAGAATCTCATCAATGTTTGTGCATAATACATTGGGAATACACCCATCAAAATATGTAAATTGGACTGTGCAGTTCACATTGGAATTTGGTAAAGTAACTGAAGGTATAGGATTCGTAGGTATTGATGAAGTTAAGAACCTAAAGAATATTGCATCATAAGTCTATTCTACAGCGTCAACAACAATGAAAATAACATAACCACATTCCACATTAGAACCAGATATGACAATTAAATCAAGCCACAATTTTTATAAATACAAATGGGAACTATCAATTCCCCGAAGTCGTGAAGCATGTAAAGTGAGAAAACCACTGGAAATATAAAAGTTGTATGCATTTCAATCGCAAGTTGTTTAACGCTTCATCCAACTCAGTAGGTGAGCTCTGATTTCATGGATAATGACGAGGATTGATCCTCAAGAAACCAGACCAACAGACAATCAATTTTGTTCAAATACCGTTTTTAATTGGTTTGAGTGTACATTCAAGGTATGAAAAACTGAAAACAAGACACGTGTTAAGTATTGTAATTTAATTTAAATGAAGTATCAGCGTCGAACAAAAGTATTTGATGTTGATTTATTAATATTTCTTTATTTAATACTCTATTGAAAAAGTAGATTAAATTTATTTGATATCAACGAATAACATCAGATTGTTTTACCAATTTGAAGGACTATTCACTCTTCCGTGAACTTCTTCCCATCTCATTTGATCCATCAAGGTCTCATGAATGAATATGAAAGTGCAAACTGCAATATTATCAAACAGCCGCGCATCGATATTTCATGTGTTTGGAAGACAGTACCAGTCATATGACCCTGAAACAAATAAGTGGGACAATTACTGGAGACATCATCAACATGTGGAATATTGGTTCTACTAGAATCTTAGTACAAAGACCATCAAACAATAATTTAAATATACGGTTAGAGGAAAGGAAATGTTTCCAAAATATAATTTTACCAAATTCGTCAAAATTACTTGAAACGTCAAAATCTTTACTAGTCTATTAGAGGAACAACCAAAATCTTAATAGCCAAGGTGCCACGTGCGTTTAAAATGTTTACGTCTACAGAATTATTTCAATTTTAATCAAATCATAGAAATATCAGTTCTTCAAGTCGTGTAGGTTGGCATGAGAGGGAAAACCCAGATGAGTGGAAGAGGAACTGAAAACAAACCCATGTTTAATGAATTGCAACCGTAGATCGGCATCATTTAATACGAATATTATGTTTCATTAACATGTTAGTTGTAATTTATTGTATTCGCCTAAGGAAATGCTTATAGGTTACTGTAAAGAGTTTGATTGTTCAAAACACAATATATTAAATTCAAAAGAATTAGAATTATACACTAAGGCCGGGTAGGACCAACTCTGGATTAAGTTAAATCTCGAGGGTTAACCAATGAAACAAGTTGGCGCGAATTCCATGGCCAATAAGATTCACTAATTTCCACTAATCATCGAGAGTTAACTTAATCCAGAGTTGGTCCTACCCGGCCTAAACGAAACATAATATGTTGGTACAAATTAAACAGCGTAATTTGATACAAAGAATTGTTGACCAATCAAGTTCAAAAACTAAAAATAATGTGTTAATACAAATAATTCAAATAACAATCCGCTTCAAAAATACTTCCTTGCAAAAAACACGAATTACCAAACTACAGACAATTTTATTGCAAGTTGTTGATGTTCAATTAATCATGAATGGTCAGGATATTAAAAGTGTTATTCCCCAAAATATGCCAAATTTCATGTGAAAAGGGCACAAAAAGTAGTATCAATCCTTCCAAATTTAGTATGTACTCTATATACGAATAAATATCCTATGGGGCTGGGCATAAAGGACGTCACGCTTCAGGGGGGGGGGGGGAGGAGGGAGGTGCACCAGTATAGGACACAGTGTGACAGGAGGGAGGGGGGGTATTGGAGGCAGGAGGACGTCACGTTCAAGCATTTAGCATTTTTTTCAAGCATTTAAAATTTCAGTTGATACATCGGGATCGGAAATTTCGCTAAAAACGAAAAATTCTGATATATTTTACAGTCAAAAATATTCTATTTAAGGGGGGGGTAGATTAAGGTTTGTGACGACCTTTTAGGGGGGGGGGGGGGTCTCGAAAAGTGTGACACAGCGTGACAGGGGGAAGGGGGGGGGGGGTCAAAATATCCCATTTTTAGCGTGACGTCCTTTACGCACAGCCCCTATTGAGTTATTCATAATTTGACGATCATGTGAAAGAGGGATATTGTTGATATTTGAACATTATTATAACAACAAATCTGGTCTTCAAGAAAGCCTATCCTCTAAGCCTAGAACCTTGCGTCTGCGTACAGATCAATTGATCCTGTGATCGGGTATTGTGCCAGCCCTTTGTTTAATCATCTCACGAACAAGGAAAAAAACACATGCGGTGTGCATACTGACCCCAAAAGTTCTTTCTAGTTCCTAGCAAGGACTCTTACTGGGATATCAAGGGATTTAAAGAAATAATTAATAACATAAACTTTCACAATAATTACTAAAATTACAAAATAAAAGAAAAAGCAGATCAATCCGACGAAATTGCAGCATCATAAATATCAGTGTATAATTGTCAATTCTCGAAATGCCAAAACAAGACATTATTAGTACAAAATCGGCAGGAGGACAACATGAAATATGAATACTTGGAAATACCACGGCGTAAAGCAATTGACACTTAGGATTGTGAATTGTCGACTGATCCACATCAATACTATCAGATAAGCAATTGCATGAAAATTGCAATGATATTAAAGAGCCTCGCATCGAAACTTCTTGTGTTTGAGAAAAGTACTCTTCATTGTGAACGCTGTGTTGCATTTTGGACAAATAAGATTCTTACCACACTCATGTTTAACATGGCGTTGTAGGTATGACATGGAATTAAACACCCTCTTACATTTCCCACATCGCAGAACTTTACCACACTCATGTTTAACATGAGTAGTTAGGTGAGTCATGTGCTTGAACTCCTTCTTACATTGCCCACATCGCAGAACTTTACCACACTCATGTTTAACATGAGTAGTTAGGTTGGCCATTTGTTTGAACTCCTTCTTACATTGCCCACATCGCAGAACTTTACCACACTCATGTTTAACATGACGAGTTAGGTCTCCCATATATTTGAACTCTTTCTTACATTTCCCACATCGAATAACTTTACCACACTCATGTTTAACATGTGTAGTTAATGTCGTTATGTTTTTGAACTCCTTCTTACATTGCCCACATCGCAGAACTTTACCACACTCATGTTTAACATGAGTAGTTAGGTGAGCCAGGTATTTGAACTCCATCTTACATTTCCCACAACGCAGAATCTTACCACACTCATGTTTAACATGACAAGTTAGATTGGCCATCTGTTTGAACTCCTTCTTACATTTCCCACATCGCAGAACCTTACCACACTCATGTTTAACATGAGAGTTCAGATCCCCTTTCCTGCTATAAAACTTATTGCATCTAGAGCATTGGAATGGCTTGGCCGACACGGGTACAACCACATGATCTCGATAGCAAACGTCTATAATGTGCTTTAGAAGTCTGCTTCGATCGTTGAATTCAGATTTGCATTTGTCACATTGAAATACATCATCTGCAACATCTTCAACAGCAGCAGACGTTGCAGCAGGAGCAGCAGCAGAATGAGGAGTTGCGGTTGACGTTGATGCGACTGGAAGACACTCGTCATATTGCGACACTGAAACATGGACATTATTACAATTAGTGTTGACAAATAGGTTAATCATGTATGATATATTACCTACTACTAGGAAAACGCTCAGTGTAACACGTTGATGAGCGTGCACAGAACATGCAACATCCCCAATCACAATAAACGACAAGCACAAGACGATTTTCTCCGCCACTTTCCAATCTCCGTACATACATACTCACCATATACATACTCTGGATGAATATCAGATCCATGGTGTCGTGACTTTCCTACGTCATACTTTTTCCATCTTTTGACAACCCATACTAAACTCGTAAAATTACAATAAATACTTGACTGATTGGGCTTAACATGTGTTAAATTTTAGATAATGCTGGTCTTGATCACCATGCAAAATTTTAACTTAATTGGAACATTTTGATTGTCGATCAATCAGAAGATATTATTTAAACTTAAAACCAATAGGAGGATTTGGCCTTCGTACTGCCAAAGATAATTAGTACTGCATCCGATTTGATATGCGCTAGTTTTACTGTAAATTGTGCCTACAGGCCTTGGAGCAGAAGCTTAAAGAAGGCAGGGATGAAAATGTAGTTTACATTTTACAAATATTTCAAGATTATGGAATAAAATGTCCCTAAAATGACAAAAACTTTTAAAAATAACGACAGATTATAATGAAAATTGGCAAAAATACTTTAAATGTTGGTATCTACCAATGACCATGCGTAGTTTTAAGTTGGTCGGCCAATCGGTTCTAGTTTAAATTTCAAAAATCACATGAAAATAGTTTTAAATTTTAACCAATGGGAGGATTTGGCTGAAACTTTGTATGATTGGGTATAATGTTGGTTGCAATGTTTTTGCTAAATTTCAAATTGATCGGAGCACCCAATCAAAAGATAATTCTTTTCAAACTTGAACCAATCACAGGAGCCCGTTCAAAAACGATCCCAGGGACCGCATAGATTACGTTAGCATGTGTGCAAAGTTTCAGATCGATTGAATGTGCAATTTGACCTGGGCTGTGACCACAAAAAAAAAAAAAAAAAAAAAACACACAGAGAAAGTGCCATAAGAGTACCGTGGTGACGCTCGCTGCGCTCTCTCAATTATCTAAGAAGAAGGACGAGTTATTCTAAATATTAGTAAAATTGGCAATAATGTGAGAGAAAAAACTGTTAAAAAAATGTACACTATCATGCAATAAGATGGGTTTATTTTAAAGGATGCAACGTTAATCAACCGGATAAGTGACCGAATACTAGGTTCAGACAAGGGGTTCAGTGCTTAACTTCCAATAGCAAGGACGACGTAACGAGCCTCTACAACCTGCGCTGGTGAGATACTGATAACAGGTGGAGGGAGATCGTCACACTTACTCCCAAACACCCCAATGTCTCTCTGGCCCAACGGCAGAAACTAGCGATATAAGACTATAACTGACTCCGCTAAATGCTTAATTTTGGTAAAGATATTATGAACTTTCCGTAGAGTCTTAATTTGTAAATGATCTAACGAGAACCATGATATCGAATACACCAGCAGTTAGGTACACGGATAGGTAAACGGCTGTGTTTACGGTGATACATGCGCTCGGCCGTTTTAGCAAATTGAGAGAGAAAAATGGTTTCATAAGTGGGTGTAACTTTGATAAAATGTTCACATGCTCAGTCTGATTGTGTATTAGTAGCATTTTTAAATTTTTGCTTCGTTCCTCGTTAATTAGGCGCCGGTTATTCAACAAAACAACGCAAAACTATGAAATTTCCGATACATAGTAGTAGGTAGTATAATAATGTTTAATGGCGTGTCGACAGTGAGGTTATTTTGCGCACATTAAGATTCTGTTAACTTTGTTGAATAATAGGGAGGACATGGGGAGGGGTCGACCAAAGGGGGCCCGGCCTGGAGGAGTCCAGCACTGGTGGGAAGGTCAGGCCGGAATGGGGACGGACCGAGGAGAGGGAGGCTTCAAGCCGGCGGGACTCTAATTCAGTGGAATCACCATCTTGAGGGGAGGCCGGCCCGAGGGGCCCGCAAATTTGAGGAGGGCATGGGACTAGATCGACCCTGAACTGCTCTTAGTTGGGACTAGCCCATAATGTGGGTTGGCCCCTTAAGCCCCCACTACCGCGTCAAGGTGGCAGTCCATCGGGGGTATTTCCGATACAATTGGAGACCAAACCAGTGAACCAATTGATATCAAATTTTAATCATGATTAGATAAAAGACAAACTTAGGGTTATCAGTATCACTGGCACACATTTTTAAAATTAATTTTTATACGACACCCACTGAAACAAGAAAATATACAATTTTTTACCAAAAATCAGCAAATTACTAATTAACAAAGCAAAAAAATGAAATAGGTATTACTAATTGATAATCCTAAGTTTGTCTTTTATGTAATCATGGTTAATATTTCAAATCATTTCATCAACCCATTTTGTCTCCTCAGGTATCCAAAAAAGTGACTTCTGTGCCACACTTCTGTGTCACACTTCTTGAATGGAAATTAGAACATGTTTTAAGTTCTGTGACAGAAAGTTGCTTCGTGTAAATGCAAAATTGTATGAAAAATGGGAATGTGACACAGAAGTTGTTCAAGAAATTGCACCATGTAAATGGGGCTTAAGACATAAGACAAAGTTGATGTGGATCTTCCACATTCGTGTTTGACAAGATCCTTGAACAATCAACTCTAGTAGTGCATACACGGCAATTTCACATCTTAAGATATTCAATGAGTGTTCTTATTCAACTGTATGTATAGAAGCTCGAAACTGTGTTTTATCCCTACAACTCTCGAGGTTTTCCCTTCATGGATAAAAAGTAACAAATAAGGTGCATACATTAGAAAACAATCTGTGGAATTATCAATGAACGAAGAGATACGTTAAAATTTAAAATCAAGTTATGATACATATAGACTGCATTGAACGTTCAATTGGATGTCTTAGATACTAGTACATTTCTACAATCTAAATAACATTTCAAATGACCACATCTGTCAGAAAAACTGGATACACTTCCAAAAATATAGCGCCATGCTATCAAGTAGATGAACGAACATAAACAACTTACTAATATATTTGGGAAATATGGGAAAGTGGATGAACAACCAAGGTTTGATTGTATGGTAAACCGGAAACAAGACAAAGAGTTAAGAAGACACCGCTGTCCGTGGGGGGTCCGAAGTCCGGGTCTGCGTCCGAGAAGGCACCGCTGTCCGTGGGGGGTCCGAAGTCCGGGTCTGCGTCCGTGAAGACAACGCTATCCGTGGGGGGTCCGAAGTTCGGGTCTGAGTCCGAGAAGAAGAGACCGCTGACCGGGGCCGTAGCGGGGCAAAAGACGTCATCATCACCACTGCCCGAGGCAGATATGAAAAAGAAGGCACCGGAAGGGACAAAGAAGACGGGGGCAACAATAAAAAAAACAATTATTAATGTACAAACCCGCCCTCAGCGCATTTTGAAACCAAAAATATTAGCATCTCTTTGACAAAACCAAACAATTACACAACCATCCGACAACAACGCAACCAATAAAGTCAAAACAAAAGCATTAGATAGAAAACAAAACAAAACAAAACAATCTAAATACAGTAACCTAAATATCATGCATCAAAATATCCAGGCTCTTAACACATCTAAAGTAGGACTAGAGACGTTTTTAGATTCAAAAGATGATAAGGGAAACCAAATTGATATAATATGTCTAACGGAACATTGGTTGAGTAGTGAAAATTTGAATTCAATAAACATCTGTAATTATAATCTTGAAAGTAATTTTAGTCGAGTAGTTCACAAACACGGAGGGTCAGCTATATTCGTCAATAATAAATTAAAAGAAAACATTAAAGCTAGAAATGACATAAACGAATTAAGTAGGGAATTGGACATTGAATTATCAGCAGTAGAACTGAAATATGAAAACAACACAAAGAACCTAGTAGTAATCTCCATCTATAGATCGCCAGTAGGGGATATAAACAATTTCATGGACACTTTGGACCACATTCTAGACAAACTCACATCAGAAAATAAAAACATAATCCTTACAGGCGATATAAATATAAATACAGCTTCAAAATCAAGGAATAGTGATACTCTTAACAACCTATTATCTTCATATAATTTAAAATTAACGATACGAGAACCCACGAGATTTGATCCCCGTTTCAATACAGCCAAAACAATTGATAATATAGCTACAAATCTACCAAATTATATGTTTTCTACTAAAGTAACTGAAAATAATCTCTCAGACCACACTGCTCAAATAATATCAATTCAACTCAAATCAAAATTTAATTCGCCAAGCAAAACAATTATTACCAGAAAATTGAGTAAGGAAAACACAGAAACTTTTGTAGATATATTAGAAGACACGTCATGGGATGAGATATATAAATTAAATGATTCCAATGAAAAATATAATACTTTCTCAACAATACTTAGCGAGGCTTTTGACAAATGTTTTCCACCCAAAAATATAAAAATAAACCATAAATTTATAAAGCAGGAGTGGATAACAGCAGGTATAAAAAACTCAGCCAAAAACCTTAAATCTCTCTATTATCTACAGCTTCACTTCAAAACAGAAACTTTAAAAACAAATTACAAAATATACAAAAAAATTTACAAAAACACTATAAAAGCAGCAAAGAGAATGATAATAAACAAAAAAATAAAGGAGAAAACGGGTACCGATAGAACAAAATCCATTTGGGAGATAGTAAAAAAACACGCTAACAATTCAAAAATACAAAAAACCCAAAACTTGGTCATAAGACATGAAAACCAAACTTACACTGATCCAATCAAAATAGCAAATATTCTTAATAGAGATTTTGCCACAGTAGCCCAAAAACTAGACATAAATCCAACGGATAGGGCTTTTCATAAACATTTAACAAAGGCAAAGAAACCTCTGAATTCATTTATCTTGGACAACACATGTGAAACAGAAATTATTCTAATTACATCAAAATTAAAAAACAAAAAATCTTCAGGAATTGACAACATCCCAACTTGCATATTAAAGAAAATTATTAAGAAAATCTCTCAACCCTTAACACATATATTTAACGACTGTATTAATAATGGAATTTTCCCAAACAAACTCAAAATAGCAAAAATCATACCTTTACATAAAAAAGGGGGCAAAAATCTTTCGGAAAACTATCGGCCAATATCGCTCCTTCCGAGCATATCCAAAATATTTGAAAAACTGATACACACTAGGCTAATAGCATACCTAGAAAGAGAAAAACTGCTTTCAGACAACCAAAGTGGTTTTAGGAAAAGTAAAGCTACAGCTAATACCATTGGTCAATTCATTGAAAATACTATAAAAGGATTAGAAAAAGGGGATCAAACAATCGGTGTTTTTTGTGACTTAACTAAAGCTTTTGACAGTATTAACCATGAAATATTATTAAACAAGCTAGAATATTACGGAGTTAGGGGTCCTGCCCTAAACTTACTCAAATCATATATGGCAGATAGAATCCAACAAGTAGAAGTAGTACACATGGATGAGAACAGACGCGAAATAAAACATATGTCAAATCCCGAAACAATAAAAAATGGTGTTCCGCAAGGTTCTATTTTAGGTCCATTGTTGTTTATAATTTACATAAATGACTTTCCAGACACAGTAGCTAATTCAGAAATATATGCAGACGATACAAATATCACAATTACGGGTAAAACAAAACTAAATCTTCAAGAAAATGCCAAAAATACACTTGAAAATGCAACACAATGGTTCTACGATAACCATCTGCTTATTCAAGAAGAAAAGACTAACTTCATGCACTTTAAATTAAAAAATGACATAAATGAAACACCATTAAATATAAATATAGAAATTTCAAACAAGAACAAGAACTGTGAACTAAAATCTGTAGACAAAATCAAATTTCTTGGAATCATTATAGATAAAAATTTAAACTGGAGAAGTCACTGTGACAAATTACTAAGTAGACTTAATTTGGCATATTTCTCACTAAAAACTATTGTAAACTTAACAAACACAAAAACTGCAAAACTAGTCTATCATGCAAACATTGAATCTCATCTGCGCTACGGAATACAATTCTGGGGCAACTCTACAGATGCACCCAGAATATTTGTAATGCAAAGAAAAGCAATCAGAGCTCTTTTTGGATTAAAATATAAAAATAAAAATAACAACAATTTCATTAAACCAGATTGCAAGCAACACTTCAAAAAACACAAAATTTTAACGTTACCTTCCTTGTACATCCTAGAGTCAGTACTAGCAATTAGATCTCAAGGGAAAGAAATACAAAAAAATAGCGATATTCATAATCACAATACTAGACAGAACAATAACATTCACATAGATAGACACAGATCAACATGCACTCAAAAGAACTCTATTTTTTTCAAAACAAAATTGTATAATGCCCTGCCTAAAAGTATAAGAGAGATACAAAAATATTCACAATTCAAAACCCTTGTCAACAAACTATTAGTAGATAAGGTGTATTATTCTATCGACGAATTCCTCTCGGACAAATATTAATTAATTAATTAATTAATTAATTAATTAATTAATTAATTTATTTATTTATAATGTCTGATTTATTACCTAAATTACCTATTATTGCCTAGATATTACCTATATTACCTAGATTTATTACCTAAATGTAAAATATAATTGTAGCATATATTTAGATATTAATTTGTCTTCATTTCAATGCTATTACTTATATACTAGGTTACTACTAGATTTAGTTCAAGTAACCTTTCCACATACTCCACTAAATGGTGTCAACCAGAGGAGTCCTTTCACTGTACCTCTTTCAAATGTATTGATGAATTCTGGAAATAAAACTGAACTGAACTGAACTGAACTGTGTTACGTATTGTAATTTATTTATTTATTAATCAATCATACAAGTAGATTAAATTCATGTGATATTAACTTACAACATCAGAGCATTGTACCATTGTACCAAACTTCTACCCATCTCATTTGTCAAGGTCTCATGAAGTCCCAAGGTCTCTTATCATTGTGAATATCACGTTACACTTTGGCCGACAACAACAACAATAACAACAACAACAATTTATTAGACTGAAATTTTACGAAAATATAGGTATATTATAGGTATTTAGTAGGTATAATAGATAGGTATATTATTTCTTAATACCAAAATTACTTTTCATTATAAAATAACAATGTTAACAACACTCAACAAAAGAATAATCAAAATTTGAAAGAAATGGATTGGCTGCTGGTTAGGTTCCTTAAAAATCAAACCTTGTTATTATCCAATGAAATCAGAGCTCGCCTACTTAGGATTGTGTCTACGAATCTCTTTCAGATAATCAGTTTCTTTTGTCGAGTGTAGGTAGACATGCCTACCAACATAATTTGATGCAAGGTCCACTCGATTTCCGCGTAGTGGACAAGCGGTCAACCGGCTGTCCGCCATCTGGAGGAGATCGAGTGGACCTTGAATTTGATGTAGGTACATAAAGCAAAGCTAAATGAAGGCACTGCAACTTCATATATTATATTCTTTAACTGTAATATTGAAACATTTATGGTGTTTGAGTCATTTTATTTTGGAGACTTAAGGGCCAGTTTTTACTCTGCTAAATTTTGAACAGTTGATTAGGACCATTTTGTCCATGACAACAACCAATGGAATTCCTGGAATGCCAGTTTTGAGCTTAACTAATGGTTTAGGAGGGCATCAAAAAACTGGGCCTAAATTAGAAATATAAAGTTTTGGTAAAAATTAACTATCTGGGCACCCATTCTCGAGGTGTTGAAAATGTTCGCCATGCGGAAATGAGCCACTGCCCAATAGATTCACCTACTTTATCACTGATAAAACAAAAGATTTCACTTGATTTCCATAGACGAACATTTTCGCATACGGTTTCGATTCGAGAATAGGCACCCTGGTTTGATATTAACAACTGTGCAACATTTTATTTCGATAATTGCCAATAGGAGATAAAAACAATGTGGAAAGAGTACTTTAAGGAGCTACTTCAGGGAGAGGCAGTACAAACGAAAGACAGAGAGACAAACCAAAATATGACAGACGAAAGCGAGGGGGTTGCGGGTGAAATACCAGGACAGGTGGAAGTGAAAGAAATGCTGAAGAAGATAAAGAATGGAAAAGCTCCGGGAATGGACGAAGTAAGTGTCGAGATGCTGAAAGCGTCAGGGCAGAAGGGAATTGAGTGGCTCTGCCGGGTAATTGAAGCAGCATGGACCCAGTGTGATGTTCCAGAAGATTGGGGGAAGGGAATACTTATTCCTATCTTTAAGAAAGGGGACAGAAAGCGCTGCTGCAACTGCAAGGGAGTAACTTTGATGTGCCAAACTGCTAAATTGTATGAAAAGATCATTGAGAGGAGGGTGGCTGAAAGTATTGAGAGTAAACTAAGAGAAGAACAGTACGGTTTTAGAAGAGGACGTTCAACAACTGACCTCATCTTTGCAGTGAGACAGATCATGGAAGACCGATGGGAGAAAGGGAGCGGGATGAGAATGATATATCTGGACCTGGTAAAGGCGTACGACAGAATGCCAAGAGAAGAAGTGTGGCGGTGCCTAGAGAAGAAAGGTGTGGACAGTGGAGTGATACAAAGAATTCAAAGTATGTATAAGAAAAACAGTAGCTGCGTGCAGACGGGAGTGGGAAAAACGGACTGGTTCGAAGTGAGGGAGGGACTGAAGCAAGGGAGTGTATTGTCACCAACATTATTTACAGTGGTAATGGATGAGATGCTGAGAGAGGTCGAGCCGGATTACCAAGAGGACACCCGCACACTCATATATGCAGACGATGTTCTTGTGTGGGCAGAGACCGAGGAAGAGTTGCAAGAGAAACTGAACAGGTGGGAAGAAGTGACAGCAAAATATGGACTAGAAATCAGTAGAGAAAAAAGCGAAACCATGGTTATGGAAAGGCAACAGAAGACACGGTGCCGGATGCAGATGCGAGGAGAGGAACTGACAGAAAAAGACGAGTTTAAATATCTAGGCAGTGTATTGGCAAAGGATGGAAAGGTGGACAAGGAGATCGAGAGGAGGGTGAGAGCAGCAGAAGTGTTTTACCAGAGTGTAAGGAAGCTACTGTGGAATGAAGATGTGCCCCAGAGGTGTAAGATATTACTGTACAAAACCTACTATGTACCAATCTTAACATATGCAGCAGTAACTTGGCCAATGGGAGGGAAGGAAGAAATGAAAATGCAGGCTGCGGAAATGAAGTTCCTGAGAAGTGTGGCGCCGAGAGGTGACGAAGATGGACAAGGTGAGGAGTGCAAAGATTAGAAAGGACCTAGAAGTGGAGTCTCTTAGATTTAAACTTGGAAAAGAGAGGCTAAGATGAAGAGGATGGGAGAAGAGAGGATACCATATAGAGAGGCAGAGCGTGCAGCCATGGGTGGATTAGATTAGATTAGATTATTAGGGTTTAACGGCGCGTCAACGACGAGGTTATATTGCGCACATTAAATTTTACTTGAAACTTTGTTGATTTAAGTAGAGGACATAGGAAGGGGGTCGACCTAACGGGCCCGATCCGGGGGAGTCCAGTACTGGTGGGAAGGCCAGGTCGGAATGGGGACGGACCGGGGGGTGTAAGGATTCGGGCCGGCGGAACCCGATTTCAGGGGGATCACTATCTCGAGGGGGGAGGCCGGCTCGATGGGGTCCACAAATTCAAGGGAGGGTATGGTTAGGCCGACCCTGGCTGCTCTTTGTCTGGACCTCACCCACTGATCTGTCCGGCATGGGTAGCCCTTACACATGAGCATATGCTCGCCGGCGTAGCTGCAATGGATCATTGGCCAACACAAACCCCACCACCGCGATAAGGTGGCAGCCGTTGGGGGGAGCCATGGGTGGCAGAAGAAAGGCAGGAAGACCTAGAACTAAATGGATGAACGGAATAGAGGCAGCCGCAGAAGACAGAGGAGAGTGTTGGGGAGTAATAACAACAGAGAAGTGGTGGGAAGACAGAGAGAGATGGAGGGAACTGGTGGAAAGAGAGGAGCCTGAAGAAGTGGAAGAAGAGATTGAAGAAGTGTGGAGTGTCGGACTTGGCAAGTCGGCTCTGAGATCACAAGTGCCCTAGAACATTGGTGGGATCATCCCACCCCCTGGACCCCTATTTTCGAGATTGATCGAGCGCTTGTATAATCGAGCATGACGCCAAAGTGACGTCCTTCCGAACGAACTAGCATTCAAGCTGCTACGTCAGTGTATGATTTTGTTTCGTCTGACGTCAGGCGGTCGTGATACCGAATGCAATTTGTCTCGAACGATCTTGAAAATAGGTCCCCTGACCTGACAATAGTTGGAAGCAGGGTCGCGATACTTATTATTATTATTATTTATTAATTGCCAATATCCATACCGATAAAATCTGTCAATCAATCCTTTGTAAGACTCGATGACTTACTATGATTCTCCCTAATATGTCTTTGCAAATACAAGTTCAGTTTGCATCTATGAGGACAATACGGACAGAAGAACGTCGATTCTTTACCACACTCGTGAATGATGTGCCGATTCAAAGTTTTCTTATGCATGAATCGTTTGAAGCACTTGTCGCAGCGTATATCTTGCATGCAAGACGACGACTTGATGTGTTTCGCCAGGTTCGCTTGCAGACGGAACGAACGCTTGCAATACGGACAAGAATGTTTGACGTTGCACTCGAATGCGATGTGAGCGTCCAAGAGATGCACATCCGAGTAGCTGCTGCGGCAGTTTGGACATTGGAAGATGTGAGACAAATGGTAATCTGAAAAATGAACATTATATATCCAAATGTTAGAATTAAAAAGAGAATATTTATTAGGTACGCATGACCATTTTACCAATCACCAATTGGTCAGAGTGCTAAATAGTTGTGAACCTTAGTGGTCAAGAGTTTCAAAAGTCTAGATTTTATCATTTTGATGGAAACAGTGTTGGGAGAAATGCAAAAACAACGTATTAATTCTGTGCACCTATCTTTTTTTTTGTCTGGGGCATAACGTCGCACTGTTCTGCAGCGAGGCTAATCGCGACGGATGAAATGATTATGATGATGATTGGGAGATGATGGTAAAGAGTAGGTAACGATGGAAGGTGGGTAGGAGGTGGTCGTGGCCTATTAGTAAGGTACCTTTCCAGCATTTGCCTGTCGACTGAGGGAAAACCACGAAAAAAACCCAGTCAGGAAGGACGGCCGCGGGAATCGAACCCAGGCCTCTGGAATACAATTTCAGAGCGTTTCCACTCACCCAACCTGTTCCGTATCTCAAGTTCCATCACATTTTCCACAAAATTTTAAATGTTGCCATCTGAATTTATTTTCCACTCTTGTTCAAAAAGTGCTCAAAGAAGTTACAAGCGAACAGCCATATTATTCTCCACCAAAGGAAACAAGAATGTATTTAGATTTTCGAATCTTTTTATTCTATTCCACAAACATTACAAATTGAAGAAAGAAAGAATACAGACAGTTAGGCAGTTTCTTTCTTAATGAATTGATTCTCCATATTATTGGATTTGTTATGTGCTCAAAGCCAACATTTCAGTACCATTACCATCATACTTGTTTATTTTGAAGAACAGTGTACCATTTAATTAATAATAATCATTCAACAATCTATTTGCACATTAAAACTTTAAAAAGTGTTAAGTGTTGTGACAATCGAGGTGTATTTTAATCTGTCACCGAGCCATGCATCCAAAATAAAAGTGAAGAAACATTTTACCACAACCAATACTTTTCATAATATCAGGAAATTCATGGAATTGGAACCTAACTAAGAAGATTTGTAAACCAAACAATTAAAACGTTTTTATTTTTTATAATTATATAATTTACAGTGTTACCTAGTACCTAGGTTAGCTAAAGCCTGGATATAATGATAAAGCTACGTTTACAGTTCGGCGTTCGACGCTCGACGCTCAGCGCTAGCGCTGAAATATTAACATGGTTTATCTTTGACCTTGAACGCCAGCGCTCGGCGTTGGCCAATCAGGAGGCTCAACGTCGAGCGCCGAACCTTAACACGTACCTTAACAGTTTGCTGGTCATAAACCAACGCAACTCATCAAACCTAGACACTTCAAAGTATGCAATGCCTTGACTTCACCATCTTAACTCTATGCAAAACATGTTTGGACATTTTTCAAAACAACTTTTCTTTTCTTCATGTGAATCGGAAAGCCACTTGGAAATCGCTCAACATAGCATTTTGATATGTGAGCACCAATATGTGCAATGCAATTCCTCAAAATGATTTGGCTTCAAAATTATTAATAAAATACAGAACTCAAAGATGCTGGTTCCTTAGTTGCTACCATCTTCCATGCACCAATGGAGGAACAACCGAAGAACTGACATCATTTCCTACAACGGATCCCCGACTACAGTCTATGCACTGAACCAGTGGTTAATTTGTAAAATAGTAAGTGGGCGGACGCTCGGCGATTGTCAGGGGAAACAAACATATTTGCCTACAAAACGATGGGGGGTCTGGGGGGAGGGCCCCCCAATTCAATGCGGGTCCGGGGCGCATAGCCTCGGGAAAATTTTGTATTTCAGGAACAAATGTGTGCCTTTTACGCGATTTGTACACACTTTTAATCTAATTTAGGCTTCCAGAAAAAATAAGTGGGGGACGGCGTCCACCCTGAAAAAAGAGTGGAGGGACGCGTCCGCCCTCATCCGCCCCCAAATTTACCACTGCACTGAACTTTCTAAAATCTAAAATGTGATAAAATGTTGGTTTTGAAGATTTTATAATAGGTAGTAGGTACATATATCAACTTGATAGGAACATCTTCACATTCAGAGAATTTTGTCCTTCACGATATTGTGCAAAAACCGTAAACCAAAAAACAAACAAGTGACATGTGAACAAGTGGGGGCGGGGGGGGGAGAAACAGTGTTACCCTCTATTGCACTAACAGGAAAAAGAAAAAGGCAGGGACTCGAGACTTACCTAATAGTCAAAATGACACACTCACTTTAATTTATCTATGTAGAAAAGAAAGCACAACTAGATTAATTTTATTTACCTACCTACTAATGTGGGCAAATAAAGGCAAGAGGTTTTATCTTTGGAATGGACATGCATTTTTCAATACGTATAACAATTACCTACATTTAAATTATAGCTACAATAATAAAGCTAAGGAAAAATTTAAAATGATGGAGGTACATCTTTAACTTCTAACCAATAATAGCAAAGCCAATCAAAGCAGTTTGTTTCTGCTACATACTGGCTGAAAGAGAAAGATTACATGTAAATCTTATCTCATCGCACTGCAGGAACAATATCCTCAAATCACGTGACAAAGGGTCCCAGATATCTACAACGATTCAGCTTCAAGTGTCGTTGTAAGCTCTCATTCAGCGTGAACGTCTTGTGGCATATCGAACAGGCGAAGAGGGCAGTCTTCTGGCCGCACTGGTACTTGACGTGTTTGTTCAAGTTCCCACGAGATGAATATGTCTTCCCACACGACCGACATGTCACTCCACCCACGCTTGCCCGCATTTCTAGTGGGAGAATAAATAAATGCTGGTTAATATAATATTTTGGAAGAAACAAATTGTACAAGACGTTGTAATAGCAATTTTAACCTGTAAACAAAGAGTAAAAATTCATTTTATTAATCATTCTATAAATAATAATAATAATAATAATAATTCTTTATTTAGCGCAAGCGCTATCTTTCACAAATCAGTACAATACAAAGATACATAAAGATACACAATAAAGACACAAACCAAAGAATTAACACACTAAAAACATAGAATAATCTAATTAGGATGTCAACATAAATGTTTCCGTCATTATAATTTCTAAAAGTTTGCTTTTAAATATGCTAAGACTCCTCACACTTTTAACATTAAGTGGAAGAGCATTAAAAGAACGAATCCCAAGATAAAATAAAGATTTGGCCGATGATTGTTTATGAACATGGTTTAGAAAAAAATTATTATGCGCTCTCGTGTAATGCTGATGGACATTTTCAACTTTTTCAGTGTTTGTAAAATATGCAGGTAGAAGACCATTTTGAAGTTTGTAAATAAAACACATGCCTTGAAAATACACATAATCCTTAATCCTTAGCCAATTTAGAGATTTTAACATAGTATTTACAGGTGTATATCTACTACATTTCAGAATAATCCTCATGCCTCTATTTTGTAGAATCTGTAGTTTTTCAATATCTGTATTAAATGCCTGATACAATAAAATCATACAAAAGGTAAGGTGTGGTTTAATAATAGTGTTATATATACATAGTTTTGTGGCTACTGTCAGGTGCTGACCTATCCTACCAAGGTAGCTAAGTTTTTTTCTGATTTTGTTCTCTATGTACAGTATATGTTGTTTAAAACTTAGATTTACATCCAACAACATACCTAAGTATTTGAATGATTTAACACATTCCACTAACTCACCATTTAGTACAATATTAACTTCACAATTATCAGTTGTGTTCATATAATGTAGTTTCCCAGTACCAATCATCATTGCCTTACACTTACTATTGTTCAGCTTTAGCATATTAATGCTCAACCAGTCAGTCACTACCTTCAATTCTTCGTTCAATGTATTGTTCAAATCAGTCATATCATTTCCACCATAGAAGATGACTGTATCATCTGCATAGACATTTATCACACATTTATTTAAACAACAATTTATGTCATTAACATACACTGAAAATAAGAATGGTCCTAAGACTGAGCCTTGTGGTACTCCTAGATTTACATCGATAGTGTCTGAGATTTCCCCATCAAATTTAGTTCTTTGAGCTCTCTCATTGAGATAATCATCGAGCCTCTGGTACACAGTACCTTGAACACCATACATATATTGCAATTTCATTAACAACCTTTTCCTATCGATGGTCTCAAAAGCCCTTTTGAAGTCCAGGAAAACTGACAATATTGATAAATTATTATCTCTTAGTTTGTTCCACTCAGAAACCATCCACTGCACCGCTGTTTCACAGGAGTGACCTTTCCGGAATCCAAATTGATTAGTCATAATAAAGTTATTTTTATAAAAATATTCCTCTAACTGAGAGTGTACAACAAGCTCCAGCAGTTTTTCATAAATTGGCAGCATATTTATCGGCCTAAATTGATCAATTAATGTAGTCCCAGCAACTTTAGGGACCGGAATTACAAGTGTTTCTTTCCAACTTTTGGGAAATACGCCTTTACTTAATGATAAATTAATTAAATGAAGTAGTCTATGCTTAATGCTAGGATACCCATCTTTTAACAATCTGACAGAGATTCCATCCAGAGTTCCACCTCCTTTATTTTTTAAATCCATCACTAGCTTATTTAAATCCTGGATTTGAACTTGTTTGAAGTCACACATGATGATATCTTTACTCACTCGGTTGTACTGGTTAAGTTCAACCTGGTCAACTATTCTATTACTAATATTATTTATATCTATTTCCGAAATATTACTTATAATCTCTTCAACACTCTCAGAAAAATATGTATTAAAGTGATTTGCAATCACTCTCATATTATTCAAGTATCATTCAAACTTTAAATACACGGAATGCCAGTTTAATTACTTTCGGTGACACTTCAGCGCCATCCATCAGCATGTATTGTATTGTATTGATTTATTATTCCGTTGACAGGTACATGGTACATATATGGAAGTCGTCAAAAATATTATAAACTCTAAAAACTACTACCTACTAAAACTACTACGATTGCAATAGTTTAATATCACAGAAAATCTTTAAAAATAAACATCACAAAACTATAGTAACATAGATGGCACTCAGTAAATAATTATGTCAATGATTGCCGTCTAATGAGTCAATGAATTCAGATAGGTGGTAATAGGGATTGTCTATGAGGTGCTGGCAAAAGGAGCCATAGCTAGGGGACTCAGTTATACTGGATAAGAGTTACAGTTGTTTATTATAGATGGTGGTGCAAAGGTAGAAGGGGCTGTATTTTAAGAAGGAGTGTCTATGGGTGGTGCTACGGATGGCTGTACTAGATCTAGTGAGATGGGTGTGAACATTGTTGGTATGCGTATTGTTGGTGTGCAAGTTCGTTGACGTTGTAAGTAAGAAGGAAGGTAAATTAGACATGTATTAAATTCAAGTTTTATTAAATTACCTAATTACAAATGCTCTGTAATACACACTTATCACACAACCAGAAAATTTTAATTTGCCGATTGCAATTGTAATGTATTCAATACAGAAATAATGTCTTGGTTGTTATTCGGATTAGGAAAGATCACGTCATACAATATGGTAATTTATCACTGAGCAAGCCCAAATTGATTCTTGCTAAACTTGATCAGTCTGTCAAATCACTCTCCAGCATTTTTATTCATATTATTATCAGTGAGAGTGAGAGAGATAGAGTGGGTGGTGGGGGGGGGGGGGGGGATTGTCGAGCAGTGGAAAATAAAGAATGCCTGGCTTGGCTAGTCAAGTCCTGCAACCCTAGTGTTTGTGTGTCACATCAACACTAGCGTTCCCTCCATCACTTCAACAGTATGGAACAGGACAGATTGTAAACAATCCAAATTATATAGAGCTTCGTTAACCTACTTACAAATTGCAATGCAGAAGCGTTTATTTTCAAGGACCAACGAGACTCTGTGAATGCAAGTCGGTTAAAATTTGCTACTCTGAATCGTACATGAGCTAGACAATTATTTTCAATTCACGCATCACAATTTACACTGAAACTTTGATATTTCCACATCCATTCAGGTTTGTCAAAACAAACAAACCAACCAATAATAATCCAAACTAGATCTACTAGATCTACATAGGAAGGTGTAGTACCCACATTATAAAAATATACTATAATGTACAGTCCACTGAACAATTTGTTTTAACATTATATCTTATTACCAAAATACTAGGACACAATTTTAATGGCATGTGTTCTAATGAAACTGTGGCGGATCAGCGCCAACCCTTCCCCCACGCAGCAGACAGTTTCCCGCCAAGCCAACATCCCCGCCTGCAAACCATCCACTGGAACCTGCGCAGGAGAGGGACGACCAGGAGGGGTTGGCGCCGGCCACGAGATAGCAGTTCAACAACCGACTGGCGCTCGTGGACTATTCAACGCGCCATCTTGCCTCATTATTCTGTACAGTTCAACTCTCAATAAACCACGTTTGTTCCGTAACTACATTGTATTGCGTCTGACTGTTACCCACGCTCCTGATCCCCAAAAAACTAATCCACCAAGCCATGTGAAATATATGGACATGTCAAACAATTATAGTTAAAAATTATTAATTTCATAGCTTAGTATATCTATTCCTTCCTACTTGAATAAGTAACTGTGATGACACTTAATGTGTCGCTTCAAATTATCCTGCAGAGTATAGCTCTTGAAACAGTGACTGCATGTAAACTGACTCCGCTTGAAGCCGCACCGAGACTCGTACGTTTGATGACGTTGCAAGCTGGCTTTGCAGGAGTATTCCTTACGACAAGTAAAGCACTGATATCCACTACCTATAAAAGAGAGAAAATAAACAATGTAGGTACCTAGTAATAAAATAGTTCACTCTTCATATTATGTTGGCTGCCAAAAAGCAGATTTTTTGACACACTACACACTGTTCAATCTATGCGTCAGATAGGTCACTGCAGTCTCATGGGTAGGTATGTTTACTTGGGTTTACTTTATGTCTGACAAGGGGCCGATTTTTCAAGCATAGATTGCCCAGCGTGTACATCGTCCTTGGCGAAGTATACAACCAAATCATAATAACACAAATAAATAATTGCAATACAAGAATGAAATTCAATTTTCTAAATATAAATGAAGAAAGTCTGAAGGGAAAATTAGGATTTTTAAGGTTGCATTAGGTACAGAAAAACAAAATAATTTGGTAGGTACCTAGTAAAGAGTGTGATGAAAACTGGTAGAGGAAAGAAAATAAAATATCTGTGTAACATCTTGTAAAATGGTTTATTAACCAACAACTTTGAATATGATGTTTTAATGTAATTACATCAATCAACCCCAAATAGAAAGTTTCAAGGTTATCTGAATTGTGTTGTAGATGTAGGACGGAACTTGACGGAGTCGTGCGTAGGCAAGTCTGTAGTTCAAGGAATCAGGGTGTATCGAAGATTGAGTCGTCTTGGAGGTACACAATGACGTATAATGTAGACAAGCTGAAACAGTACACACACATACCGCATGGCAAAGAACCGATCACAACGAACGGAGAAACCACCTTCAATCTTGGGCCTTCACTTCAGTTTATTGGCTTGCCAGTCTTGACACATCACGAACACAAATAAATATCTCTGTTAAACGCTACACAAATAATAATTAGGTATACTCCGCTATCCATGACAAAGAGACAGTTAATTCACATTTAACCAAATCGAGGGCCAATTGTTTGAACAGGATTAAATATCGTTTGAAAAGATGTGTAAAATCTAGAATTTAGTCTATATGTCTGTGCTACTGCTAGCATATAGTTTTCATAATTGATAATACTTCTTCAGAAAGAAAGGTCCTAGGTAGTAGGTACCTAGGTAGGTAAGACAAAAGTGATTGTGTTCATTTAAAGCTCATTGTATTGTGTGGATAAAGCGACAATCAGTTTATGATGTATTCTAAGTGTAATATATGTGCTGTTGGTAACAAGTGTATCTGTAATGTTACTGGCTTACCCTGCTTAAAAAAACACTTGATCCCACTTGCGTGATCCATCTGGAAACCCACTTGATTCCCATTGAACCCAGGTGAGACCAGATAACAAGAGTTAAACGGAATTAAATGGAATCAATCGTATCCTGGCAATCAGGATCAATAGTATTATGGCCCTTTTGAATGGGATGAAGTGTGGAACTTTTTATTTGGAATCAAGTGGAATCAAGTGAAAAAAAAAATACAAAATACCAAAACTTACATTTTGGAATTTGGAGCAGGTTCAGAATCTGTCATGGCAGTTCATTGGTGAGGGAGCATTCATCAATAAGCCAAACCACTAAACTGTACAACGTACTTACTTTAGTATGCTTTACTCTAGTGTAAATCAATCAATTAATCTACTAGACTGACGCCAAATACCTTAACCAAACTTTCCACGAGGAACCATTGAGCACGAGTCGAGTTTGACAGAAGAACGAGGTTGATGCCCGCACTTCCACTTGTTGCATATAATTTCCCCAGAAGCTCACAATATCAATCGAAAAATTACCGATTACAACCGAATGACTGCAATTCTAGTAATATAAACGAGGGAGTAGGTACACACTATATCACTATTCCACCAACGCTTATTATTACAATTGTTACAATTTACAAGACAACTACAACAAGTAGGTACAACTTTTTTGTTTTGCTTGTTTTATTTTATTTTTTTTATTTTTTTAGCCAATGCCGGCAGCTGATTGGGTGCACAACAAAAGAACAGTTTGACAACTTGTTGCGCCGTGTACAGTGCTGCCACGAACCAAACTATCAGTAAACTAAAAAATGCCACAGCCCACGTTCACGGAGCCTTTTCTTATTTGTTGTGAATTGTGATGTGTCAATTTTGTTGCTGGGATAATATCTATCCTAATTCACTGCTAAAGCAAGTATTTTTCAAGCTTGAATCGTTTTCTTGACTCCAAACATAATTTATTTTAATGTGCACAACTAAATTAGTTCAAATAAAGCGTTGCCTAAAGTGAATTTTGTTTGTAAGGTTAAGTTGTGTCGGAACCACTTGTGGCGCTCTTATTTTCGTACAAGGCACCTGTAAGTACTTTGGAGAGAGTAACAGGTGAAGAATAATCAAGAAAATGAGTTTTACTACAATGTTTCACAATGCTGAGGCACTTGGCATCAAACTGGAGCCTCCAGGTAATTCTTTTGAAATATTCTATATATTGTGTCCTCATTAGAAACAATTTTTTCCCCTCCCTAGCTGAAGGCTAAACTAGGTGTAGTAGGTACCTACACCATCTAGGCTCTCTAGTAATACCTACCTACTGATCTACCAAAAAAATGTGCATTACCTGTATTGTGTGTGTATTACATTAGTAGATTTATTAAGATAATGGAATGAAAACGATTGTTTTCAGAGTCCGATAATGACGACGATGAAATGGAGGGGAATAGAATGGAAGATTCGTTTCCGGACGCAAGCTTTGAGGAGCTTCTCACCACCGTCAAAGCAGAAGCCGAAGACAACAGCTCAAATTTAATTATTAATATGAATGGTGTTGGTAAGTACATTTAGGCAGGCCACAGTATACAGGTATAGTGAGGGTCAAAAGAAGCCAGTCAATCCCCATGTTGGTAGGTATAATGAGAAACCAGTAGGTAGGTATAGGAACTATTAGAAGTGGGTGTACCTAGTATATTAAAATAGGTAGGTAGTAGGTACGGAAGTAATTTCGTAGGTGCGGCAAGTGCAAGCCGACTGATATTATCCAGAAACTATCCAACAAAGAAGCATAAATGGACCGTGTTTAGCAATAAGGAACCAAGCGACATTTTGAGGTTTTCGAGTTAGCTGTGGAAATATATTCAACTTGGTTCAGAGAACATTAAACAAATAAGATCCAAGCGACAGCAGGCCTGTAATGCCCATTAAACGCAATAAATAGAAAATGAAAAAGGAACCAAGCGCCAAAATGAGAAATCTAGATACGCAATAAGGATCCAAGCGCCACTTTAACATGTAAAAGTATAACAAGGATCATTGTAAGCTTTGCAATAAGGACCCAAGCGCCATAGGTAATAAAAGTTAACCTATGTATAATATACTTACATATACTTCTGATATTTTTGCTCCATTTGATTGCTTTTAATGAAATACAATTAAAATACTCCTTGTATACCACACAAAATTCACAAAACACTATAAAAACATCATATTTGTCACTTGGTTCCTTTTTGCAAAAAGGAACCAAGAGCCCTTTTTTCGTGTTTTTCTTTAATATTATTAAAATACGCACTTGAATATGCAATATAGTCCCTGAAAATGTAATATCAATATGTTATCTAATCATATATAACAAGTCTCACGTCAAGAAAGTATCCCAGATTTTAATATAAGGCTGTACGCAAATGTCCAATTATCTCAGTTCAATGAATTGGCGCTTGGGTCCTTATTGCTAAACACGGTCCAAATAACAGTAGGTAAATAATAACAATTAGCGGGTTGTTTCCAGCTCTTAACTGGGCGTTTCCCGCATTCCAGACGCCACCTCTCTCTGTCCATCCAGTCATCATCACTAATTATTACTCTTCTTCACATGTCCAGAGCTTTCGCCCAGCAAGTGAGAGGTCCTGAGTTTGAGCCCCGGTTAAGTCAACATTTTGTAATTCACGTACACCTCCCTCCCTATCATACTGACATCCCTTCCTATTGTACTGAAATCCCTTCTATCATACACATCACTGGAAATTTTCTGTAAAACCCCCTAGAATCTCGTAAATTGTTATTATTCAATTATAGGTGGGTAGGTACTTTTACCTGTATAAAAAATAAATTTTAATTTACTTATACCCAATGAGACGAGAATTAGAATAAAAATTATGTAGTAGGTACCTACCTAACTACCTACCTACCCACCTAGGTATCTACTAGGGATGTCGGCGGGTCCAAAAATCAGGAATCTGGTACCCGTCATAAATACTCGGGTCGGAATCGGGTAATTAAACCCCCCCAAAAAAAAAAAAAAAAAAAAAAAAAAAAAAAAAAAAAAAAAAATTTGTGGTAGGTGGCTAGGTAAGGGGGTAGGGGTTTAGGTAAATAAACACGTGGCACTTAGCTGCGTGAGAGGAGAAAATGACCCTCTCTCAGGGCCATCTGTGTGCTTGTCCTTGACAAGAATTTGAGAAAACAGGACAGGACATGATAACATTCTTTGATAACTAACAACTTCAATCATAAGAAAACACGAATTTGTAAACCTTTCTACCCAGGACTCAACTTTTTCACTGTGCTACAGTGTGATTGAAAAAAAAATACAGACGCATTTTTCCCATGCTTCCTACTCCCGACACATGATTTCACCCCTCCTTCCCCATTCCTCTCTCACCCCCCAGAACTGAGCTTCCCCTTGAGACGCAGCTGATAACGGTGCGTAAACAAATGTCTTTCAGCTACACTCTAAAAAAAAAAAAAAAAAAAAATTTTTTTTTTTTTTTTTTTTTTTTTGGTACCCGCGATTATTATTTATTACCCGAGTAATTGATTACCCGGAACCGCCCGGGTACCCGGGTACCCGCCGACATCCCTAGTATCTACTGATTTTTCAGTTGTGAATAATCTGACATTTAGAAAATAA
Source organism: Leuctra nigra (assembly GCA_934045905.1). NCBI lineage: Eukaryota > Metazoa > Arthropoda > Insecta > Plecoptera > Leuctridae > Leuctra > Leuctra nigra. The sequence goes on from OW203768.1 coordinate 8,099,787, forward strand.
ATTGCATACAGCATACTTTATTACAAAGAAAAAGTAACGAAGGTATTACCTACTACATTATTTTTTTATTGTAGTCTTAAGGTTTGGTTCTGGTTCTAAAATTATATGAATTCTTTTCTGTTCTTGTTCGAGTCCTAGTGCCAAGCGTTTGTGAAAGATATTATTTGAGGCTTTTGATGAAATTAAAAAAAGCTCATTACATCGGCTGTACTTACATTTTGTCTATTTGTCTGTGAATCGGTCATCAGTCTATATAACGTGCGATGTAATGTCAGATGGCGAGGCTCCGGAACTGGGGGAGCGCTACCCGTGCCCGCAGTGCAACCGGACGTACAAGAACAAGTCCCACGTGTACCGCCACATCCGCACCCACAGCGACATCCTGTCGCCTCCGCTTCATTGCTCTCTCTGTTCGTTCTTCACCAAGCAGAAGGCGACCCTGCAAAGACACATCGAACGACGACGTAAGTTCGCGATTTGTATCTGGAATTTAAGTCTATTTGTGACGTAGGTAGGTATGTTGTAGACTCTAACATTACCTATATCATTTTTCCATAAAAATATGACACGTACAATTTTTACTTTTGTTCATGGTTTCTACTAAATGTTAAAGGCCCAGCATAGGTAACCACTATAATTTTGCACTTTCTTCATACATTTTCTTGATATTATTCATACATTTAACATAAAATGTATCCAATTTAAGTCCAGAATTCTTGTGCTAGGTTTGTATTCAATATTAAGAGAAGACACCATATAAGTCCCTACATTCAAAAACTTCATTGGCTAAAGATGGAAGCGAGAAGAAGCCTACATTTAACATGCGCAACGCACAAGATATTGAGAACGGGAGAGCCAAAGTATTTAAATGATAAGTTGAGAAAGCGTCGTGATATTCACCTACGAGACACGCGGTCCAAAGATAAGCTAGACTTTGGAACTCATCGAAGTAAAAAATTCAAGAACTGTTTTTCCTATTCAGCCTCAGTAGCATACAACACAACAACAACAGAAGAGCAGACCCTAAGTTTAAAAGCTTTCAAGACGCTCGTTAAGGATAAACTCGCTATCATTCAAGAAAGAGAATTCGTGAAGTAATGATATTGGAAGACGAGAATCAAGATTACATCCTGCTGAGAATGTTTTTTCAGTGGTTTTCCCTCAGCTAAAAAGCAAATGCTTGGATGTTCTTCCAATATTACCACTGATATTGAAGCACAATTTTAATGACTATTATGAATTAAGAAGAAGTAGGTAAATGGTGAAGATGTGAAGCAGCTGAAGAGAAGAGATGGATGTATGGAAGATCAACGACTCGATTGTTGAATACAGACCAATTATGTACCTATTTTATGTGCTCAATAAATTACATTATTATTATTATTATTATTATCATTATAAAAGTCCATAGCCATGCCCATAGGTACATTGTGTGTAAATCTCATCACCACTTACCCTTGCACAGTAGGTAGTACATATGTACCTACCTGCTAGGTAAGTAGTTATTCTTATTAGGCTATTGGTGGGAAAACACTACCTAGGTACCTACTAATATGTGTTTGAAATAATATTTACAAAGTGTAGATAATGTTATTGCTGAGGTCACGATCAAGGCACTACATACCTAACTCCGCTTGATGATGGCAGATGGTCCGAACGCCAAGCCGAAGGAGGAGTTCCAACGAGTTGTCGTGATTCCGACGGAAGGTCCGCCGCTGCCATATCAATGTGGCCGCTGCAACAAGAGCTACTCGCACCGCTTCGCTCTTGATCGTCACACCTCCATGGAGTGTCCCAAGGCCGGCGACGCATCGCTCTCGGGCAGTAACACCAACCTGGCACAGACGGGTACAAATCTTCAATACAATTGTTATTACTTTCATATCTTACTTTATCTTATTTGTTTCTTATTTGCTGATTAAAGAAAAAATTATTGAGGTGTAGTGTTGAAAATGACAACAAAAATCTACCAAAGGTTCACTGCCTTCCATCCATACAAAGTACAAACTAAGGACCTTGAAATTTCTTCTCGTGATTCACTCATGAGCACGCGTAATAATTGCCAATCAGCAAGTGTTGGTGATCTGCAATCAACATACGTATATATATTAGGGATGTTCACGATTACGATTTAATCGAATCGATTAATCGATTATGACATTCAAAACGATTAATCGATGTTAGTACAAATAATCGAATTACTACAATTTGAATTTGCCGCCTTGAAAATGGTTGCATTTTACAACATCTAAAATGGCTGCCTTCAATCTGTCCACATTTTTCTTTGTGTGCGTAATATTTTAGTGATAAATTTATGTTTGTGTGTATTTTCCCAAGTTTCAATGTGTATTTCTAATTCGCATTACCATTTATCAGTGATGATTGAATGAATTACGGCACATTACAGCATATTTGAAGTAAAAATGAATTACTTCCCAGACACATTTCATTGTTGAGGTTAATATTGCCGTAAAAGGCGATATGATGACCACCCTGAACATGATGATATCAATACGATTTAATTCGATTATTAATCGATTTAATTTTAGAATATCGAATTAATAATCGATTTAAATAAAATAATAGTTGAATATCCCTAATATATATGACACACGGTCATTGTGTCAACGGAGTAAATTTTTACATCGGATTAATATCGTGATGACTCGTGTTCATAATGTTACTAGATATGATTAAATTAAACATTAATCAAAAAGTATATAGTTTGATGAAATGATTGTAAAACCCATTTGATATGTCTACAGGCAATGATCTGGAGCAAGAGAAAGAAGTGCAGGAAATGGAAGTGCCGTCTGAATCGATGCAACCTCAACCCATCGGTAACGAAACATATATTACTATCTTATTCATTAGTGCAACCACTGCACTAGAATAAGAATACCATTGCAAGTGCCAAACTCAATCCTGTAGAGTTTGTAGAAAGTTTAATTTCACCTATACTGCATGTCACATTTAGCTGGCCGCCAGGCGTGTCTACTAATTTTTGCAAATTTTATTGCAAATTACAGCTTTTGTCCATCCCTCTGATGCCATTGTGTTCGGACAGGTCGATTGCGCGATCTTCCGACTCTTCTTAAGGGGTATTCAAAATATCTCTTTGGCCAGCTAAATGTGACTTGAACTATAGGACCTGGGGAACAGCTCTATGTATTACGTTGATAAACAAGCAATTTTTATGCATGTTGGTAATATTGGGATAAGCTGCCATCTAGTGATTGGCTGAAGTTGCAGTTATTTAGTTATTTTTAATTTATTTTTCAGGTGAATTCTCACAAAAACATTAGTTGAATGAAATTGAAACATTGTGATAATGATAAGTAATATGTAGAGCCCCGTAAAAGTGGTTTTATTTTTTAACAAATTTCGTTTTAAAAATAAGAAATTTGGCATTTTGGCGGTGTTATTCAAATAACCCTCTATTTTGTTACCACAGCCCTGATAAATTGACTTAAACCCTCTTGAGTGGGTGGGTTGTCGGTGGGTAGGGGCAGGTAGTGGTGCATCGCGCTGCTGACCTTGGCTTGTTATTGTGCGTAGGCAAGGCAAAGGGAGGACTCCTCTGATGATTGATGATTGGCATTAGGGCTGTGCAAGTCTCGAAAGTTCTCGAATCTCGAATATGAAACTCCATCTCGATCGTTTGTTCAAATTACCATCTCGAATTTTCAAGTCTCGAGCATATCAACTAAGAGCCCTCAAGATTACCAATTTTTTGTTATTTTTACAGGACTACGCACGCTAACTTTCTTTGTATCGTCCATAAATTTGATTTGTATTGTTTAGTATAAAGCAGACAGTTCTGCATACTTATCAAATGTTATTCTTGTGTATCTGGACAATTTGCATTAGTGTTTCTCTTCCACCCAAAAAATATTTTTAAAGAAGTATAATCTTGCTCGAATATTCTCGATCTCGAAGGTAAAATATCTCGCTCAATCTCGCTCGACTTTTATGAAATAATCTCGATCTCGCTCGACATGAAAAATGTCAATCTCGTACAGCCCTAATTGGCATCAGGGCTATTTTGTCTATTTGCATTTATAATGTTATTTTGGAAAATATGGCGCGATATCGTGCTTATTTCACAATAAAACAACCTATTTCGTTTTTATTGTTGATTTTTCTACAATTTCGTTTTATTTCACGAATAAATTCTTACATATTTCAACTTCAAATTACATGACTCGTGCACATTGAGAAAAAAGAGGGTTATCTGAACAACTTTGATTATTTTCACAATATCGCGCCTTGCGAAATATACCTATGTGGCTCTAGTGATATGATATGGATTTTCTTTTTACAATATTCTGATTTGTCCCTAGTTTGTGAACCGGAGATGGCGACTCAAGATCCGCCTTCGGAGCCAGATCAGCCGCCGTCAATCGGTATGACTCTTCAGTCTTCATTAAACACTACACTTATTTCATAAGTATGGTAGCACACAATATTATGGTAGCGTATGTTTGTTATTAAGGCATTCAAAATTTCATGACAAGTTCTTTGTTTAATAATCGTGAAGACACACCATGTTTTTGTGAGACATTGGTTTTTTACTTAAGATTTTATATTTCTTGTACAAATTCTTGTAAATGATCCCTACTCACTAAATTATTACATAAACAAGTTCTCGTGATAATGGTTTGTGTTGCTTTCAGTTAAGGATCAGGAGATGGAAGTGCAGAACGACAAGGAGGCGTCCGAGGATGGAATGGTTGTGCCTGCGGATCCAGTGTCTGTGCCCATTAGTAAGCACAAATTACTCTTTATGTGGTGTAAAGCCTTAGTAACTATTCTAATCAATTTTGCCCGAGAAGTAGATCAACTTGAAGTTTCAGTATAGAATTCAATGAAAGATTAGGAAAAGAAAATGCTCTGCGTAACATGTTGAGTGAGATATTGTATTCCATTCCATTCAAATTAATAAGCTGGATGAAGTAGTTGCTACCCTTGTCATTGACAGGTGATAGGAACTAAATTACAAGGGGGGGGGGGGGGGGGGGATATTGCAAAAGAACTTAAGCTGGAGATGCTATTGGCTATGTCATTGACTTTGAGCTGTAAAGAATGATTTGCAATTGATTACGGAGTAATAGATACTACCATTATTTATTTTCTCAATAAATTGATAAATTTGATTAATGAATGATTTGATAGATTATTATGATTTATGGCACTCAACAGCGAGGTTATCAGCGCCGATGAATGTTTGTTCATAATCTCTTTTCAACCAATGAGAGGATTTTGTTAAAAAACTACTTCGTACCAGATAGTGTTTTCAGAAATATTTCAGCAACTTCATTTTCCGACATTTCAGACGTGATGGCCAGTCCGGATGACAAGACGAGACCATTTCGTTGCGTGTTGTGTGGAAAGTGCTACAAGAAGTTTCCCGCCTTGCTTCGACACACTAAAGACGGCTGCGGCAAAGAAGACCGGCTCAGCTGCGAGCACTGCCATTTCCAAACAAACGCAAAGAGGAACTTCCCGAAACACTTTGAACGCAAACGTAAGGATCCCACTAATCAGTTTACAAAGTCATTGTGTTTTCATTGTTAACACATTGACAATAACATCAATTGTAAAAAGTTATTTGCAATTCATTTGATAGGTGAAATTCAAATAAGTTCAATATCAATATGACTCTTTACTTCTTAGCATCTTGAAGCTCAAGTTTGTAACCGATTTTGCTGAAAATTTGTAAAATATGATAAAAGTATGGTCTTTATAGCCTTGTCAAATTGTAGTTGATCAGAACATAAAAAATATGCTCGCTTCGCTTCTTAAAAAATCGTACAATTATGAAAATGTTTTAAAACTTAAAAATGAAACTAAAAGATTACCTAACAATCTGAGGAAGCCCTACGTCGAATAGGGACAATGTCAACGACGTTTAAATTTTCTATAGGTATATCCATGGTCAGAATAATTGACGGTAAAACTGATACGTTGTAGCTGGAATTACCGTCAATATTTGTTGAACTGAGAAATAATTTTTACGGTTGCAGTGATTAGTTGGTGCTTATACAAATTACAAACCCTTCAATCCCATATGATCACCATCTGCGTTTGCCTCTGTGTTTTTGTCTCGATAATCAAGTTTTGAAAAGTGCAAGCATTCAAGCAATTTATGGAATGTATAGTCAAGGAAACTAGATGGTTCATACTCTATCTCTCTCTGCTCCATATAAAAAAACATGTTTATGTTATGGGTAGAGCCAGTTTTAAATGGTGATGCGCGAATTCGCGAATTATTCTGATTGCACTATTTTCTTCTACTAAAATCCATTTCATTGTGTAAAGATCCCAAATCTACCATTTTTACATCGCGAAAAAAAACGAAATCCAACCCTGATCGCGATATTCAACATTTTCCGCGAAATGACCACGAAATAAAGGTTTTCTATTAAAATTACTGCTTTTATTCCCCTAACAGGTCACACAACAACAAACGAAACCAGTTTCTTTCCATGTGCTACTCACTCAACCCCCTCCCCCTCGCCAGACACTTTGCTACCCACCCTCAAAGTGAACCAGACCAGTGTAACCAGTTGATGATGCCTCCAGGCTGCTTTGTTTTGCGCCCCCATCTGTTCAAGGTCGACCGGTTTTCCCAACCCCCTTCCACCCTCAACCGGTCGCAACTATTCATCAATAGTCTACTTACACAGAAGGATATTTTGGAACAATTACTGCACTGAAAATTGTTGGATTGGGAAAGAAAATATCTTGTCAAACTATACATTTTGCGTCATGAAATTTTAAATATTTTGTATCATCTATACTAGTACAGAGAAAATGTGGGTTGGGGAAAAGACAGTACAGAGCATTAAAGACGCCATTCTTGACAAGCCTATTTCAGTGCTAATAGTGCATGACCAATCCCTTCCAATCCCTCCTCAAAAGTGGCATACATGTTTTTCATCTAATTATGGTTTCTGGGGGCTATTACAATGTGTTTTATAACCAATTTAATATCACCACAAAATCGCGAAAACCCTCTTCCAGAAAAAACACAAAAAACGAAATTGATGATTTTAAAAACGAATTTTAAGAAATAAAATCACCATTTAAAACTGGCTCTAGTTATGGGTAGAGCCAAGATTATATGGTTTTATTTTTGCAGTGATTTCGTTTTTAAAAACACAAATTTCGTTTTTTGTGGTTTTATGAATTGAGGATTTCGCGATTTGTGGGGCCATTAAAACACACAAAATTGAACTTTAAAACGAAAATGAATTTCATCTTTATTACCAATATGTTTTGCTCACACTAATGAATAATGTAAATAATCAAATTAAAATGATAAAATAAAGTTGCATCATAAGAAACAGGCAAGTGAATTGGCGTGAGCCATCATAAGAACAGTCAGCTGTCTAACTGACTGGGGGTGTGGTGTGGGTGGGCCCTTCATGGGCATGAAAAGGAGGGGTAAATAGAGAGCCTAAATATATAGGCTCTCTAGGGGTAAAAAGGGGTAGGTAGTTGGCCAAAGTTTGCCATGTTTCCACCATCAGCCAGAAGCATCGTCTTAAAGCAGTCACTGACTGGTTATGTTCAGGTTTCAGGTGGTTTTGTGATTGGGGGGGGGGGGGGGGGGGGGGTAAAATTTAGCAGGTATGTTTGCAACCTTGTTTTCCAGCTAATCAAAGGATGGATTCTCACCATTCTTAGACGCAACAAGTGCTTGATTAAATGCAAATTTTATAGTACCTAAAAGTAAAAAAAAAAAAAAAAAAAAAAAAAATTTAGTGAAAAATCACTGATTTTGTGGTAATTTCGCGATTTAGGTCAATTTCGCGAATTAAAGTGTATTTCGTTTTATTTCGCGATTGGAAAATGACAGTTTTGGGGTTTAAATTCCATGAACCATGCACATTTCACACTAAAACCTGTTTATTTAAAATTTCGTTTTATTTTCAATCACCATATAATCTTGGCTCTAGTTATGGGTCAGAGAGAGGCAGAGTATGAACCATCTAGTTTCCCTGACTGTACCTACCTACCTAAAAAAACATATGCTTTGATTGATTCACCACTAGCTCGTGCATAGCATATATACACTATGACCCCAACTATTGTATTTTGTTGGTCATATTTTTGAGACAACAACAAAACAACACAAGCAACAGTCACAGCCTCCAATTACCCGTCACAAACCGAGTCTTCTCTCCTTCAGATGCCACGTTGCTCGGACTTCCCGAAGCCGAGGAGACCCGCTTCCAGTGTCCGACTTGTCCTCGTAGCTACAAGCACCAGTGCGGCCTGCTGCAGCACATCCGCTACGACTGCGGACAATCGCCGCAGTTCAAGTGCCCCCAGTGTCCGTACCAGGCCAAGCGGAAGCATCACATCGCCAGCCACGTTACGAACAACCGTGAGTGAAGCTGCAATACACAGTCATTCTCGATTACTATTAGTTCCTCGCTTAGTGAATATTTCATAAGGAAGTGCTCTGTGTATGCGTTAATAAACGAGCATGCAAATTAATGATGGGTGAGAGTTGCTGATCTATAGACCTTGGGTTGTACGGTCGTGTGAGGTGCAATAGTGCCATATTTTTCTTTATAAATTGTTATTTGAACAATTATGATCATGAAGTTTTACTTGTATAACATTGTAAATACTAACTTATATTGCATAAAAGCTTTTTCGGACGTAAGGAGGTAATAGCGATCTACTCCTTTGTGATCTAGCCGCTTGTTTATTTTAAATAATTTATTATTGAGTGGGTTACTTCAGAAACAAGGGCCATTTCCCACATTCCCGATGCCACCTTCTCTTATTCACACATTCTTCGTCTTCCAACCCTCTTGCCTCCATGTCTGACCTGACCTGCCGCTTCCACTCCTCTCTAGGTCTACCTCTCCTTCTACCTGGAGGCATCCAATTGTTGATATTTTTGGCCATCTCTCCTCTTCCATCCTTTGTACATGGACATACCAATCATTTGTTCAAGGTATCCCTATCTTTTGTTTTTAATATAATAAATATCAATTTAATAGACCAATTTAAAAACTATCTTGGTGGCTCTGTTTTCTAATAAATTATCGTATGCAGTTTGATATCTAGGTACCCAAGTCCCTGTTTCAACAATAAATAGGACAGGGACTTGGGTACCTGGAAATCAAAAAGCAGAGCCACCAAGATAATTTTTAAATCGGTCTATTTGCATATTACGCAGCTGTATTATTTTGACTAAGATTGGGTGTAGGTACTATATTGTGACTATAAGGAATGATTGATTTGCAAATCAATTGATCATATAGTTTTTCTCAATAGAAAAATATACTACAGACATATTCAAAATAATTAATAGTATTAGCCAATGACATTAGTCAGCCCCACAACTACCTAAACGTGTGTCAATTGACAGTGTACAACATGAATTATGTTTGACAAAGCAAACTATTATTATTGATTTCAGATCCAAAGGACGAGCGAACGACCGACTACCGAGCGATGGCCTTCATCCCAGCCGACTGTCTTCCTTCCAACATCATGGACGACCCGACGATGCGCCGATTCCAGTGCTCCGTGTGCCTCAAATCATTTAAATACCGTGCCGATCTCACCCGTCACAAGGAACAACGTTGCGGCAAGAACCTTCGCTTTAACTGTCCCAACTGTCCAAAGAACTACAGCCGACAAGACGCTCTCGATCGACATATTCGATGTGAATGTAACAAAGAGCCTCAGTTTAAGTGTGAAATGTGTTCGTATCGAGCATCAAGAAAGTTTAGCCTCCAGAATCATGTGAGAATCAAACATTCCCAATAAGCAATACTAAGTATGTAGTTAACAATAAACATTAAATGACATGTGCAAACTTTTTATCATTGTAGGCAGTGGAAGGGTCAGAGATCATGCATGACTATACCAGGATATGTAAATGATATTATTATGTAGTAGGTACATACCTCTGTTTATAAAATTAGTTGAAATTACTTAGGTTAATTGTTACAACTAAGTGGAGGTAGTTTTAGAAGTTCCTTTATCATTGATAATTGGTGCAAAGGGTTTATTGGTTTGAGGTTCCCGGTAGTTCCCTATGCTATTTTATTAAAATTACGATTAATTGTTTTTAAATTGTATTCATGAAGGTAGTACCTAACATTGTTACATAAGATAAATTGTGAGACATATGATTTGTAACAATAAACAATATTTTTAGATCTTGATGAGACTATTCTTTTACAAACTGAACAACTTTAAATAAGCACATTACAGGAATTTCTTTGCATGCCCATTTATCTCGCCTAACATGGGAGTCCCTGAGTTTACGCAGATCGGTATTCAGTCTCATATTTAACAAATAGTAGAGAAGTTCGGAGACAAGTCCATGGCCTACCTGTGGAATGTGGATTCCAAGTGTCTGGCTCTTTCTTGATCCACTTTTCATATTATGCAGCAGCTTGTTAGGTTAGGTGTGGCACAACATTTCTTTGTTAGAAAGACTACAGCTTTTTAATTTCTATCATTTCCTTCTAGACTTTCACCCTTGAATATTACTTATTTAGGAGACTCACTAAATCTGACAAAGCATCAATATATCTAGCTAAACATGCAGCCATGTTGACTTTTGAAATCGATCAATATTTCAATTGTGCCTTCCGATTGGTCGAAAACTGACCATGTCATTGGCTGAGCATTTATGCCAACCACAACAGCCTGTCATTGCAGGGCGGTAAAGTTTTAAATATTCAAATGAAGTTTAGTTCCATCTACTACTTTATTTTGATCATTTGGCACACAAATCAACACTTCACAACAAACGAGAATCCATAAATACATACAGTTACTATATGTCTAAAGCCCCATTTACACGGTGCAATTTCTTGTACAACTTCTGTGCCACAGTTGTTCTGCACATGTGCAGAGTCACTTTTTCATCTCAAAAGTGACATTGCGCACGAGCAGATAAACTGTGGCACAGAAGTTGTACAAGAAATTGCACCGTGTAAATGGGGCTTAAAGATACCCTGGGTCTATTCATAACTACAAAATTGACCAAATCAAATGTTCTACAATATGAAAGTACACACGAATTTCCATAGGCAATGAGAAAGGCATTCAATTTTAAACATGGACAGACAATTAGTACTAAATAAACTTTCATCAGTCATCACTCATCAGTCACAATCTTGGGTCATAGCTTGGGTTATCACATTTTACAAACAATAACTCCACTTGTGTGAAATAACAAACGTGGATGATTACTACTCAATCCATAAAAACAATACATACACAATTAAAAGGTTCTATGGGTCGGTACTTTAATTAAAACACATTTTGGCCGATGATAACATTAATACTCACACTTTGAAAAATACTTGAATCTCCATCCTAATGATCAGTTGATCACATTAATTTTTTAACACCTACGTACGTTTTACCAAACTTTGATCACATTCTTGTACGTATTATCACATTAACAAACAAAAATCCATTAAACATTGATGTGCTGCTACCTGCCTGTTAGCGATACTAGCCTGAAGTGTCCTGCATTGTAGAGTGCGACAGCGGTTATTAGAAGTTGAACGGTTTTCACTAAAGGCACCATTCCAATAATATGGTAATGGATTAACATTGCACCGAATCGTACAATACACAGCCCCAGGGATGGTTACAATCATCAATAACATCGATATTTGAATGTAGAACAGTTATCCACATTAAATATTAAGAAACATTAAAATCAAGGGGAAAACCTCAAATGTCTTGATTGAATCACATTTTCAGTTTTTCTTTGGTATTAGATTTTTGGTTTGGAATAGAAGCATTCTATCAACAGACAATGAATAATGATCAATACTTTCAGTCTCCAGTTCTATACATTTTCGCATGTAATGAATATTGACAAATCATTGCAGATAGCAGCAGCAGTTACACCCAGTGGATTTTAAACGATTCCTTCATGGACACTTCCAGATCTTCAACCTCCAGGAACTGTAATAGAAAAGAAAACAAAGTAAATTAATGACAATTAAATACAAATCACATTAGGAAACATCATCAGAAATAGTGTTAATTTGTTCATACCTTGTTTATCGTTTCGTAAGAGAAAGGCTTTGCCGCATCATTGACGTAGACAGTCTTCACGGAAGCCTTCACTCCCAGAACCCGAACTTTGCCCAGAGTAATCGGTACATCATATCCCCACCAGACAGCGTCACCCTGGATTTCCGAGTTATTCATTGTGAAATTGAAGAGGTTGAACTTCCGATCCTCGATTGTGTTCAGTGTGTCGCCATCATCCCAGAAGAGAGATCCTTCTGCAGAACCACGCTCATCCGACATTACCAATAGCTCAAAAGAGTTATTCTTCATTGCCGCTGTCGTCACCTCTGGTTTCTGCATCGGTATTACGTAACCACCGCGAAGAAGAAGGGGAATTTGATGAAGAGGTGCATCTATAGTGTAGCGACCTCCTGAAGCCGCAATTTGAGCCGACGTGTAGAAATCATACCAGATCGCTTGTGGTAAATATGGATGGACTTGCAGTGCATCTGGTTCTAGAACTGGAATTATCATTAGAGCACTTCCCCAGAAAAACTGCTCGTCGATGATGTACGTAGCCTTGTCCCGTGGAAACTCGAAGAAAAGGGGCCTTGCCACCAACGTCCCGAGTGTGTGAGATTCATAGAATAGCGTGTAGAGGTAGGGTAAGAGAGAGTAGCGAATGAGGAGGGCATTCTTCGCTGACAGAGCAACGTCTTTGCCGAGGGCGACGGGATCTTGATCGATGCTGCCGTAACTGTTGTGGTTGCGAGAGAATGGATAGAACGCTCCGAGCTGAGACCAACGGTTGCATAGCGACGCAGTGGTGTTGCCGCCAAATCCGCAGATGTCGGCACCGACGAGTGGAATGCCAAAGAGATTCATGTTAAGAACCTGAGGAATTGACAACTTCATGTAAGTCCACGTTGACACGATATCGCCAGTCCAATGTCCGGCAAAATGACCAAGGCCCGGGAAAGAAGATCGCGAGATAACGAAAGGCCGCTTGGATCGTAGTTCAGACATTGCGAAGCTGGTTGCCATTGCTTCAGTGAGTCCATAAAGATTGTGAACATTGTAGTGGGAGCCTGCGAATTGTTTGCTGGACATGCAGAGTGACCTGTAGTAAAGGACTCCACCGTCTACGCCAGGAGTATAAGGAGGATGTTCCAGATTGTTGTCAGGGCAACCGTGCTTGGTGCCGGAATAGAAGTTGCTAGGTTCATTCATGTCGATCCAAGCTCCGTCAAAAGCAAACTCTTGATGCATGTTGCCAAGTTGCTCCAGCCAATATGAGGCTGTGTCTGGGTTTGTGAAGTCCGGCCACACCGTCGAAACACCATTCCAAACTTTTCCCTCAAATGGCATGTCAGTTGAGTTCTTTATAAATATTCCCAGCTTGATGCCGTCGTCATACGGCGGATACGTCCCGATCTTCTCTCCAGAACTTATCCCTGGGTCAATCAAGACTGTAAATTTCATTCCCAAATCATGGAGCTCATCAACAAACTTCGGCAAACCTGCGAAGTTAACTTTATCATATGTAAAATCATTTGAGTTGTTCATATAATCCAGATCATCCCACTGAACATCAAGTGGGATGCCAAAGTCCCTGGTGCGCTGCCAAGCTTCCTTGGTTTTATTTAGGGTCTTGTAGCCATAACGGCACAGATGAAAACCGAGGGACCATAATGGAGGCATGTACGTGGTTCCTACGACCTCCGTGTATTGCCGAGCTACGTCTGCAGGAGTCGGACCAAGAAAGATGTAAAAGTCAAGAACTCCTCCAATCGTACGGAAAGTGATGGCAGGTGTCGGTTGAAGGATGACGTCCATTGCGTTGCTATTGAGTAAGAAGACCCCGTGGCAAGATCCAGATTTCTCGAAGGCAAGGTAGAATGGATGGCTGCCGTACAGATTGGTATTCTCTCCCGGGAAGGTATCGTGGTTCCACATTGTAAACTTTTGCCAGTGGGTGGAGAGAAGGAAAGATGAAGTGTGTTCGCCAAGACCAAACACATAGTCAGTAGGGAGAAGAGAAGAAATCTGCAAGAATTGATCTGCAAAAATCATTGCTCCGACGTTTTGAGTGTTAAAAATTATCTGGTTGTCACTCTTACGGAAAACTTGGAAGCCTGTTGTTTTTTCATTAACTGTAATGTAATAGTCGGTATCAGAAGAAGACTTTTTGAGATCAGGAGTTTTGGGATATGGTGGTTCGAACCTTGTAGACTGGGCATCTGATATTTTGATACGCAAGCGTTGTTTGGACTCATATTTCATTTCAACTCGAATCAGTGGGATGTCATCTGGATAGGGGGATTTAAAGGTCCGACGCAAAAATCCCGCTGCTCCAGTATTCGTTTCCGAAATGTTAACCCAATCGTAGCCTCCGTAGTTGGGAGGATAGAAGCAATACGGTACGTCGAGGGTAACGTCCAGACGGCCACTCACAACTTGCCAGCAGCATCCTCGATCCATACATAAGTTCCAATTGCCGCCAGTCTCCGGGTAACAATCGAACTTCAGCTTATTGTCAACTTTATAACATTCATGACACAATGTCTGATCAGGTGCCAGCAGTATATCTGGATCAGTGTTGTTTAGGTCGATTAGGATCTGAGGTTCATCAGTATCATTTGTGTATGTGTAATGACATACACCCAATGATACACCAACATTATCTTTCATATTATGTCTATTACCAACATTATTTTTCATATTATGTCTATTAGCAACATTATCTTTCATAATATTATGTCTATTACTGAAAGTAAGATATGCGAAAATAAAAATGAAACATAATGGTATTCCAAAATTACCAATAGTCCTTCGTATCTGCCATGCGCGGTGTCTTTTTACGGATTCATGTTCCTTTTCATTCTCAGCATTGACCTCAATTTCAACAATAATGGGGAGCTCCCGGCTGTCCTCCAGCTTTTCGATATTATCAATATTTGCATACCAAACTTTGTTACTGTAGAATTGCATTATGAAATAATCCCCCAACAACTTTCATTCAGCAAGATTCGCGATTTAGGAGCTAAACTTGTAGGTACCCAATTTGAAAACTCAATCTCATTTTGTTTGCCTGACAGTGACACAATCCGCACACTTTCCAACCCAGCAGTCAGCACCCCAGCACTTTTCAATGTCAGTCAAAATCATATGTACAAGAACGTCAATAACACAGCGGAAATCACTATCAGTAGTACCTGTGGAATGTAGGTAGACTAATATCTTTTTATTTGCAGTAGATTGTTGGCTTGGCTATGTGGCTTTAAAGTTATCTTTACAACTTTCAATTTGTATAATTTTCTTCTAGCCGTTTAATCAGATTCTGACACAAGATAATACCAACACAAACAATAAACATGCAGCACGCATGCATGCACTTTTTTTTTTACCCACGATGCGATGTCGATGACTTTTCAATCATGTCTTTCGATTGGTTTAGGTTTAGAACCGAACCTGTCATTGGCTGAGAATCAGCAGAGCCAATGAGATTTCAGGGCGGAAAAGTTTTAAACATTAAAACTTTCTTCCATAGTTACTTTATTTTAAACTTTTGGCACATAATCAACATTTCACAACGTAAATCCATATAAGTACATTAAATAGTTATCTCACAATTATGTATATTATGAAACCATAGACTAACCGTATAATCTTTGATTAAGCATAGATTGCAGAGTATTTCCATAAATTATACAAAATTGTCAAAATGAAATGTTCAAGAAACTTGGTGAATATTTCTCTCAGAATAATATGAAGGAACATTGAAAAAATACACACCAATTTTAAATTTACTTCTTGCATCACCTTTCAATAATTGAATACAGATCCAATAATTCAGATCACAATCTTGTACGTCCTATCACAATTTACTGTAATTATTCACATGTAGTGCCATCAATAATGATATACACACTCACTTTAATCAAACAAAGATATAATTACTACTCACTATTTCATAAAATACAATATTGACAATTAAGAAGAATCTATGGGTTTTCTTTAAATTAGGGACATAATATATTTTGGCCGATAATAATGCCCAGTACGGCTAGCCCGAGTTGGGCAACCCACAGAATATTTAGGTGCCTAATTTAACATTGAAAAAATAAACATCAATTTCCATTCTCTTCAGTCTTCAACACTTCAATTTTTAACACCTAGGTACCCTTTTGCCAAACGTTGATCACAATCTCGTATATTTTATCACATTTTACAAACAATATTAAATGTAGGTGCTGCTAACTATTGGAGAATTGGACCAGCCCAGTTGGCGATACCATCCTGTACTCCCGTATGGTAGGGTGCGACAACAATGATTAGTATTATTTAACATCGATAGTACATCGATAGTATTGATTGATATTTGAAAATGTAGAAACGCAAACTATTACCAGAAACTGAAATAATGGGGAAAATTACGAATTAATTATAACAGATTCTTGTTTTTTCGAAATCTCATTTTTAGTTTTACATTGATATTTGGTTTGGGAATGGAAACAATATTTATCTACATTCAATACCTACTGTAATCGTTTCGATAAATATCAATATTATCGATCAAGTAATGTATTGACAAATCATTGCAGATGGCAGCAGCAGTTACACCCAGTGGATTTTAAATGATTCCTTCATGGAGACTTCCAGATCTTGAACCACCAGGAACTGTAACAGAAAATAAAATTGATTAATAACAATTATACTAGCAAATTTGGATACATCGTCAGAAATGTATTGTTAATTTGTTCATACCTTGTTTATCGTGTCGTAAGAGAAAGGCTTTGCCGCATCATTGACGTAGACAGTCTTCACGGAAGCTCTCACGCCCAGAACCCGAACTTTGCCCAGAGTCATTGGTACATCATATCCCCACCAGACAGCGCCACCTTGGATTTCCGAGTTATTCATTGTGAAATTGAAGAGGTTGAACTTCCGATCCACAATCGTGTTCAGAGTGTCGCCATCATCCCAGAATAGAGATCCTTCTGCAGAACCATGTTCATTCGACATTACCAATAGCTCAAAAGAGTTATTCTTCATTGCCGCTGTCGTCACCTCTGGTTTCTGCATCGGTATTACGTAACCACCGCGAAGAAGAAGGGGAATTTGATGAAGAGGTGCATCAATAGTGTAGCGACCTCCTGATGCAGCAATTTGAGCCGACGTGTAGAAATCATACCAGATCGCTTGTGGTAAATATGGATGGACTTGCAGTGCATCTGGTTCTAGAACTGGAACTATCATTAGAGCACTTCCCCAGAGAAACTGCTCATCGATGATGTACGTAGCAACGTCCCGTGGAAACTCGAAGAGAAGAGGCCTTGCCACCAACGTCCCAAGAGTGTGTGATTCGTAGAAGAGCGTGTAGAGGTAGGGTAAGAGAGAGTAGCGAATAAGGAGGGCATTCTTCGCTGACAGAGCAACGTCTTTGCCGAGGGCGACAGGATCTTGTTCAATGCCATCGTCAGTGTTGTGGTTGCGAGAGAATGGATAGAACGCTCCGAGCTGAGACCAACGGTTGCATAGCGACGCAGTGGTGTTGCCATTAAATCCACAGATGTCGGCACCGACGAGTGGAATACCGAAGAGATTGTTGTTAAGAATCTGTGGAATTGACATCTTCATATCTGTCCAAGTTGATACAACGTCGCCAGTCCAATGTCCGGCAAAATGACCATGACCCGGGAAAGTAGAACGCGAGATGACAAAAGGCCGTTTGGATCGTAGTTCTGTCATCGCGAAGCCGGTGACAATCGCTTCAGAAAATCCGTAAAGATTGTGAACATCGTAGTGGGATCCTGCGAATTGCTTGCTGGACATGCAGAGTGACTTGTAGTAAAGGACCCCACCATCGATACCAGGAATATAAGGAGGATGTTCCAGATTGTTGTCAGGGCAACCGTGCTTGGTGCCGGAATAGAAGTTGCTAGGTTCATTCATGTCGATCCAAGCTCCGTCAAAAGCAAACTCTTGATGCATGTTGCCTAGTTGCTCCAGCCAATATGAGGCTGTGTCGGGGTTTGTGAAGTCCGGCCACACGGTCGAAACACCATTCCAAACTTTTCCCTCAAATGGCATGTCAGTTGAGTTCTTGATAAATATTCCCAGCTTGATGCCGTCGTCATACGGCGGATACGTCCCGATCTTCTCTGCCGAACTCACTCCTGGGTCGATCAATACTGTGTATCTCATTCCCAAATCATGGAGCTCGTCAACAAATTTCGGCAAACCTGCGAAGTTAACTTTATCATATGTAAAATCATTTGAGTTGTTCATATAATCCAGATCATTCCACTGAACATCAAGTGGAATTCCAAAGTCCCTGGTGCGCTGCCAAACTTCCCTGGTTTTATTTAAGGTCTTGTAGCCAAAACGGCAGAGATGAAAACCGAGGGACCATAATGGAGGCATGTACGTGGTTCCTACGACCTCCGTGTATTGCCGAGCTACGTCTGCAGGAGTCGGACCAAGGAAGATGTAAAAGTCAAGAACTCCTCCAATCGTACGGAAGGTGATGGCAGGTGTCGGTTGAAGGATGACGTCCATTGCGTTGCTATTGAGTAAGAAGACCCCGTGGCAAGATCCAGACTTCTCGAAGGCAAGGTAGAATGGATGGCTGCCGTACAGATTGGTATTCTCTCGTGGGATGGAATCGTGGTTCCACATTGTAAACTTTTGCCAGTGGGTGGAGAGAAGGAAAGATGAAGTGTGTTCGCCAAGACCAAACACATAGTCAGTAGGGAGAAGAGAAGAAATCTGCAAGAATTGATCTGCAAAAATCATTGCTCCGACGTTTTGAGTGTTAAAAATTATCTGGTTGTCACTCTTACGTAAAACTTGGAAACCGGTGGTATTTTCATCAACCGTAGCATAGTAGTCGGTATCGGAGGGAGACTTGTCGAAAACTGGAATTTCGGGATATGGTGGTTCGAATCTTGTAGACTGGGCATCTGATATTTTGATACGCAAGCGTTGTTTGGACTCGTATTTTATTTCAACTCGAATCAGTGGGATGTCATCTGGATAGGGGGATTTAAAGGTACGACGCAAAAAGCCATCTGTTCCAGTATGTGATTCTGAAACGTTAACCCAATCGTAGCCTCCATAGTTGGGAGGATAGAAACAATACGGTACGTCGAGAGGAACGTCCAGACGGCCACTCACAACTTGCCAGCAGCATCCTCGATCCTTACACAACTTCTCATTGACTCCATTCTCCGGGTAGCAATCGAACTTCAGCTTATTGTCGACTTTAGAACATTGCTGAGCTATTGCCAAATCAGGATTCTGTAGGAGATCTGGATCATTTTTTATTAGATCCAAATCATCATTATCATTTGTGTCAAAACAACCACAAGTTATCATATGTCTAATATGAGCTTGTAAAGCAATCAGAAGTAATAAAATGGTACCAGCAATAAGAGCCAAATGAATCTGCCGTGCTATGCGTGTTTTTTTGTGTTTTTTACTGGTTTTTGCAGGTTTGACCTCAATTTCAGCCCGCGATCCAGGAGTTAGCATAACAATTATGGGGTGCTCCCGGCTGTCCTCCAGCTTCTCGATATTATCATAATCTGCATCCCACACGTCTTTCTTACTGAAGAATTTCATTGTGAAAAATTCACAGAACAACTTGAAAATACAGGAATCGTGACACTTGAGTCGCACTAAACTAATTGCACCCAATTAGTAAAATCAATCTCAATTAATTGTTATCTCCCCGGCAAAACCCACACACTTCCCACCCCTTTTAGTTGTCAACAGAAATGAAGCTGAAGCAAAACAACAACAAAACAACACTGAACAGCGGAAATGATGAAGGAAGGAGCCGCCTCCTCGGAAACAGCTGATCCAATCGTGATAAACGAGAACTAGCTGGCGGGAAAATTTGAATATGATGATATTATTGCAATTTTCATGTTTGTGTTCATTTACGATACAATACAACAAGTATCTATTCAAATGAGTATAGGTAGTCAGTGTGATTACTAGTTGCACAGTTCTACGCAATATTTTCTTTTTCTTTGGATAAGAATGAAACAACGAAATTAAACTAGGAAAACGCTCTGTGTAACGCGTTGATGAGCGAGCACGGATACACGCAACACCTCGAACCGAAATTATGTCTATCGAATGTCATTAAAAGCCAACAATTCTTTGGTTTCGTCACAGACTTGTATAAAAATCTCCAAAATCTCCAAAAATATTGGCGCCAATCCTTGCTAAGTTTTAAGTTGATCGATTAAACCTTTATGATTAAACGGTTCCTTGTTAATTTTCAAAAATCACAGGATCTCGTTCAAAAAATATACCTGGGACCACCCATATGATATGATATGTAGTGTGTGTACACAATATCAGATCAATCTGTTGAACGGTCATTATTAGTTTCATATCGTTTCAAACTTTCTGCTCTAACTACCTTGCCTTGAACTGAAGATTCGAAGTCACCGTGAATTTGACAGCCAACACGCAAAATGTCCCTAAAATGACAAAAACTTTTGAAAATAACGACAGATTAGAGTGAAAATTGGCAAAAATACCTTAAATGTTGGTACAAATGACAATGCGAAGTTTTTAGTTGGTCGGTCAATCGGTTCCAGTTTAAATTTCAAAAATCACAGGAAAAATGGTTTCAAATTTGAACCAATTGGAGGATTTGGCTGAATTTTTTTTTGATTGGGTACAATGTTGGTTGCCATGATTTTGCTAAATTTCAAATTGATCGAACCAACCAATCGAAAGATAATTTTTATAAAATTTGAACCAATCACAGGATCTCGTTCAGAAAAGATCCCAGGGATCGCATAGATTACGTTAGTATGTGTACAAAATTTCAGATCGATTGGTTGTGCGGTTTGACCTGGGCAGTGAACACAAAAAAAAAAAAAAAAAAAAAAAAAAAAAACACACACAGAGAAAGTGCCATAAGTGTACCGTGGTGACGCTCGCTACGCTCGCTCAATTATGATAAATATTATAAAAAGTTGTATACATTATTCAATTGTAAAATTTTGTCTCTAAGTCACAATTAGGACATTTAGGGTTTAGAGCACTTTCTCATCTAGTACGCATACACCTATTTTAATGGAACAAATTTTGAAATTAAAATATAATCTCTTCATGTTTCAAACGTAAATGTGAAAGTCACTAAAAAAAAAATCTCTCCGAATTTGCACTATACTCGTGTCGTAGTACTATGTACATTCTGTTAGTACAAAATCACGTATTTCCACAAATGGGGACAACAAAGCGATGCAACGGTATTGAAAAGATTATTGTGTATAGGTAGTAATAATAATTTATTAGTTTCATTTTATGCTTCAGACAGCAAAGTAAATTTAAAAAGTGGCAACGTGATTGCCACTATACCCAAATCTGATACCCAAATCTGATTGGGATGATCACGCCACCATTTGCAAGGACGGTCAGTTATCAAAATAGTTTTTACTGCAGAACATCTAAATTTTTTAATAATCTACCAGCTAATATTAGGGAACAGAATGATTTTCATATTTTCAAATATTTATTGCGGAATTTGTTATCTAATTAGTTTTTTTTTTTTTTTTTTTTACGTTTGGAGTTTATGTTACTTTATAGTTCCATTACAATGCCTACTGTTATTTTAATTTATATAGTATATTTATTTTACAGCTGGTAGTGGGGCACTTGTGCTATGGGGATTGTCCTATTCCCACTACCAGCAAAACACTGTATATTTTTTGGTGTTTTGAAAATAAATAATAATAATAACAGGTCAACCAAATTATGACAGTAAATTCAAGTTTGAAAAACGTTATGGATAAAGGATGATGGATTTAAAAATAAAAATACATATCTTTTACTAGACTTATTTTAATCCTATTGCATTATTCTGTCTTTTAACAATTCCGAATGTTTTCTTCATTCTGTATATTTGTATACCTTCAAGCAAAGATTCAGATATATTGCAGCAAATAATTAAGTCGTTCCTAGGATTTATAAACGAAGAAGTAAATAAACTCGTAATTACTCTCACAGATCTCAAAACACACGTTTATTTATTTATTTATAGTTACAATTAAATAACAGAGCAGTTCTATTCATCTACTAAATCAATCATTAAATTACATTTCATAAAATTTAAAACATGTTTATCTTAAGAAAATGTGCATAACAATATTTTGTATAATTGTGATTTATTTAATTATCCGGGAACAAGTGCATGAAATTCGATTAAAAGTAGTTTGTTTTATTTATTTTTTTACCAACATCAAATAGTATAACAAATTATCTGAGAAAAATAATCACAACACAGCTATTAAGAACAAGATAGTATTGCTGATGAGAAGTTATAGCATTAATCCATATCTCAATGGTTTTGGTCAACTTATCACTTCAATAAGATACAGTCATTTTGATTCTTCAAACTGTCGAAAATATTTAAAATTTCCGGTTCTCTTAAAACCAATGGATTCCACCTTTTCAAATTATTTCGAATGTTCAGCATTCGAACGTTTTAAGACTGAAGGTAAAAGCGGAAAGTTTATATATTAATTAGCGGCTGATTCGTTTTCACGCATTTATTTTATTTCCTTCTTGTCTTTATCACAGATTTTAAACGTCAGCCAATTTGGCTGTGATTGTTCAACGTTCAAATCGCCAGCCAATTTAGTTAGAACTGTTCAGCATTCAAAACGTCAGCCAATTCGGCTGCGATTGCTTAACATTTAAAACGCCCAGCCAATTCGGTCGTGATTGCTTAACATTTAAAAAGCCGCAGCCAATTCGGCTGTGATTGCTTTATATTTAAAACTCCAACCAGTTCGGTTGTGGTTGTAAGAACTGAAAGTATACGTTCATTTGATTTTTAGAGTGTAATTATACTGATTGTTGGAAAATTATGCCATGTTATGCCTAATGGAAGAAAATATCGGTACCACCATCCAATAATCAATCCACTCCACAATAATTCGTATTTCCACATTCCAATTGTTTGATCAAGAAATCAAGAAAACCGTGTGATCACAATTCTCACTGTTATAATCGTTTTATTATTATTAATATTACTAGAATATAATTAATTTGTTGAAAGAAAAAACTAAAGTGATAATAAAAATATTATGCGCCTATTTTAAATATTATAATTGACACTAAAAATTTTAAAACAAAAGTCAGTGTAATTCCAAGAATAAATTAATACGCTCATAAAATAATAAACAAATAATCACATATAATTTTTGTAGATCGGTACTTCACTTTACATTTTATTGTTATAGTTATTATTTGAAATATAAACTGTCAATAAATGTTTTTGATAAACATTATCACAACTTAAATTTACACAAATATGTACATAATTTAATAAACAATTTACTATATTGCGGTAAGAACAAAATTAAATTTTCATCAAATTGTATACCCGTATGAAATAATTGATTTAAGTAGGTACCTACATCTTGGTAACTTAACAATAGCATTAAAACAATTTTTTACATCATTCGTAATTGAGAAGTTCTTTAAAACGTATGGAATATCTTTAAAATGTGTTTACTTTATTTTTCCTTCGAATTGTTCAGAGATGAACGAGTCAAAGAACAGCACATAAAATATTTCAATAAAGTAGCTATATTTAATACTTGTTTCCACAGGAAAGATCATGATAATGAGATCATGGGAATTCATGGAGTAGATAAAATTATGTTATCATTATTTGATTTAACACTTAAATCTAAGGAATCACTCTAAAATGTCTACAGAAAACACAGAACTTTCCAGGAAAATACATCGATTTCATTAATTAGAAATAGAAAGAAAAATAACTGATTTAAATATTTGTGAAAGTCAAGAGATTGTAGATATTTGTTGATATTTGTACTCTTTTATGTAGAGTCTAAAAACTATTAAAAAAATACCATTAAAGTTTTTAAAATTAAAAAATAAATAGAAACGATTAATAAATACGATTAGTAATCAATAAAAATCAGAAGAAATATAAAAAACGATGCGTACAATAAATGGAGAAGTGGAATCCTCAAATGTCTGTGTTTTCCATTGACTGTGTTTGTGTCTCTATTGAGCGTGACCCAGCTGTACTCTTACGCCCCTTAGTGTGCGTGATCGCAGATGTAATGTTACGCCCCCTATTGAGCGTGACCGCAGATGTAATGTTACGGCCCCTAGTGTGCGTGACCGCAGATGTAATGTTACGCCCCCTTTCGGCGTGACCCAGCTGTACTTTTACGCCCCCTAGTGTGCGTGACCGCAGATGTAATGTTACGCCCCCCTATTGAGCGTGACTGCAGATGTAATGTTACGCCCCCTAGTGTGGGTGACCGCAGATGTAATGTTACGCCCCCTATTCGGCGTGACCCAGCTATACTTTTACGCCCCCTAGTGTGCGTGACCGCAGATGTTATGTTACGCCCCCTATTGAGCGTGACCGCAGATGTAATGTTACGCCCCCTATTGAGCGTTACCGCAGATAAAATGTTACGCCCCCTATTCGGCGTGAACCAGCTGTACTCTTACGCCACCTAGTGTGCGTGACCGCAGATGTAATGTTACGCCCTCTAGTCTTCTCGACCGCAGCTGTAATTCACCGCCCTTCTGGTGACCGCTAGGTTGCCCTTTAGTCCGTGCGACCGCAACTGTCCTCCGCCCTCTAGTCCGTGCGACCGCAACTGTCCTCCGCCCTCTAGTCCGTGCGACCGCAGCTGTCCTCCGCCCTCTAGTCCGTGCGACCGCAACTGTCCGCCCTCTAGTCCGTGTGACCGCAACTGTCCTCCGCCCTCTAGTCCGTGCGACCGCAGCTGTCCTCCGCCCTCTAGTCCGTGCGACCGCAGCTGTCCTCCGCCCTCTAGTCCGTGCGACCGCAACTGTCCTCCGCCCTCTAGTCTGTGCGACCGCAGCTGTCCTCCGCCCTCTAGTACGTGCGACCGCAACTGTCCTCCGCCCTCTAGTCCGTGCGACCGCAACTGTCCTCCGCCCTCTAGTCCGTGCGACCGCAACTGTCCGCCCTCTAGTCCGTGCGACCGCAACTGTCCTCCGCCCTCTAGTCCGTGCGACCGCAACTGTCCGCCCTCTAGTCCGTGCGACCGCAACTGTCCTCCGCCCTCTAGTCCGTGCGACCGCAACTGTCCTCCGCCCTCTAGTCCGTGCGACCGCAACTGTCCTCCGCCCTCTAGTCCGTGCGACCGCAACTGTCACCCGCCCTCTAGTCCGTGCGACCGCAACTGTCCTCCGCCCTCTAGTCCGTGTGACCGCTGGGATGCCCCGTGACCGTGACCTTCCTCCACGCCCTGTCACTGCGCGGGATGAGCAGCTCGTGGCCTTGAGCCGTCAGCTCGTGGCTGCTGATGGACTTGAGGATGGGGGCGTCGGCGTCGTCGTCGGCGCTGTCCGAGGGACTGACGAGACGCTCGCGACGCTTCAGACTCTGCTCGATGCGTCGCAGGAATCTGCAAGAGCCAGGACAATTTCATTGTCATTGTAATGTATGCCAACACACAATTATTGTTCTCTACTCTGGCTGCTTCATTGTTATTTATGTAGGTATTTTCATTTAAATTTACGTACTAATTTGTGGAAAGTTAAATTGTTTGATGATGTAGAAACATGCTACTTGGAAGTATTAAATATATTTAAAATAGAATTGAAATCTAGTGGAGCGGTCGCTCCACCCAGCCAAGTCGTACCGTACACTCACACTCACTCAACATACCGTAAATGACTAATAAACTGAGGAGCAGACCATCTAGTGGAGCGGTCGCTCCACCCAGCCAAGTCGTACCGTACACTCACACTCACTCAACATACCGTAAATGACTAATAAACTGAGGAGCAGACCAACCACTTTTACTGTAAGCAACAACATGGCATTTTCGGCCTACTGGATCTTAAAATTGGAAAATCTCACATTGTTGCGATATATCTTAATTTCGAGCTATGGCCCACCCCACTACATATACCAAATTAGGGAACAATATGTTATGCCGTTAGCGAGCTAGAGGGCCGAGAAAACAGTGAAATTACACCACTTTCTGATTCTGAAGATGATATCAGGAAACGTTGCTATCACCGCCACAGCCTAAACGGCTGAACCGATCAACCTGAAATTTTTACCACATATGCACTTTTGGCGTCTGATGATACCTTGCCTCTTGTGATTTTTTGTGCCGCCATTTTTAAACCGGAAGTGACGTCATATCTCAAAAACGTCTGGACCGATTAGAACGAAATTAGCGCCATTCGATTTAGACGGTCATCTATATGAAGTATCAATAAAAAAATTATTATTTTCTTATTTTCTGAACCGGAAGTGACGTCATAAATACGCAATATTTAACTTATTTCAACAAATTATACTTAAAATACATACATAAGTAACTTACATTGTAACATAGACAATACAAATTATAAATTCAAGGAGGCAGTGTTCTCGGCCGCCATTCCTGAAACCGGAAGTGACGTAATATATCTAAAACGCCTGTACCGTTTGCAACTGAACTAGCTCCTGCGTATTCATTCTGCAACTTTTTTTGAAACTCAATTGTGAAAAATGAATAAACAAATTAACGGTACCGGAAATGGCGGCAGGAACCACTAAATGAAACCGGTAGTGACGTCATATAATACATACGGCAAGACCGATTTTACGGAAATATAGGGATTATGAATTCAGATGGTCGTTCATAAAGTATCAACTAGATTGTTTTCCTATTACCTATACCGGAAATGACGTCATAAATATGCTAAATGACGTCATAAATATGATAATTGACACAAAATTCACCACTTTATACTTTTAAATAGATATTTAGTAAACCTACTTTGTAAATAATTATAAATTCAAGGTTGCAGTGTTCTCGGCCGCCATTTTTAAAACCGGAAGTGACGTCATATATTGAAAACAGCTGTACCGATTGCAACCAAATTTTGGAAATGTGTAGGACTAATAATTATGAATTGAAGACGACATTATTTTCGGCCGCCATTGTTAAAACCGGAAGTGACGTCATATATCGAAAACGGCTGTACCGATTGCAACCAAATTTTGGAAATATGGAGGACTAATAATTATGAATGAAATACGACATTATTTTCGGCCGCCATTGTTAAAACCGGAAGTGACGTCATATATCGAAAACGGCTGTACCGATTGCAACCAAATTTTGGAAATATGTAAGAATTATAATTATGGATTAAAGGCGACATTATTTTTGGCCGCCATTGTTAAAACCGGAAGTAACGTCATATATCAAAAACGGCTGTACCGATAGCAACCAAATTTTGGAAATGTGTAGGACTTATAATTATGAATTAAAGACGACATTATTTTCGGCCGCCATTGTTAAAACCGGAAGTGACGTCATATGTCGAAATCGTCTGTACCGATTGCAACCAAATTTTGGAAATATGGAGGACTAAAAATTATGAATTAAAGACGACATTATTTTCGGCCGTCATTGTTAAAACCGGAAGGGACGTCATATATCGAAAACGTCTGTACCGATTGCAACCAAATTTTGGAAATATGTAGGACTTATAATTATGGATAAAAAGACGACATTATTTTCGGCCGCCATTGGTTAAACCGGAAGTGACGTCATATATCGAAATCGTCTGTACCGATTGCAACCAAATTGTGCAATTATGTAGGACTTATAATTATGAATTCAAGACGACATTATTTTCGGCCGCTATTTCAAAACCGGAAGTGACGTCATATATCGAAAACGGCTGGATCGATTATAACGAAACTTAAGCTATTCTTCTTGGATAATCATTTTCATCTTATACCAAACGCAACTTTTCTTAGTAAGCAAATCGGTTGAGGCGTATTTTTTTAAAGAAATTAGTCCCTGCTCGGACATGTGCTACAAGCTGTATGAATAAACTAACAAAAGAAGTGATATCCCAGAAAAAAACACTCCGTGTAAAAAAGGCAGCCAAGTCTCTTTACTTTAAAAAAATTCAACACCGAAAAGGAGTGATATCAAAAAAGGAGCCAAGTCAATGACATTTCCAAATATTTAATCGTATTTTTGAAATAAAAGAATAAACACCGAGAAATACTTTACAAAAGGACTTGGCGCATCGTTTTTTAAATTCATTTTTTGATTCATAAGCATATGCCATTGATATACAACCGTAATTTAGAATTTTTAGAATAATAGGGAAACATCTTTCAATTACATATTATACATATACCTACTGTAAAATATTATCTATTAGAATATGTACGTACGCGATAAAACTTGTTGCCTATGTTTTCTATAAATACACAATAGTTAGTTATCTTCGTAATATTGTTTCGTGGTCAACATAATTAAGTCTCATGCGTTAAACCTTCTCATCATGAAATACATTTCTATTAATCCACATTTTATAACAAAACATTTCACAAAGTACATAGTCACATTGAATTTCTATTAAAAATTTTAACTTTATACACTTGACACTTCAAAAATATATAATAGTGTTCCAAAGACAGTTCGTAATTATTTGACAACGTTTCATGATTTCCTTCAGTCAAGATCAAATTATGAAAAGATACCCTTCTAATATCACCATATTTACAGTGCTATAAGAATATGTATGAGCCCACTTCCAATTGTTATTTAATTCTTCCACCCTTATATTACTTATCTATTACAGCATGAAATCTTTCTACTATCGCCATTGACAAAACTATAAAATAGCCATTACTAAAAGTAGCTTGATTCATAGTTTCTGGCTCTAATAGAAAGAGGAAAATGTACCTACTTTAAATTTCTTTCCACTTTTAGTATTGAATGAGGTCTTTAAAAAAACGATGCGCCAAGTCCTTTTGTAAAGTATTTCTCGGTGTTTATTCTTTTATTTCAAAAATACGATTAAATATTTGGAAATGTCATTGACTTGGCTCCTTTTTTGATATCACTCCTTTTCGGTGTTGAATTTTTTTAAAGTAAAGAGACTTGGCTGCCTTTTTTACACGGAGTGTTTTTTTCTGGGATTTAATACGACAGGAAGCAAGCAATAGATTCGAACGTTTCGCAACAACCGAATTAATTATTACAAAGTCATGCTCATCCGTGCATTCAAGTCTCCAATATTTAGTAGTAGTAGTAGTTTATTGTTTGTAGCAGAATTCAGCTAATACAATACTAGAGTAATATACAATGAAATTTGATATAATTTACACTTAAAGAATGATAGCAAAAAGAATATCTAATACATTACATTGGAAATACACACTCTATGTTAAGAGTAAACTAGGTATACATGCATTATAAGATGCATACATACAATAGATATCAGTACAGCTTTTAAACTTAAACATTACAGTTGAATAACAGTAGTGTAGGTTTACACAATAAAAATCACATTTCAATATCAACTTACATGGTAATACATAAATGATAAATACGGAAATAAAACTGAACTGAACTGAACTGAAAATAAATAATCAGCAATTTCTGTCATATATTTTATTTCTTGTGTATTTATCCATTTTATGATGATTCAAAGAAAAATACTAAAAAAGCAATCGCTTTAACAAATGAGAGGATGGAGTTTGCCTTTCATGAGATAAATATTATGGTAAAAAAACACAGAAAGAACCGGAGAGGTATTCTTTCCCTCCATCAAGATGCGTTTAGTTTTACCTGATCTGGTGGCTGATTGTGCGCAAACGACTGAACTTTCTGCTGGGTTTCGGCTGCTGATCTTCTCGAGCAGCCACGACTTTAGGAAGCATTTGGCTCGTCAATAGCTCCTGTGGAGAGAAATGCAATTTCAAAACTAGTGTATTCTCAAGTAGAATAGAATTAGCAAGTACTTTCTAGCTGTTGGTCAGAGCTAATCTAATGCAAGTACACGATCTCTCAGACCCTATTGTTTCAACTGTATACCTACTAATATACTTGTACACAACCTACACTACATTTATAGATCCAGTGAATTGTGATGACTTAAAATCTATTCAACGGAAATGGATCATATTTATGTAGATTATATTCAGGCATTAAGTTGTATTGCACATTATTTAAAATTCCCTGTCTACACAAGCACGGGAAAAACTGGGGAAAACGGGAAGGTCAAAATGATAGCGGAATATAAGGGTTGTCGGGTGAAGGGAGGGGGGGGGGGAAGTGGAAGTCTTTTGTGTACATTGTTCGATGGGGAGGCGTTATTCTACTTTTAGATATAGCCGAATAAGTGAGTCAATCTCGAAAAATATTTCAGTGGACATAGGTAATTGAGTGCCACGCCGAGTTCCGCTTTTTGAGTTCTTTAAATCGGGGATTAAACTTAAAAAACATTTTTTTAAGGAACCATTCAACCATTTAATTTTATTAATTGAAATTTTCTTCGCGGTTGTCTTGGTTATTCGGCGATATTTAAAACAATAATTACGCAATTATGCTGTTAAGAAGTCGTACAGTCGAAATATGTGCACTAGAAACTTCCACCCCTACGAGAACCCTCCTATTCCGCGATCTTTTTTACCTTCAATGGCTTGTAAGACCTACCCAGAAAAAACACTCCGTGTAAAAATACCAGCCAAGTCTCTTTAACTATAAAAAAAAATAGAAGAAATCTAAAAATTCAGCACTGAAAAGGAGTGATATCAAAAAAGGAGCCAAGTCAACGAATTTTCCAAATTTTAATCGTACCATTGAAATAAAAATATCAACCCCCGAGAAATACTTAAAAAAAGGACTTGGCGCATCGTTTTTTTAAAGACACTTTTCTATCCTAAAAGTATAGGAAGAACTCTACAAGTATATTTTCCTGAGTATATCACATTCATTATCGACGAATCATACTACGTTTTAATATAACTAGTACTCTTACCTACTGGCAGTTTTGGTATTTTGTCAATATTCAGAGGAAATAAACGGATAAACGAATAACGAATAAACGGAAGCGGCCTAGTCTATTCGTTATTGCCACTATTTCTAGGGTCATATTAATCAATCATACTTCTAAATATCGTGACTGAGGGAAATAGCGAAAGCGCTCATTACAAGAAGGCCGTCAATGAGATTTGTATAAGTGACTAGTGCACTGAGCCATGCTGCTCAAATAATTACTGACTAGATTTTTATCTAAAGTAATACGTTATGTAATTTATGAATTTTTTTGGTATAAAATGTTAATTAATAGCAATTAATTACACGGCGAGAAGGTTCAAAGTATAATGCTGTAGTAGGTATGTTGATGTACCCACAAAACTATAGGTACCTACCAATCACAAACACAACTGTTCTGTATTTATTGCTTGTAAGACAATGCTATGTTTCTTTGCGTACTTATATTTAAATTTAAAATATTTTACAGAATGTTCAATATTTAATTTGAAAGTTTTGTCCCAATTTTTCTAGGCATTTCTGAACTACGTAGTATGTGAGTGGCATAAGCTTAAGAATAGAAAAATGTCTTTAAAAAAACGATGCGCCAAGTCCTTTTTTTAAGTATTTCTCGGGGGTTGATATTTTTATTTCAATAATACGATTAAAATTTGGAAAATTCGTTGACTTGGCTCCTTTTTTGATATCACTCCTTTTCAGTGCTGAATTTTTAGATTTCTTCTATTTTTTTTTATAGTTAAAGAGACTTGGCTGGTATTTTTACACGGAGTGTTTTTTCTGGGATATCACTTCTTTTGTTAGTTTATTCATACAGCTTGTAGCACATGTCCGAGCAGGGACTAATTTCTTTAAAAAAATACGCCTCAACCGATTTGGTTACTATGAAAAGTTGCGTTTGGTATAAGATGAAAATGATTATCCAAGAAGAATAGCTTAAGTTTCGTTATAATCGATCCAGCCGTTTTCGATACATGACGTCACTTCCGGTTTTGAAATAGCGGCCGAATTCCGGTATAGGTAATAAGAAAACAATCTAGTTTTATCTAGTTGATACCTTCATGAACGACCATCTGAATTCCTAATCCCTATATTTCCGTAAAATCGGTCATGCCGTTTGTAATATATGACGTCACTTCCGGTTTCATTTAGTGGTTCCTGCCGCCATTTCCGGTACCATTAATTTATTTATTCATTTTTCACAATTGATTTTTCAAATAAATAGCAGAATGAATACGCAGGAGCTAGTTCAGTTGCAATCGGTACAGGCGTTTTAGATATATGACGTCACTTCCGGTTTCAGGAATGGCGGCCGAGAACACTGCTACCTTGAATATATAAATTGTATTGTCTATGTTACAATGTAAGTTAATTATGTATGTATTTTAAGTATAATTTGTTGAAATAAGTTAAATATTGCGTATTTATGACGTCACTTCCGGTTTAGAAAATAAGAAAATAATATTTTTTTTATTGATACTTCATAAAGATGACCATCTAAATCGAATGGCGCTAATTTCGTTCTAATCGGTCCAGACGTTTTTGAGTTATGACGTCACTTCCGGTTTCAAAATGGCGGCTTCCGGTTGGTTTTATAAAAAGGCACCTCAGACGCCAAAAGTGCACATGTGGTAAAAATTTCAGGTCGATCGGTTCAGCCGTTTAGGCTGTGGCGGTGATAGCGACGTTTCGTGATATCATCAGAATCATCAGTATTCAGTATTCAGTATTTTCAGTATTCAGTATTTTTTATTGTCATTTGTGAATTACATTGTAATTATAAAAGACAGTCATTGATAAACATTGTTCATTATAAAACTTATTAAACTACATCCACAACACTATTTAATACACAGCATATTAATTGCTCTCACTTTTGACATGTTTAGTTATAGCCAACTTAAACTCGTGAACATCTTTGCTATCTTTGATTACTCTAGGGATTTTGTTAAAATCCCTAAACCCTTTATAAAATATACTGTTATTTAACCTACTGTAGTTACAATGCGTAAGAAAAGCATCATCTGCATGACGAGTCATGTGTTCATGCAGAGATTTGTCAATGATAAAATACTTTGGCATATACCCTTTATAAATTTTAAAAACAAATATATACACAGCTATGTCTATCATTTCTCTGATAGTACACCATTTAAGTTTTTCTCTCATGCCACTCGTTGGGGTCATCCTCCTTTCTCTAAGAATACATCGCATTACTTTGTTCTGCATGATCTGCAACCTATTAATATCTTCTTGTGTGTTATTATAAAACAAAGTATTGCAGTATGTAAAATGCGGTTTTATAATACAGTTATATATCATAACTTTAGTCAGTACTTTCTGATTCTCATCATCTTCAGAATCAGAAAGTAGTGTAATTTCACTGTTTTCTCGGTCCTCTAGCGCGCAAATGGCATAACCTATTGTTCCCAAATTTGGTATATGTAGTGGGGTGGGCCATAGCTCGAAATTAAGATATTTCGCAACAATGTGAGATTTACCAATTTTGAGATCCAGTAGGCCGAAAATGCCATGTTGTTGCTTACAGTAAAAGTGTTTGGTCTGCTCCTCAGTTTATTAGGCATTTACGGTATGTTGAGTGACTGTGAGTGTATAGTACGACTTGGCTGGGTGGAGCGACCGCTCCACTAGATTCTGTGGACTTTACAGGTTGAAACTATAGCCAAAGCATGTTGAGATAAAGCAGAGGTACACAAATCTTTCTAGCAGATTTATTACTGCTTATCTTGCTGTGTTGTGACGACATGATGTGATTGGATCTTGCAAATCGCTCATCCAGGAACTCTCATGAACTTGATTAAGTTGTTCAAAGTTCAATCTGAAGTTCTCTAAACCTGAAAGGTTGAGTATGTAAGTGGACTTTGTGGCAACTTAAAAGTTATTAAAACTTGTCTGGCTATTTCTTTCAGTTTTGAAGAAATAATTATCTTCCTTTGACAAATATTTTATTTTGTATCTTGTCCAGTACCTATGTATTCTTCAACAATGTGGAACCATAGAGGTAAGAAGACCTCTATGGCGGAACGATTTTTAAAAGCTACATGTTCACATTTTTAAGAACTTTTGAACTGATTAAAATATTTTATTAATAGGGAGAGAGAAAGTTTGAAATAACTACGATCGTAATTATAAAACTTGGTTAACACTGAAAATTATAATTTGTATAGTAATTTAAAAGTTTTATTTTCCTGAACATTTATTAAGTTTATACACACTCAAAAATAATTGTGAAAACGGTGCAATTTTGGTCGGAGTGGTAGAAATATCGCACCAAACCGATGAGAAATTGGAGAAATCTTAAATAGGGCTGCGGTGTAATGTGAAATGTTCGTTACTCCGCTTGAAATTCTTCATATACACCGAAAGTTGGCGATCAAGCAGGGACACCGATCAGGTTGGTTTTAGAGTGGTTATTTTTGAGTGTGTACAAACAGTCGATTTCCCCAACACTCCTTCAGGGAAACTATGTTGGACCGTGAATGATGACATTTCGTTAACGTTTTATAAATGATATTATGTACCTAGGACACTGTAATTTACATTTTTAAGATATTTGAGAGTACAACTGTCTAACAAAGGATATTAATACTTAAATTAGTCTTTAAAACTCATTTAAAGACTGTAATGAGTTCAATTTCTATGTGATGTCATCAATGTTTAAAACGCATAATAAGTTATGTTTGTGAATATTGAAGGGGATGGAAGGTATTATCTGTAATGTAGTATAGCATATATTCTAATAAAAAACATCAGAAAAATCTAATTACAGTGTCCTAAGCACATAATACTAGGAAAACGCTCTGTGTAACGCGTTGATGAGCGAGCACGGACACGCGCAACACCTCGAACCGAAATTATGTCTATCGAAAATATCATTAAAAGCCAATAATTCTTGAAATTCGTCAGACTTGTAGCTATAAAAATCTCCAAATATTCCTGAAGTATTAGTCCCAATAACCATGCAAAGGTTTAAGTTGATCGATTGAACCTTTATGATTAAAATAATGTTCCTTGTTAATATTCAAAAATCATAGGATCTATATAAAAAAATATACCTGGGACCACTCATATGATAAAAGTGTGTGTACTTACACAATATTAGATCGATCTGTTGAATGGTCATATCAATTTCAGACGTTTGAAAGTTGCTCTAACTACCTTGGAACTATAAAGAGTCGAAGTAGCCGTGATCAACATTTTTGAGTAATTTGACAGCCAACACGCAAAATGTCCGTAAAATGTCAATAACGTTTGGATTTAAACACAGATAAGTCTGAAAATGTACAAATATACAGATAATGACCACGTGAAGTTTTAAGTTGATCGCTCAATCGGTTCTAGTTTAAATTTCAAAAATCATATGAAAGATTTTTTTAAATTTTAACCAATGGTAGGATTTGGCTGAAATTTTTTATGATTGGGTACAATGTTGGTTGCAATGACTTTGCTAAATTTCAAATTGATCGGAGCAACCAATCGAAAGATAATTTTTTTAAAACTTGAGCCAATCACAGGAGCCCGTTCAAAAACGATCCCAGGGACCGCATAGATTACGTTAGCATATGTGCAAAGTTTCAGATCGATTGAATGTGCGGTTTAACTTGGGCTGTGCGGACAAAAAAAAAAAAAAACACACAGAGAAAGTGCCATAAGAGTACCGTGGTGACGCTCGCTACGCTCGCTCAATTAGTGTAAAACGAAATGTCATCATTCACGGCCCCACTTCACATTACTCCTTCAGATTCGAGGACGAATAACAACTCACTTCTCCCGTCTCCTCTCCGGACGCCTCTCTAGACCTTAGCGCCTTCTTCTCCGCCGTCCTCATCTCCCTGGCGGAGTTGATGCTCTCCGACGAGGACGACGAGCTGCCCAGAGGGGCTGTGCGCGCGCGACACCGCTTGGGACTCGGCTTGCGCTGCGGGGGGACGCTGCCGGGCACGTCGAGGAGGTGACCCAGCGACGTCGGCGTCGCACTCTTGTCGCCCACCCGCGAGGACAGTCGGGTGATCGATGGGCTCGTCAGTGTGATGCCGCCGACTCTGCGGGCAGAGGGTTTTGTCAGATCATCGGATAACATTTTCTACGTGTAATTATTGAGATAAGTACACCCAACGATTCATAAAACGGTATTTGAACGAAACAGATTGGCTGCTGGTCAGATAAATTGACAATCAATCCTTGTTATTATCAATGAAATCAGAGCTCACCTACTAGAGGTAGATGACGAGTGAGCATAGACTTAATATCTTTCAAACCGTTTTATGAATTGTCGAGTGTATACCTTTGTAAAACTTTGTGATTGTGAAAATAGCGACCTTAAATTTAAAAAAACTATATGGCTTTTATTGCAAACGAGGGTCGTTAGCTTTATAATACAAGTTTTAAGAAGATATCAGAATATCTAACTTTTATAAGTTTATTACTATTTTTATTTGGTTTGGCCAGATATCAGCTAGTAGAATACAACACCCAAAATTTATAAATTTTTATATATTAGAATCTACATAAAAGGGCTCCATTTCTAAGCATAGTTTTAATTTTGAAGAGCTTTCATGTTTGTTGAAAGTCCACTTGCAACGTGAATGGTCGAGCTTTTTTGACTCTGTGTGGACTTTTTGCAAATAATATGTTAAACCAAAAATGTACGCCTTTTATGAAGGTTCTTGCGCCCCATCTCTCGTTGTGTACCTAGTAGAGTATTTGTACTACCTGGCCGCCGACTTCCTGTCCCTCCTCCTCGCCGACTTCCTGTGCGGCTTCGGCCCGTCCGAGCTGGGATACTCGGAGTCCGTCAACGGCAGCTTGTTATACATCAACGGCGAACACCTTCCCCGATCACTCAGCGGACTCTCGCTTCTCGAGCTGACGGGACTCGCTCGCACATCGCCTCCCGTCGTCCCCGCCTCCACCACGATCGACGGCAACAGCAGCGACATCTTGCTGCCGACGTCCTCGACGGAACGGTTGCGACACACGACGCCCTTATTGTTCGCCACGTCGCCGACCTTCTCGGAACACTCACGGTCTTCTAAACTCCTAAACTTCTTTATGCCCT
Organism: Leuctra nigra; assembly: GCA_934045905.1. Taxonomy (NCBI): domain Eukaryota; kingdom Metazoa; phylum Arthropoda; class Insecta; order Plecoptera; family Leuctridae; genus Leuctra; species Leuctra nigra. Next base: position 8,136,735 of record OW203768.1, read on the forward strand.
TCGGTGAAAGTTTTTTCGAGTTCACTTCAAGACTAACCGACTTTTTAATACCGTTCGGCGTCGCCAACTTTTCGACCACACGATTCCAATATTCCTGATCAGTGGATAACCATCTGTCTTTGCTTGAGATTTGTCTTTGGGTCTCTTGCGCCAAATTAATATCGTTTTCGTTCACTTCACACGCTGTCGAGAATCCTCCGTCGCCCACAGTCACTTGAGCGGGGAACACGTTCTGGATTTTGATTGTTTCACTGGGGGACACTTTGCCAAGCCAATGGTCTTGTTCGTCGTAGTATTGGCAGTCGTCAGTGATGAGTGGAAGCGTTGTGAGAGTCGGGAGGCCGAGGATTGTCTTCCCGTTGTCCAGCAGTTCCTTGCCTGGAACATAGCGAGCAAATGTCACCAGGATTCAGGATCCTGCTCTAGTGTTGAAAATAAAGAACTGGGCACAATAAAGAATCACACACTTTTTATAAAAATTAGCAAAAATATAAGAAAAATTCGTAAATCCAAAAGTCAGAAAAATCTATACCAACATAAAAGGGTGACAGAATTGAAAAGGTTGTCACTAAGAGGCGATATAGTTCAACCTTTCTGGCTAACTGAACTTCAAATTGAACTTGGCAAAAAAAAGTTGTAAAAACCGATCTCAAAGTAATTGAATATCCGTTATTAACTGGATATTACTTAGGCTTCAGATGAAGAGGAGGTCGTAAGTTCTCGAAGTTTCCAGATCAACACTTTCCTATTGTGTTTCAACAAAGTCAACTAAATACCTCTTTAATTTCAAGTAATTCACAATATTTAGTAATAAAGTAGTAATTCAGTAATTCAGTATTCAGTTTAATTTCACAGATTTACTAGTTTTATAAACAATATTTATTGACTTGCGAAAAAGTAGACACGAATATGAACTTGACAAAATGTCTCCTTACCAATGAAAACCTCCAGCTCCTTGGCACTCTTGAGCTCGCCGTCCTCGATCTTGTCGTCGAGGTGGTCGGTGCCGAAGCCCTCGTCGTTGGACTCGATGTAGACGTCGTCGGACATGGTCTCGGAGTCCGACCGGCCTCGGTTGGCCGGCGTCGCGCCTTGCTGACTCTGACGAGTGGTGCCGAGCAGAGGCGACGGCCGTCTGACGAGACAAAACAGAGCTCAGAATCTACAATCTCGCTTCATCAACATTGACGATACACTGTTCACAATCTAAAGTTCTGAAGTACACATTATTCATTAAGTATAAAAGTAAATTATACTAATGAATATTATATTTTCAATACATGTTTACAATCCAAAGTACTAGACGATGCTGGGCCAGCGAGTTCCAAAATTTGCTAGGACCTGTGCCGATTGCCGAATTATTTAAATTTTGTGAATTTTAAGCATAACAACATCTGCATATTGGAGCATAACTTTCATTTTAATAACTCCGGTGTAAAAGTACGTACAGGAATGTTTGAGAGTTTATAATAATTTGACCACGGACTGCAAACGATTCAAAATAGTTTTAGTAGTTTCAAGCCTTCAGCCTTATTTACACGGTTCAATTTCTGGAACAACTTCTGTGTCACATTCCCACTTTTCATACAATTTTGTATTCACTCGATGCAACTTCTTGTCACAGATCTTGAACTCAACTTTTATAACATTTATTTAGAACATGTTCTAATTTCCATCAAGAAGTGTGACACAGAAGTGCAGGCACAGAAGTTGAACAAGAAATTGCTCCTTGTAAATTGGGCTTTAGTTATTGCGTGAATTTGTCGCAAAAAAACGGAAGTAAATCATAGAATCAGATTGTCCAAGTCAACATCTCTGTCACTCATACAGACTCTCTGTTCGCCTGCCAAGAGTTAGTTCTGACCTGTGCGTGGGATGATGGTCCTCCGCCTCCGACGGACACAGCGGGTTGTTGGAGCCGCACCTGGAGGGTCCGGGACTCGTCATGGAGCTGTATCCCGAAGAGCTGAGGTTCGACTCCGACGTGGTGCGGTCGGCGCGAGAGCACATCGAGAAGGGACTCAGGTAGCACATGCCGGGGTTGGACGGCACCATCAGATGTGTCATTCCGCCCTTGGTCGGCGACATGGACTCGGTGTCCGACTCGGTCTCGCTCAGCAAGCACGTCACCTGGAGGTTCAAGGTCATGAGACGCGGACACATCAGGTAGAACATCCCGGGGTTGGACGGCACCATCAGATGTGTCATTCCGCCCTTGGTCGGCGACATGGACTCGGTGTCCGACTCGGTCTCGCTCAGCAAGCACGTCACCTGGAGGTTCAAGGTCATGAGACGCGGACACATCAGGTAGCACATCCCGGGGTTGGACGGCACCATCAGATGTGTCATTCCGCCCTTGGTCGGCGACATGGACTCGGTGTCCGACTCGGTCTCGCTCAGCAAGCACGTCACCTGGAGGTTCAAGGTCATGAGACGCGGACACATCAGGTAGCACATCCCGGGGTTGGACGGCACCATCAGATGTGTCATTCCGCCCTTGGTCGGCGACATGGACTCGGTGTCCGACTCGGTCTCGCTCAGCAAGCACGTCACCTGGAGGTTCAAGGTCATGAGACGCGGACACATCAGGTAGCACATCCCGGGGTTGGACGGCACCATCAGATGTGTCATTCCGCCCTTGGTCGGCAACATGGACTCGGTGTCCGACTCGGTCTCGCTCAGCAAGCACGTGACCTGGAGGTTCAAGGTCATGAGACACGGACACATCAGGTAGCACATCCCGGGGTTGGACGGCACCATCAGATGTGTCATTCCGCCCTTGGTCGGCGACATGGACTCGGTGTCCGACTCGGTCTCGCTCAGCAAGCACGTCACCTGGAGGTTCAAGGTCATGAGACGCGGACACATCAGGTAGCACATCCCGGGGTTGGACGGCACCATCAGATGTGTCATTCCGCCCTTGGTCGGCGACATGGACTCGGTGTCCGACTCGGTCTCGCTCAGCAAGCACGTCACCTGGAGGTTCAAGGTCATGAGACGCGGACACATCAGGTAGCACATCCCGGGGTTGGACGGCACCATCAGATGTGTCATTCCGCCCTTGGTCGGCGACATGGACTCGGTGTCCGACTCGGTCTCGCTCAGCAAGCACGTCACCTGGAGGTTCAAGGTCATGAGACGCGGACACATCAGGTAGCACATGCCGGGGTTGGACGGCACCATCAGATGTGTCATTCCGCCCTTGGTCGGCGACATGGACTCGGTGTCCGACTCGGTCTCGCTCAGCAAGCACGTGACCTGGAGGTTCAAGGTCATGAGAGGCGGACACATCAGGTAGCACATCCCGGGGTTGGACGGCACCATCAGATGTGTCATTCCGCCCTTGGTCGGCGACATGGACTCGGTGTCCGACTCGGTCTCGCTCAGCAAGCACGTCACCTGGAGGTTCAAGGTCATGAGACGCGGACACATCAGGTAGCACATCCCGGGGTTGGACGGCACCATCAGATGTGTCATTCCGCCCTTGGTCGGCGACATGGACTCGGTGTCCGACTCGGTCTCGCTCAGCAAGCACGTCACCTGGAGGTTCAAGGTCATGGGACGCGGACACATTAAGGAGGGATGCTCGAATAGAGGTCTCCGATAGATATGCTGATTTAATAGATAATTTCCTTGTGCACCATATAAATGCAAGAAAAAGTGGGCAAGCGGAACTTATGTACAAGATTTACTTTATAAATGTGAGTATTAAGACGGCTGGATAGTGAGTTTGACCTTGAAGTGTTTTTTAATCGATTTTTATCAATATCTTTTACCAATGTAATTGTTAACAAAATAAGGCTTAGTACGCGTCTTCAGAACTGTTCAATGAAAATAATTTCATAGCTTGGAATGGTTTATTAGTCTTACTTTGTCCTACAGATACTTAGTGCCCGAAAATTAGTAAAATTATGGTACTAAACATCTGTTGGACAAAATAAAACTAATAACTTATTCCAAGCTTTGAAATTATTTTCATTGAACAGTTCTGAAGACGCGTACAAAGCCTCGTTTTGTTAACAATTACATTGGTAAAAGATATTGATAAAAATCGATTAAAAAACTCTTCAAGGCCACGCTTACTACTCAGCCCTCTTAAGTTGAAAAACACAGTAATTTTCTTAGTAAATATTAGATTTAAACAAATATCTGCCAATAGATTTTATCGAAAAACTAATATTATATTGAGAAAAATCAGAACCCAAGAAAACAATACAAAGTAACAAAAATTTCATACCGTAATCATGGGAGGTGGACACGGCAGATCCAGCGAGGTCGGTTTATCCAGCTCCTTCAACAGCCTCCTCGGCCCCTTGCCTCCGTCGAGCTGCCTCATCGGGAACCCCGCGTCACTGGCCCTGTGCGGCGGCGGCGAGCCGGGATGTCCGCGTTGTGGAGGCGGCGAGCCGGGACAGTAGCGCGTGGGGGAGCGCGTCGGCGAGGGTTCTTCCACCACCAGCACGGGGATGATCGGCGGAGGTCGCGAACTGGAGGGCTGCACTTCGGCTTCGTCCACAGCGCACTGGATCTGGAAGAAGAAGAACGTGGGAAGAGTCAAATACATTATCCGTGTCAGTGGACACGACTAATTTATAATATGGTATAGTACTAGTACACGGTTGATCAACAATGAATGTGCTCATAAATTTGTTGAATGTCGTCTTTTAGTATAACAACAAAATATTGAATCACAATGTTGCGCTTGTTGTGGGACTAGAGCTACTTCATTTCTTTACCATGTGAACAAATTGAATTGATTATTGTTTGAAAGTTTAGTAAATCTTAAACTAAAAGATACTTAAAGAGTAGTATCTTTATACTAAAAGATAAATACTATTCAATAAAGAGCCATATCTCCATTTCGGTCTGAAATCATTTCACGACCACAATGATAACATTAATCTTAAATGATTTCAAACCGAAGTGGTTTCGTTCATGGTTTCGTTCGTTTTAAGGTCCCAGGCACGAGTCAAACCCAGGGTGTATGAACCAGGTAAACGTTAGCCCAAGCCTTATTGTTGAGCCCTTCAAAGAAATTACCTCATGGCGAAAAAATAGACAAATGCATACCTTTAATTTGAACAAACTCTTCTTCTCCTTGAGCGCCGCCGCCTCCTCCTCCTTCCTCTTCCTCTCCTCCTCCTGATCCGTGAACGCCCTCATCATCATGATCGGCGTCCTGGAGCGCGACGGACACGGCGACGGCAGCGGCGTCGGCATCTCTCTGATCGGCGACAGACACTTGCCGCCCCCGCCGGTGGGGATCTCGAGGAGGATGGTCGGAGGGTTGAGACCGCCCGAGGACGACTTGTGGCCGCTGAAGGCGTCCAGGACGGGCACCTCGATGGTGTGGGAGTGGCGGTGCATCAGCGGCGGCGAGTCCAGAGTGAAGGAGGATGAGGAGAGAGGCGTCGGGACGGAGGACGTCGAGGAGGTGGGGGAGATGAGCTCGTCTTGGGGGCTGGAGGGGGTGGGCGTTGTGGATGGGGAGAGCATGTGATCTGGAGGAGAAACATAGACTGTCAAAATAAAATTAATTTAAGAATTCACTTCAACACTTTATCTCAAATATCAAGTACCAAGTTACACTGTTACATTCAAACAATTAAGAGGATGTTCCAATAGAGAATGGAAATAAATCTGCATGAAAAGGATCCATTTCTTACGGATATTTATACGATAACTATTGAGTTGTCAAAAGTCCATACTTTCAAGAAAAATTGCCCAACCATTATGATTTACGATTCAATGTGGACTTTTGACTTTTGAGTTCTTCAATACTATTAAAACGCAAGATCCCATCTAGTAAGAGGGTACATTTTGATGTAGATTCTCTTCCTCGTATCCGAGGAAGACTTTGCATTTTATGCCCCTTTAATTCTGTGATTTGTGAGATAATAATTTTATTTAACATTTATATTCTCGGTTCAATTTACCAAAACTCAACATTTAGTTTTATTTTAAATTCCATTTGGATTTACTTAGTTTCATGAAAAATTTAATTCCACCAACCACGGACTTGTTGAAATTAATCAAGGAACATACCTGGTATCTTACTATTTCAGTCATAAGTATTTGCAAGAAAGGAAGTGGTAGGTCGTTGAAGGCTGACTGAACAATACAAATCAGTTTCTCAATTCTACTTGAATAAAGTTTGTACTTACTCTGAGCAGAAGTGGACGAGAAGTTCCTGAACATGGCGAGTATGGAGTCGGCGCTGGAGTTCTTGACCGGCGCCAGCGTCCTGTGCGGTCCGCGCCGTCGTCCGAGGAGGTCGGAGATGTGGACGCCGTTGACGTCGAGGCTGGACATGGAGTCGGAACCCTGGTTGCTGCTCGTGGAGTGCGGCGACCGCGTTAGTCCGGCGGGCGACGGCGGAGTGCTCGTCGACCTCGGCGTCTTCGTGTCGACCTCCGACCCCGAGCTCATCTCCATCGATACCTGCGAGTACATCTGATTCAGGAGGCGGAATCAGATGCGAGTCAAATGCGATGAGACGACTACGTAATACTACATGAATAACATTAACTGAAGACGATAATTGGGGAAATCGCTCAAAATAAATAAATGTCTGAAGAAATGAAGAATCTTTTGTGAGTTACATTCGCAATCTCTCGTGGGCAGAAAATGTGTTATTTTTGAAACTTACGTATTTACTTATTTAGGAAATTAAATTTATATAAGTAAGGATAAATTGTTTTGATCAGTTACTCTAGTGTATGAAGTTTTAGTAAATCAGAAATGTCCTGAATTTGATGGGAATGATGGAGATTATTTTGTAAGTAAAGAAAAATAATTTGTGGTTTAAAAACATTTTGCTACAATGTAAGAGATAGTAGAATGTAGATTTACTCACAAGACGAACACGAGAAATGTTACCATGAGAAAGGGTTATAAAATCCCCACAAGGTTTCTTGCGTTTTAAACTTTTGAAGATGTCATCAGGGGCCCAATTCTATAACTTTAAAATGTCCGATTCTGCTGGGATTTGATTCACGGTCATATGGATTAACATTTTATGGAATACTCTCCCCAGTATTACATACAAAAAAGTATTAAAAGTATTCTTTCCAAAGAATTGAAGCAGTATTGTGTGGATTTTATCCCATTCTCTATAATAGTACTCATAATATCATCTACAACATACCTTGTTGAGCAGCCTTGCAAAGTGCACCTTCTTCTCCAACTTGGCGTCGACCACAACCGACACCGTCTCGTCGTCGCCATTGAACGCCGTCTCCTCCGCCGCGGCGTCGCCCTCCGCCGTCTTGGGCTCGCCGAGATGCATGAGCTCGACCAGACTCATCTTCCTCGACCTCTGTCCCGGCGACGGCGTGACGAGCTGGTGGAGGATCTGCTTCTTGTCGGCGATCTTCTTCGTCGGCGTCGAGTTGTTACGCTTCTTGCGAGGCGACGGCGTTCCTGGTACACGTAGAGGGGGGATCAGCGATGCGCCGGGGAGGTGCGCAGTAGCATTGGAACGTTGCCAGACATTTCAAAACAATCGTTCGAATTAAATATTACTTTCTGCATTCGTGGAAACTTTAAGAACCGTCAGTGAAGTAAATTCTTATTACTTGTTCTGGGGTGCAATCACATAAACTGAGAACTTTCTGATAAATGACTCAAACCCTCCCGTCCCACAAGTCGGTCCCCATTCTGGACTGGCCTTCCCACCAGTGCCGGACTCTCCCGGACCGGTCTCCCCTTTGGTCGACCCCTCCCCATGATCACCAATTATGATAAACAGAATAATAAAAAATAAATGTAAAGTGGCAAAATGACCAAGTTGTGTCGCCATTAAACAATATTAACATATCAATTAATCAATCAATCGTTGCTAATTAAACTATTTGCCAGCATTTCAAATTTAATTTATTGAAATGTCTATGGATATCTTTGCATAACACGAGAGAAAGGGGAAAATACCAGTGAAAATACTTTGTGTGGATTCCATTCTTTCATGGTACATATAGAATTAATTTTCCTTACAACTAAACATTTTGTTCTCATAAACTAAGTTACAAATCTAAAATTTCGGTACCTACTCGTATGAAGAGTTCCATAACCAAACGCAGAAATCGTATAATTTGAATAATTCGAACGATTTGGTTTAAGCTTAGGAATAAAATGGATAATGTGTCATCTACTTATGATTTCTTACAATGAATGTACTTTTTGATTGTCTAGGATTTGTAATCGGTTTGGGTTACTGGTACATTATACAGATTAAGCGTACAGTCAATCTGTTTAACATTTGAATTGCTGGTGAATGAATAATGATAACAAATTATTCATTTCTACAAATAAACAAGCTCTATCTTTATTTGTCAGTGTTTTATCTGTGACATTTTCCCTCAATAATTCCTGGCCATAATTGTTCAATAATAATTGTTCGAACAAGCCAATAATTTTCAACTGACAGATAGTTTTATGTATTTTTTTTTAATTAAAAGGGTATCATATTTGGTCAAAAAATAAAAAAGTAGTTAAATATTGATTGAAAAATGTGAATAAGATTTTGTTAGCAAGTATTTAATAGGAACTCTTGAAAAATAGTTCACAATATCCCTCAGTTTAAGCATGGCTTAAATTTCTATCTAGAAATCGAAATTACGTTAATTTACCATTGATATGATTATAATACACATGAATTGCTATCTGCTACCAAGTGAATGAATTTAAATGAACAAAAAGTACATAGAGTTCAGAATGACGACGATTGTAATGTTGAAATCTGGATAAACTAAATTCTCAACTAACGGTGACTATAGATCAAACTAAACACATATCTTTGAATATATTTATTAGACCAAATACACAGGTAGTATCGGTATAATATCATATATTAATTAATAGATATCTTGGACTCATCATATTTCACTAAACAGTCAGCTATGTACAGTATTTACAACCACGACACAACTAAACATGGAACACTCTACAAGTGATTTGAGCGATTTCTTTTTAAGCTAAGCTTTATCACTATTCTTTGGCAAATCTCCATTAAAAGCACAGGATCAATCACAACCTGAGAGGCATTTTGGTAAAATGCTGTAAGCTTTCAGTAAATGGACGAAATGTTTATTATTAAACTGGTTGAAAAAAACAGTTGCATGGAATGATACTGCAGAATGATGCTTACAACATTTTCATCAAAGTTCGGGGCTCCTCGCATTAGTTTAATATCAGATTTCAATCATTACTTATTATTATCAGTAATATATCTTATTGTTTTTATTAAGTCACACAGTTCCTGTTCTAACAATGACATCTACATCAATGAAACCAAGACACACATTCTAAATTGGCTCTAAGTTGCCTACTAAAGCAAAACTATTATATTTGTATATGAGCTTTAGGTAGGTACTGATTTGTTTTCTTAATCTGGTTTCATTGATAACGAATTAAACTACAACCTTTCTAATATTTTGACTATCAATCTAATAGGTATTTAATATTTTGGAATTTCTCATCTAACTTCTGAAATACGATGATTGACAGAAGATTTAAATTGTTCAATTTAAAATTTTGTTTTCGTAATTTAACGAAATACTCTACATCAAAATATCAGTGAAAGGTGAAGTTAATGTTTGACACCATGATAAAATTGATGACGGATTTTACTTATTCATTAGCAAGTATGTATTTCACAGGAAAACAGAACGGTTTAGCTTGCTTTTCTGTAAATAAAATCCGACAAAAGTGCATTTACAGACTAAATGAATGAGACGATTATAAACAAAGTGCAACCTACCAGCACAGACAACCAGACAGCACAACATTTTGCTCAACAGACATCTAACGAACGGTTTGACAAGGGTGGGGGGTGGGGGGTGGGTTTGCCACATACATTATGTACAAGAAAAGCATTAATCCGCACAGATTTACGTTGACGACAATCATTTACATTGAATCTCAGTGTTCTGAGTTCCATTTTTATACAAGAACGAAAGCAGTTTAGAAGGGAAACACAAATAACGTATATTTATAGTAAGGCAGGTCTGCTTTTACAAAAATCAGATCAAATTCAACCGACAGTATATGTTAGAGAATGATTAGTAGAAATTGAGGAATTTTGAAGTGTGGCTTTTAAAAGAATGTTATTGATAAAGAAAGGTATGCAAATATTGAAAAATGAAGAAGACGATATGACGATAAAACGAAGATGACAGAAACATGGGCTACGTAATACAATGCAAATAACGGTCAGTTGGAAGAGAAGCATTCGTGCTTAATCTTGTCATAAACTTAATAAAGCAATTTTAATTTAATTATGTATTTATACAGGAAGCAACTGAAAATTGTCTTTTCTAGAGAGTGATCATAGATTTGAGCTGTTATTTTGATAAAGCAATGCCTTAGCTACTGAAGGGTGCAAGGTTCACATACAAGGTCGTGAGGCGGGTTGGAGAGTGTGGGGGGTGGGGTGGGGGTGGGGGGTACACCGACCAAGCGGAATATGTCTATCCTAGCTTACTTCTCGGCGGAGGTTTAAGCAAATCGTCCAAACTAAACGTCCTCGCCGCTGTATGCGGGTGGCCATGTCCGTGTGGGCTGGTCAGACTGAGTAGAGAGGGTTTACGAATACCGAGGCGTCCTAGCAGAGTGCGTGGACAGGCGCCCGCTCCGGCGCCGGCGGGCGTCGGGCTGGGGATCACGACGACGGCGGTGCCGGCGGCGGCGGCCAGTTGGTCGCGCACGGAGGCGGGACGGGAGTGAGCGGGGCCACCTGGAATAGCGGGGGGTTAGCGGGGGTTAGTAGGTGGTGCAAGCCGGGGGGGAGGGGGGGGGGGGGGTGATAAGAGCAATAGAAGGGGGTTATCGGGGACAATGACAACCATTTTCTATTATTGAGAGTAAAAAAATATTTTAAAAGTCCGTATTTTCGAACTTCGAAAGTGCAGAATATTATGAATTTTTCTGTAAATAATTATTTAGTTATGACATGGCAGTGGTGACGGTTTGTTCCGTTGGAGGTGCTGGTGGCCCTGATAAGGGCCCTGATATGCGAACGGCCCTTATCAGGGCCACCAGCACCTCCAACGGAACAAACCGTCACCACTGCCATGTCATTACAAGATGGTTCCGAAAACGTCCACGACATCAATTATTTAGTTAGTTTGTATAGTTTGTATAAGTGCATTTGTGTTTGATTGTATGCGAATGAAGTATCACAATGATGTTAAGTGTTGTTGGTACATTTAAAAAAAAATACAAAAAAATACAATTTCTGCCACCAAATGTAATTTTTTAAAAATAATTTTCTGTTTCGGGTCCAGAGTGTTGTTTACATATCAACTATATGGCTGATGTGTCAGAAGGAGATTGTTCAGTTGAAAGTCATGTCTAGCTTTACTGTCCAGCTCTGGCGGGTGTAAAGCTTCCTAGATAACACAAGTTACTTCCTCGGCTGAAGCTGGCTGGGGGACAACACACTTAATATTCCACAACATTTACCTCACGATGTTGATGTGGAGACAGCTGCAAAGTAAGGCGTTAAATAAAACCAGAGAAAATAGTTGCTTAAAGGGACACAAGGTGTAATAACGCACTTAAATTTCTGGTCCTAAAGTGTAATCAAGCTGTGTTTCGAATGCCAATGTAATATTGTGATGAATTAAATCCTCACAATTTAAAAAATCGTAACGACGAATACTGTACTACGTATTTTAAATGAGATCTTACAAAATAAATGAACATTGATATCTTTCCCAAATAACTTTTGTATACTAGAAAGTTCAAGTGCCACCCAAAAGAACTGTACATTTAGTGTTCAACTAAGATACCAAAATTTACTGAAATATACAACGTTTCACCGTTTTGAAATAACGTATATAAGTTTTGAATTGTTTTGAATCAAGGATCAAGATCAAGATAAAAAATATTAATAAACAAGTCCACAGTACACCTATGTGAAATAAAATTTAATAATATAAGTTAAAAAAATAAAGAGTGATTCAGCATTATATTGGAAGTATTCCAGTTAAAACATGTCATATGTATTAGTTAAAATATTGGCACAAGAGAGCTTTTCAAAAAGTGTATCCTTGTATTCAGCCTTCACTGCTATTCGTTTAAAAGTCTCCTTAACTTCAACTGCGCGACTATGAGAGCGAGAGAGACAACAAGAGTGTGTTAAGTGTGAAATAGAGAGCGAGAGAGACAACAAGAGAGCATCACCTGGTCGGTTTCTGTCCGCCTCCTCGGCCAAGAGTTTCTCCAGCTTCTCGGGGAAGTGTCTCTTGGCGCACCAGATGATGCCGATCACTCCCAGCACGACCGTCACAGTGATGAGTCCCAGCCAGAAGGGCTCTTCCAGCATCCTCTTCGAGAGCGGCTGGAGCAAGCAAACACATTTGTAAACACGCAGAGCACAAGCAATTTAATATACAACGCCCCCAGTTGCAACTATCTATTAGAAAAAGCTGTAAATATTTATTACTACCATTATAAAAATTGTTCCAAACTATATTCAAATAGTATTCAAATATTTCGAATATCATGACGAGACTTTTGATTGGCTAACACAATCGTTTTAAGTACCGCCCTTCTTACGATCTCCGTTACAAGAGAGGGGATATAAAATCTTCACAAACAGTTTATTTCTTATTTTTAGCTTTAAATAAGGAGAGTCCACTTTGAAGTCTGGAAAACCTGTCATTTTTACAACTCAATACAAACGCATGACTATCAGACGAAATTGATCCTCTTTATGTCAACCTATAGCATGGTACCTCCAATCAGATTCAATGGTTACCACCAACAAAGGACATAAACACTTTACTTTTTTTAGCCATTCGATAATAGTAGAATTGTCACCGATGTGTACGAAGTTATCAAGTGCTGGTGTGTAGTTGTACCTTGATGGGGATGTTGAGGCGATGTTCACATCTCGCTCCCTTCCACCAGGCAAAGCAGCGGCAGTGGTACGTGTTGTCATGCAGAGGAATGCAATCGCCACGGCCCTCGCACGGGTTGTCCAGACACGGACGGTGCTTCTGGTGACACATCACTCCCACGTAGCTACAAGGAATAGACACATTGTCAATGAACATCACCAGGCAGTGGTACGTGTTGTCATGCAGAGGAATGCCCTCGCACGGGTTGTCCAGACACGGACGGTGTTTCTGGTGACACATCACTCCCACGTAGCTACAAGGAATAGACACATTGTCAATGAACATCACCAGGCAGTGGTACGTGTTGTCATGCAGAGGAATGCCCTCGCACGGGTTGTCCAGACACGGACGGTGCTCCTGGTGACACATCACTCCCACGTAGCTACAAGTGAGAGACACAATGTCAATGAACATCACCAGGCAGTGGTACGTGTTGTCATGCAGAGGAATGCCCTCGCACGGGTTGTCCAGACACGGACGGTGTTTCTGGTGACACATCACTCCCACGTAGCTACAAGGAATAGACACATTGTCAATGAACATCACCAGGCAGTGGTACGTGTTGTCATGCAGAGGAATGCCCTCGCACGGGTTGTCCAGACACGGACGGTGCTTCTGGTGACACATCACTCCCACGTAGCTACAAGTAATAGACACATTGTCAATGAACATCACCAGGCAGTGGTACGTGTTGTCATGCAGAGGAATGCCCTCGCACGGGTTGTCCAGACACGGACGGTGCTCCTGGTGACACATCACTCCCACGTAGCTACAAGTGAGAGACACAATGTCAATGAACATCACCAGGCAGTGGTACGTGTTGTCATGCAGAGGAATGCCCTCGCACGGGTTGTCCAGACACGGACGGTGCTTCTGGTGACACATCACTCCCACGTAGCTACAAGGAATAGACACAATGTCAATGAACATCACCAGACAGTGGTACGTGTTGTCATGCAGAGGAATGCCCTCGCACGGGTTGTCCAGACACGGACGGTGCTTCTGGTGACACATCACTCCCACGTAGCTACAAGGAATAGACACAATGTCAATGAACATCACCAGGCAGTGGTACGTGTTGTCATGCAGAGGAATGCCCTCGCACGGGTTGTCCAGACACGGACGGTGTTTCTGGTGACACATCACTCCCACGTAGCTACAAGTGAGAGACACAATGTCAATGAACATCACCAGGCAGTGGTACGTGTTGTCATGCAGAGGAATGCCCTCGCACGGGTTGTCCAGACACGGACGGTGTTTCTGGTGACACATCACTCCCACGTAGCTACAAGGAATAGACACAATGTCAATGAACATCACCAGGCAGTGGTACGTGTTGTCATGCAGAGGAATGCCCTCGCACGGGTTGTCCAGACACGGACGGTGCTCCTGGTGACACATCACTCCCACGTAGCTACAAGGAATAGACACAATGTCAATGAACATCACCAGACAGTGGTACGTGTTGTCATGCAGAGGAATGCCCTCGCACGGGTTGTCCAGACACGGACGGTGCTCCTGGTGACACATCACTCCCACGTAGCTACAAGGAATAGACACAATGTCAATGAACATCACCAGACAGTGGTACGTGTTGTCATGCAGAGGAATGCCCTCGCACGGGTTGTCCAGACACGGACGGTGCTCCTGGTGACACATCACTCCCACGTAGCTACAAGGAATAGACACATTGTCAATGAACATCACCAGGCAGTGGTACGTGTTGTCATGCAGAGGAATGCCCTCGCACGGGTTGTCCAGACACGGACGGTGCTCCTGGTGACACATCACTCCCACGTAGCTACAAGGAATAGACACATTGTCAATGAACATCACCAGGCAGTGGTACGTGTTGTCATGCAGAGGAATGCCCTCGCACGGGTTGTCCAGACACGGACGGTGCTTCTGGTGACACATCACTCCCACGTAGCTACAAGGAATAGACACATTGTCAATGAACATCACCAGACAGTGGTACGTGTTGTCATGCAGAGGAATGCCCTCGCACGGGTTGTCCAGACACGGACGGTGTTTCTGGTGACACATCACTCCCACGTAGCTACAAGGAATAGACACATTGTCAATGAACATCACCAGGCAGTGGTACGTGTTGTCATGCAGAGGAATGCCCTCGCACGGGTTGTCCAGACACGGACGGTGCTCCTGGTGACACATCACTCCCACGTAGCTACAAGGAATAGACACATTGTCAATGAACATCACCAGACAGTGGTACGTGTTGTCATGCAGAGGAATGCCCTCGCACGGGTTGTCCAGACACGGACGGTGCTTCTGGTGACACATCACTCCCACGTAGCTACAAGTGAGAGACACAATGTCAATGAACATCACCAGGCAGTGGTACGTGTTGTCATGCAGAGGAATGCCCTCGCACGGGTTGTCCAGACACGGACGGTGCTCCTGGTGACACATCACTCCCACGTAGCTACAAGGAATAGACACATTGTCAATGAACATCACCAGACAGTGGTACATGTTGTCATGCAGAGGAATGCCCTCGCACGGGTTGTCCAGACACGGACGGTGTTTCTGGTGACACATCACTCCCACGTAGCTACAAGTGAGAGACACATTGTCAATGAACATCACCAGACAGTGGTACGTGTTGTCATGCAGAGGAATGCCCTCGCACGGGTTGTCCAGACACGGACGGTGCTTCTGGTGACACATCACTCCCACGTAGCTACAAGTGAGAGACACAATGTCAATGAACATCACCAGGCAGTGGTACGTGTTGTCATGCAGAGGAATGCCCTCGCACGGGTTGTCCAGACACGGACGGTGCTCCTGGTGACACATCACTCCCACGTAGCTACAAGGAATAGACACATTGTCAATGAACATCACCAGACAGTGGTACATGTTGTCATGCAGAGAAATGCCCTCGCACGGGTTGTCCAGACACGGACGGTGCTCCTGGTGACACATCACTCCCACGTAGCTACAAGGAATAGACACATTGTCAATGAACATCACCAGACAGTGGTACATGTTGTCATGCAGAGGAATGCCCTCGCACGGGTTGTCCAGACACGGACGGTGCTCCTGGTGACACATCACTCCCACGTAGCTACAAGGAATAGACACATTGTCAATGAACATCACCAGGCAGTGGTACGTGTTGTCATGCAGAGGAATGCCCTCGCACGGGTTGTCCAGACACGGACGGTGCTCCTGGTGACACATCACTCCCACGTAGCTACAAGGAATAGACACATTGTCAATGAACATCACCAGGCAGTAGTACGTGTTGTCATGCAGAGGAATGCCCTCGCACGGGTTGTCCAGACACGGACGGTGTTTTTGGTGACACATCACTCCCACGTAGCTACAAGTGAGAGACACATTGTCAATGAACATCACCAGACAGTGGTACGTGTTGTCATGCAGAGGAATGCCCTCGCACGGGTTGTCCAGACACGGACGGTGCTTCTGGTGACACATCACTCCCACGTAGCTACAAGTGAGAGACACAATGTCAATGAACATCACCAGGCAGTGGTACGTGTTGTCATGCAGAGGAATGCCCTCGCACGGGTTGTCCAGACACGGACGGTGCTCCTGGTGACACATCACTCCCACGTAGCTACAAGGAATAGACACATTGTCAATGAACATCACCAGACAGTGGTACATGTTGTCATGCAGAGGAATGCCCTCGCACGGGTTGTCCAGACACGGACGGTGTTTCTGGTGACACATCACTCCCACGTAGCTACAAGTGAGAGACACAATGTCAATGAACATCACCAGACAGTGGTACGTGTTGTCATGCAGAGGAATGCCCTCGCACGGGTTGTCCAGACACGGACGGTGCTCCTGGTGACACATCACTCCCACATAGCTACAAGGAATAGACACATTGTCAATGAACATCACCAGACAGTGGTACATGTTGTCATGCAGAGGAATGCCCTCGCACGGGTTGTCCAGACACGGACGGTGCTTCTGGTGACACATCACTCCCACGTAGCTACAAGGAATAGACACAATGTCAATGAACATCACCAGGCAGTGGTACGTGTTGTCATGCAGAGGAATGCCCTCGCACGGGTTGTCCAGACACGGACGGTGCTCCTGGTGACACATCACTCCCACGTAGCTACAAGGAATAGACACATTGTCAATGAACATCACCAGGCAGTGGTACGTGTTGTCATGCAGAGGAATGCCCTCGCACGGGTTGTCCAGACACGGACGGTGCTTCTGGTGACACATCACTCCCACGTAGCTACAAGTAATAGACACATTGTCAATGAACATCACCAGGCAGTGGTACGTGTTGTCATGCAGAGGAATGCCCTCGCACGGGTTGTCCAGACACGGACGGTGCTCCTGGTGACACATCACTCCCACGTAGCTACAAGGAATAGACACCATACATGCATTGGAATGTTTAAACAGGACCGGTGTATCAATAGCAGTAGAAACAAATAATCTGACTCGAGCCATAAGTGGACTCTTAAGCAAATTAACTTCAAGAAGAAGAAAATTAATTTATTGCCAGCTGTCCATAAAACATACAAAAGTTATATTTTTCTTCCAAATGGGAGATAAATTTAGAAATAGAGTTACCTAGATCAAGTATTGCAGAGTTGGACAAATAAAAGTATTGAAAGTTTTCATAGGTATTTATTAATAGTTTGAGGTCACTTGCTTGAGTATTATATAAAATATTGAGCTTTTGATAAAATGGAAGGAAATGTCTTTATATTAGTAATTTCCTACCAGTTTGTACTGTTTTTAACCTTGGGTTATCAAAATTTAAAGTTTAAGAAAAACAAGCTTAGCCAATCAGGCTATTTAAACTTTTAAGTTAATTGTTAAAAAACTACATAAAAGTAGTAAAAGCACAAAGTGTCCCAAGAAACGTAGTCTATTTAGCGACTACGTTTCTGCTCACCCCGGCTGACAGCGACACTCGAAGTAGTTCTCGGTGAGCACGCAGTGTCCGTTATAGCAGGGCTCCGTGTCGCACTGGGTGAGCGAGCAGAAGAGTCCGGTGAAGTGTCCGAGACACTGGCACGCGCGGTGTCCGCCCACGCCGTGACACTTTCCTCCGTGCTGGCACGGGTTCGGCGAGCACGAGTCCACGCTCATGTCGTCACGCAGAGTGCGCAGCTTGGACGTGTGCGACGCGTCTACACAGAGAGAGAGGGTGATAAGTGACACTTCCCTCCGTGCTGGCACGGGTTCGGCGAGCACGAGTCCACGCTCATGTCGTCACGCAGAGTGCGCAGCTTGGACGTGTGCGACGCGTCTACACAGAGAGAGAGGGTAAAGGCCGATAAACAATTGACGCGGACGGACGACGCGGACGGACGACGGAGACGGATACGATGTTTAGGTATGACATATTCACTCTGGCTGTTCACAATCGGACGCGGACGAACGACGACTTTAACATTGCATCCGTCTCCGTCGTCCGTCCGCGTCGTCCGTCCGCGTCAATTGTAAATCGGCCATTAGGTATGACATATTCACTCTGCTGTTCACAATCGGACGCGGATGGACGACGACTTAAACATTTGTATCCGTCTCCGTCGTCCGTTCGCGTCGTCCGTCTTCAACAATTGTTCATCGGTCTTGATACTTCATCATTCAGTAGCACAGAAGTGGAAGGCCGTAAGTCCATTTCAATGATTATTTAGGTGAGCTCAAAACCAGTAATTCCTTCATCCTATCATATTTGTAATTGTGATATGAATCATTGTGTAAGAAAATACTTCCAAAAGTGTGCAAAACAAAATAGAATATGGACTTCTGGCCTTCTACTTCTGATGTACAGATATATGTTCAGTCACCACAGAATATTCTGAAAAGCCAATGTTACCAGTGTTTCACGTCATCCCCTCTGTAAACAAATAGCAATCGCTGTAAGGGGGAAAGTTTTATCATAACATAAAGAAAAAAGAAATAGAGAAAACGGAAACATATCCACATAAAAAGGCTCCTTATTTGGGGGCTTTATGCATTCAAACAGATTAAAATGATAAAACTCAACGATTAAAGTTGAGCGGATTCGAAAGTGAACGTAAGACAACGTAAAAGATGATGAAGCGAACAAATAACTCAAGAAATAGGGTCTAAAACACACATAGAAAGATACATAAAAGTCCCATAGCAACGCTCTGTGTAAAGCGTTGATGAGTGAGCATACGCATTGCATGCGAATTCATATGATTTTGCAAGTTTCTGCTCTACCGACCTTGGAAAGGGCCAAAACGAAAAGCGTCAAAGAAGCAGTGATAAAATATCTCACCCAAGTTTGCCGAAGTTCCGAATCACCGTTCCAAAAACCTTCGTGTGAACTATGAAAAGATTCGAACTGCGAAGATTGAGTTTCAAACTTTCATAGTTCACACGGGAGTTTTTGGAACGGCGATTCGGAACTTCGGCAAACTTGGGAAGTTTGGAACGTCCGTGTGAACCCTCCTGAAGAAATTTGAGGAATATTTTCAAACACATACAAAAATTTCTTAAATGACTATTTTATGAAATTTACAACAAATTAGTCTGACAATTTACAAAACCACCTCAAATGTTGGTATAATAATAATAGCGGGTTGTCTACAGCTCTAAGCCGGCCGTTTCCCGCACTCCAGACGCCACCTCTCTCTGTCCGTCCAGTCAGCATCACCAATTCCTCTTCTTGACATGTCCAGCAGCACCTGTTTCTTCCAATCCTCTTCTGGTCGCCCTCGTCTTCTTCTACCAGGAGGTAACCAAGACTCTAATCTTTTTGGCCACCTCTGAGGTTCCATGCGCTGAACATGCCCATACCAAACAAGTCTATTTGTTTCTATACAATTAACCACCGTCTTTTCTACTCCCATCCGTCTTCTTATCTCCTCATTCCTCACGTGCTCTAATCTTGAGACTCCACAACTCCTTCTTAAGAAATCCATTTCCACTGCAAGCAGCCTTTCTCTATCCCTCTGCGTCATCTCCCACGTTTCTGCACCATACAGAAGTATGCTTTGAACTATCGTCTGGTATATTCTTTTTTTTTGTGGTTTTACCTACACTCCCGGACCAGAGTAACGAATTGAGCTTCTGTATTGCCTGTCTCGCCTGACCAATACGACAGGATATCTCTCTCCTACTGTTTCCTTCTTTATCAATTACAGTTCCCAAGTACTTATATTGCTCACACACCTCGATACACTGTCCATTCAAATCCAAGCCCTCTCCAAACTCCTTGCCAACCACCAGATATTTCGTCTTTGTAACGCTGATTCTTAATCCAGCCTCCTCATATGCATCATTAAGCTTCCTCAGCATAAAATCAATGTCATACTCATCTGAGGCCATTAATATCTGATCATCAGCAAAGAGGAGAGTATGAAGAAGTTCACCACCAACGTCAATTCCCATGCCCCTGCATTTCCTCTGCCACTCTTTTAAAATCTCGTTGACATACACTTTGAATAGAGTGGTCCGGGTGATAATAAAAAATTTGAAATTTATCGGGCAAACGGTTCCATTGTAAATTTAAAAAATTATTGGAAACCTGTTAAAAAAAACTATACCACTTAGATTACATTAGTATGTGTGCAAAATTTCAGATCGACTGATTGAGCAACAATCTCCCCACCTGTCCTGACCGTGACCGTGGCATTGAGTCTGACGCCCACCGCCCCGCTCCTCTGCCGCACTGTGAGCGTGTTCAGATAGGACTCGATGAGCACCGGTGTGCCGTGCGTCGCGCTTTCGCACAGGATCCAGTCCGTGCCGTTGTTGTCCACGTAGTAGTCGGACACGACGATGTATGCGTCGTGGTCGCGTGCGCAGCGCTCGCTCTCCTCGCGTAGCGTCGCTCCGTGCACCTCAAGCACGATCACGGAGCCTGGTCAAAGCAAAGATTACTTTCATTAGTCGGACACCACGATGTATACGTCGTGGTCGCGTGCGCAGCGCTCGCTCTCCTCGCGTAGCGTCGCTCCGTGCACCTCAAGCACGATCACGGAACCTGGACAAAGCAAAGATTACTTTCATTTGATTACCACCATGTTCAAAGAAAGTCTTACTTTCATCAAATATCATTCATATTAAATATTAAAATCATTCGCCAGTAAGATCAAGATGAAATTGTGAAGTTCGTTGATAGAAAGATTTCGTTAGACTTTTGTAATTTTCTGTCATTGAGAGCCATCAGATTTGCGACTCCTTGAGTTTGATAACATATTTTTTATTTAAAATTTAACATAAATGTTTTGAAATCTTTGAAGGGTATACATGAGAAGAACGCTATGAGTCACATTCAGATGCAAATGAGATAAACTTAGTTTATATTGAAAGTTATATCGATCTTCCATAGAGATCGATATTTCAATTGATTTTTTCAAGACTTTGTAGAAATATTTTCTAAAAATCGATGGAATATTCTGAAAGCCCATAAAAATCACTGAAATATTGCACCTAAACCATAGCGACGCATAGCGTTTTTACCCTCTACCCTTCAAGTGTCCTACATTTAATTGAAATTGTCAAGACGTTATCTTTTTAAAATACTTTCTGTACCACAAGAGAAGGGAAAACTCTACAAAAAAGTATATTTTCTTAGGTAATTCTTACGTTTTATCAGTGTTTTACTCGTCAAAAGTGAACTTTAAGCAAAAAGCTCGGTCGTTCAGACTTACCAAACTTCAAAGTATACTTGGGACAAAGTAAAAACTGTTCAAATTATATAAATATCTCAAGACATTGTGCGCTAAGATTCTCCTCCCATTTACTCGTGGTACAAACGCCACCGCGCTTGCTGCTCCCGATGTGTTTACCTAGAGGTGCGATCAGCCTCTCCGCGTAGTTGATGTAGTTGGCCGGCGCGCCGGGGTAGTTGAGATGGCGCAGGTAGTTGACAGTCGCGTTGCTGACGTTGATGACTCGATCCTCACGCACTTGGCCCACTGGAACCAGACACAAACACTCAGAAGAGAACACGCTGGGTTTGAACTGATAGCACTATCAGAGGTCAACTAATTCACCTGCTTTATACCATATTTCTCAGATAAGAACTATCATGAAGTAGCATTTTACGAGTTTCTAAGAGAACTTGGAACATTTTATGCGGGAATTATAAGACATTTTCTGGTAAAAGTAACTTATTTGAGGGCCAGGAACTAGGGACAAACGAAAAGTTTCTCATACGATATACAGTAGGATTTTACGAACACCTGAGCTAGCTCAGGAGTCCAGAATCATTAACATTGTTAGAATCATCTATCATCTATTATTAGTTCCAGAATCCAGAACTGAAACGTGCTGAGATTAAAATTATAAATGGTAAGTTCCTAACCAGAATATGGAACTTATATAAAGGCAAAAGCCTCTTCTCGCGACTGATTCTGACCTGTCTTGTACTTGGCCGTGTATCCCTGGCCGCGAGGACTGTCGCCCGCGTGCAGACGCAACAGCATTCTCTCCGACACCGAGACGAACGCTCTGCCTCCGAGCTGATCGGCCAGTTGGAACGGCTTGATCACTAACTTTAAGTGTAATCTCGCGACTGATTCTGACCTGTCTTGTACTTGGCCGTGTATCCCTGGCCGCGAGGACTGTCGCCCGCGTGCAGCCGCAACAGCATTCTCTCCGACACCGAGACGAACGATCTGCCTCCGAGCTGCTCGGCCAGTTGGAACGGCTTGATCACTGACTTTAAGTGTAATCTCGCGACTGATTCTGACCTGTCTTGTACTTGGCCGTGTATCCCTGGCCGCGAGGACTGTCGCCCATGTGCAGCCGCAACAGCATTCTCTCCGACACCGAGACGAACGCTCTGCCTCCGAGCTGCTCGGCCAGTTGGAACTGCTTGATCACTGACTTTAAGTGTAATCTCGCAACTGATTCTGACCTGTCTTGTACTTGGCCGTGTATCCCTGGCCGCGAGGACTGTCGCCAACAGCATTCTCTCCGACACCGAGACGAACGCTCTGCCTCCGAGCTGCTCGGCCAGTTGGAACGGCTTGATCACTGACTTTAAGTGTAATCTCGCGACTGATTCTGACCTGTCTTGTACTTGGCCGTGTATCCCTGGCCGCGAGGACTGTCGCCCGCGTGCAGACGCAACAGCATTCTCTCCGACACCGAGACGAACGCTCTGCCTCCGAGCTGCTCGGCCAGTTGGAACGGCTTGATCACTAAGTTAAGTGTAATCTCGCGACTGATTTTGACCTGTCTTGTACTTGGCCGTGTATCCCTGGCCGCGAGGACTGTCGCCCGCGTGCAGCCGCAACAGCATTCTCTCCGACACCGAGACGAACGCTCTGCCTCCGAGCTGCTCGGCCAGTTGGAACGGCTTGATCACTAAGTTAAGTGTAATCTCGCGACTGATTCTGACCTGTCTTGTACTTGGCCGTGTATCCCTGGCCGCGAGGACTGTCGCCCGTGTGCAGCCGCAACAGCATTCTCTCCGACACCGAGACGAACGCTCTGCCTCCGAGCTGCTCGGCCAGTTGGAACTGCTTGATCACTGACTTTAAGTGTAATCTCGCGACTGATTCTGACCTGTCTTGTACTTGGCCGTGTATCCCTGGCCGCGAGGACTGTCGCCAACAGCATTCTCTCCGACACCGAGACGAACGCTCTGCCTCCGAGCTGCTCGGCCAGTTGGAACGGCTTGATCACTGACTTTAAGTGTAATCTCGCGACTGATTCTGACCTGTCTTGTACTTGGCCGTGTATCCCTGGCCGCGAGGACTGTCGCCAACAGCATTCTCTCCGACACCGAGACGAACGCTCTGCCTCCGAGCTGATCGGCCAGTTGGAACGGCTTGATCACTGACTTTAAGTGTAATCTCGCGACTGATTCTGACCTGTCTTGTACTTGGCCGTGTATCCCTGGCCGCGAGGACTGTCGCCCGTGTGCAGAGCAACAGCATTCTCTCCGACACCGAGACGAACGCTCTGCCTCCGAGCTGCTCGGCCAGTTGGAACTGCTTGATCACTAACTTTAAGTGTAATCTCGCGACTGATTCTGACCTGTCTTGTACTTGGCCGTGTATCCCTGGCCGCGAGGACTGTCGCCTGTGTGCAGCCGCAACAGCATTCTCTCCGACACCGAGACGAACGCTCTGCCTCCGAGCTGATCGGCCAGTTGGAACGGCTTGATCGCCTCCGTCGAGCCGCCGAGGTCCAGCTCCAGCGCCGCCTCGCGCGTCATGTTGACGGCGGTGAACTCCAGCCAGATCCGTCGGCCGGCTGCACGAGATCGTCAGGTAGAGTCAACAAGCATTCAGCAACAAAACGTCCATCGATTACGAAGTCCCATTTCTATCAAATTTTATAGAAAGCTGGGACTGGAACCGGAACCGCTATTCATTTGGGTTCCAGTCCCTGATAGAAAACCATAAATTATTTATACTTTTTTAGAAAAAATATTGTAATTTTTTTAAGTTTAAACTTTTAATGAAAACTTCCATTTGAAGCTTTGGTCGTGAACAGCCCAGTGCAACAAACTGTAATTCATCTCCATTTTTTTAAATTTTATTATCACATTTATTTACATAAAATTTTTATTCCACACTAGGTAGAGTACACTTTATCATAAGTTTAATGCCTATCATCAGTTATGAAGTATTCGTGTTAGTAAGCGTTTGTAGATGGAGCCACTTATCTGGCAACATGGCGCTCGATTAGGGTTTAGCCAATAAATCAATAAAAAAACAATATAGAAACCTAACAATAACTTCGAATAACTTACAAGCAGCCTTGAAGTTGGCAGCGCAGTCGAGATGTGGCAACATGAAGTGCGGATAATGCGGACTCTTCAACTCCCCTTGCCACAACGTCAACGTCTGCAACGGACAGCCGGCGACGTCGACGGCGCGCCACTCGGCCGCGTAGCCGCCTCCGCTGACGGAGTAGTCGGAGTGGAAGTGCAGGACGGCGCTGTTGGTGTCGGAGACGAAGCTGAGGCTGAGGACAAGAGGTCATAACATCAACGTCAACGTCAACGCCGCCGCCGCTGACGGAGTAGTCGGAGTGGAAGTGCAGGACGGCGCTGTTAGTGTCGGAGACGAAGCTCAGGCTAGGACAAGAGGTCATAACATCAACGTCAACGTCAACGCCGCCGCCGCTGACGGAGTAGTCGGAGTGGAAGTGCAGGACGGCGCTGTTAGTGTCTGACACGAAGCTCAGGCTAGGACAAGAGGTCATAACGTCAACGTCAACGTCAACGCCGCCGCCGCTGACGGAGTAGTCGGAGTGGAAGTGCAGGACGGCGCTGTTAGTGTCGGACACGAAGCTAAGGCTAAAGACAAGAGGTCATAACATCAACGTCAACGTCAACGCCGCCGCCGCTGACGGAGTAGTCGGAGTGGAAGTGCAGGACGGCGCTGTTAGTGTCTGACACGAAGCTCAGGCTAGGACAAGAGGTCATAACGTCAACGTCAACGTCAACTCCGCCGCCGCTGACGGAGTAGTCGGAGTGGAAGTGCAGGACGGCGCTGTTCGTGTCGGACACGAAGCTGAGGCTGAGGACAAGCGACATTCATCTACTTGCCAACTAACAGCCTCACGGCCGATGCACAATTGACGCAGACGGACGACGCGGACGGACGACGGACGACGGATCCGATGTTTAAGGCCGATGCACAATTAACGCGGACGGACGACGCGGACGGACGACGGAGACGGACACAATGTTAAAGTCGTCGTCCGTCCGCGTCCGATTGTGAACAGTCAGAGTGTATGTCATACCTAAACATCGTATCCGTCTCCGTCGTCCGTCTGCGTCAATTGTGCATCGGCCTTTAGGTATGACGTCTGCGTCGTCCGTCCGCGTCCGAGTTGTGAACAGCAGAGTGAATGAAGTTGAAGTCAAAAGAAGTTGCGTCCGCAAGTAGATATTTGCGGATGTCAATCCACAAAATCACAAGACCGTGAGTTAAAATCTTATGGACGGAATCCAGTAGAGTCTGGCACTTGCGTAACTGCAGCCACCCGAGTGGCTTCAATAATAATATTGGTCTGATTCACATTCAAACCCACATTCGTAAGAAACAAGTAAGTGATAGACGAGACAGAATGAATCGAAATCCCAGACCTATAAGTACATGAATTGAGCGGTGATACAACTCCATGTATTTAAAGTTGTACCAAATGGAGATGATTTTGAGAGTCGAGTTCACCTAGCTTCGATCGACGCGCTGCGACTAAAATTTGAACTAGGAAATTACGTCCCGCACTTCAATCGATTTCAAATTTGGCGTGACATTTTTGAATAAGTATTTTTAACTTCAATTAGAAAAAACATGATAATATGATGAATTGCTTACCATAATTCCCTAATTGGCTAAAAATAAAAATGGCAAACCTACTTGTCAACTGCGTAGCAAATAGTAACTGCACAGATTATTTTGAGACACATTTAGCTCCTCTTCAAGAATTTTGAGCTCGGTAACGCAATTATGATAAAAAAAAGCTAGGAACCTTTGTGCATAGAAAATTACTGTCTCCTTCAATTCATTGATTTTATGCGGATCAAGAGTTTCTGGGTCCAATCGTTGATTAAACAAAAATCAACATCACAAAAATATTAAAACAATTGTTTACCCCGCCGTGTCATTGCCCCTATTCCCGCACCACCGCACCGCCTCGCCTCCACCCTCCGCCGTCGACAGTTCGACGTAGTCGTAGAGACACTGCTGCTGGTGCTCGACGTCGAGCCGCGTGAACGTGACGACGAGACGACTCCGTGGGGGGCCGTTCAGACGGACGAAGTAGTCGAGGTCGTTGTTGTAGTCGCCGGGGAAGTTCGGCGACGTGAGGAAGCCGTCGGTGCCGTTGACGGTGCGGTTCAAACTCAGCACCGAGCCGGAGACTGACGGACACAGAGAGACAAGGATGTAGACGCAATACTCAAACACTTTTATTACCGTAACACTTTTATTTTATTAATTTTTGATCGATTGCAGGCAGAATTGTGTTAAGTGGGTATTACACTATACAATTCAAGTTAGGCAACTCAAATCTTCCAGATTCAAATTGTACCAAAGTGCCAACGCATGCAATAATAAAGTAGACGCGTAATCGTATGTATAATAGGCGGGCAGAATAAGTAAAATGAGGCATTCAAAATTTTGCGCTGATTTGGTTTTGTCATGGAAATAAATTAAAAGGAATTTGTTTTAAAATACGGTACGTGAAGAGAAGTCGTGATCGTCGTGAAGGGAAGGTGCCACCTATCTCACTAAATGCATATATAGGTCCAAAACCTAAAAAAAATTGGTGCCACCCCCAGACCCCTGGCGGGGGCTGGGGGCTGGGGGCTAAAGTTATTCATTCCTGTACCCTACACGAAAAGACATAGAGGATTAATTTTTTTATTTAAGATCAAAACTGAATGCCCTATTGTGAAAAAAAAATATTTTAAAAAATTTTGGCCGCCATCTTGGAAAAAAAAATTGAAACATTAAGAATTTATATACACTTTAAATCGGTCATTGGACGAACAAATGTCCCAAACAAAAGTTATAGTACTCATAAAATGCAATAACTTTGTAATTTAAATTTTTTTTCTATCACCAATACTTTATGAGTAAGAGCCGATTTAGTGCCGTTTTTCGGAGCGGGATAGGGACTACACAATGTTAATTGATCTCGGGGGGCCTTGAACGGAGTGAATTTTACCGCTTTTTTATGACATCGTAGCGCCGAAACCGTTCATCCGATCTAAAAAATCTTTGCGGCATATGAAAGGTACATTCTTTGGGTCAACTTTCCCGAATTCGCAACAATCTTCTGTTTTCCATTGTTGAGAAAAAGCAATATTTCTTGTATTGAAATCGAACTTATTTTCAATTCGTTTTTATGGAGGTAGTACAGGAACAAGTGAATTATACCGTAGGATTTTTGTGAAGGGGGCTGGCACCAAATGCCATTTGATAAAGTATGCTTTGAGATGTATGAAAAGTCATGGTGCCAACCTCGCAACCCTGGCCGGGGGCGGGGGCGGGGGTATTTTCCAAAAAATCGACGGTTTAAAAAAAAAATCTGAAAAAATTGGCACACATAAATTGGATTATGTAATTTGAAAAAAAGAAAATAAAAATGTCCAACGCCGCCATCTTGGGGAAAAAAGGTTACAAAAAGAGCTTTTTATACATACTGAACAACGTGGGCCAGTTATTAAATTCCGGTTGGCGCAAGAAAAGGTCCAATGGGCGAGATATCGCTGTGATGAAACTTCTTCAGTAATTTGGCTGAACATCTCACATATTATAACAAACATACCAAGGTTTGATGTGTGAAAGTTTCAAAAACATTACTAATGTAGAAAAAAGTTACAGCTGTTCGAATATGGTTATCGAAAAATCAATTAAACGGATCTCAAATTATTCGACTTTTCGATAACCAAATTCGAACAGCTGTAACTTTTTTTCTACATTAGTAATGTTTTTGAAACTTTCACACATCAAACTTTGGTATGTTTGTTATAATATGTGAGATGTTCAGCCAAATTACTGAAGAAGTTTCATCACAGCGATATCTCGCCCATTGGACCTTTTCTTGCGCCAACCGGAATTTAATAACTGGCCCACGTTGTTCAGTATGTATAAAAAGCTCTTTTTGTAACCTTTTTTCCCCAAGATGGCGGCGTTGGACATTTTTGTTTTCTTTTTGTCAAATTACATAATCCAATTTATGTGTGCCAATTTTTTCAGATTTTTTTTTTGAAACCGTCGATTTTTTGGAAAATACCCCCGCCCCCGCCCCCGGCCAGGGTTGCGAGGTTGGCACCATGACTTTTCATACATCTCAAAGCATACTTTATCAAATGGCATTTGGTGCCAGCCCCCTTCACAAAAATCCTACGGTATAATTCACTTGTTCCTGTACTACCTCCATAAAAACGAATTGAAAATAAGTTCGATTTCTATACAAGAAATATTGCTTTTTCTCAACAATGGAAAACAGAAGATTGTTGCGAATTCGGGAAAGTTGACCCAAAGAATGTACCTTTCATATGCCGCAAAGATTTCTTAGATCGGATGAACGGTTTCGGCGCTACGATGTCATAAAAAAGCGGTAAAATTCACTCCGTTCAAGGCCCCCCGAGATCAATTAACATTGTTGAGCGAGCGAAGCGAGCGTCTCCTTTTGGCTTCTTTGGCACGGACCTCTGTTTTTTTTTTTTTTTTTGGCTGCTTATAGCCGATACACAGGTCGCACCGTTTCACCGATCGATCTGAAATTTTGCACACATGTAAAACCAACCTTCTCTGTTTGCAGACCCTAATTTTTTTGAAATCCATTCATTGGTTGAAATTTAAATAAACATCTCCTGATAGGCCGAAAAATGAAAATGGACTTCGACAAATGTGATCGACCTTATATTTTGCATGGTCATTAACACCAACATTGTCTCTTATTTTACAAATTTTCAGCCAAATCCTCCCATTGGTTAAAATTTAAAAAAATATTTCATGTACTTTTTGAAATTTAAACCAGTACCGTTTGACCGATCATTTTAAAATTTTGCATGGTCATCGGGTCCAACATTATCTGTATTTTTGACAATTTTCAGACTAAACTGTGTTTAAATTCAAAAGTTATCGACAGTTTAAGGATATTTTGCGTGTTGGCTATCATATTTCTCGAATTTCATATTTCACGGAATCTTTGAATCTTCACTTCAAAGTTGTTAGAGCAGAAACTTTCAAACGTATTATGAAACTGATATGACCGTTTAACATTTTTTTGAACGAGATCCTGTGATTTTTGGAAATTAACAAGGAATCGTTCAACCATAAAGGTTCAATCGATCAACTTAAAACTTTGCGTGGTTATTGGGACCAATATTTTAGGAATTGTTGGAGATTTTCATACAAATCTGTGACGAAATTCAAGAATTATTGGCTTTTAAGGACATTTTCGATAAACATAATTTCGGTTCGAGGTGTTGCGCGTTATCCGTGCTCGCTCATCAACGCGTTACTCAGAGCGTTTTCCTAGTGTAGTCCCTATCCCGCTCCGAAAAACGGCACTAAATCGGCTCTTACTCATAAAGTATTGGTGATAGAAAAAGAATTTAAATTACAAAGTTATTGCATTTTATGAGTACTATAACTTTTGTTTGGGACATTTGTTCGTCCAATGACCGATTTAAAGTGTATATAAATTCTTAATGTTTCAAATTTTTTTTTCCAAGATGGCGGCCAAAATTTTTTAAAATAAATTTTTTTCACAATAGGGCATTCAGTTTTGATCTTAAATAAAAAAAATTAATCCTCTATGTCTTTTCGTGTAGGGTACAGGAATGAATAACTTTAGCCCCCAGCCCCCAGCCCCCGCCAGGGGTCTGGGGGTGGCACCAAAATTTTTTAGGTTTTGGACCTATATATGCATTTAGTGAGATAGGTGGCACCTTCCCTTCACGACGATCCTACGGGAGCTTTAAATCGACCTTTTGGCCCCCTACTAGTGCAGGTTCAAGAGTAGAAAAAAGGCTTTCCGCTCGATTGGAGTGCCGAAATTGATTTTTTCATAATTATCGATTGTTTACATCATTCTTAAAATTACCTGACGTGCCTTCAATTTTTTTGATGGCCATCTTGGAAAATATGGCGGAAAACGTAAATTTTAAAAATTATTTAATTGTTGGTAGAGGAAAGGTTGAAAAATTATGAAATAATTCACTGAAACAAACTCAAATATGGGGACTTGAAAAAAAAATACGCCGTGAATGAATTTTATTTTTTTATTGTTGGAATTGACCAATCACGTTTCTGTGTTTTTTTGCTCTCAATTTATTATGAAACGCGTGGACTTAGACTAAAATATGTGGAATTAAAATTTGTAGACAATTTCATTTTGAACAATATGCGTTTTAAAAAAAATTATGTATATTTTTAAAAAATAAATTTTAATTTAAAAATTTTGTAAATTTTTTTGTTTACGGCGTATTTTTTTTTTCAAGTCACTATATTTGAGTTAGTTTTAGTGAAATATTTCATAATTTTTCAATCTTTCCTCTACCAACAATTAAATAATTTGTAAAATTTACGTTTTTCGCTCGTTTTCCGCCATATTTTCCAAGATGGCTACCAAAAAAATTGAAGGCACGTCAGGTAATATTAAGAATGATGTAAACAATAGATAATTATGAAAAAATCAATTTCGGCACTCCAATCGAGCGGAATTACATTTGCTCCCCTACTATACTATATGTATCAATTTATATATTTGTATCAAATGTTTGCCACAGCATCTTTAAAATAAGAATATACCTACTAGGAATACTAGGAGTAATATATTATGTTTCACAAAACTACATTTGGTGGCAGATGTGATATTATACAAATATTTTATGGGATTATGCCATCCATTGGAAGAAGTTAAATTTATATTTTCATAATCCCACATATGCCACCAAATGTAGTTCTGTGAAAAATATTATATTACTTCTTGTACAGGTTAGTTTGAGCTGTATTTCGGCGAGGCTTCATACTTCATAAACCCACAACAGTTACAATCTACCCTCTCATCGGATGTATAGCAACATGCTGTAGGGCAGCTTTGAGTGCAGCTTTACTGCTTTGTTAATAGTTCAAAGATTCCAATTCAATGGAAGCAGCATTGAATACAATTTGTGCGGCAGGAACTACATGTTATTTGAGTAAATCAGAAGTAATCCGATTGTAAGCTGCATCTCCTCTATGTTATATTGGAACATTTCGCCTGCTGGTCTACAAGCATCTTCAGGCTGATCAGAATCCCATAAGCCGCCTTTATAATTTGGGAAGTATTAAGGTTAAATTTTAAGGCTTCTTTGCCTTTAAATGACACATTGAAAACGCCAATGCCCCAAGATATGGAGCAAAATTATCAATCACTAATCAGATATCAAAATTATTTATAAACTTTTTTATTGCTTGATAAATAATTTATATAAACGGTGTTTTTCTTCTACGTTCTACTAGAAGTGTTCTACAAAAGTTCTGTACCTACTTGCACCTATCAAATTGTATCTTTATTATTTGTATAGTATAACGAGCTTACGATGGAGAATGGTCAAAAGACAAAACAAATGAAGAGATAAACTTGTTAGACACTAACCTTGGTTCTCTCTCTTGCAGACATATCCGCCGACCAGGTCGCAGAGTTGAGGCTTCCAGTAGAGGCCGCTGGGTTCCACTTCACCGCGTGATGGCAGCCATTGTATCGCCAAACACGTGCCCACGTCGTTGACACCTTGAGCCCAGGCTGACAAAATCAGACAGACATCAGGGACAGAGCTCAAAGTCATCAGAATAGGCCTAAATCAGGGGTCGGCAACCTGCGGCTCCTTGGTGGTTCTTGAATGGCTCTTTATATAATTTAAATAAAAATCTAGAATCGAAAATTTTGAAAATTTGAAAAACAAAACGCCCTTCGGGGCAACATTTGGCGGGTTATTTGATACAGTTTGTTCAATTAGAGTCCCAGAATCGCTTTCAATTTGTTAAAATTCTAAAAAACGCCCTGCGGGCCAACAAATAGGGGTCTTTGTCAAAATATCAAAATAGACTAGTAATTCATTGTATTATTTTTGGTGTATTATATTTGATTGGCTCTACTTCAGCTCCCATTAAAATCTAATATTTTAATTTGTGGGAAATTTTTGGCTCCCTCACCAAAAAAGGTGGCCGACCTTTGAACTAAATCAAAACATATGATTGGGAGAGCGAATTGGCTCTCATTTATGAGAGAGATAATTGGCTCGCTTACTATTTCGATGATTATTTCGATATGTATTCCTTCCAAATGACTATTGAACAAGGAAGGCAATGATTGTGAATTCAACAATTCTATATGAGGAGCTACATTTCCAAAAGCAACTTCTCCAAACACATTGATCAGAGATAAACGCGATTTTCTATTGGCATGGAAGAGATACGAAATCCTGTGTTTACATAATTAATTCTTAATTTTATTTTTTATAAGTTTGAGTATCAATCTGCGTAAACATGGTTGCTCTTCATGTTTTTTCATCCTCTAACAGAAAAAAAAGTAAAATGAATAAAGTTGCGTTTTGAAATGTAGCTCCTCATGTGTTCTCTCTAAATATTTAAATGAGTCTCAAGAAAAATGCGACTTTAACAACAAAACTGTTAATTGACTGAAAACATGTGCAAAAAGTTGTTTCATATCGTTACGTATATAGATTGTTGGGGCCTTCCAAAGAGAATAGAATTAAAAGTTTAAAAAGAACTGACATCTTGGAATCTCTTTTGCCCACTTATCGATCATCCCTCATATGGCGAAAGAATTATAATTACATTTATGAAACGTTCTATTTCTGCAGTACAAAGTCGTTGACATGGTTCCATTTCCCAGTTTAAGACAACATTTAAACTTTGACTATTGAACAACTGGCGCTAGGCCAATTTCCTAACATTACAAGTTTAATTTGTTAGAGAGGAATTATTATGGAATTATTACGACAATGCAACGTGTATTCATATTTCGTAATGTCAAAGTTAAAAATATATGAACTATACGCTGCTAAAATATTACATAAAACTTTGCATTTTTTTCTGCACATAAATGCAAATGAATCTATCTCGCGACAAATAAAATAAAATTCCAACAAAAGGAAAATATTCCATTATCGGGAATATTTATGACTTTTTTCAGATTTCATTTCTAAAAAGTCCATTACAGACATAAAAGCTTAACATCGAGTTTACCTGACTTTAAATGGAAGTTAAAAAGCTTAAAAGCTATAAAATAGAGGCCCTTGTGTGGTTCATAAAGCCCCTCTCTTGTAATACTGCAGAGTGTAGAGAGTGGAAAATTTAATGTTAATGATGCAATAAACCATTGCATACGTTCTTTAGAAGTATTGATTTTATTAACAAAATGAATTATATAACCTTCAGGACATAGTATTTAAACAGTGTATCTGTACTTAGTAGTAGAGCAAAGAGATACAACATTAAAATTAATGACGGTTGTTTTGTTAGTTTTATTGCATGAGCTCATCTTTTGAGTTCGTTTTAGTGGATGTCTAAATTATGAACTTATAAAGCGTGATGATATTCAATAATTCATCACCTTGTTTGTAAAGTTTAACGTTTAATTTCCCATCCACTTACTGTACGTCAGATCAAAGTTGTTATTTCTTTATTCTTTTGTTTAAGACTTACTATTATAAATATACAAAAGTAATCATTCTGCTCAAACGTTTGGTCGTTATTTTAGTCTTTTCAAGAGTTTGTTAGAAGTTGACGTTGAATTGTTTTGTGAATTGAAAACTTGTTTCACCTGAAGTTCGATGATATTAGCAACAACCAAACCTACTTTACCTCGCGGCCAAGCGCTGTGTAGAAGTGGATTTGGTTGTAATTCTATCCCCCTAAGTGGTGGGGGAATACATTTCACTGTTTTTGGACTGACTGATTTAAATTCTACAGCTACGATGTATAATTCTAAAGTGGCATTACTGAGTTTGCAAAACGAAATATTAAATTGAAAATATTCAAATTCATTTTTTTTACAGTTGTCGTCTTTAAATTATTTCATCTCTTTCTCTCTCAATTCGTCGATTCTCTCACTTGTCTAAGCAGAAGAAACCTAATCTCGGAGCTCTAACAATATTCAGTTAGAAAAAATAGATTCAAGTAATTTTTCAATGGTTTTATGACACAAAGAATCTTCTACTTTCTTTCTTTGTTCCATTGTCGGGATTGTATAAAAAAAAATCAGAGAGAAGGTTTCAGAATATTCTTGCATGATGGATTTTCATAAATTATCTTCTAATAAGATATTCTTTTGAAAATATTTCACTTGAAATAATGTTTCTAGAGAGACTGTAAAAGAATATATTATACGATTCCTCAGAAAGAAATTCAAGATATCAGCAAAGAAATTAACTACATTGGCTCTGAGAAAGATACCGTATAGCATGCAATGTTCCAAAATGAGTGCTATCAATATTTTGTAAGATACACGAAACTTGTCATAAATCTTCATGAAAAATGTATAATTCACATACTTCTATAAAAAGAAGTATGAGAAAAATCACTTAATTATTAATGTTCGAAAAATAAAAAGTTATATGTAAACTCTTATTTGTCGTCTATATACAAATTTAGATTCGCCCTGATGTTTGGATATTTGGCTGTTAAAAATTATAAATAACACAATTATTTATTGGAAGTGCGTACACCAAGATGTTCTGATGTTTTAAAGGAAACTCGATTACTTGGTACCTTTAAATTATATTTTGTAGCGACAAAATATGTTCGTAAATGTTATTTGTACTATTTATTTGTGCCTTACCTGAGTACGCAATCGGAGAGCTATCAAGCCACGTCCACTTGTTGGACTTCACCGGCACGGAGCCTCCCAGCCAATAGATGGCGCTCGTGCTGTACTCCGGCGACTCCCTTATCTTGGACGTGACGAAATTCTCCTCCAGACTGTTCCTCACGCTCGCCAGCTCCGCCTGGTGGCAGAACATCGATTACTTCATTAGCGTAATTAATTAACTCATTAGGTGACAAAGGAAGAAAACAATTATAATAGCTTCATTGTTTGAAACGTGTAGGGTTAAGCTGTGGCGGAGAACAATGTTGCGCGTCGTGAACGAAGTTTCAGGTTATTTAATTCTCTAACAGAAGGCCCGAGTCCAGTTCTTTGATGTGGACACAGAAACATAATTTTACTTACTGCGTTTCGATCTTTCCAGATGCTTGGCAAGGTCATATCATGCACATGTTTTGTTTCAGGTAAGTGGAGGTCATGGGGAGGGTCAACCTAAGTAGCCCCGGTCCGGGGGAGTCTGCTACTGGTGGAATGGCATGTCCAGAATGGTGACGGATCGGTGAGGGGGGGGGGCGATTTCAGGGGATGTCCATCTTAAGGGGACGAGGAGTGTGGGTCTAGGTACATGGGATCAATTTCTTGGAGAATATATAAGTAAGAGGTTTTATGCTGTCAAATGTCTACTTTGGGATGGGATCCAGTAAACCTATTAGGGAAGATTTTCTTGCACTTAAATGCACTTTTGATAACTTCAAAGCTTAAAAGCTCATATTTTGTAAGAAATCGAGCCTTTGGAAATAGTTTCATTGCCAAATTTCAACCAATCAAACTATTCTGTTCACATTTCAGTTTGCACACCAGTGTGCAAAATTTCAGCTCGATCAGAGAAATAGGCCAACCTGAATCAAAGCAAACAGTCAAAAGCGTAAAAGTAGACGCTCGCTTCGCTCTCTCAATAATTCTCGATTCTTTAAGATACCTCAAGTGTTGACGCTACAAAAATCTGAATTAAATAATATTACATTCAGTAACAAAACTGCGAATTTTTTTAACGTTTCACAGATGTTACCTGTGTTGCAAAAGTACTTTATAATCCCAAATTTTCTCCGAAAATATGTACCAATTAAAAATAATGTGTTCACTCTTGCGCAAGAGAATTCTCGACAAAGGCGTACCAACATACGAAACGAAATAATTTAGCGCCTCGAAAATAAAACGAAAGCGACTCCGACGAAGGAGAAGAAAAGTGAGCAAGAAAGTTGTCTTGAGTTTAAGCGAAAGCTCTCTCTTATCTTTGAAGTTTGCTTTGACCCGTTGGATGCTGTTATTGATCACGATGGACCCGACTCATTATTCGACATCTCAAGTGCAGCTTATCTGACGTCGGATCTCTTTCTAGGTAAAAACAGGACCACTCTTCTTTGTACTTGAAAGATGAGTGATGGCAAAGTCACGTCGAAAGATCTTGACGACGGAATTGTGTTCGGCAAAAACTATGAGTGCTCCGAGGTAAAGGAGAATGCATTACTTATTATTTGCGAGTATTTCTGGCGGTAAAACATGGGAAGTCACTTTGATTTACGGGAAATGATTTAAGAATGTCGAATGGTTTTCACATCATGCCTGCTTTTGACTGAAAGCTATCAAATAAATCAGTCGATCGTAGAGAACTGTCACAATTTTTTAAATCGTGAAGTAAAAAACAGATTCCAAATAGTTAGGGGAAAAAGAATAATGTTGTCACGGAACAGCAAATCAAATTGGTCGTTCGCTTTAAAAGTTGATTAGTTTAATCTGCCTTATGGCAAAAAATAAAACGTTTAAATTTATTGGCTTATTGCTACAAATAGGAAATTATACTAGAGTCAATTTGTAAATAAATCTATGGCACTTATCTGCATTTTACGAGAGCAACAAATCTACATAGTTTACTGCAGGAGTTAATTTCTAATGTGTATAAGTAAAAAATTGGCGAACGTGCTCCGCCAAATTCAAGTGCCAAGTAATACTTTACAAACCATCGGAAGTTATCGAAGTTTCGTAATAAACTAATCAAAAATCTATTCGGGACATTAATTCATTGTAAAAGTGTTCCGAAACGCCCTACCATAGATCTCTGTTTTTGGCAGTACTTACTTTGAGACCTTTGCAGATTTGTCGCGCCGTTTGCCAAGTAACTTCTGGATAGCTGACAAATAAGTAGCAGGATCGATTGTAGAGCTGCAGTCGTTCGTCCCCACAGTCGATAGACACAGCTGGAACACAGATGTAGTTCAATATTTAGTAGGTAGTTTATTGCCACGAGCGTTGATGGATGATGGTTGATTAGTTTGCTTTATGTGCGTGGCGGCATTAAAATGATGACATTGTTAATTTTACAATGCAAAATATTTGAATATTTTTTAATTGAATTATATTTTGTGAAGGATGAAACTTGACAAAATGTAATAAAGAATCAATTATTTTATATCATTTGGCATTGATGAAGGCGTTACAGTCAATGTTGTCAATATTAATTTTCCTTAAAACAAATTCAAAGATTTGGAATATCTCGACCAGATATTTTCTTTCGAATAGATCTTCTTCTTTAAAAGTACTTCACTAATACATGGCTTAACTGCGGGCTACATATCACATCAAACATAAACATTATACAGTACTCACAATTCAAACATTTTGAAATTCTAAAGACGTAGAATGTACTCCACAATACGAGAAACAGAGGCAACTATCTCTTTTCTCTCTCATATCCACATAACATACCCTACAAAGATGTAAACGGCGATGTATTGTAGAACCTGCAGGGACTTTAAAATCAACACGATATTAAATGCAAACAACGTCATTGTTTAACAATATAGTTTTGACCCGCGCACCACTGGTTGATAATAAATCATGAAGCCTTCAGGGAATGTGCACTAAAACATTGGAACATTGTCTGGCCGTCCAGTTAGTTCCCAACTACGCCACGGATAAAATATGTATTTGGATATGAAAACCCTCGTGGGAAATAATGCTGTATTTGTACAATTAAAACTTGTACATAGAATATCGACATGTTTAAAAATCACTTTTCTGTTATAAACTCACTGAAACTACGAAAACACGTAGGTAAGCGAGCCTGCGAAATGCATTGAAAATATACTGTTTCATAAAACTGCCGACATTAATTTCAGATTATCCATCTGAATCCATCCATCTGACATAAGATAATAGATTTTCTGGTAAAACCAAGATACCGATCTTGATAGATATCAATAAAACTGGATATATTTTTTAGTAGTGTATAATGTCGCACTGTTCTGCAGCGAGGCTAATGGCGACGAATGAATGATTATAATGATGATTGGAATATGATGGTGAAGAGTAGGTAAGGAAGGAAGGTGGGAAGGAGGCGGCCGTGGCCTATTAGTAAGGTACCTTCCCAGCATTTGCCTGTCGACTGAGGGAATACCACGAGAACTCCCAGTCAGGGAGGACGGCCGCGGGAATCGAGCCCGGGCCTACGGAATACAAGTTCAGAGCGTTACCTATGAGCGAAACCTTTTAGTAATTAATTTTTTGTGAACAAATTTCCCTAATCCGTTAATTCTTTTGAACTTAAAGCGGAACACTTACTATAAGAGAGTTGTGCTATAGTTTGGAGTAGTTACCCTATAGCTACACTCACTTAATACGAAATAACATTTAATTATATTTAATTCCGCTTCTGTTTTGTTACCAATAAAGAATATTATTTTTAAAGATAAATGAACGTTTATAAATTGCGACAGCTGTTATTTCAAACGGAATTGGAGTCTCATGAATATTGCGAGCGCTGTCAAATTCATGGATTTATGTTTGCAAATTCCTTTGGGCGTTGGAATTAACAAATTATATTTTACAGTATGTGAAATTAATATTAAAAATGTACGCGTTACTCTGGTATATAAGTAGATAAAGCAGCTGAAATTCAGATTTTCTAGTTGGGCCAATTTGAAAGCTATGAATATTCGTTGGCTGATTCCATTTGTTGAATGCATGACTACATTTGTACAGATTTTAATTCGTTAATCCGGTTGCAGTTTTATGTTACAAGTCCAGTTTCATTCGCGACAAAAATATGAAACTGACGCTAATTGCGTT
This sequence comes from Leuctra nigra, assembly GCA_934045905.1. NCBI lineage: Eukaryota > Metazoa > Arthropoda > Insecta > Plecoptera > Leuctridae > Leuctra > Leuctra nigra. The sequence continues at coordinate 8,176,034 of OW203768.1, forward strand.
TTCCGAGTGAACTGTGGAAGCTGGGGCGAATATCCAAAGATGTTATTAGATTTTAATAATGAGCATATTTATGGTTAATCTGTGACCATTTAAAATAAAGTTTTCGTGCTTTGCACAGATTTTTAAAAGCTTTTGCTCTTCCAAATTGAGCTTCCGAAAATTACTAAATAATAAAATAAATTGCAAAAAGATTACTTTTGAAAACTAATGAGTCCATAAAATATGTTAAAACACCACTTTAGCTTCATTCACATCGTTGTAAATTAAAAATAAAATTTAACTTCCTGAAAAAACTGAATGGTATTAATTTACACTTATAGATAGGCCTACCTTAATTAGACCTTTTTAAACAAAGAACAACTCTATAGATACATCACAGTAACATCATGGTCATTTGGAGTATTTTGAAATTACGTCGTTTGTTATCGTTTGTCAGAAAAAAGAAACACAACATATACGTCATATTAATAAGTACTTACGGAATACAATCCAAAGTATACCAAATTGATACCTTTCTCTAGTTGTTCAAGATTGTCTGCTAACTGTTTAACAGCAACTAATTTTACTCAAAATAATGAATATCTTCTGACGTCATCAAGTTACATGACATTTGGTATTCCTTTCGTTTCGCTGAAACAATATTCTGTGCCACTTGTTATTCCATTTTCGCCTTTGATAAGCAAGTTAGCTAATTTCCTGGCCTCTCTGCGAACAAAGCGTTGGCTTGGAGAGAGAAGAGAGAGCGAGTCGAAGGAACAAATGTCATTGAGAGAGAGAGAGAGAGAGAGGCCAGGGGGTGAGGGGGAGGGCTTTATGACAAAAGCAACGACCTATAAATGGATAAAGTATCGTTGTCTCTGGAAGTGTGAGGTTCTGACGTCGTTGGATAAGAAAAACGCTGTTGACGCGTTGTGAACGAACTTTACAAACTGATTCAATAACTTGTATTGCTTGTACTTGTTCGAGGTTGATTTTAAGAGACATTTGAAGAGTTATTTTTAGTAAATTATTCGGTTTGGAATTAGGAGTTCGGCACAGATAGTTATTTTTATTTATTGTTATTATATATTTTTATTTTTTATTTTAAAGTGCCTGAAAAAAAGAGCAATCATTTCTTAACAGTTGAAGCTCTAAAGTCCAATTAGATCAGGATAAAAAGTGATAAGTGCCAGTTTTTCAATAACTAAAATCATTCGTTATTTTAAACAGTCATTTAATGAATGCCATTGGTTGTTGCCATGGCAATAAGAGTCCTAATCAACTGTTTAAAATTTAACAGAGTATAAAGAACTTGCCCTGAAAAGAATCCACTGAATAGTGTAAAAGTGTCATGGCGTCACTCAAGTAACGTGTCCTGCAACTCAAAGTCTTTGTTTTCTCCTTGTTAAGATCCTCGTTAAATTTAACCTCCAGTTAGTAAAACACTCAACAAACCGTCTTTCTCGTAAATTACATTATTCCCTCTACAATATTAACGATCTATAAATAGTTGAAAAATAGTCCATAGTCCAGTGAGTGTCCACTGTGGCGTTATTAGAAAATAACAAGACAATAGTAAAACCCCGCAGAGTAACAAGTAACCAACTAATAACAACTGTGGGCGCTGACAGGCAAGCAAGCTCATCAATCAAGAAGAGACTGTTACTGGTGAAAGCGGCGACGAAAGCTCATAACACACCGCCACTATGAGCTTGTTGAACTGTATTAGGACAACAATGGGGGACGAATATTAAGTAATAAGTGATACAAGAATTGTAATACCTATTCATAGCTTGCACGAACTTATTTTGTTTTATATCAGAAATTATTAAAATTATTGAATTTTCCACCTGAAGACGGACATTTTGATGGCACGTTGACTGGTCATATTTATAACTTTATTGAGGTAAATCGATGTATTTTTGTAATATGAGTGATTCCTTTTTCTATTATAAAGATATCTCCGGAGCCTTTACAATTTCCCAGGTACCCATTAACTATAAAATATCGTAAAAAAGCAGAGAATCACAGCTATTCTGCGTGCCATCAAGATGGTGGCAGTCAACAATGTGATGACTTACCGTGCGAACTATATGAATACGCATATAGAATCTAGATAGAGGAGCAAGTTGGCTCAGGAAATAAAACTATGAACTTCGCGATGAACTAGGCCACAACCGCCTCCTACCCACGTTATCTATCTTGTCTTAATCTTCTTCTTCCAATAATCTTCATAATAATTCACCCATCATCATTAACCTAGTTCCAGAACAGTGCTACTTTAAATACCATTAAAACAGATACTCTCATTGTAATCTAAGTACAATAGTTAGCTTCTTCTACTTCTTGTTTAGTTTACATTGTGAATCTAGTTCAATTGCTTAATTTATCCTTTCATGCTGGATACTAAGTTTGCTCGGCTTATAAGGTTTTAGTTGTATTTAATTTTATGCAATGAAACACATTATTGAAATGAAATTTATTGTACAAATAACGCGAAATATGAAAACCTAAGACTTTGTAAACCGCGATCACAAAATGGCGGAGACCACCAAGAACTCGAATCATTTGACTCATGATTTATTGTTCCGACTTAAATGTCTTGCGCAAACTTTGTTTCACTTATTTACTTATTCACGACTGCTTTCTTATCCGACAAAACAGCTCCTCTAACTCAATATATACACCATTTTAATGAGATACAATTAGCACTCGAGCGTCTTAGGAAGTAACTGAAACACGTCCATTTCTCTCTCCGTGTGTGTAAATCTCTGGAGCAAACCGATAACTCAGTTGCATGACACACCAAGCAAATTACAGAGAGCGGGAAAAGCGGCGCTAATTTCCCACCCAGCTAATTTCCCGCGTCGACAAGAAAAAGAGCGAGAGAGAAAGCGAGAAAAGACGCAGCTACACCGGAAGTGGAACTTTCTCTAATTCCATTTCCGGTGATTCATGTGAATGTCTTTTGAGTCGGTTTTTCTGAATGGCGCTCCCTTTTTTGTTTTTTCGACTTTTTATCCGGAATAAGTTTTTTGTGTACGAAGAAGGAACCGAATTCAGGAAGCAGGAAGAGAAATAGGTTTCCCGAGCGAATTTTTCTATTATTTTCGCTAGGTTGTTCGATTGTCAAATTGCTTGATGGAAGAAACTATCTTTGACGGAAAGTACTAGAGACACTCGAGTTCACCAACCGTGATGTACACACAGCACATAAAAGTAGAATCAATTCTATGTGACGGTTGGGGAATGAAAACATTATGCAAGAGAAATGTTTCAATTCAATGAAAGTGTATATTGAGAAAACCAACAGATATGGAAGAAATAAATGGGATCATTACTATTGATGCAGTGCTTAAGGATTCTTATAGGATGCAGAAGCTTTTTGTAAGTTCTTCTAAACAATGATAAATTTTTACACAACTGCGTCTCAATACAAGAAAATGAATATTGAAACGCAGAGAAAAAACTTTTTCTTTGAATGGATTGTAAATTAATTATAGTTCATAGTTTAATAACACAAAGTTTGTTCAAATGAATTCTATGAAATGAAAGAAGAAAGTACGCAAGTATAGTTTCATAACAATAATGTTTGTAATGCTTTAGAGTTTAGAGTTGGCTTTACCCGGAAGATATTCTATAATTATAACTAGGAAAACGCTCAGTGTAACGCGTTGATGAGCGAGCACTGGTATACGTACGTGTAAATTCTTCAACAGGTATTCCGTACCAAACGCACAGAAACATATATACATCCACATTGAATAGGTCATTTAAGAAAGTCAGTGCGCATGATTAAAAAACTGACAGGTCCACAGCCGTCTAGTGTGTAGTGTCTATTTGGTGTGTATGTTAAAAATGAACGTGTTTTCGAGAATGCTGTGGGTGGAGTGACGTCACGACACCAAAAATAGGGATCTGCGCATGCGTTAACAACTTCTGTGCCACAAAAGTTCTGCACATGTGCAGAGTCACTTTTTCATCTCAAAAGTGACACTGCGCACGAGCAGAACCACTGTGGCACAGAAGTTGTTCAAGAAATTGCACCGTGTAAATGGGGCTTTAAATGGCCTATTGAAATATTGAAATATTGAAACTTTAGAACAGCAATCTATACACTTTGTTTCCTACATAAAGCAAATCAGATCCATTTGGCAGTGGAAACATTCATTTGATATGTCATTTCTGACAGTTATCAAAAATGTCAATAAGTGCATTGTGTTCTTGACTGATTGGGCTGAAAATTTGTAAAATAAGAGATAATGTTGGTCTTAATGATCATGCAAAATATGAGTTTAATCAGATTTACAGAAGACTATTTGTTTGGTCAAACGGTCGTGTATAGCTACAGGCAATTACAAATTAAGCATACAAATGTCAGTAAAATGTATATTACTCTTAAAGTTCATTAAAGGTTTGTCAAAATACACTTATAATGCTGGTGCCAATGGCATTGCAAAATTTGGTGATGATCGGTCAACCAATTCCAGTTTTATTGGCACACAGAGTTGACGTTTCTTTCATATTGCCAAGCCAAGTACTTACTACAAACTACAAATCAAGTTTCCGATGAAATTAATGGATCGATTTTGCTGAAAATCATTAGGTTTCTGCAGTGGATAGTAATGAATCTTTTGTGAAAAAAATTGGCCAGATCCATGACTTCGTTTAAAATGTAATGCGAAATACACAGACAGACAGATAAAAAAAAAACAGAGATTCGAGCCATAAGTTTCAAGTGGAGTCGCTCGCTACGCTCGCTTGAATAAGAACACTTTTGTACAAACTTCTTTGTTCTAAGTCTTTACCTTGTATCAACATTTTAAATATCATCACCATCTAAATTGGGCATAAAAGTTATATTTTAAGATCTAGTATTTACTAAAAATATTTGGTAATTAATTTTTTATATTTTTTTAAGGAGTTACAAAAATAAAATCGCTAATTAAGCTTCGTATGGACTTCTGTGAAAAATATAGTCTTATTTAAACTTTCAATATTAAAAAAGGGATTCACAGGAATATGATTATTTGGGAGCTGACGTTTAACCTTTTCATTGTTTCTTATTTAAAAGATATTGAATTCAGTATTGATCTCCGAGAAATATTGCTAAAAGGGGAAACTGTTAGTTCCCTACATTTTAAAAATATAAATTACGCATATACAATTCATTTTTTTAAATTGTTTTTCACACTGTAGACCATTTAAACGGTTCAAAAGCTCAAGAAATATTTTGTCTCAAGTTCATCTCGCATCACTCACCATTCTCCATGGAGACTCTGGCCTTGAACCCGCCGAAGTGATGGGAGTAATCTGAGACGAAGCGCAGCTGCAATCTGGACCCGGCGCTGACGTGACGCAGCAGCTTCAGCTTGTTCGACCAATCACCGCACAGCTTGCGTCGCGTCACGCTTCCGTTGCCCGCCATCTTGCTGTCCTCGTGGATCTCCAAGAAGTCATAGCTACAACTGAAACAAAAAAGAGTGGATATTAGCTAGGAAGATAGCTGGCAGGGAATAGCAATTCGCGTGACCTTGTTAAACATGTGTGTGATAAAGGAAATGCCGCGCTATTTTAACTGTTAAAAATACCTCGAATAATTCAATAAAATATCACACATTATATATCACGCAATTCGTTAATCTTTAAGGAAGACAATAATGTATCTCAGACATCAACACGTTGCCTATGTGAGACGTAGTGAATAAAGTGCTGAAGTGATATTTTTCCGTCGGCGCTGGTTTCAACATTTTGATCTAGTTCCTCGAGATATTAAACCTGTCAAAACAAGTATACTACACAACATAATGGAGTTTAAAATACAATCACGCAATGCTCTACATTGTAGATAATGACGACAATGATGCTACACACATATCTCTCCAATATTTATTGACGATGCAGCAAAAGGCAACATTTCCCTCGTACATGGCCAAATGAGTACTGCATCAGCTAACGTGGGTGACGTCATTAGGATGCCAATCCCCCCCAAGCTATCATCCTAGATATTAGTCAAGTTATGTTCCGAATTGACCACAAGTAATGGGAGGAGAACAGAAATAAGTACGTGGGGTCACATCTAAGGATCTTAACTGCTGTCCGAAGAAGGTCAGAAGGTTGAAGAATGAAAGTCGGGTTTTCAATACTGTGCTAAGACCAGTAGTTAATTTTAAGTGGACATTCAAGGAATGCCATTGAAATCAGCTGTATCAAAATTAGTATAGATTGAAAAACTGGTCCTTAGACATCTTAGGGCATCAGAATCATCTCATTGGATTAGGATATTTCTTATGTCAAAGGTGTGCTTTATTTAGGCATTGTATCGAAATTTTACTAAAAGAAAATTATAATATTTGTAAAGTGTCATAAACATGAACATGAACTTTACCGTTATTTCTAAATTTACCACACCTCTTTTTAACCAGCTAACATTTTTGGTCTCTTTACTTTTCAATCAATCTCTGACGACTAACACCTGCACTCGAAGGGTGAACATTATTATGCAAAACATCTGTGACAATAGACCAAGCGAAATACGCTTTTCAGAGCGTATCAAGCTTAATCCACATATTTATTTTCGGCTCTTAAATATGAAAAAAATACTTTTCCTTGAAAGTTTTCCGATAGTTTTCTTGTAGTAAAGTAGGAAGGTACAGAAAATGGTTATTAAAGCTTAAAGTTATTAATCATTGGATAATGGATAATGAACCTTCAGGAGAAGTTAGAGAGTGACGAAATTAATCGTCAACACCAAAGCTATCGTTTTTAGGTCCAATAATTTATGATGATTCCAGGGGGGATGACTGTTAATTTCAGGGCAAATATTGTAAGTAGATGACACCTGAGACCGATATTTAGCAAAATTTTGGAAAGACAAAAAAAATATCCGGGACGATCCAAACTGGATCAAGACGATTCACATAAAAAAAGATCGAAACTGAATTAACAATTAACATAGCAAGCTATAACTTGGCATGAATAATCTGTCCTTTTTCGGCATTTTTATGCAATTTTTCTAAAATAAAGTCGGTAGATACCGGATTTTTAGTCGCAAACACCCACTATGGCCAGGTTAGATATCACGTTATTGACCAAAAAAAAATTGTGCCATCTTCGCCTATTCTTAACGAAGACAACTCATTTGTCCGGACTCAATTCTGAGATATTCGAATGCGAAGTTAGGAAACAATTTGCGAGCCCACTTGCAAATCTGAAGAGTGAAAATTGCGGTCCCTACAATATTTTTAATTCAACAGCAATAATTCTTCAAAAAAAAATTGGGACCAAAATATTGGAGGCGAGAAAAGTCAAGTGGATTGTAGAATCACTTATAGAATTAGAAAAATACATTATCTTCCTCTTCTGTGCAATAGTCTGGCCAATTTCGTGTTTTATATGTTTAGTCACGTGGTCACTGGAATACCCTTAAAGAAGCATCTCTCAATTCACTCGTGAATGAAATATGCTCTGCATGCGACCACCACAACTAAGTAGTTTATCACCTCACCCACCGTCCATCCCACTCGATCACTATTTCAGTTGAAAAATAAGCGACTTCGAAAGTTCCTAATGATCCAATAAAGTTCACGGCGACTTCATAAAGTTCGTAATTAGAATCATGTTCAAGTTATAAAGTACATCGATGAACTTTGCCATGAACTTTAGGAGCTACAGAAGATACTAAAAGATGAGTGCAAGAAATGCAGGTAACTAGTTCTTAGACGTATCACCTCCTTCAATAAAATAACTGTAAACTGTTCATGTCGTTAAAAAGTTTACTTCTTTCCTAGACGAATTGGAGAAGATGCATTATTGCTGATGCTTGTTTTCAATATTTGATTCTCGGCTTTCATGTGCATACTACGTGTCTTTCGTACAACAGGCTTAACTTTTTTGAAATGTTGAAAGAGTATGCGAGTGAGTAAGTTCGTATTCGTAATTGAATGTAGTTATATTGTTTATTATCTAGAGCTGGATATTTTCTGAACTAATTTTGCAAATTGTTTTAATTTGTGAACATTGGACGCGTGCTTTGAAATTGAATTAAATTATCAGCGAAGAGAGTTGAGAAATAAAATCTGTTTTTCTCGGCAGAAATCCTGCTTTAATCTGATTATTGAGAATATAAATTATTGACGAAGAAGCTAAACTAATTGTTTGCACCGGGATAAACAAAACTAATACATATCCTGAAGAAAGAAGTAACCGTAAATATAAGGAATAAATACACTATTATACGTTTTATTAGAAGAGTACCAATTTTCATTATTGTGATGTAGTAAAATTGTACGTATTCTCAGCATTCATCTATGTGCAAATTTTCATCTGCCAATTGCAGTGCAAAAAAGTAATAATTGTGTTGAAAATGTTGGAATGCTAATGAAGTATTCATGCTCTGAACTAATTAGATCTCGAACTACATTCTCTCGAGCTCCTCGCCAAGTTGGTGTGAAATAATGGAAGGAGAAGCTCCGCGGTGGCGAACTTGAGATTGGGGAAATCTAACCTGGAACCTAATTGCTAATCTAGTTTCCTGCTTACCTTCAAATTAACTTCTGAGGTTAGAGTGACAAGATCAGGAGTTAAGTTAACAAGAAGAAACACATGTGGACAACACAGAGGCGATTTGGTTGGTTGTAGTTTATTTTGAGATGGTACAGCTTACAGTGGTAAGCTTTGGGTTTTGATTGTGGGGGGCTCATGCTGTCGTAAGGGGCACATTGCCTCCCCTATTGGCATACAACTTGTTTTTAAAGCTTCATTATAACATCACTTTAAACACAAAGAGTTTACGAATCGGCCCTGTAAATTGTTACTAATCTATTTAACATTTAGGTACCAACTACGATTTTGAGAATAATTCAATATTACTATTTGTTGACATCGGGCGATTAGAAAATGTCAATTGATAGAGCTTGATTACAGCATTGTGAATGTGTGTAACACGAATTTGAGAAAATGGACTCCCGGCATTCTACCTCTAAGGTACAAAATTACATTTTGGCAATCACCCTACCCCTCTTTCCTGGCAAAGATTATTTCGGTAGTACCTAAAATGCCCAAAAGCACTAGCTAAGTTTGGAGGCTGGCCCGTTTGCCCGTTAGACAAAACGTTTTCCCTTTAGTTCTATAAAAACGAACTGGGACGCTTTATTCTCTCCAAGAGTCTGTAAAAATTAAGTAATTGGGGCACAGCCAATTAAAAAATAGAAAAACTAACCCTCCCTATTCAACCATAGTTATAAAAGATGTCCCGGAAAATTAAAAACTTATCATTTATTATCTCCTATGTGAAAGAACTGCAAACTAAGATAACATGTTTTAACCAGTCACAGAGCGTACGATTATAAAAATGTTAGAGAAGGGCTGTATTATTTTTACGTGCTTTTTATTTGAAATTTAAATCAACGAAATTATCAAGAAAGTAATTGACTGAAGATTTGATAACCAAATTGAAAGCCAAAGCGAAGCTCGACAAAGATTCTGAATCGCATCTCATTTAGAGAAATCGTCTCGTGATTGAAGATCCAGTGAATGGACCAAGAAACCTCTCAGATGACGAGTCGACGAAAACAGTTCTAATCTTGATCGCGCCAATTAAAACGAAGTCGCCAAGACAATGACAAATAATTGCTTTCGAAGAGTTTCAAAGACTAATTGAAATCCCGAACTTTTACTTTAGAGCACAGAAATAAGCTTTGTTCAGAGTTGGTGTAAGAAATTCATGTTACTCAATCTCGACTCAACCTATGTGAACTTTCTACCTCTAATTCATATTTTTTTTGTTTATTTTCCCTCGATACGTTATATCATAATATTGTAAAGGCTGAACAACTCTGAACGTTTTTATGAAAATTTTCTTTACCTTCCTCCGGCAATATTGTCGCAATATTATATTATTCTGTCAAGAAAGCGGGAAAATACTGAGCTTGCAACTATAAACTTCAAACAATGTAGTTATAAACTTTGTCGCAAGCTCGTACTTCTTCAAACTTTTCCGAGACGTTGTAGAGAACATTACTGATCATGAAATGAAAAATGTTGTCAAGTATAAAAAGATACACTTGTTTTAATCCACTTCTGTTTTCTATGTTCTTCTTCGACAACGTAATTGGTTCTTAACTATATATACTAACAGGGTTCAGAAGGCTAAATGTGTTATTTCAAAGTACATTTGACACAGTTGTGAAACCTGTTGCTGTACAACCTGTTCTACTGATTGGATTGTTTATAACTATTAAAACGTAGCAAAACATCCTGACATTATAATATGAAAACGTCTTAGGGAGTAACCATGTATCACCAACTTAAATGTCATCTTATATCATTAACGGATTATTTGACTTCGTTGCAAATATTTGGAAACAAGTATAAAATGTCAGAAATATTTCAGTAACTCTTCAAATTCTTGACATATTTGTCTCAAAATACTAAATAGTCAAAATCTTCTAAAATGTTGCTCCCAATGACCATGCAAAATTTGAAGTTGATCGGTCAAACGGTTCAAGTTTAAACCAATCAGAAGATTTTTAAACTTCGGTCTGCGCACATCCTAGGTTGCCTTATTGTGTGTACAACATTTCCGCTCGATCGGAGAAACAGTGCGACCTAAATATAAGCAGGGACAGCAGAATAAAGAGATCCGTGCCAAAAGCTTCTAAATGAGTCATTCGCTTCGCTCGCTCACTAAATGTAATGATATTTTCATTGAGCGAGCGATTCCTTTTGACTCTTTTGACACGGACCTCTGTTAGTCGCACCGTTTCACCGATCGATCTGAAATTTTGCACACATGTAAAGACAACTTTATCTGTTTCCAGACCCTAATTTTGTTGTAATCCGTTCATTGGTTAAAATTTAAATAAATATCTCCTGATAGGTTGAAAAATGAAAATGGTCTTCGATCAATCTGATCAATTTCATATTTTATATGATCATTTGGACCAACAATGTCTCTTATTTTACAAATAAACGTATGCACTTATTTACATTTTTAATAACTGTCAGAAATGAAGTATCAAAATGACTGTTTTTCCACTGTAACATGAATCTGATTTGCTAGATGTGCCAGAGTGTTTAGATGCTATTTTCACGTTTCAATAAAAAGCAGATACTTTTATGTAGATTGAGTGGATCATATCTTAATTCAATATGGATGTGTATGTTTTCTGTGCGTTGTGTACGCATTTCCGGTTCGAGAATTTGCACGTACCCGTGCTCGCTCAACAACGCGGTACACTGAGCGTTTCCCTAGTTACATGTACTTACATTCTAGGAGCAAAAGATCGTCCGCAATGTGACAAATAATGCGATGTGTAGGCTGCGAACTGAGGGATCATGGAGAGGGTGGAAATAATAAAGTCTCTCCACGTAGGAGCTACTTCAGTGCCGCAGGTGCAGCAAACCCACGCAGCTCTGACCACAAGCCCACAACATAAACCCTCTTACTTACAGAGACATCGCTTTTAGAGAGAATATCGAGATAGAATGTCGAAAAAATTACTTCAAATTTATTTTCATGAATCCAAGTCGCGTATTTCAGGAAACTTGTACTTATTTGGGGTTTGAGTAGGGTTACAAAACAGGGATCCAAAGAAGCCAGAGACTTCAATGATATAAGCTACGAAATCTACTTCAATAGTTCTTGAGGTGGAATAAAAAATAAAGCAATTCTGCCTCGATCCAATCATATTTGTAATAGTGACACCAGTAATTTAAAAAAAAACAATTTTTTACTTTAAAGTCAAATTGCAATTGATTTAGCTAGATAAGTACATGATTACCAAAGTTTTTAATGTAACATCAATGTATTTTTCTAATTTTATCAATTGATAAAATAGACTTCGAACGTAAAATATAAAAAGTCAAATAATTCTTAAACACTGTAAAAAGAGTTCTTGAGGAGAAACGTTTTTAAATTAATTTTGAATTCGCTCCACATCTGACCATTCTTGATATCTTGTGGCACCTTAATATACAGCCTGCTTCCAAACTGCATTACACCCTGAGATGTAGACTTAAGCTGTCAATATTCATTAGTGTCACCTTATAGTCCCATACTTATGGTGAAACAATTTCAAGTTACTCTTGTGAACATACATTCTGATGAAGAAATGTAGATACAAGGAAGAGGTAGTATTGACAGTTTGACACCTCCCTGAACTTATCTTACACGAATTGTATCCAAAGAGAGCATGACAGGGATCTCTTTCTTTAGAGATCGAAAAGCCCTTGCTGTCCAGAATAGCACACCAAAAGATAACACAATATTGGAGTAACGAGTGGACTTACACAAAGTAACCTAACTTGTCACGGTGGCTATCAGGCGCGTAGGAAAGGGGGGGGGAGATGGGAGATTATCCCCATCCCCTCTGATTCAATTCCCTCCATATGTTCTTATACATTTATATGTCAAGATAAAAATATGCTAAAAAGTGTTAAAATCGCGTAGAAACGCACCAAATTCATGCCTGAAATTCAATTTTTTTCGGGCCTATGCGCCCCGGACCCGGTTTTTTATTTGGGGCCCTCCCCACAGACCCCCATTGTCTTCGTAGACACTGACTCCAACTCAAGTTTACAATATTGTCCCTTCTGAAATAAAAACATCAATAGATTCAGATTTGTGTGCTCGAATCCTATTCGGTCCGAATTCCGAACAATAGGGAAGTCTCGTGAAGATTTGAATTCAGAATAATATTTATTTTATGAAAGTTGAGATGTTGCTGAACACAGATGTGGTATTATTTTTGTTGTTGGACGAATAGTTCTCATGTAATTAATTTACAAAGTTTGGTAGATCTCCTCTCATTTAAAAACAGGAAAATTGGCAATGACATCACAGTTTGCTATATTGCCATGGCAACAAGGGAATCCCCATGTCAACACAATGTTCAAGACTTGGAAATGACATCACAGTTCTGATTCTTGTTAAAGGCCGTTTTTCCCGCCAAAAATCCTATGATATTTGAACTCGATTTTTATGAATGAAAATTTAAGATTTCATAGGTAATAAGTGTATTTGTCATCATTATTTGTGTTTATTTATAGAAATTTACTATAATAAAATTTCATGAGACTTCCCTATTCGAGCCATAGAATAAGACTCCTTATATCTGAGACTGACTGCAACATGACGAATCTACGCTTCAAGCTAGCAGCAGAATTAATCATCGAAGGGAATGAAACAAAAGGTCTCGCTTCTCATCAACCATCTATAGAATCTAATCTCGACATCTCGATGACGTGTGATGTATTCACCGTGTTCATTAATATCTGTCGGAGGCGTCGACTTGATGAAGAGCAACTTGCGTGGGGGAGTCTTTTAGCTGACTTCTTGAGACGCGCGCGGTTCGTCATAGTGTTTCTTTTCAGTTTTGTCTTCACAGTAACAGAATTAAAAAAAAAAATTAGCGGCCATTTCAATTCTACTAGACTAAATAACACACTGCTAGTCAAACAATCGTCAAAACTTCAAACGACGTCAAGTGAAGTACGAAATTTATCGTAAAATTAGTGTAAAGACAAAACTAAAAAACGATTTGAAGAACCGTCTGCGTCCTGGTACCTTACTGATTCCTCTGAAGAGGCCTCTTTTTTTTTCTTCTTTTTGCGCTTAACGACCTGGTTATTAGCGCCACTTTTTCAATTTATTTTTCAAAAATTATCAATCACTTATTTATTTAGGCCTCGGTACGGTAATAAGACGTGTGCTGTTCTTAAAAGTGTTTTCCAAGATTTTCTCGCATTTAAGGAGATTTTGAACATTTTCAGACAACATTTTCACGAAATTCAACACGTATTGACAATTACAAATTCAAAAAGTTTTAAAGAAATCATCACTTCTACTTTGACAAATTTTTTCTTGCTATTTCATAGTTAATTGTAGAGCAGCAACTTTCACACAAATATCAATTCGCATGCAATACAAAGGTTTTCCTATCAACACATTACACAGAGCGTTTTCTTAGTTGTAAATATGAGTAGACCAGTTTTAAGATTCGAACACTTATAATTGTATCGAATAGATTCGGCATCACTGCACAAGACAGCCACGTAGTACAAGATGCCCGGTGCGCCACTGCCATCGAATCTCTCTCTCCCCATCCACTAGCTCCAAATGATTGTTCTTTCACACCATCCCTCATCTCCTTTCTTCGTCTTTCTCTCTCGCTTTCTAATTACTTTCAGCTCCACCTCGAGGCATAAGTAAGGTATTTCTCAATAATGACGTCACGCAATCTGCCCCCGACATTCTGCAGCCCGCCTGACACGTCTAGACGCCATACCGTCAGTCACGGCGCAGTACAGTCGTGTTCAAGAGTATCGGCAACTGCTTCCATCTCACTCTCTATGAGATCATGTGGTTCAGAAATAAAATATGTTACTGGTTTACAGAGTTTTGAAACTTACAATATTCAGTACATCTTGTTCTGATTTAAATTTTATGTTGTGATATTTTTTTATAAACGTTCACTTTATGTTATAATAATTTTTACTACGTTCCATTGAGAAGACACACAAGGAAGAAAATGACACAATGTCGTCAAGAAAATGGAACCATTATTAGATAAATATACGTAACTCGAAGAACTTGTAATGAGCTTAAACACAAGTCAAACAGTTGTGATTATTTCTACCAAATAAAAAGCTCAGTGTAAAGTAATTGAGCGAGCGTAGCGAGCGTCATCACGGTACTCTTATGGCACTTTCTCTGTGTGTTTTTTTTGTTTGTTTCTTTTTTTGTCCGCACAGCCCAGGTTAAACCGCAAATTCAATCGATCTGAAACTTTGCACATATGCTAACGTAATCTATGCGGTCCCTGGGATCGTTTTTGAACGGGCTCCTGTGATTGGTTCAAGTTTAAAAAAATTATCTTTCGATTGGTTGCTCCGATCAATTTGAAATTTAGCAAAGTCATTGCAACCAACATTGTACCCAATCATACAAAGTTTCAGCCAAATCCTCTTATTGGTTAAAATTTAAAAAAATCTTTCATATGATTTTTGAAATTTGAACTAGAACCGATTGAGCGATCAACTTAAAACTTCGCGTGGTCATTGGTACCAACATTATCTGTATTTTTGAAAATTATCAGACTTATCTGTGTTTAAATCCAAACGTTATTGACATTTTACGGACATTTTGAGTGTTGGCTGTCAAATAACTCAAACATGTTGATCACGGCTACTTCGTCTCTTTATAGTTCCAAGGTAGTTAGAGCAACTTTCAAACGTATGAAACTGATCAGACCGTTCAACAGATCGTCTATGGTCTAATATTGTGTAAGTACACACACTTTTATCATATGAGTGGTCCAGGTATATATTTTTTTAAATAGATCCTGTGATTTTTGAATATTAACAAGGAACATTTTAATCATAAAGGTTCAATCGATCAACTTAAACCTTTGCATGGTTATTGGGACTAATACTTCAGGAATATTTGGAGATTTTTATACCTACAAGTCTGACGAATTTCAAGAATTATTGGCTTTTAATGATATTTTCGATAGACATAATTTCGGTTCGTGTCCATGCGTGTCCGTGCTCGCTCATCAACGCGTTACACAGAGCGTTTTCCTAGTATATATTTTCAGAAATATCGGTCACATTGCCATTTCACGCTAGTTTTGAAATAGTTTTCTTCATTTATCTGCCATCTACATTCACTTCTATACACACTTCTACATTCTACATTCAGATTTCCTGAACGACTTCTACATTCATGTATCTAATTCCACCGTACCTTAATCACATGCAAATTATTGTGACTTGTTTTCGCTTTCAGAGTATATCAGCAAACTATGCTCATCACGTTACTCGCTTATCAACGCGTTACACACAGCGTTTTCCAACTCATCAATATGGTTCCTACAACTTTCACTCTTGTTTAAATGAAATGCTTTTATGGGTACACTCACCCTATTGCGATCGTCCATTAATCTTGTTTCTATTTTTAGGTATAAACCATCGTTAAAATATACAAAGTAAATCTATACCATTTTATGAATCCAATCTTGTCCATGATTTTATCTTACACATCACTGTCTACGTTAACAATTTTGTATAAAATCAATGAAATTACCAGCAGAGTTCAATAGATTTATAAATCTAGAACGAACACCGAAAGACACATCATGAATATACTGGAAAACGCATAACGCTTCAAAAGTAAATGATAATTTCTTTGAAATTTCTTGGAATTTAATTTGACTAATATCTCAATGCAGGCAAAGAATGTTGACTTTAAAATTGCAATAGCTCATGAAGTTCTTGACAGCTTTGCCTGAAAATTTCAAAATCACCTAGAATATTGATCCAAATGCCGATCCGAAATTTTAAGTTGATCGAACAAAAGGTTCCATTTTAATTTTCAACCAATGACAGGATCTCGTTCAAAAACTATACCTGTGACTGCTCTTATGACATTAGTGTGCGTGCAAAATTTCAGATCGATTGGTTGAACTGTGAGACCTGGACATTAACTACAAGAAACACACAGAGAAAGTGTTAAGAGTACCGGAGTGACGATCGCTTAGTTACTGATCATAAGCTTTCTTGAAATTACATGTAGAGTAATCAAGTTAGCTACTTCGATATCTCCATAAACATTTCATTGGCTCTTGGTTGCCATAGGACTGAAGCAACCAAACCTATGAAATATTAATCAATTTTCAAACTAAAAAAAAATTTACGGTAAAATTAAGTGACTGATATTGCCAGAAATCGATTTCTGGCCGCTAACTGGATAATAATAAATCTTTCGTGAAAAAATTTGCTAATAAAAAATGTAAAATCGTATTTATTTTATACGGCGAGATTAGGCACTGCAAGGCTTTTCTTCGACCTAACCGCTAATCCCTTACTTCGCATGTAATGTGAAAAAACGAGATTTAAGTCACACGTTTTAAATAGATGTGCTCTTTACTCTTGCTTAATTCATCCGCCATTAACCTAATACATCTGACACATATATTGTTCGTATGTTGAGCTCATAATTCAACGTAAATGAAACTAAAACTTTACTCTGCAGCTTTAATGACGGTGTACTTAGAAAGTTAAGTGCGAGTAATTCCAGCTTTCAAGTGAAGTTAAAATAGTTTCGTAACGTACTGTAGGTACATTTATCAGGACTCAACCCTGTTATGTAAAGTGAACTTATGCTTGAATACGTTTACAAAAGCTTTAATAGTTAATATCAGAAAGTAAAAGTTCAAACAATATTTTAACAAGAAATGAAAGTTTCAATTTTTTTTAAATTGAACTGAGCGAAACACTTGCGTCTCGAAATATAAACATAATGAAATGTCAATATTTATTTAAGACTTGAATATCTTGGAAGAGTTTTAAATTTTATGTTTCACATTTTTCTTTGAGTCACGGCATAGGTTGAAGGTATCTAGAATGATAAAAAAAATGATAGGAAAATCACTAAAGGGGAATTCCTTGTGATTCCGTGAAATCTGATAGGTCGCTGAGAATTCTGATTAAAAATACGCATCCGATTCAAGATACAAGCAACTGGATGGCAACGGAAGGAAGGGTAGAAAAGTAGTTAAACTTTTATTGGCTTTCATCACGTCAAGTTTTGACTCAGTTCTGACAATAAGTTAATGCTCGAAGATGGAATTATCGATACTGATACTTCTATGAAACATCAAGAAAGAAGGATTGTATTTGTATTTGTATTGGAAAGCGATGCTAGTTCTTTCCGGAATTGTGTTGACGCAGCGTTGGCCAATCAGAACCCGAGTTCAATTAGTTGGGAGGAGCAAGCGAGTTTAAACTTGCTCCTGATAGGTCAACATACGATTTTAAAGAAGCATTAGAATTTAAAAAATATTTCTGTTAGGTAGGCTTCAACATGAAGAAAGCAGAAATTTGTTTCACCATATGCACGATACTTTAAAAGCCCTTTTACATTTTAGTGTCAAAAAAACAGTTTTTATTGAGACAAAAGAGAAATATATAGATACAAAAAATAAAATCAAGTGAACAATGCAGTTTAAAAAATCCTACACCTGCCACCAAATGTAAAATTGTTGATTTAATAAGTCGATTGTTTTTAAATACGGTACACAAAACAACTAGCTGGCAAGTACATATTATATATTATATATATTGTAACATATTATATATGTAACATATTATATACACATTATATGCCTTAATCATGAGCCAATTATTCAGATTTTGCTGCATTATCAAATGAGCTGGAATTTGAATAAATACCAATGCAATATGAAAAGATTTTCCTTGAGTGGGAATAGAACCCACGACCCCCGCGATATTCAGTCAAATGCTCTACCAACTAAGCTACCAAGGAATTTATTTATTGCAAGCAATCGAATTCGAAATCATGAAGATATCAATCAGATAAATCGCGTAACTTGGTAACTTTTTCGCCCAGACCCCAATATGACACGTTATTCTAACCAAAAAGAGGAGAGTTTAACCTGTTGTGACCTCTCATGACCGTTGTATTAATATTTAACGGCGTCCAATGCGATGTTCCACACACAACAGTTTTCGAAGAGAAACGCGTCATGAAACAAAACGCGTCACGTGACTCCACGTAACAGAATGCCAAGATGACGGATTGCGGAATCCTCGAGAGTGCGGGGAGATGGGCGTGGGTCGTGTCACGTGATGCGTCAAGGTCACCAGGCGGTTGACACGCACGCCACCAGGTTGCGCCATACGTGCCAAGCGAGCGTTCGCGTTCGACTGTTGTTAGTCGTTCTGCGTCATCTCCACACGAAGGGAAACAAGGAAATGTAGCTACACATTCGGATGAAACTGAGATAAACGAAGTTTTATGTTGAAACTTGACGTATCTATCTTCAATACAAATCGATATTTCAATTGCGTTTTTTAAGACTTTGTGGCAATATTTTCTAAAACCGAGGGTATATTCTGAAAGCCCATAAAAATCCCAGCAAGATTAAATTTTTTTTTTTAATGGACTACCTGTACTTTTCACATGTTTGAAGATGCATTGAAATTGTCTTCACAAACTTTTAAAGTTGTAAGGAATAAGGAATTCACCTATAAGAAATTAAGCCATGGACATGTCTTTCAGATTAACCATCAGCAATACCGAGTTTAAATCTGTACCTCAGAAGTAAAATACGGGAAGACCATTTTCTAGATTTTGCGTTACACTTTGTGGAATTAAGTAATCAAGTTCTATAAATTCAATTTGACCGAAGTTAACAGATACATATATTGATTATCTTATAAAATGTCTCATGTCACCATCACAAATATACATTGGATAAAGCAGAATAACTTGTTTTCAGCTTACCTTGCGAATAATTGAAATTGACTTCGGGCCTTTTACCTCTGAGCTACAGAAATTTACCTCAATTTTTCTGTTTAACCGAGACCGATATTTCTAGAAATAAATATGGAGACAACTGAATAGGAACCGAATTCATATTTCGTAAAATTAGGACTAACCTATCCGTTATTTCGTTTGTATGAGAGAAACACACACAAAAAACATAGATCATATGTGAGTCTTGATCGGTTTTTCATACAATAAATATCTAATTGTGAGCTCCATTAAACCGAACATTCCGAATCACAAGTTTAATTGACGTCCTAGTTTTATGTTCCACCGCCACAATTAGTCTAGACTTACGATAATCATCACGACTGCACTGAAATAAACTAGTAACCCTGTCTGACTCGCCAGGGCTATTTTCACGTAATGTCGGGCGAAATGAATGGGACGGTCTCATTAAATTAGAGCGTCTCATTGCGCCCAGCCGCACATCAAAAACCGAATGGGCGTTCAAAATAAGGAATTTCATTTGACTTCGTGCCTGCTTTTGTATAGTTACATGCTCGTAGGTGAGTGTACATTGCACATGATTGATGATTGATGTAAATCATTGTAGGAAAACGCTCTAACGCGTTGGTAAGCGAGGTTTGATATTGCATTCGAATTGATATGCGTGTGAGAACTTTGTTTTATATACTTTGGAAAACAGCTGTAGAGAATGATGTTCATCAATTTCTCGAAAGATGAAATTTGATACATATTTCAAAATAAGCTTTGTCAATAACTCTACGTTTGCCTCAATTCTCTGAAATTTAATAAAATATGATAAAATGTTATTCTGGTAAAATGTTACCGAAACATTTTACTTGTCAACCAATCAGAAGATTGTGTGTAGGCATCTATGATGTAGGTATACAAAACATCAACTGTTCAGAAAAATGTGTGCCTATGTTGGACAAACAAGCGGAAAAACAATACCCAAGCGGAGGAGTCAAAACCAAGGGCCCGTTTATGTTGTTGTTTGAAAATGTTTTAATCTGAAGTATTGGTTTGTCGAGCTTGAGAAAGTGTCGTTCCAACTTTCATGCTTCGCTCTTAGAAAACTCTGTGAACTTCCGTAACAAAATAATTCCGTGACTCGTTCACATATACGACGTTGACGTATATCTTAAGAGCCACGGATGGATATTGTAAAACTTTGTCTAAATACTTTAGACAGGATATTGTTGCATTACACAAGCGAAACTGACGTGTAATTTCCCACAATTCTCTTCGAGCACAATTTCCTATACATGCCGTTCGCATGCAAGCAACAGCACGGAGATTATCTTTGACGTCTTGTTTTTCGAATCGATTCGTTTACAAACGTCAAAAAACGAAGCCAAAACCTTTTGACTCTTGTTAGAAGTGGATGTGAACGTTTTTCACCTCATTCATGTACAATTTCCGCCGCTCAAAGAGACCAAAATTCATGCTTCTAGCGTTACTCGTCAAGAAACCGTCTCTTTCAGCATCCACAGTCGGCTTGACTTTACGATCACAGCTACAAGATCAATGATGTGTGTGACTTGACCTGGGATAATACAAACTGACAAGGATATCAATTACAAACAATTGAAACAAGGTGAGTATTCTCGAATCGAAACCTCATGCGAAAATGTTCGCCTGAGAAATCTTTTGTTTTTTCAATGTTAAATTAGCTGAATCCATGGTAGTAGTAGTAGTATAATATTGTTTAAGGTCCCTGTATATCACGTGACTTTTCAACCAAAAAGCTACACATTTTCATTTGGAAGGGTTCAGTTTAGCAAATACTTCTCACTCAGCAGATAAGTTAGGACACGTCTGTTGGAACATATCTACGCAGAAAAGAACTGCGAAAATAACTTGTTAGATGATTTTACTTCCTTGCACCTAAATATTCTCAAATCAAGACCTGAAGTTTAAGGAAATCCTATGAGTTGCCAAGAACAGCAAACTTTAATCTAATAAAAGGGCACATATGCATCACAAACCTGACACAATTTTGCCAACAAAACATGCGCTCTTTCTTCATCTTTCCAACGAAATGTTGAGATATTAATTATATCCACTATTATGAATGTAATATTTAAAATAACAGCACTGGGTTTTGACAGCTTTCAAACGCGTACGGATACACACGATTTTCATTTATTTTATTCTTAAACCCACTGCAAAAATAAATATTATTGACTGCAAATATTGATAAGCTCCAGTTTGCAGTGAATTTCCTTCATAAATCACCTTGGATTACTCAGCATGAACGATGTAAGGTATGTACTCATAGGTAACTATTTCTTTTGATCGGATGTAGAGAAATAAAGTCACGTGATATGCATTGGCCTTAAGACGGCTGGGTAGTGAGTTTGACCTTGAAGAGTTTTTTGATCGATTTTATCAATAACTTTTACCAATATAATTTGTAATAAAATAAGGCTTTGTACGAGTCTTCAGAACAGTTCAATGAAAATAATTTCATAGCTTGGAGTGGGTTATTATTTGTATTTTGTCCTACAGATGTTTAGTGCCTGAAAATTAGTAAAAAAATATGGCACTAAACATCTGTAGGACAAAATAAAACTAATTACCCATTCCAATCTATCAAATTAATTTTATTAATCTGTTCTCAAAACTCGTACAAAGCCTTATTGAGCGAGCGTAGCGAGCGTCACCACGGTACTCTTATGGCACTTTCTCTGTGTGTTTTTTTGTTGTTTTTTTTGCCTGCACTGCCCAGGTCAAACCGCACAACCAATCGATCTGAAATTTTGTACACATACTAACGTAATCTATGCGATCCCTGGGATCTTCTCTGAACGAGATCCTGTGATTGGTTCAAATTTTATAAAAATTATCTTTCGATTGGTTGGTTCGATCAATTTGAAATTTAGCAAAGTTATTGCAACCAACATTGTACCCAATCAAAAAATAATTCAGCCAAATCCTCCAATTGGTTCAAATTTGAAACCGTTTTTCATGTGATTTTTGAAATTTAAACTGGAACCGATTGACCGACCAACTAAAAACTTCGCATGGTCATTGGTACCAACATTTAAGGTATTTTTGCCAATTTTCACTCTAATCTGTCGTTATTTTCAAAAGTTTTTGTCATTTTAGGGACATTTTGCGTGTTGGCTGTCAAATTCACGGCGACTTCGAATCTACAAGGCAAGGTAGTTAGAGCAGAAAGTTTTAAACGATATGAAACTAATAATGACCGTTCAACAGATTGATCTGATATTGTGTACACACACTACATATCATATCATATGGGTGGTCCCAGGTATATTTTTTGAACGAAATCCTGTGATTTTTGAAAATTAACAAGGAACCGTTCAATCATAAAGGTTTAATCGATCAACTTAAAACTTAGCAAGGATTGGCAACTTAAAACTTAGCAAGGATTGGCACCAATATTTTTCATTTGTTGAGCGAGCGAAGCGAGCGTCTCCTTTTGGCTCTTTTGGCACGGACCTCTGTTTTTTTTTTTTTTTTTTTTTTGGGCTGCTAATAGCCGATACACAGGTCGCACCGTTTCACCGATCGATCTGAAATTTTGCACACATGTAAAACCAACCTTCTCTGTTTGCAGACCCTAATTTTTTTGAAATCCATTCATTGGTTGAAATTTAAATAAACATCTCCTCATAGGCTGAAAAATGAAAATGGACTTCGACAAATGTGATCGACCTTATATTTTGCATGGTCATTAGGACCAACATTGTCTCTTATTTTACAAATTTTCAGCCAAATCCTCCCATTGGTTAAAATTTAAAAAAATATTTCATGCGCTTTTTGAAATTTAATCCAGAACCGTTTGACCGATCAACTTAAAATTTTGTATGGTCATCGGGTCCAACATTATCTGTATTTTTGACAATTTTCAGACTAAACTGTGTTTACATTCAAAAGTTATCGACAGTTTACGGATATTTTGCGTGTTGGCTATCATATTTCTCGAATTTCATATTTCACGGAATCTTCGAATCTTCACTTCAAGAGAGCAGAAACTTTCAAACGTATTATGAAACTGATATGACCGTTTAACATTTTTTTGAACGATATTCTGTGATTTTTGGAAATTAACAAGGAATCGTTCAATCGTAAAGGTTCAATCGATCAACTTAAAACTTTGCGTGGTTATTGGGACCAATATTTTAGGAATCGTTGGAGATTTTCATACAAGTCTGTGACGAAATTCTAGAATTATTGGCTTTTAAGGACATTTTCGATAAACATAATTTCGGTTCGAGGTGTTGCGCGTATCCGTGCTCGCTCATCAACGCGTTACTCAGAGCGTTTTCCTAGTATACTTAATTTAAAACGGCCTATAGCCACACCACCATTTGACCTATCAAATGGTCTTCGATTAATCTGATCAATCAAACTCATATTTTGCATGGTCGTTCAGACCAACATTGTCTCTTATTTTACAAATTTTCAGCCCTACCAGTCAAGAACATAGATGCACTTATTGACAGTTTTAATAACTGTCAGAAATGACATTTCAAAACAGAAATTCCACTGCATTCTGGGTTGCTCTATGTAGCAAAGCAAAGTTTATAGATGGCTATTCTCAATATCAAGTAAGACAGATTCTTTTCTTAGTTGATCATATTGCAATACATAATGTAGTTAAAATGTAATGTAGGTATTTCATATACATAGGTATAGGTATACCTTATCTAAAATAATTTATTTTACGATATGGATTGTGTTTCACAGTTATGAAAACGACGTTTTGACTAGATAACATCATATTTTACACATTTCCAGCACAATCGGTCAAGAATTTACAGACTTTTTGCTGTTTTAAGTGTTTGAATATCTGTCCAAAGAGATTGATGGAAAACTATCAGTACAATAATCTGTTATTTAATTGATCCAGAGTGTTTATGAAAAGTTGCAAGGAAAATTGGTAATAAATAATGTATAGTAAGTTATCTTTGATTGAATGGATCGTGCTATGATTGGCGATGTCGTGCGTGTCGGTGCTCGCTCATCAACGCGTTACACCGAGCGTTTTCCTAGTTTTATTAACAATTACATTGGTAAAAGATATTGATAAAAATCGATTAAAATTCTCTTCAAGGCCACGCTCACTACCCAGCCGTCTTAACGGCGCGTCAACAGCGAGGTCATTTTGCGCACATTAAATTTTGTTAACTTTGTTGAATACTGGGGAGGTCACGGGGAGAGGTCGACCTAACGGTCCCGATCCAGGGGAGTCTAAATCTGGTGGAAAAGCCAGTTTAGAATGGGGACAGACAGGGGAAGGTTTCGGGCCGGTGGGACCCGATTTCAGGGGGATCACCATCTAGAGGGGGGAGGCCGGCCCGAGGGGCCCGCGAATTTGAGGAGGGCATGGGAAATAGGTCGAACCTGAACTGCACTTAGTTGGGACCAACTCGTAATGTGAGTTTTCCCCTCAAGGTGTCAGTCCATTGGTGAGGTGAATCCATTGTGCAGTGAAGCAATTCTACACGGTGAACATTTTCAACAAACTCGAGAATAGGCCCCCAGATACCGACTTCGTGATGTAAATGTGGATTATAATTGGATAAGAAAGCGTTGTTTTAGTTGAATACTTTGGAACGTTTCCGGAGAATTGAGATTCAAGTTTGAATAAAGAGTTAGGGGGCTGTGGATGTGCTGTTTGACAAATTGGAACATTTCGTCACGTCAAGAGAGTTGCGATTCAAATGAAAATAAGTGAATCAAGAAGGCGGTGCAGTTTTATTTGGAAACTGGCATGTTTCGTCAGCAAAATATAGAACAAAGTAACTAGATTATGTTAGCTCTTTTATTTGAAAATTGAGTAAAATCATTTCTTTAAAGAGAGAAGTGTTTCACATGAGATTTAATTTAATAAAGAAGGCCGTGTACGAGCTGTTCATTTGAATATTTAGAACGTTTCGTCAACCGCTATTTGAGAGTGGAGATGCCTAGCGGTCGTTTTGTGAACCTCAAAGGCTCGAATTCGATGCTTAACGACAAGTAAGTAATAGTGATTTGGTAACAGTCACAACCAAATGGCGGCAAGCATTTTATTATAGAACGATTTTAAGTCATACGATAACTTTCCAACAGCAATAAACGAGGGCGCAAAAAGTTCACTTCAAGTTTGTTCAGCACATCGATTATTTTCTCTCTTGAATCACTTCCTATCTAAACTTTGAAGTGGCTAAATTTGCCAATGCCCACAAAATGTGTTGACACATTACAAATTAACGACTGCTTAATTACATTTTTATCAGCAACGCATCCAACATTTTGGTGATAGTTTCCACCACGTTTAAATGTTAATTCCCACATTGTCCAAAACTTTTCGAGTTGCTACAATCAATCACAAATGAAACTCGGCTCTTTTCAACTGGCAAACTGAATGGGGTTGTCACTCAACGCTCCACATTGCGGATTTCTGAACAATCATCATTACAATGCGAATTTCACTCAGAATAATCCTCACTTTAATCTCTTAAGTCCCTACTCAACAGATTTGATGTTTTCTGGAGCTAATTTACAAAAACTCTATACCCAACGCTTTGTTTGCGAACTAATCCAAAAGTAATTTAGTGGAAATATTTTCTCCTCTAAAATCGAGTCATTAGTAAAATATATTTTGTTCGAAGGCATCAGTTACCGGCGAGCTCGTTAATAAAAGTGTTATCAAAGCGGCATTGGCTGTATTCGCAACTGGAGATAAAACCCACCAATCACAATAAATCAAAGTGTTAAACAAAAGAGGATTTCAGTCCAGGGAACGTTTCATTGTCGACTGTAAATTCCACCAAATAGTTTATCATTTGGACTGTTTAGGTACACTCTTGAACGAAAAAAATAAAGTGTTTGTGGATATTTCACAGTTTTTGTTCTATGACTGAGACTCACTTTCTTTGCTGGCTATAATCATACATTTTAAAATCAATGAGAAGGACCATGCAGAGTGTAAAACTATTAAGTTTGAATTTGAATTTGAATTTATTAAGCTTATATTTAAAAAAATAAAAATAATAATGCATACAGGTCTGTATGAATTCTAAAAAATTATTGTAATTTACTCTGACAATGTCAATATACAGCTTCATAAATACAAATTAAAATAAAACTTGATGCTTGGATGCTTGGACTTTATTGGACTTTATCTAAATTGATAACTAACAATTGTTTGCTAAGTAATATTTTAATTTAAAATACGAAATACTTACAAATTATTAGCACAGAGAAGAGAAATAGAATGCTCACAAACGAAATAATGTCTTGGAATACTTTTAATTAACAACTTTTACAACGTTAAAAAGCTCAACGAATCGATTTTCCTGAATTAAAAGTTATCTTTCGACAATAAAAGTTATAAAGACGCATACGATTTCCAATAAATTGATTTTTTGTGAATTATTTTCCCCTTCAAATAGTATGCAATACTGAAAAATAAAATTACTATAGAGAATACAGGAATATAGTAAAATTTACAAAAGTAGCTCCTTAGCCTTTTTACATTCCAGTAAGATGTTGTATTCAAGTTAGCACTCCGTATGATTACAGTAAAATCGTCTTACAAGTAAGGTGGTGCGAGCGCGAGCGATTTTGCCGCATGTTGAAGGCACTTTTATTTTGATACAATTGGAGACAAAATGGGTTGACGAAATGATTTGAAATTTTAACAAAAAATTGTATATTTTCTTGTCTCAATGGGTGCCGTATGAAATTTAATTTTAAAAATGTGTTAAGTGATAACCCTAAGTTTGTCTTTTATCTAATCATGATTAAAATTTGAGATTAATTGGTTCACGAGTATGGTCTCCAATCGTATCGGAAATTTCATAGATTTGAGCGGTTTTGTTGAATAACCGGCGCCAATTTAACAATGCAAGATGCAATAATGAAAAAATGCTACTAATATACAATCAGACTGATCATGTGAACGTCCTATCAAAGCTACACACATTTATGAAACAATTTTTCTCTCTCAATTTTCTAAAACGGCTGAGCGCTTGTACCACCTTAAGAGGCAAACGGAAGCGAACGGAAATCGCATGGTTCATCATAGCGTTTTTTTGAAATTTTGTCTTCCCACTTAATAATTTTAAAAAAATCAGATAGTAACGACCCATGACAGCCTAATAGACTAAATAATGCCGCAAACTGGAGTTCATTATGACCTCTGGTGCGACCTCAAAGTGTTAAATACGATATTTTTAATAAAATAATCGAAAATAATCGTATTTAACACTTTGAGGTCGTACCAGAGGTCATAATGAACTCCAGTGTGCGGCATTATGTGGTCTATTAGGCTGTTATGGGTCGTTACTATCTGATTTTTTAAAATTATTAAGTGGGAAGACACAATTTCAAAAAAACGCTCTGACGAACCGTGCGATTCCCGTTCGCTTCCGTTTGCCTCTTAAACATGTATAACCTCCATCCGTGCACTGCTCTCGTCCAACTATCGCGTTTCTCTGTCCGCGTGTGTACCTCATATTCACCTCCGATTGATGTGCATGCCTGGCTGCACGGCTGACAGAATGCGGGTCCCTTCTGCTCACACCGACAGCCACTATTCGTTTCGCCTCGTCAGTCAATGTACAGAACAATTCTACGCCCACTGTGCATCTATTGTATTGGGAATCAATGCGTTTATTGATTTAGTGGGTTATCAATGTCCGCCACAGATATTTATCAAAATACTAAATAGTTTTATGGATTTGGCTCATGTACAAATACATGTTAGCAGAGAGGATTTGGCTGGGAGAATGTAGTTTTTTAACAGATGTCCTTGAGTGATGGGTTTACTTTCATTTGGACCACAAGAGAAATGGTATGGAATTGGAATCCATATACAAAGTTGGGATTTGAGAGTTTTTTTCGTGTCAAAAGTCCACTTGAAAGTCGTATTGGTAGAGTTATTTTGTCTTTAAGTGGGCTATGACAACTTACAGGCTGTAAAATTTTAAAAAAATCCAAAGAAACAGAGATATTTGATGTGAATAATTTTCTTACAAATGGTCGCACAAATCTACGTACATGTCCGTAAGCCCTAAACTAAAAGTGTTGTCACAAGAAAAAAAAAGTTTTTTATTTTAACAGAATGTATTATATTCCATATTAGTTTTCTTTGTGTTTGCTGGGATGTCTTTAAAACTATTTATTTATTATTTATTCGGAAAAGCAAAACTTTGTAAATGGAACACTGTCTCGACTTACTAATTACATAATTTTATGACACACGTAACATAAATATATAAAACACCTTTGCCGCCGCAACCTTTTAAATAAACCATACTGTACATTGCGTGGGCTCATTTTCGTAAAACCCTGGGTCGAGAGAGCAAACGCTGTGAACGCAAATTTCGTTGGTATTCCTGACCCAGTCGTAAATAATTGATCGCGAGCCAGGTCTCAACTTTCCATGACATTTCGCGCGACAACTTTTCTCTTTGTGAAGTGAAAGTTGAAGTTGCCGAGTGTCAGCCAATACTCTGCGCGCTTGTGCAGGGAAATTACTTGCCTGACCGCAATCAGATGCTAAATAAAGATGAGATCATTTCATATTGCAGGCACAAACACGCTGTTACAGAGAGATAAGTCTATTCGTGGCTTGCACGATATTCTCTTGTTTTATATCATCAATGCAAAATTTTTGAATTTTCCACCTGAGGTCGGACATTATGTTGGCACGTTGACGGGTCAGATTTATAACTTTATTGCGGTAAATCGATGTATTTTTTTTGTAATGTGAGCGATTCCTCGTCGTACTAATGATAACTCCGGAGCCTATGTACATTTCCCAGGTAAACTATAAAATATCGTCAAAAAAGCAGAGAATCACAGCTATTCTGCGTGCCATCAAGATGGTGGCAGGCAACAATGAAATGACATCACGTGCAAACTATGAATTCATTGACGATTCTTAAAGCATCTTCTTGAAGTATGATGTGATCTCAGGAGATGAATGATTTCACTTTTTAAAAAGATTAAAAGAAGATTTAAAAAAATATTTCACTTTTCCCCAGAATTGTCTTGAGTGTGTAAAAAAACTGTAACCAACCACACTTACCCACATGAAATTTGCCTCGAGTAATACGTCAAAATGAACCAACTGAGCTGGAGTCAGCTCTACCAACTGAGCTACCCGGCCGGATATTTCGCTTCCTACCATCCTGACTCCACTGGAAGTTGTCCGTAAAACCCGGTTTCTCAAACTCTACTTCGCTATTGGTTAAATCCACAAATTCAACCCAACTTTTATCTCACTAAATGGGTACTTAATGGGTAGGATTCTTAACAAGCACATAAATAGAAAATGATATGTGGCTTTCAACTATATCAATAACTCATTAATTTCAAACATGGTGGGTTGGGTGCTTTCTGGTTGGTACGGCAATGTACATGGACATCGATAAATTCAACAAATATAAATATATATCTAGGAGCAGTTAACATGTCACAACAACTAGAGTGTCAGTTGAAAGAGCTTTCTCCCGGCAAATGAGAGGTCCCGGGTTCGTGCCCCAGTCTGGCCGAATATTTTTCACTTCGCTCTCTCTCTCTTCCATCAACTCTATTTTTATAGAAATGTGAGCAACCCACATTTTGACATGTAAATTTCTAACCACTCGTGTTATTGATGACAAATAATGCTTCAGATTGGTTCTATTTTCGTATCTACATTCTGTCATGTCTCTAGTTTCATTAATTTCCCGCATATCATGACTGACAACTCTGTGTATCGAATGATTACAAAAAACTGCGATGTAATTAAAACTCTTTTTGTTTTTCTATTATTCATCATTCCATCAATGAGACTGCCACATAACACCGCCTACTGAGCACTAATAACAGAATCTTCATAGTCAATATCAGTACCAGGAGAGAATGGGAATATCAGTCATAGACAAAGGCTCGATTAAAAGGGAAATGTATACATTTTTAAATCCTTCTTTTTCTCAAAATCAACTTTAAAAGCAGGCAATCCCGATTAGTAGAGCGGTTGTTAATCTTTTTAATCAGTTGTTTAATTTAACAGTTGATTTAGACTATATTGGTATGGAACCATACCAATGGCATAGAGAAATCACCCTTTTAATCAACCTTAACAAGGCATTAAAAACCGGGCCTAAGAAGTCCTTAAAAAGTGTGCTACTAAGATAACCCAATTTCTAGGAACTATATACGTTTACAACGTTTAAAGTCTATTTTATAGTCCACTTTATAGTCAAGAAATCCCAATTAATTCAACTTTTTGTCTGTAAAAGTCTTTTGATAACTTCAAGCTGTAAGCTCGCTTACATTTCCAAAAGAAACGGGACCTAATCTTTGGATGCTATTACCATTCAGACTTAACAGAGATTGTAATATCTCTATGCATCACTCTAAATTGATGATCGGAATATTCTACAGCTGTTATATAATGCCTCAAGCCCCAGGTTACATAGCCTCAAGTAAACTGAAGTTACAAGCAGGTTTGAAGCACATATTAGGCTATTAGTGGGATTACATGCAAGGAGACTGAAGAGGATGAATTTATTGCAAGATTAAGCACATGAGATTATCAGAATATGAGCATTGATTAGTAGTTGGAAACACGTTTAGAAATTCATAGGAGCTTGATTGATTGCATTTTGCTCTATGGATAGTGTTGTAGCGTCAACAATGTTTCAGAGTTTTACTATCAGGTCGAACACTATGTATCTCAAGTTATGGCGGAAAATAATATCTACACAAGTGGGCTCCAACTCTTCGAGTATGTGAAAGTTTAAACAGCATTTATCGGGATAAAAGTTCCAGATGAAATTTGGCTGAACATTTTTACTTCTAAAGTCTCTTGACAAAAAGATAGCTCAAACGAATAAAAACTCCAACAAATTAAGCTTTTAACAAAGATTCTATTACTCTCGTGGCACAGAACAGAGAAAAAAATCTAAACAGATTTATGCTTGACCAGCCAGAGACAATCCATAAGGGTTGCAAGGCGGAGGAAGGGTGTTTTGGATCGTGGCATACTAAAAATATGTCAACCAAAACATTTTGACTCGTTTGACAATTTCGTTTAGTGATGTTTATATTTTACTTTTTATTGCGAAGACGTGCTGTAACGTTTCTTAATTAGAGACTTCCTTGTAATTATAAAGCCCAAACGTCTTGGGAAAATTCAGTGGGTTTAGTTGAAAAGAGCGAAAAAGAACGACGTTGTAACCCTATGTTTATTTAGTGAATCGTGTTCTTTCTAATGTTGGAATTATGAACTGCAGAAGCGGAAACAATAAAAAGTAAATGTTATAGTAAGAGTCTGTTTCTTTGTGAAGATCATGTCCCATCTCGACAACACTGAGTTTGTGTAAAAATGTACGAGCAATTTGCTCCATGCAGCCTTACATTCTACTTCGATCGTTGCAAGAGCTTTACAAGTAGTCGGTGTGCCACTCCGGCACAATAGTGGCCAATTTCATACAAAGCGATCGAGAGAATGTGCTAACATAATTTTATATAGACGTTTTTCTTGCGAGAGAATTGAATACAAAAATAAACTTAGTTGTAAAATATCAAAAACGGGGACCTATAACTTTAAAACTTTACTTTAAAATTACCGATTCTTCTGGAAATCGAATCGGTGCAATGTTAATCTATATGGCGGTGAATCGGATTCCAGCAGAAGCTGTATTTTAAAGTTATATAATAGGACCCCTTGTCTGATCGGATCACTTCTTACATTTCATACATTTTTAAATGTATTCACCTATTGATAAACATTCAACGTAATGTTAAAGTCAAAAGTTAAAACTTGGCGTGTCTGGTTTTTAAGATAAATTAGGTTAATTACATTTTCCCCACATTATATAATATGATGTGATGACTAACTTGCATCCCTTACTAGGTATTTCATAGAATACTAACGATGGTATCATTTTTAACTGCTCATACTTTGAGGTAAAATACTGGAAACAACACCGAGTTTACTACATTAAAGGTTATCACCCTAAAAACAGTATGATTTTTATACTTATACCCCTTGAGTTATAATAATCTTAACAACCATAAGTCACAAAATAAGTCCACATTTGCAATTTACGAGTCATTATTCAGGACTGTAAAGTATAATATCATTAAAATAACGTAAAAAAGTAAAAATGTGGCTTTCTCTAAAAATAACTTTTTGATGCATTTGATCGTCTATCCGATGTCCCACTTCCTTACACAATATTTCTACCAGGGAACATAATCTGTAAATAACTTTTCTCCGCCGGCTGTTCGCGAAGTTTTCGCTTGTATATCAAGACATATCGCCGGCCGACACGCAGATAAATAATTCAATTCAATTTCCCCCGTCCATCCATCTCCGTCGCTTTACAGACCAACTTAGCAAGACGTGTGTGTGGAAAGTGTCGGAAAATGTTTGTTACCACGTGATCGACGTGTGTTCAATTTACCGGCTGGAATAGCTGAGGATATTTCATATCAAATTGAAATGAAACCTCTAGATACCTACTCGTACATATTAGTTTCACTAAACACACAAAAAATGTCAAATAAACGAAAGGTCAAAGGTTCAATATTCCTACATCATATAATGCTGTTCATAAACGGGATATACAACAGATTTTTTTTTACTTTTATAGTGTGTTCTGGGAAATTCAACATAGCGTAACATATAAAATGTAGATTAAATATTATCTGCAAGTATAAAAGAATCCCGCTGAGTGGATTCAAACCAGTGACTTTTGAGTTGCTCCTCCAAAGAGCTAACCAACCACACTATGTCAACCTTAGGGCTGGTATGACCAAAGTTAAACTGAGCCGGATTGACAAAATAATGGACTAAATTGGTGGCAAAGCCAATCAGATACCTCAACATTATTGAAACAGTTGAATTTAAGCCAAAAGTTAGTTAATCCAGCAAATTTAACTTTGGTTATACCGGGCCTTACCAAATATACGCACGTTGTGATTGTGAATAGTTTTGATGCCAATCACAACGTGCTTATGCATAATAAAATAAAAAATATGCATATTTCAGTTGCCTAAATGTAAACTCAGTTACTTCGCATATTTACGAGATAAACTGGAAAAAAACAGTTGTAACTTCAATATCTATTCGTATAGTTTGCACGAGAGAGAAATCTGTAGAACAAAGTGGAATCACTCTCTTTGTACGAAAATACATCGCTGTAAAAACTGACGGCTGCGTAAAATGTTTACAAAATGCGGACTTTATAGGCTAATTATTTACTCCACTGTTATGTAACTTTGGGATGTGTTTTGATACACATTTTCTGGATAACCTATTGAGAAAATTTTAAAAATATGAAAAAAAATCTCAAAGCATGCCAACATAATGTCAGTCCTCGGGAAAATACTTCGAATTTTACATTAATTTCTCTTATAATAGTGGCAAAAAATATGTACGATTGACGAGGTTCTATGTGCTAGCGATTGGAAGAATTTTCGGCCATTTCCTTCATAGGAAAATAAGAATAAGTAGTTTTCTATAATCATTAATCATTAATCTGTAATTAATTGTGGATATAAATGTCAGTATAAAGCTATTTCTTCTCATATGATGCTATTTTGTTCCAGCGCCATGGCCAGTTAGCGATCCAATCACATTATCAGAAGAACTCATCCCGACAATTGTTAGAGAAAAATAAGTGCTTCTATGCTTTTCTTCTCAGAGAATTTACGGCCAGTACTAAAAGGTAATAAAGTTACGTCATCTTCCCAAAGGAGCACTAAAATCCGTTTAGAACGAAAATATTACTTTCGAATGATATCACGAACTCTATTTCGGTTCAATCTAAATGCATGGACATTTTTAGTACATCTTGTGTATTTGTTTTCGCATCCACATACAAACTGAAGTCTGTCAAACCAACTATGTTTCAAAAGTTGGACCAAGGATGAAACTTGTACAAAATTTCAGTCACTCCTGAGATGTAATTTATTCCAGTGAAGATTCCGAGATGAAATATATGTCTCACTTTATGCATGGTCAATATTTATGCTCACTTCATGTAAATATCTTTGACCGTAGCCGCAATTCTTTGACCAGTTCGCTTAAAATTCCTTACGTTTCGTGCAAAACGCAAAACGTTTGAATGATCATTTTATGACATCCAACGTCACTGTCAACAAGATCATTGGGTTTCCCACATACATCGCTGAAACAGAGACATGAAAGGCACATACCGTATTGTTCTCAGACTTTAATGTAGATCTGTCAAAACCTCCAAAACTCTTGAAAGCAAAATCTAAACAATATGTGTCGTATATCGGACGAAAATACTTTGGTATAGTTCAACCAATTTTAATAGAAACTAAAATATAGTCAGCAAAATAATATATATACCACGATGGGAATATATTCTATATAAATAGGTCCCATTTCTCAGAATTACGCGTTTCAAGCTAAACAAATCATTTGTCGGACTTCAATGGTGGTTTGAATAGGTCAACCCAATGAATGGAAATATCAACTCTAAACATTTGTTGCTACACATTCAGAAGCCTGATGAACTTACACAATGTGTTATATCCAGCGGAATTTTAC
Source organism: Leuctra nigra (assembly GCA_934045905.1). Taxonomy (NCBI): domain Eukaryota; kingdom Metazoa; phylum Arthropoda; class Insecta; order Plecoptera; family Leuctridae; genus Leuctra; species Leuctra nigra. The sequence goes on from OW203768.1 coordinate 8,210,869, forward strand.
TGGCTTTTAAATGGAATAATTTTCAAAATTGTATTACCTCAAATTTTGGAGAAAATGCGTATTAAATCGACACAAATTTGACGATTTTTCAATGAAAACGCATTTTAACAGAATCCTGTGGCTCGAAAGGGCTTAATTTTATTTTGAAGATGCATTATGATAGTCTACTGGATATAAAAGAGTTTCATATCGATAACATTATTAGATATTAATATAATAATTGATTAGTAAGGTGTAATGCAAGTAGTATCAATTCAGGCGGCCCACTAAACATGCTAAAATCACGTCAGCCGAATTTAGGTATATTTTCGTCGCGTTGAAGGGGACGAGAATGGGGTGAGAATGTCGCTCGGCAATGATACCTGTCAGCCAGTGACAACCTGTTTCCAAGATTACAATCTTGCTTGAGGATGGTATCTTTTCTGAGTTTTAGAAGGTTTTAGATAAGGTAAGTATTCTGTAAATGTTAATTAAATTAAATTTTATTCAAAAATAAATTATTTCGTATTGTCAATAATTTTTTAAATTATCAAATCAGGACTAAGACTATGACTAAGACTTAATTTCATTAATTTCCGTATTTAAACTATTTAAACGTATTTAAACTATAATTCTGACAGTTATAAGATCAATAAAATAAATTGTTTCCAAAGGTATTTTATTGACCAATAATAAATAATAGGTAGAGATCCGATTATGGTTTTAAAAACTTCAACATTTCGTTTTTAGAATTGGAAATTTCGCGTTTTGTGGTTTTAAGAATTGTCAACTTCGTGTTTGTTTTTAAAAAATACATATAAACTTCAGATTATGAGTATTAGAACTCCTAGGTCCAGTGCTGTATGTGACTGTTCACTTTGGTTTTTCACAATGCAAAATCAGAAATAAAATTATAATAAGCTGTTACATGATGTTTGTTTATGTATTGCGACTGTAAAAAGACATAATGTCAACTTATTTTCACGTGATAATGCGAGGTCACTGCCACCCACACTAAGCAACCCCAAGTAGTTTTCTACAAGGTCAGAGCTCTTCTGTCAATTACGCTAAAAGGGGGGGTCACTGACTGATTATAGAAATAAAAAAAGTTGAATATTGGGGTTTACCTTGGTGATCCTGAGAAAAATTAGAAAAGTAACTGCGAAATTTACAAAATAACAGGAAATAATATATTCAATTTGGTGATATTTCGAGGTATATTTCGCGATTTAGTCAGTTTGGTGGTGTTAAGCTAAGGGTTAATTTCGCGTTTTGTCGCAACTAGATTCCAGAGTTTTTGGGCCAGAAACATGTGGAAACGCATTTATCTTCATTTACAACACGTTGAAAATTTCGCGATCACCATACCGGGTGCAGGCGCAAAAAAAATCACCCTGTTTGAGAGGTCACTAGATATATCGAAACTTTCATAGATAGGATTCTGAAATTTGTAGACATATTAGAAAACATACCAAAATTTCATATGTGCAAGTTTCAAAAACATTACTATTGTAGGAAAAAAGTTACAGCTGTTCAAATTTGGTTGTCAAAAAATTGATCCAGAAAACTTCCAATGGCCGGGACGCTGTTTCTTCAAAACTATACCTGTACGATATCAATCTGAAAATTTTTATTTTTATTGAAAATATATTAAGATCAATTGTGTAAAAATGTCAATCAATTTGAATGAATGGAACGAAATTTATGGAATCTTGAAGTCGAGCGTAAAATCAGAATGTAGATTATTTCTAAACTATTATTACACACGTTATAAAAGTGAATTATTTCCCGTGCACTATTCTGTTTTTAAGATCAACTTCAAGATTCAATAACTTTCGTTCCATATTTTGATATTGATTGAAATATTTACACAATCGACCTTAATCTATTTTCAATATAATTTGAAATTTTCAGCTTGATCATACATAGTTTTGAAGAAACAGCGTCCCGGCCATTGGAGTTTTCTGGACGCTCGCTATTTGATCTCCGTATAATAAATTTTTTGACAACCAAATTTGAACAGCTGTAACTTTTTTCCTACAATAGTAATGTTCTTGAAATTTGCACATATGAAATATTGGTATGTTTTCTAATAGGTGTATAAACTTCAGAATCCTATCTATAATAGTCTCGATATAGTGAACTCTCAAACAGGGTGATTTTTTTGGCGGCACCCGGTATAATCGGATCTCTAATAATAGGTCCCTCAAAAGTTGCGCTAAAGAAAAATTAAAAAACGAACATATGTCACAATCGCATTTCTAATTACCAATTCATAAATATTTTTCGCATATTCTGAGAGGCACTTGTGAAACAATAATATCATAAACTTATGGTCAGCTATTTGACAGATCCATACCTTTTCAGAGAGAGGGTAGAAGAGGGACTAATCATCCATTGTTTGACTTCCGTCGCTCGCGCTGACAGGTCGAGAGAAGGGACGACGAGATCTTAATCTGTGATTCTATGCAAAACTTGCATTTACGGGGTTGATTAAATGGTCAGAGCGATGAGTAACATGACCAATCTCTAAGACGGTCTGAGCCGGACTAAATGCAAAACCCGAAATTCACCGTTATTTTCAAAATGGCGGCCTAATGTGAAGTGGGGCCGTGAAAGATGACAATTCGTTTTACACTTATATTAGGTACTTAGGACACTGTAATTAGATTTTTATGATGTTTTTAGTTAGAATATATGCTATTCTACATTACAGTTGTTATTACACCTTCCATCACCTTCAATATTCACAAATACATCACTTATTATGCGTTTTAAACATTGATGACATGTCACATAGAACTTGAACTCATTACAGTCTGTAAATGAGTTTTAATGAGTTTAAATGACCAATTTAGGTATTAATATCCTTTGGTAGTCTGTTGTACTCTCAAATACATTTAAAAATTGAAATTACAGTGTCCTAGGTGTATAATATCATTGAAAAACGAATTGTCATCTTTCTCGGCCTTTCACAGTTGCCAAAGCTCTCTACGAGTATATTCTCAAAGGAATGGAACATTTTTATGTTGATTCTCACCCCTCGTTATGGTAGAGTGTTGACTCATATTTAGAAGCTAATTTAGGGAAAATGTGTGAGCAAAACCTATTTTCTCCTAAAGACCATCCTGGCTACCTATATTTCTTTAGATGCTTACGTACGATCTATGTACTGTTTTACTGCGTTCCAAATTAAGTAAAAGAAAAGTGAATGGTACAGGGAAAGAACGCTATAAGAACGCTGAACCTAGTATCTATCTGCCATTTAAGTTGATATTTCAATTGTGTTTTTCAAGACTTTGCGACAATATTCTATAAAAACCGAGGGTATATTCTGAAAGCCCATAAAAATCACTGCAAGATTACTCATTAAACTTTTTATTTTTTATTTTTTTATTGACTTATAGACGATCTTTTACGTTTTTACGTTTTTTAATTGACGTTCTTTCTCTGTATCGTTCAAGTGTCTAAAGCCCGATTTACACCGTCACATTTATTGAACAACTTCTGTGTCACAGTCTTTGGCACAGTCTTTGTCACATTCTTGAAGGAAATTAGAACATGTTTTAAAGTTCGGTGACAGAAAGTTGCTTCGTGTAAATGCAAAATTGTGTGAAAACTGGGAATGTGACACTTAAGTTGTTCAAGAAATAGTACCGTGTAAATCGGGATAAAGGAAATAATAAAAAAAATGTATAAACAATTTAAAATAGTGTAATATTTCGACCACCACCTGCACAGAGAGTGCTGCAAAACGCTGTGATTTCGCCGCGTCACTTCTATGGATGATCTGAAACTGGACTCACTTCGGTTCCTTCTCCAGCACGAGTTCCTCGAAGTCCAGCACGAGTCGGTAATCAGCCGGCGCGACGATCTCGGTCAGACACTCGGCATTGTCCGGGTATTGTCGGGGGAACTTGGGACTGACGACCGACACGCGCGGCTGTTCGCGGCTCAACGTCACGGTGCGGTTGCACTCGGAACTCCAGTCTTCCAAGGCAGCTTCTGCAGGCAGGAAGAAAACAACACTTGATGCAAACCTCTTCACGCAAAAATAATTTTCGACTTTTTCAATTGTTTTCTAATTTTTTCAATGGCCGTTAATATAAGCTGACATGAATTCGAATTTGAGAAAATTCAACATTTATGCAGAATCCAAGAAATTTTTTATTTTGTAAATTGGAACATATTTGGAAAATTATGGAGAAGAGAGATTCATCGTCTCTTCATGAAAATATTTCATGAAAAATATGAAAAATACAACTTTTTTATTTCAAGTATTTGTTTAAAGTATTCCCAGAAATGGGTGTCAAAACTACCTCCCAAAGTTGCATAACAGTGAAGAAAACAATGTGTCTAGAATAAAATGTCCGATTTTTGGGAAAATTTGATGCAGCCGTCAGTTTCTACAGCGGTCCCCGGGAGGCCTATTCTAGAACGTTTTCCCAATTCCATTCAGATGGAATCCGGTCACGGCCATAAGGATTAACATTGCAAAAAATTGAATTCCATCAGAATTGGGAATTTAAAAGTTCCAGAATAGGTCCGCAGGATTCTTAAGCCCCCTTGTTCTCGACTGACCTCCGGACTTGAGTTTCTCGCAGAGGAAGAAGTTGTTGGTCGAGCAGTCTCTGTCGTTCCACATGAAGGAGGCGGTGAGTCTGAGGGCGACGCCGACGCCGACGCTGGGATAGTAGCCGCGTCGGATCTCCACGCAGTCCTGGTCGCTGAAGACGTCGTCGTTGGGCTGGGGCCGGTCGTGCTCCGACCAACCTCCAAACCAGTCTGTAACAGTCGGAGTACAGATCTTAGCCATGCGGCAGCTCGGAAATAATAGGTTTTATTTCTGGGCGTTGTAGACCATAATTTTTTTGGAAATCCGCTGAATGGTTCATATTTAAAAATATTATCTTTCGATTGGTTGGTCCGATAAATTTGACATTTTTACAAGTCCGTTTGACCAACATTGTTCCCAATCTTACCAAGTTTCAGCATAATCCTCCCATTGGTTAAAATGTAAACCCATCTTTCCTGTGATTTTGAAATATAAACTAGAATAAAACTTTGCACGTTCATTGGGACCAACATTTAAGGTATTTTTGCCAATTTGAAGACTAATTTGTCGTTGTTTTCAAAAGATATTGTCATTTTAAGGTCATTTTATTCTATAATCTTGAAATATTTGAAAAATTTATACTAAATTTTTTGCCTTCTTGGTGCTTCAGTTCCAAGTCCTGTAGAGCAGCTGATACTTGAAAAACGCATATCAAATCGTATGCAGTACGAAGGCTCGCTCATCAACGCGTTACACTGAGCGTTTTCCTAGTCATAGCAAATGTATAATGTATTGTCTATACCGAGAGAGAAGCGAAATATATGATCTACACAAATGGGCTAAATTTCGTCGAGAATGCGTTTAACGTTATTAAAGTTGACAAAAGTTCCCTTTGATGTTGGCAAATCTGGGTGGTTGAGCGATTTGCTTACATGTAGACTTTTGAAAACAGAAAGCTGTGAACAGATTATCCCAAAAATAGCTTTTATGTTCTATGCGCCTACTTTAGTGGTACAAATAATACTATTGTACCTACTTCAAATTACTCTAAGTTTTAGACGAAGATCCCGTATTCACTGTTATGAAATATGTATACTCCTAAACTGCACTGCAAATTAAGTTAATTATGTATCTATAATTATATTACTTGTCACTTAAACGCTTAAGATTAATAGTCCAAGAACAGTAAAATTGTTTATGCATTAAAGAAACTATAGCCGACGAGTAACGAAGATTCTAGGACAAAGGAATATTGTGTGCATGCCAATACGCATGATCCACAACTCTCTTTGATTGAAACACGCAATAAGAATCTGATAGTCTAAATTATTGCTGTCTAATGATCTAACGACGTGTTCCTCAGGGGTCGAATATTGCTCCAAAATTGTATATAGTTTATGTTTTTAGATCACTAAATGAAACTCAAAGATTTATGGTTGCTGTTGATATGGCAATATTAGCAGATAATAAAAGTTGCAAATAAAGGAAACAGAACTTCAGCCGACTAAAACATTTTACACGGTACAATTTCTTGAAAACTTCTGTGTCACATTCGCACTTTTCATACAATTTTGTATTTTCACGACGCAACTTCTTGTCACAGAACTTGAGCTCAACTTTCATTTAAAACATGTTCTAAATTCGATCAAGAAATGTGACACAGAAATGAGACACAGAAGTTGAACTAGAAGTTGTTTCGTGTAAATTAGGCTTAAGAGTAATTTTGTCGACATAACGTTTCAACCCAATAATCATCCAGCTTACTTTGATTGAAACATATAAAGTAGGTAGTTGATAGGCTCAGGTGTTGTTTAATGATCTAACAAGATTAATGCAAATCCTGCTGAAGAGCTCTCGTTTACACCGTCTTCAATCACAATGTTGGGATCAACACTTGATTCTACGAGCTCTGCCTTTGAGGGAATTGCTTTGCGTAATCAAGTGTTTACTTATGACAATAGCAACGAGGCAGATCATGACGATCGGCCTACTTGTGGGATCGATAGGCGTCACACTTTGATGGCGCCACTAGAGCTTGACTTCGCCTGAAGCTTAGCGCCACATGAGCTGCTCAATGTATGTGAACTCTTCATAGAACTGATTGAAATAATAATATGTATACTCGGCAAAACAAAAATTGATCGTTGAACAAATTTGAATTACTGTTGGTCATGTCCCATAACCAATCAAAACTTGTTATTATCATTGAAATGTGAGGTCACCTACAAGAGTGAGACAATGAGATCGCTTAGACTGACTTCTGATGGTGCGATCTTACATTTATCAGCCTATCAGATTTATTGAACGATCAATTTTTGTTTGGCCAAGTGTACGTTCGAGTAACTTCAACATTTCGGGTGTATAAAGTGAAACAAAGTAGAAACATATCGTCTATAGATATTACGAATATTGTTAAACAATGCTAAGTAACAAAGAACATTTTATGTTTTCATTTTTTTTAAACTACATCGGTCCTTGTATACAATATGATATGCCGCTGTATGATTTTTAAAGTGAGAAGTTGGTATATAGATGCAGCATAATATTAAAATCAAAAGTTTTGAGGTATAGATATAATTTAATATATAATTTGAAAAATCCTACATCTGCCACCAAATGTAAAATTATTGGTTCTTCAAAATGTGTATATGTGCAATACGACGAGTAAAACAGCTATGAAAAGTTGAAGTTTCCTGAGAATAATGATGCTAAAGGATTAATACTCTTAAAATATTCTAAATTGCTGAATGATTCCATCGTATGATCTTTGTCCAGTTAACATGCAGTGGTGAAATTAACTAATAATGAATTTACGTGTTTTTAAATTTTAATAATAGAAAATGGTTATACTATGGTGCAATAAATATACCTTTTGAGCTTATAGTTTTAATGAAATAAACGCGATTATCAAACAACTGCATCTGTGATTGTTGAAAGCCTCTGCAACGAACGAGTATTTTCTTGTACCTCAACTTGACGCATATTTCAACATTGAAACCCCATTAATCCCGTCTAATTATGAACGCAATCCAATCTCACGAAAACCAACGAGACAACCCTCCATTAAATCCTTCACAAGAGAATGTTTTCAAGTCATATAATACGAATGTTAAACCAATAGTTTGTATCGGCTGCGAGTTCAACGCTCTTTACCTTGGAATAATCAATGACGGAGACTCGCCATTTTCCAGCAGCGGCTGAATTCTCTCACGCAAGTCCTTGATCAGTCTCAGCGAGTCTCAACGTGGAACCGAGTGACAAGGATTGCAGTGAAACTGCTCGGAGACACGGAGGCCGAGTAATAGCAGAATACAGCAGGATGTGGGAGACTATTCACTAGAATCCGCGTTGATGAGCGAGCCTTCGTATTGCATGCGAATTGAAGGGGACGCGGGTAGGGAAAGAACGCTATTATAAGTCAATTTTTAGTAAAAATTAGTTTAAGACAGAGACCGGAACCGGTACCGGTAGCGAAAAGAACCGTTATTTTTATAGGAACCGGAACCGGATCGGAACCCTTATAATTTCAAATATTATTTGGGTTCCTTAACGGTTCCATAAGGATGATTTAAATAATTAATTTCATCGAATTTTTACTTAATTTCGTTGTAAATCTGAAATAGTTTACTGGCATTTACAATTTTTCAAATAAATAATCACCGAGTAAAATTAATGTTAGACATTTCTGAGCGTGTAAGTTCCCAAAAGTCGATTTAAAAAAAAATTATATATTATTTCCTGAATTTGATGGAACCGATTAGAACCCTTATGGAACCGAAATAGAACCGGAACCGGAACCGGAACCATTATTTATTTGGGTTCCAGTCCCTGGTTTAAGATGTATTTATTTTTATTTGTCTGGGGCTTAACGTCGCACTGTTCTGCAGCGACACTAACGGCGATTGATGAATGATTATGAGGATGATTGGGAGGTGATGGTGAAGATTTGGTAAGGGTGGAAGGTGGGAAGAAGGCGGTCGTGGCCTATTAGTAGGGTACTTTCCCAGCATTTGCCTGCCGACTGAGGGAATACCACGAAAAAAACCAGTCAGGAAGGACGGCCGCGGGAATCGAACCCGGGCCTCCGGAATAAACGTTCAGAGCTTTACCACTCAGCCAAACACCTAAAACCTAAAATGTGGGTCCCAATGACCATGCAAAATTTGAAGTTAATTGGTCAAACGGTTCCAGTTTAAATTTCAAAAATCACAGGATCCTGTTCAAAACCTATACCCGAGACCGATATTATAGCATTAGTATGTGTGCAAAATTTCAGATCGATCGATCGATTGATTGCGATGTGATCTGGGCATTGCTACAAAAAAGAAACGAAAAAAACACGAGAAAGTGCCATAAGAGTACCGTCGTATTACTCGCTTGATAAAACTAAAGGAAAGACCTCGCCTAATGAGTAGGGTTGTAAAATGTCTCGCTCGCTGGATAGCAGGCAGGCAGTCTGGATAAACTAACTTCTTGCAGCTCGAGCAGAAGTGATGTGATAAATCTTGATTCTTCCAGAAGACTTGTTTGTGCCCTGCTCTGACGCTGGGATTATGTCGTGAACGCAAACGCACGGGCGAACGGGATCCTCTAATAGAGCACTCCTTCATTTGCTGCTAGTTAAGATAAACTAAGAGCAGCGGAGCATGTTTTATAGTTCAACACGACATCTTCATTTCTTGGAAATATATTTAGATAGATTTGTCCATAAATATATTACGGAAATTCAGGAAAGACGTATTTTCATTTAGGGAAATATGTGTGGAGCTTAGAGGCCTACTGGCGTAATGGTGTGATCAATTGAGAAAAGCAACCACCATCTTAACTATAGGAAAGCAAGCCTTCGTATTGCGAATTATTATTCGTGTGAAAGTTACTGCTAAAGTAAATGCGTTTGAAATTTCTTCGAGTAAAATTGATAATATTTCAAGCAGCCATAAATGTCTGTAAAATTAATAACTCTGAAAGTTCGTGGCAAATTTGTCTTAACACTATCAAAAACACCTAAAATGTTGGTCCAAATGACCATGCAAAATTTAAAATTGATCGGTCAAACGGTTCCATTTTTAAATTTCAACCAATCACAGAATATCATTTAAAAATTATATACGAGACGGAAAAAATAAAAAAGAATCCTGAAAATTTCAGTGAGAATGGTTGAAAAACAAGAAAACAAAAAATCAGAGAAATTTCCCAAGTGCTCGCTTAACAAACTAGATACGCTTTCTCCTGAATGTATAAAATATTCTGTTGATTCAAATTCAGGATAAACATTAATTTTGTAAACAAAAGCGCGTAGGGCGTACATTTCTGAAGGTGCAATGGTGTAGCAAACTCTTTGATAAAGCTGTCAAAGCAACAAAACACACGGGCATTTTAGAAAGGGCTGTTTCATCTAACTTTCCAAAACATTTCACGTTCGTATATGTAAACTCTATGTAGGTCACTGGTATGATAACATTTCACCTCGTACGTATCTAAACAGAATTTAGACGATATACTTCCTGCATTCTATCGAGCAATTACTAAAAGGAATTCCAGGACGCTTATGACTTTTTAACGTCATTTCAGTGTCCACATGATTTGCGATTGTACCACAAAAAAATGAAACGACAAATAAATATTAGGCAATAAAATTAACATATGGGCATTCTCAACCCTCACTAAATAACTTTATACGCAACTGCATACAAATTACCCATTAATATTCAACTACAACAATTTAAACAACTTACTCTGTTATCTGAGTTACAACAACGAAACCAACTTCTCCGTCTCCTACACAGTAGCCTACATTCAGCGTTCCCATCTCTTCCTGTTGTCTCGAACTTTCTAAAGCACGGTCTTCCTCCACTGACGTCATCGATTCAACTTACTTGTGTAGGAAAATGGCTGTCCGTCTGACCACCGGAAGTCCCCCTCGTATATCCTGTCGGAGGCGCCGATCCAGTAGGAGTTATGGTCGCGATAGCCGACACTGAAGGGACAATAAACAAGGCATTAGTTCGCTCAATGAAGGAGTTGATGTGTCAGGAGATGGGGACGAAGAGGAAATACAGAGCTGGGTTTATTGATATGGGATCAGTCTTGGGGATGGGATTTTAGAATGACTGCAGTATCAATCTTAAAAACATTTGAGTTTACAAGAAAATTCGTATTATTTTAAGAAGAGAACATGAAGAAGATTTTACTGGATAATATAGTCTATCCGAGCCTTAGAAGGTGTCATTGTTCTCCTTCACAATAGACCAGACTCTATCGTAAAAAGCAAGAATCAAAGCATACCTCAGCCTATTCTTCAGAATCACCTCGAACAAGGGATGGTCAATATATGGTCGAGAATACAAAGAAGGCAAATGGTTTTAAAATCAAAACAAATGCGTCTTCTTAGGTTCGGACTGACTATAGTCTTGTATGTTTTCGTTCGCTGTGTTATTATCTTATGGAGAGAAATGAGTCGATTTGAATTCAGTTTTTCTGTTTTATCAACTTGAAATTTCGTTTAAATTTCTGGAAAAATGAAAGACAACTTTTAAAATATAAATGTATCTTCAAACGAACTTTAAATGTACGTGTTACAAATTAACGTCACATCTGAAATGCAACGTATCGCAGGAAGTTTCCGTACACAACTGTTAATTCAGTTAGCTGATTACTTGGAACCGTCTTTGATCTCGAACATTCAATCTTAAAATAGACGTTTTATAATATTTTATTGCAATAAAGATACTTTGATATTTTAATCATTAGTATAATTAACAGCAAAAGACAGACGTGAAGTATCACAGATACAAGATAACTTTGTATTTTTTGACAAGGTTTGCCTAAAATTAAAATATTGAATACTATTGAACGTATGAAACATAAATATAAAACTAATAACAAACAGTTATAAAAGAACTGAAGACTTGTAACGTACTTTAAGAATGATGAAGAAAGTTAAGAAATAAGTGTTGACTCTAGTTTCAACTTCAATGTTGATACCGGAGTTGATTGAACTTTCCAAGCCGGATAATTTATTTATCTCGGAAGATACGGCAGACAAACAACAAAACTTTTCAAAAAGTAACAAAAATGTCTCTCGAACTTGTGTGAAACCACCTGTAGAAGCTCTCTAAGTCCTCCCGAAGCTCGAGAATTCTCAAGACGTAGCGACAGAGAGAGAGAGAGAGACATGCAAAGCTCACCCTTGAGGGTCAAACTATGACGTCAGACAAAGACCAAGAGAGAGAGAGAAAGGAAGAAAGAGATTATAAAGTTGTTAAGTAAGGATTACACTTTGAAACGGACGATTTAAATTCTAGACTGAAGGGAATATGATGTTGAATCCACTTCATCCCCAGCAGCTAATGTGTAAATCTCATATAAACTAAATAATTTCTAAAACTGTCAACTTGTAAGGTGCATCTGGTTCCTGAAGAGTATGTCGATTCTTGATCAAACATCTCATAATTATCAACTTCAACAGTTGAACAATAATGTACAATAATTTTGTTGTAATAACATAAAAATAGTATCAATTACAAACCTTACAAAACTTCTTAACATCAAAGTCTCCCTAAAATCAGTTGTAGAGTTTACCAATTACTAAGTGGTAATTCTAAGAATATAATTGGTTAAGGCCCGGAATAACCAAAGTTAATCTGAGCCGGATTAACTAATGTCGTTTTCGGCTGGTAGGCCAAGCAACGAAGCATTTAACCCGGGACAAATTGCAAGATTTGTCTTTTTCATCAGACCTTATTCAGAAAAATTCGCTGATTACAACAAAAAAAGTTTTACGCAGAGATGTGAAGGGAAATTGCCCAAAATTACGTGTAAAGTTCAAATTTTGAGAACATAAAATAATTTTTTTAAGAATCACAGAACACATTTTGATATTTGTTTTCAATAAAAAGTATGTATTATATTAGGATACAATACTCGAAAAAAAAATTGGGTGATAATATTAATTATTTTTGGATGTATTCAATTATTTAATAAAATGACGTCATTTAAATAATTAGTCGTAGTGACGTAACTAAATGAGCTAGAATAAATGTTTTTACGGAAAAATGTTGGTAATAAAGCCTAATATTTTTGGTATGAATTTGATCAAAAGTTCACCACGCATCTACTAATTGTTGTCAAACCAAATTTTAATCAAATTATATGAAAAATTAAACATCAATATAACGCAATTATTGGCATAACGGCGTAACTGTTTGATCAGAAAATGTTGTAAATTATAGAATTTTGGCGCCTGATAAAACCTAGCCCAAAGAGAGATTTGGGACGCCATTTTGAAACCGGAAGTGGCATCATCTTAAAAACGGCTGAACCGATAATAACGGAACTGGTGGCAATCGACTCCAACGGTCATATGACAGAACAGATCATTGATCAATAGAAAAACCAGAAATTACCAATAACAAATACCGGAAATGACGTCACAAATATTCAAAATTCTTCTAAAACCCCCTGTTCAACAATAAATACATTATTCTGGCTTGTTATAATGTAATATATGAATTTATTTAAAAAAATCTATATGGCATTGTTTTCAGTCGCCATTTTGAGAACCGGAAGTGACTCCATAGCTCGGAAACGTATTGGAATGAAATCAAATACCAATTAATTAAGTGGATACCACTCTGTGTCTGGATTCAGAAAATTTTTTAAGCCTTATGGCGGCATAATTTTATGTCGGTACAGCATTATAACTAGGTACCAATATTTTTAAAACTTATTATTTTATCATTATAAATAGCGACTTTTACAATTAAATTCATAAAGATATGCATTTATGTATTTATTTAATGTACCTACTTATTGTTAAATAGGGGGTTTTAGAAGAATTTTGAATATTTCAATATGTGACGTAATTTCCGGTATTTGTTATTGGTAATTTCTGGTTTTACTATTGATATGTTCTGTCATATGACCGTTGGAGTCGATTGCCACCAGTTCCGTTATTATCGGTTCAGCCGTTTTTAAGATGATGCCACTTCCGGTTTCAAAATGGCGTCCCAAATCTCTCTTTGGGCTAGGTTTTATCAGGCGCCAAAATTCTATAATTTACAACATTTTCTGATCAAACAGTTACGCCGTTATGCCAATAATTGCGTTATATTGATGTATAATATATAATTATATAATTATATAATTATATATAATTTGATTAAAATTTGGTTTGACAACAATTAGTTGATGCGTGGTGAACTTTTGATCAAATTCATACCAAAAATATTAGGCTTTATTACCAACATTTTTCCGTAAAAACATTTATTCTAGCTCATTTAGTTACGTCACTACGACTAATTATTTAAATGACGTCATTTTATTAAATAATTGAATACATCCAAAAATAATTAATATTATCACCCATTTTTTTTTCGAGTATTGTATCCTAATATAATACATACTTTTTATTGAAAACAAATATCAAAATGTGTTCTGTGATTCTTAAAAAAATTATTTTATGTTCTCAAAATTTGAACTTTACACGTAATTTTGGGCAATTTCCCTTCACATCTCTGCGTAAAACTTTTTTTTGTTGTAATCAGCGAATTTTTATGAATAAGGTCTGATGAAAAAGTCAAATCTTGCAATTTGTCCCGGGTTCGACCTGTTTTTAGCCTTCGTTGCTTGGCCTATGGCCGCACTGGGGTTGCACTGAGCTGCACTGAGTGCAAGTGGCGTGTTCGACTGGCAGTGTGCAGTTGCTCTGGGGCAATGTTTTCGTATTCGACTGGGAAGTGGTGCACACTGGGTGCGCACTCAGTGCACTATTTCTTGCTCTGAAATTTTAGGTAGAGTTGCCCCCTCCACTCCGCCGCACTCCGGCAAAATGGCGGCGGGAAAAACAAAATTGATGTTGTTACTGGAGGTTTTCCTTCAAAACACTCGGGAGCTCAATTTCTTCGGTTGCCATTTGAAAATAGCTGTCAGTGTCAAAACACAAAATCAAAACATATCATTCGTATTCGGATAAGACCGCACTGGGGGCAGCACTAGGCAGCACTAGGGCAAAACCAGGTTACGACATGACGTCACGATCAAGAACTCAGTGCAACCCCAGTGCGGCCAGCCGAAAACGACATAAATATTGGACTAAATTGGCGGCACAGCCAATCAGATACCTCAAAATGAGTGAAACAATTGAATTTAATCCAAAAGTTAGTTAATCCAGCACAATTTAACTTTGGTTATTCCGGGCCTAATCAAATAAGAATATAATTGGTTAATCAAATGTTGAAATTTACCAGAACTTTGATTACGATACCGCTCCTTTCTGTCTACAAATGTAACATCCCAGTGTAATACGAACTTGGCGCATTCATTTTCCCATCCCAACAAAGAGAGCGTTCTATTCGTTTTCAAAGAAGGTTAGAATTTAATAGCATCTTTGAGGTTTTCAGACAGATTAAAACTTCGTGTTTCGGTTCCACAAAAGAAGACGAAAAGCCATATAAATACAACATTAAAGAGAAGATTCAATTCAACTTTAAATAAATGTTATATGTTCTTTATGTTCTTAATTACTTCGGACATATAATGAATATTTAAGATACTTGACTCAAGCGCGGCATTTATTGAAATTTGTAAGACATTCAATAGTCTTGGGATTTTGAATTCTTTGACATGAATGCCACAGTTGATGAGGAACGAAGAACTACATTTATGTAAAAGAATTCAGCATTGGGCACATTATTTTGCTCCTGCAATCTCGAAATGTTGCAACTAATTAAAAACGGGTATTTAGAGGAATTTACGTCTTACATTACTCTATTTTACTTTATAATAAATGTCATTTCATCTCCTGGATTTGTTTATTCTAAATGATATGCAGAGAGACTTTCATGACGATAATTTCGGATTGGTAATGATGCAGGAGGGTTTAAAACATTTCTTTCCCCATCGGAGCTCTTTCTTTTAAAATAATACCTTTTCGCATCAAAATGCTTCGAATTTCAATTACGATGTGTACTCTATGGAAAACCAGACGTGAATTCATTACTTATTAAACTATATGGAATCTAAGTTTGATATTTACTTTTTAATGTGTTCGAACTTCTGGCAAGCAATCTTTGTTATTCTCCGTTCTATTTTAAAATGGTTTCCGAATTTACTATCAACATAGTTGGCTTCTTCGTGTCAGGCAAAGCAAACAAACAACCAAGAAAGCAAAAGACAAAGGACTCTTGGGTTCTTAATACAATAGCGTAACACAGTACAATCAGTCAACGCCATGACGTATTTAAGTGACATGAGTGTAATACATAAGGGTATACATTTGTAATTGTTAACCCACAGGTGGCACAGTGAAAAGTACAGGGTACACATTAACATTTTAGATGTCGGAGAACGGGAATTCTTCATACTTTTCATTATTAATGATTCGCATAGTCAGAATCTTAATAAAAACTTACAATGAGGAGGAAAATGTTTCAAAGAACGCAGTGTAAGAAACTTTCATCACACTGAAAAAATTAAAAGTACTTTTAGAAACTAGATATTTTGAACTCAAAATTTACTTGAAAATGAGTCAAAACGAGGGTTGAATTGTTTATAAAAAATTAAATGCACCGACAAAATTCACTAGCTTTGTTTAACGAACAAATAAATGTAAGAAGACCCTTCGTCCAATTCAGTATTTCATTTTATTTCAAAAATGAAAGTGTACGCTTCCTTTGATCATGCGGTCATGTAATGAAGAGCGAGAAGAAAAGTCGTTATGCAACCCAGGTAGAGAGAGAAAGAGAGATGAAGCGGGAGCGAGGGTGGGGGAGAGAGATGGAACTAATGAAGCGGCTCAAAGTATTCAAGAGCGTCCACGGTGCGGTGGCGTGGAAATGCGGATTGATTTTCCATTGCCATCTGTTGATTGCATCGATCCCCTACCAGTTGTTACCCACGCTTCACTTGATGAGCAAGTCAGTCGGGGAGAAAATCTACCCCCGGGTTTCATACTTTTACATCGATGTATTATATGAAAATTACGTTTTCAAGGGGAGAGCTTTTCAGTTCTTATTTTGTGCTTTTTACAAAATATAAATTGCATATCGCCAGTAACTTTGTAGAAAGTAGCCCCGTTTCAATTTTGAACGGTTGCATACAAAGTAAATTTGATGATGAGTTTTTAAAATGAGACTTTAGATCAAACATTTCAAATTAATTTCATAATTCAATCAAGATTTTTTGCAGCTATCCACATTTTCACTTCTGACAATGAGAGTATAGTGGTACGACTTTTTGGCAACAAATACAATTCGATATCAGAGACTAGCAGTAGAAAACCATTTAAATAGAAATATAAAATTAAGGTTAGCCATTAATTTCGTAATTTATGGATGACCAAAATGAAAGTGATGTATCACTTCCATCTAGTGGAGCGGTCGCTCCACGCCAGCCAAGTCGTACGGCGCGCACACTCTCAAATAAAGGCTGGAGCAAACCCACTTTTACTGTAAGCATCAAAGTGGCATTTTCGGCCTACTGGATCTTAAAAATTGGGAAATCTCACATTGTTGCGATATATCTTAATTTCGAGCTATGGCCCACCCTACAACATATACCAAATTTGGGAACAATAGGTTACGCCCTTTGCACGCTAGAGGGCCGTGAAAACAGTGTTTTAGGGCGGTTTTCATAATAATAATCTCAGTAGTAGTAGTCTCCTGGAATTCAAATCCGGTAACATGGCCACAGCCAAAACGGCTGAACCGATTGATCTCACATTTTTACCACGTGTGCACTTTTGGCGTCTGATTTAACCTTCACCCCATGAATTTTTTGTGCCGCCATTTTGAAACCGGAAGTGACGTCATATCTCAACAACGGCTAGACCGATTGGAACGAAAATAGCGCCAAACGATTCGGACGGTCATCTATATGGATAATCAATAGCAACAGACTAAAATTTATGTTAACGAAACCGGAAATGACGTCATGAAATTTAATTCATCGATTGGCATTTCGGCAACAAATTTGATCCAATTATTTTGATATTTATGTAACGTATGTTCTTTTGTGATATTATTTGACTTGATATAAAACCAACCGGAAGCCGCCATTTTGAAACCAGAAATGACATCATATCTTAATAACGTCTTAATAGATTTAAACGAAACCAACGCTAAACAATTTAGACGGTCAACTTTATGTATTATCATCAATAATATTTGCAGTTTCCCATACTGAAACCGGAAATGACGTCACACATTTTAAAAATCGCACAAATTTACATTTTGATGCAATAAATATACTATTTGAGACTGCTTATAATAAAATGAAATCATGTTTAAATTATAATTCAAGAGGTCAGTGATTTCAGCAGCCATTTTGAAATCGGAAGAAACGACGTAATATCTCGAAAACTGGTTGACAGATCGGTATGAAACTAGTGCCAAACGATTCGGAAGGACATCTCTATGGAATAGGAACAGTCAAACTAGAATTTTCCTATTTATGAGGCCGGAAATGACGTCATTCAAATTTATAAATCATTATAATCCCCTCCTATACAATAAATACATATTCAGAAAGCTAAAAATGATACACATCATTTATAGTTATAAATTCTATGTGGCAGTGCAGAAAGTTCAGCGGCCATTTTGAAAACCGACGTGTTGCCATATCTCGGAACTGGGTTGACCGATTGGAATGAAACCTTTGTTTTTTTCATGAGAATAACCAAATTGTAAAGGGTAATTTTTTTTAAAGGATTTAGTAATTGTTCATGTGATATGTGTCACACGTAAGTTGTAAGAATAAACTAAAAAAAGTAGTGATATCCCCATAAAAAACACTCCGTGTAAAAATACCAGCCAAGTCTCTTCAACTTAAAAAAAATAATGAAATCTAAAAATTCTGCACTGAAAAGTAGTGATATCAAAAAATTAGCCAAGTCAAAACTTTATTTGAAAATCATAAAATACTTGGCGCATCGTTTTTTTAGGGCATTATAGGTATACTATGTATATGTATATTTCATGTATAATTTATAATTGGCTTATATTTCCAAGCTATTTATGTACACGATGCGCCAAGTATTTTTTGATTTTCAAATAAAGTTTTGACTTGGCTAATTTTTTGATATCACTACTTTTCAGTGCAGAATTTTTAGATTTCATTATTTTTTTTAAGTTGAAGAGACTTGGCTGGTATTTTTACACGGAGTGTTTTTTATGGGGATTTCAATTACATCAATCACATCAATTAGATTCTGCTAACAATGTTTCTTCGTCCTTATTGTGATATTATAGATACATTTTGGCAGTATCTTTATTTGAACAGCCTACACAAATGTTGAATAGGTAATAATGAGTTAGACGCAATTATTGTTCGAATGCAGGAACAAGAAGTCTCACATTTAATTTAGTTTCTATTTAAATCGTGATATTTTTAAGCCTATATTACACGGATTTTTTTGAATATGATTCAAGAAAATGAGCCAATATTTAACTAATAAGCGGATAAGTTCTTTAAACAACTGTTTTCATTAACTTTTCCTCTTGCTGTGTTTTAATTTCTGTACTGTACAGTAAGAATGCCGGTTGTCCATTTGCTCGAATTTGCGTTGTACACATTTGGAATGATGTAATCGAGCTTTATAAATTGACATTTGTCTAATTTCAACAAATACAGTTATATTTAAGTATTCACTCACACAATGACTCATGTCACAAATACAAATACGATTGGAAGAACACAGAATTACTGGTTTATGAGCTCAACTCAGGATCATTGAAATTGACTTCCGGCCTTCTACCTCTGAGGTACAGATTTGTTTCGATCTAGAGTCTAGATTCAAAACATTGACCCACGTAATTCAGACATTAAAGAGGATGCCCAAGTAGAGGTCCAGATATCTGAATTAATATGCTTATTTAATAGATAATTTCCTTGTGCACCATATAAACGCAAGAAAAAGTGGGGTATCCGAACTAATTTTCAAGATATAGCTCTTAATAAATTTGAGTTCGCCCTATCTTTAACATGGGAAGCTCGAAAAAACATAGTAATTTTCCTAGTAAATATTAGATTTAAATTATTTTCCCCCGATAGATTTTTTCCAAAAACTAATATTATGCGTATTAGATATTAAGGTATTTATTAAGATTTTTATAAATACACCTAGCCGTACGTTTTTAAAAGTTAGACGCCAAATTCTAAATAATTTTACCTCCTCTGTAAAAATTTCCTCATATTCTGAAGACATCATATTGAAAACTCAATATAAGTCGAGAGTTGCAAGTAACAAGACATTTGACGAATCTTTTACTTTACAATATAGTTAAAATGTTGAAAAAATTAATAAATATAGTAAATTTCGACAAAAAATATTTTCGGAAAATCTACTTGGGCATCCTCCTTAAACTAGATTTTTTTTATGTTGTACTCGTACTTCATAAATATTAACAAATCCTCTAATTCATCAATATTCAAGTCCTCGTAGAGCGCTAGCGTTGGCCTAGATAATTAACCCTATACACATCCTATAGCAGGCGAATCCATTACCGCATCAATGATTCACCTACAGTTGTAATAAATAATTAAAACCCGAGTTAATTTAATGTACTTGAGAGTTGTAAACCACCCATTATCTGATTGATCAACAAACTAATGCATACAACATGAACGATGATGCATGATCTATACATACAGCTATAAGCCGGGTGTTAACAGGTACACAGTTTCCCAGATGTGTCCAGTTACAATTGAGCTAATCCTGGTTGCAGTTTAAACAGCAGGACAAAGAGACAAACTGTTACACAGCACACAATGGCACAAGGTGGAATATATTCAAATCCAGTTGCGCGCGTGCGACCTTGTAATGTTGGATACGAATCCTTGTTGGTAGGGACGACGAAATTGTCCACTGCCTAGTGCCCATCCTTTGCCCACCCGAAAATAATCCAATATACTCTTTCTTGGATACTCTTTCTTTGTTCTTGGAAGACCAAGAACAAAGTGGATGAATGGAGTGGTGGCGGCTGTGGAAGAGAGAGGGGAGTCGTGGATGAAGATCAGAGATGAAAAGTGGTGGGAAGACGTGGACAGATGGAGAAGACTTGTAGAAAAAGTTGAAGATGGAGAAGAAGATGATGATGAAGATGAAGAGAATACAGAAGAAACGTCAGGCCCGGCCAGCCGGTTTCAGTAATTAGGCCCTTGTATTTTACCTCCTTTACCCACTGTACTTTGGGAAAAAAGGATTAAAGATTATTATTATTATACTTTTAAGAGTCGACAGGACTCGCAGAAAATTTCGATTCCGATGCAAAAAAAATTCGTAGAAATGCATGAAAATGCATTAGCTCTGGGTTGTACGTGACATTTGTGACATTTAATCGTGTGTTGCATGTTGCATATACTGCTGTGAAGTAAGTATTTTAATATATAAAATAAACTAATACGGTATGAATTCTAGGTTTTTAATTGGAGCGACGTTTCAAGTGAACTGTGTCACCCCTCATCAGGCTCGGAAATGTAACATTTTAAAAAGAGAAAACAAAACAGACAACATCATAGAGACTTATAAAAAACAACAATTACACATAGAATCAGAAAGCAGAGTCAAAAATCATTGGGCATGCGTAGTCATCAGTCCAAAAACTAGCTGCGTCCCATGCGGCTCCTCGTGCAGAGTGCAGGAGGGTCTGAATCGCATTTAAGAGGATGGCTCAAAGCAGCTGGCTGGGAAGGCGTTGCAGGTTCTGTAGGCTGCACCCTTATTTTAGCCAACACTGGCTTCCAAGCATGAGGCAGGTAGATACTATCTTCTCTCTTGTTGCAGTTGTGAGGCCTTCTCTCAATTTCAATCGCCTCTCGGATAGACCGTATGGCACAGTTCTCAACTGCAACAAGAGGCCTCATAGCATCGAAATTGATGGAGTGTCCAGTGTTCAGTACATGTGTCGCTAGCGATGACGTGGTGGTCTTGTTCCTGACGTCTCGACGATGTTCTTTAAGCCGAGTGGACATATATCGACCTGTTTGGCCAACATACGTTCGAATACAATCCGAGCAGGGAATTTCATAAACCCCCTTCTTCTCTAAATGTATTTGATCCTTGACCGGCCTCAGCATCGCCCCTATCTTCCTGTCTGTGTTGAAGATGGTCTTGATGTTTACTTCTGCAAGAAGGCGGCTCACCCAGTCCGTCACTCCTCGAATGTATGGCAGGAAGGCTAGTTTCGGACTTTCCGGTTGAGCTTCAGAAGACGCCTCCTCTTCTGACGACGCCTCATCTTCTACAACGTCCTGCTCTGCTCTTGGAACACGGTTCCAAGCTTTATGAAACACGCGGTTTGGGTAGCCATTCTGGATAAGTTCATCTCGCAGAAAGTGAGCCTCAGCACCCATGTTGTCGGCATCTGCAATCCTCTTCGACCGGGTAGCCAACGTGTAAGCTACAGAGCGGATCTGCGCCGGATGATGGTGGGATGATGCATTGAGATGTCTGTTTGTATGCGTCGGCTTCCGATAAACGGTGTGACCGAGCATACCATTGGGTTTCTTCAAAACTAAACAGTCTAAAAATGCGATCTTCTCGTCAGCTTCTAGTTCCATAGTAAACTTAATTTTTGGATGTATAACATTCAAATGTTGAAGGAAAACCTGCAGATTATCTGAACCATGTTCCCAGATAGCAAACACATCGTCAACATACCGTAGCCAGCACCGCGGCTTGAGTGGCGCCGACTCGAGAGCTTTTATCTCAAAATCTTGCATGAAGATGTTGGCAATAACTGGAGATAAGGGTGATCCCATAGGGGCACCATCAATTTGACTATAATATTGTCCATCATATATGAAGTAAGTAGAATTCATGCAATGACGTACCATTTTAATCAAATTGTCCTGCAAGATTTTCTTTGACGAAATGATAGCCAGGGTTTCTTCGATAGGAATACGCGTAAAAAGTGAAACCACGTCAAAACTTACAAGAACGTCCCCTGGGTTTAGCCGTATGTCATGCAGCAAATTGACAAAATCAAACGAATTCTTCACGTATGAAAGAGCTTCTTCGACAAATGGTTGAAGACGAGATGCAAGATATTTTGCCAGAGCCTGGGTCGGTGAGCCAACAGCGCTAACGATAGGGCGTAGAGGAAAGCCTGGCTTGTGGATCTTAGGAAGACCATACAATCGCGGCACTCGCGAAGCATTCTTCTGTGGAATCAACTTCTTCTTCTTTTCGTCATCAATACAAAGCGACTCAATTATTTCCTTCGCAGTACTTCTCTCCAATGAACTAGTTGGATCATGATTAAGTGGAGCATATGTATCTGAATCGTCAAGTAGAAGCATAATCTTAGCGTGATAATCTATTGTATCTAACACAACAGTAGCGTTACCTTTGTCAGCTGATATCACAGTCAAAGTTTTATTATCGCGGAGCTCTCTCAAAGCACGTTTCTCTTCAGCAGTGATGTTGCTAGCTGGAGGTTTAGCTTTCCGAAGAATAGATACTGTTTCCTGTCTCAGTTGTTCACCAACATGAGCTGGTAGCTTCCTGACTGCTTCTTCAACTCCACATATAACACGTTCATAGGGCAAACGAGAAGGAGCAACAGCAAAGTTTAAGCCTTTCGCTAGAACACTCCGAGCAGAATCGCTGAGCAACTGAGATGACCCGTTGATCACAACTCGATCAAGATCAAGCGTGCCTACCGTTGGTATTGGTTTGTCAGCCGTAACTAATTTATCATACTTTCTGCGTTGGCGATCTTTGATTAAAATAGTAATATCCACTTCCTTTTCTATGGAAAGCTTGTCTAGCCTGTCAAATAGATCCGGTTCTAGAAGATAACTTAGCTCCAGGTGAAGTCGAACTAACTTTGTAGAAATGTCATCTAGTCTTCTGTAAGATTGAGAAATAGTATCACGTAAGAGAGCTAATCCTGCTTTCTTTAAAATCTTACGTGCTGTTGGTGTCTTAGAGTGGAAATGTAGCTGTAGGAAGTTTGGGACCAAATTCGAATCTCTGCAACGAAGAAGGAAGCTGATGTCGCAAAGTGATTTCCCTCTCTTCAAACGAAGTTTATCAAAATGTCTTGTTTTCTGGTGGATCTCCTCCCCGTAGAGGCGAATTATATAGCTTCTTAATGTTTCAGAACACATCATTAATATATATACGGTATGAACTACGGTATGAATTCTAGGTTTTTAATTGGAGCGACGTTTCAAGTGAACTGTGTCACCCCTCATCAGGCTCGGAAATGTAACATTTTAAAAAGAGAAAACAAAACAGACAACATCATAGAGACTTATAAAAAACAACAATTACACATAGAATCAGAAAGCAGAGTCAAAAATCATTGGGCATGCGTAGTCATCAGTCCAAAAACTAGCTGCGTCCCATGCGGCTCCTCGTGCAGAGTGCAGGAGGGTCTGAATCGCATTTAAGAGGATGGCTCAAAGCAGCTGGCTGGGAAGGCGTTGCAGGTTCTGTAGGCTGCACCCTTATTTTAGCCAACACTGGCTTCCAAGCATGAGGCAGGTAGATACTATCTTCTCTCTTGTTGCAGTTGTGAGGCCTTCTCTCAATTTCAATCGCCTCTCGGATAGACCGTATGGCACAGTTCTCAACTGCAACAAGAGGCCTCATAGCATCGAAATTGATGGAGTGTCCAGTGTTCAGTACATGTGTCGCTAGCGATGACGTGGTGGTCTTGTTCCTGACGTCTCGACGATGTTCTTTAAGCCGAGTGGACATATATCGACCTGTTTGGCCAACATACGTTCGAATACAATCCGAGCAGGGAATTTCATAAACCCCCTTCTTCTCTAAATGTATTTGATCCTTGACCGGCCTCAGCATCGCCCCTATCTTCCTGTCTGTGTTGAAGATGGTCTTGATGTTTACTTCTGCAAGAAGGCGGCTCACCCAGTCCGTCACTCCTCGAATGTATGGCAGGAAGGCTAGTTTCGGACTTTCCGGTTGAGCTTCAGAAGACGCCTCCTCTTCTGACGACGCCTCATCTTCTACAACGTCCTGCTCTGCTCTTGGAACACGGTTCCAAGCTTTATGAAACACGCGGTTTGGGTAGCCATTCTGGATAAGTTCATCTCGCAGAAAGTGAGCCTCAGCACCCATGTTGTCGGCATCTGCAATCCTCTTCGACCGGGTAGCCAACGTGTAAGCTACAGAGCGGATCTGCGCCGGATGATGGTGGGATGATGCATTGAGATGTCTGTTTGTATGCGTCGGCTTCCGATAAACGGTGTGACCGAGCATACCATTGGGTTTCTTCAAAACTAAACAGTCTAAAAATGCGATCTTCTCGTCAGCTTCTAGTTCCATAGTAAACTTAATTTTTGGATGTATAACATTCAAATGTTGAAGGAAAACCTGCAGATTATCTGAACCATGTTCCCAGATAGCAAACACATCGTCAACATACCGTAGCCAGCACCGCGGCTTGAGTGGCGCCGACTCGAGAGCTTTTATCTCAAAATCTTGCATGAAGATGTTGGCAATAACTGGAGATAAGGGTGATCCCATAGGGGCACCATCAATTTGACTATAATGAGACCCTATAATGTCTATAGGGTGACTATAATGTCACCCCTGATGAGGGGTGACACAGTTCACTTGAAACGTCGCTCCAATTAAAAACCTAGAATTCATACCGTATTAGTTTATTTTATATATTAATGATGTGTTCTGAAACATTAAGAAGCTAAGTATTTTAATTCAAATATTGAAAACCACAAAAAAACATAAAAAGGCGGCCCTACTTTTTTCTTGACGGCTTGACCGATTGTTTTCAAAATTTAACAGCATAGAGATAAAGAGTAAATCTGTGTCTCTAGTAATCGAAAAAAAGTATTAAAAAAGTTTTTTTCTCGTTTTGAGGAAGTGCTAACATGGGCAATATATGAGTCTTTTTGGCACCTCTGCCCTGAAATAACTAAACAAAAAATTAAACTTTGGGATCACTAGAGACACAGATCTACTCTTTATCTATAACCTGTGAAAATTTGAAGACAATCGTCAAAGCCGTTTAGAAAAAAGTAGGGGCCGCCTTTTAGTGCTTCATAAAACATGGATTTCATCAAGTATCGTAGACTCTTAATACTGTATTTGAGTTTTAATTTTTAGTTTTAATTTAATGAAATAAGTAATCAAATGACACAGATTGAATAATTTTCTTAAGTTACACCGCATTCAAGTTGTGCTGTTTTATAAATCAAGCCTTTTTTGGTAATTTTACAATCCACCCCTATTTTATGTTATTCCAATCATATTTTACACAAGAAGTAGTGTTTTCAGCGTCCCAAATTCGTTTCTGTTGATTTAAATATCCGAAATACGTCCTGCGGGGCATGGCTTTCTTTTATCCTAACACTGCTATCATTGGAAATTATGTGCCTACCCTAAATAATTGTGCGCCGCTCACTGCCCTCCCTATCAAAAATTCCTGGCACCGTCCCTGCTGTTAGAGGCATTTGAGAGGATTAGATGATTATGGAAAACATGGTAGGTGGTTTTATTGCCGACTTTGAAAACTATTTCCTGGTAAAGGTCAGATAAAGTGTTGCGGAGAAGGAAATCAATCTTAATAACAGGGTTGTTTAGAGGTATTCTGGGAATGTTAGTGTTTACTTTATATACGTCAATCAATAAAACACTCGGTGTAATAAACTTAGTTTTCGACGAAGTCCCCCCCCCCCCCCCCCCCCACGAACCCTTTTACCGCCATCGCATGACGTCAATATAAACATGTTCCTTTTATTTGTATGTACATAGACTTTATGCATATTGGAAACAGCGTATTTATATTTTAGCAGCAGAACAGTCCCGTAGTGCCTGAAGGAAAAATAATTGTGCATATATTGCGTTTTACATTTTTCATTTTGAAGAACCAGAGGGGACAAACCATTTTACATAAATATCATGGCAAAAATATATACTTTTTGTCTGGGGCTTAACGTCGCACTGTTCTGCAGCGAGGCTAATGGCGACGGATGAATGATTATGATGATGATTGGGAGATGATGGTGAAGAGTAGGTTAGGATGGAAGGTGGGAAGGAGGTGGTCGTGGCCCATTAGTAGGGTACCTTCCCAGCATTTGCCTGTCGCGACTGAGGGAAAACCACGAAAAACCCCCAGTCAGGAAGGACGGCCGCGGGAATCGAACCCGGGCCTCCGGAATACAAGTTCAGAGCGTTAACCACTTACCCAACCTGTTCCGTCAAAAATATATTCATACTACAATTGAAAATAGTACTTATTCGTGAGTCTTTCCATTGTTAGTAACATTTGGATTTTATGGTCATATTTGATTTTCTTGGACCTAAAAAATATTCCATGTTTGAGAATCATGAAACGAATTTTCAACTCGATTATTTCCTAATTATTGACTTCTCAGAATTCACAGAGAAAACTGTTGTTGTTGATGGCAGCTATTTAAATACTAATCTACCCTCCCCCTTCCCCCTCCCTCAAGGAATATGCTAATAAATTAATAAAATCTGTATTTAATTACCTGTTGCGTAAGAGTTCGTCCACCACACTCTGCGCCTGCTCACTGCGAACACTCGCCAGATGTCCTCCGCGCCTCTCACACTGCGCCTCCGCCTCCATCCACGTCACCCTCGCGTCGTCGACCACCGTCACACAATAGGGCCTCACCGCCACCCATCCGTACGCGCACTCCTGCACGACCGCCCCGACACTCTGCGCCTCGTACGACATCACCACACTCTCGTCGTCGCCCCCACCGCGTCCGCCCACCAGCACTTGCAGCACGAGGCTGTTGCTCTTCGACAACACGCTGATCGCCTTCCCGTCCCACTCCCCGCGTCCGTTGCAATAGATGGACTGCTCGGAATTGTCATAGATACGTATTTGAAATCCGGAGCAGTCGTCGTCGTTCGGCAATGTCGATGTTTTTAACGTTTTGATGTCGCCGATGACGTCGTTGTAGTTTTTAGTGTCTGGATTCTCCTCACTGGTAGGGCCAGAGATGTAGGGAGCGAAGTGGGGGAGGTCGACGACCGTGTAGTCCTCGTCGGGCTTCTGGGAGGTCGTCGTTGTCATCGGGAAGAACAGATCTAAAGGTTTTAAGGATTCCGAAGACGCTTTCGAGTAGTCTTGTGAAGACTCTTCGTAGTCGGGTCGTTGTTCGATCGATTTCGATTCTGTTTCCGGTATTCTGTACTCTTCTTCCGGTAGAAAGTTCAAGTTTTCCAATCTCTCCATTGGCGGTTGTCTACCAGAGTTCATAGAAAGTTTTAAAGAGATTAGATTACCGTACGGTAAATGGATCCTAAATGTACAGTGCAATCCTGTTGAAGTGCTTTTTAATACGAGCGAATCGTTTTTCTTCGTTAGAGTTACGTTGTAGCAGTAGTCGACTAGGCGGTACGTGAACGCGAACACCGGATTGCGATGGAGGTGGAGGGTGGTCGTCGAGGCGACGGGGAAGTAGAGGCGACGACTGGAAGACGGCAGCTCCTCGAGCTTGCCGCAGAGGGTGAGGTCGTCGTCGAAGCGCAGGTAGCCGCCGAGGAGACAAGGCACATTGAGACGCGTAAGCTCGACGACTAGGCCGCGAGGGTGGCGCTGGTCGGCGGGCGTCGCGGCGGAGAAGAGGAGTTGACAGTCGGCGGCGTGGGCGGGGAGGTGGAGCCAGGAGATGTTGCCGGTGGACGGCGACAACCAGAGCCGACAATCTGAAACGAATTGAAAGAAGAGTGTTTAACAGAAGAAGACCGTAGTATTACATGTGGTTTCATACGAGCGATTTGCCGTTTTTTGCAGAAACTTGTTTGAGACTATTGGAGAAGAAATAGGTGGACTAAATGATTTGGCATTTTTATCATGATTAGATTAAAGACACACTGAAGCACGGTTTTTCGATGCCCTGCTAAACCACTAGTTAAGTTTTAAACGGCCATTCCAGGAATGCCATTAGTTGTTGCCATGACAAAAAAGTCTTAATCAACTGTTAAAATTTTTGCGAGTATTGAAAGACTGGCCCTTAGGGTTATTACTTGGAACATTTTTATTTTATGGTTAGTTAATTAGTAAAAAATTAGCTGACTTTTGGTGAAAAAAATGCTTTTATTCTTGTCTCGCTGGGTGTTGCATAAAAATTAATTTTAAATAAATATGTCAAGTAACAACCCAAAGTTCATCTTTGAGCAATACACTTGTAAAATTTGAGATCGATTGGTACACCGATTTGTACCAATCGTATCCGAAATAGCATAGTTTTGAGCGGCTATGTTAAATAACCGGCGCATACTTAACAGGACAAATAACTATTACAAAATAAAGAGTAGAGTTTAATTGTCAATATGTGCTAGGTGGCTTGGTATGACCTTTGGTATGACTTAATTTCCTTTCTATGATAGTCTGTCAAAACAATATGTGATAAAAAAGCTAAGGTATGGATCAGCACGATGTACTTGTTAAGCCCAATTTACACAGAGCAACTCCTTGTTCAACTTCTGTGCCACACTTCTGTGTCACACTTCTCGATAGAAATTAGAACATGTTCTTAATAATATAAAAGTTGAGCTCAAGTTCTTGACAAAAAGTTGCATCGTGTAAATTCAAAATTGTATGAAAAGTGCGAATGTGACACAGAAGTTGTTCAAGAAATTGTACCGTGTAAATGAGGCTTTAGAGTGATATACTGTTAAGCAAGAATATAGTTTCTGCATTAGCGACGGGAGGATTGAGTTTGGCAATTTGTTCCGAATCATTATTTCCTCTATCTAAAAATCAAATACGTTCAGTCTTCGATAAGTAATTCAGCACATTTCTCATTGACACACTTTGTTTTAAGTCGCTTGGAATAAAACCCGAAGATTGATCGCTTTTTCTTCGACCTGGAAACTGCACGTAGAAGATGAGAATTGCGATAAAAAGAAGTTGATTTGAATTGTTCTTCCGTTCGGTAATGCAACTTAGTTCCTGTGACTGGAAAGTATTTTTGCACCTGAGTCTCGTGGCAAGAAAAACTCCATCACGTAATACATGAGCTTGTGTGGGCAGAATCATCATTCGATCTTGTATAGGAAATGGTTCGCAGAGATTTGTACGTAATCCTGGATTACGTAATTACAAAAGCGATAAAGTTATGAGCTGTATTTTGGATAGAATCGTTAACCTACTTCCTGGAATTTCTTCTGCAGATGGATTACAAATGTTGATTTTTTAACTAACGTAAGTTTTTCTTTCCTACTTCAAACATAAATCCTACTAAAGAGCATTAGTTTCTACTTAACCGTCCCGGGATTAGTTCGAATCCATCGATGTTGTATGTTTTCTTTTACGAAGCTACGTAACTTTCAGTTCTTGATGAATTGAATCCGGGTACAGAGAGAATGTGTTTGATTTCGAGCCAAGAGACGCGTCAGACTTGCTCCTGAGCATGATGCTGTAATGCGACAATCTGAGAGAAAAGATTAATTCCAAACGCCGCATTATCGTGATAAATATGGACATATCGATTAGGTTAATACAGTTTTGAACAAGGGTAGATTCAATGAAAATTCAATGTATATATTCAAGGTATTATGTAAATTCAATTTTGGTATAAAATGTTAACCATTCCCCCTAATAATGGATATTTCATATTATATAATATATGCATTTAATATTTGTTTAACGTTATTTGTATAAAACTATTTTATTTTGGAATTCCATTTCTGCCCCCAATTGTAAAAGTTGCTTTTTATAAATGTATTGTAGTGTTTAATAATATATGACTACAAATGATATTTATTATGTATTATTGGCAAATATCACCGGCCCTGATGTCGAACCAGTTAATTATATTTTGTGGAGTTGTAAGTATGTTATCAAAACTACATTTCATATCATAATTTGTGTTTGAACCAAAATAAAACGGACTTTCCAAATAGATACTTCCGTAATATAAGTTTTTCCGAATTTTTGAAGAGGTAATCTTGTTTTCCCTCCTCACATTGGAATCAGGAAAAAAAACGAAGTCTCAAACTATTGTAAAATCCGTTTGAATAATCTGTTTTCACGAATCAATAGGTCCGTCGAGTTGACCGCACACAGTGATTATTGATTCACGAGAGATCAGATTGCGATGCTGCGGTGGACCACTAATAGTTCGGGCGGTCGAGTTTCAACCGCACTCTGAAATCAGTTCGTTCGACTGTCAACATTCAGTCACAATATGTTTGACGTGAGTGTGAACAGAGGCCACAATATTTTGATAAGAGTTCAATGAAAACATCCTGTAAGCTGATGCAGGCTATATTTTGACGAATCTTTAGAAACAACTAACAATGCATTATTGAGTTAAACCCCGGACTATTTACACATTGCAGTTGCAGTGTTGAATTCAGACTTTTTTGTGCGGGGAGCTATTGAAATTCCCGGACCCTTTTTACAAAAAAATAAAAATAGGAAAAAATCACAGAAAATTATTTATTTATGTGAAAAAAAAATTCACATAATGTCTGAGCCAGATGAAATCCCAGGACTCAGTGGCAAAGACCCAGAGAAAATTTTCTTGGATATGCAGAGCCAATCAGATACCTCAAAAAGATTGAAAACAGTTGAATTTAATCCAAAACTTAGTTAATACGGCACAAATTAATTTGGTAATACCGGGCCTAAAGATACTTATTTTTTCTTTATAATAGAGTATTTATAAGAGTATGTATTAGATAAGACTCAATTCAGTTATGATCAACTCAGATTCAGTTATCAGATTCAGTTATCAAACCTCTATGGGTAACAAATGCTTTCAATGTAGTTGCTATTTACATTCTACGTTGAGAATAATAATTATCCGCTTGAATTATATTATTAGTTTAATTACGGCACAGACTAGCAAATTAAATTCACATGTATGTGGTTATGGTACTTAAGCTTATAATAAGTTACATAAATCTAATTTCCGTATACCAATGTAATACAAAATTAAACCCATTATTAATTTTATTGCATTTACCATGCACTGTATAGGTATACTATGCGCTTAACCTGCATAATTTAATATTTTACATTGTTATATTATTGAATTGCACGTTTGGTCTCAATGGTCAACAATTAATGTTGTTTTAAATATCTCTTCTTTCAAGCACCATTCCATAGTTGTAAAATAAAAGGAACATAACCAAACACACATTTAGAATCGAGTCTATATTCTAACACCTAACAAACTATCGGTGTAACCATAAAACAGCAGTTTCACAACTTGGCTCGTGCAATTAATGTTCGTGTGATTAGAGCGCAGTTACAACTTTCAAACTATCGGTGAAACGTCCAATAAAACTAAGTCATCGCTCTAGTTTTAACATCACGTTGTGAGCGTGACAATCGCAGCATGAATGCCGCATTAGACGAAGATGGTTTCAGTCGGGGGTGTAATTGTGAGAAAGAGATAGAGAGATCAGTCTCAACTGTCATTCAATATTCGTTTCCAACCATCTATTTAGATGTTTTTGCGTATTTTAATCATCAATTCTAGTGTACGAGCTTGGAAACTATTTTAATTTTCAGAAACTACATGGTCATATGTCTTATAAACTCGTTACCTAGAGGTAAAATGGCTTAAGTCCATTTCAATGATCATTCATATTTGTAATTGTGACATGAGTCATTGTGTAAGAGAATACTTCAATATAACTGTATTTGTTGACAAGTATAATTGCAATTGATAGTAAAGAGCTAAATAAATTATAAACAATTGTGTTAGTGTATAATATTTTAGTAATAGTAATATCTAAATGGATGAATGGCGTTCACTTATACATTGTTTTAAGATACGTAAACAATAATTCTATAAATTTTGTAACCATACAATTCAAAGCATTGAAATATGGAACAAACATAAAAAGCATAAATCGATACAAAATTAATTATCAAATTAGAGCGATCGCATTATTAGCCTTATTAGCTGGTTGAGTCAATTATGACGTATGGGGTATTGGCATGGGGTAATGCTTCTGATGTGCATTTACAGAGGATTTTTATGGTTCAGAAAAGAATTATTAATATTATAACGCCAAATTATGTGAAGATTAAATTTAATTATAAAAATGATAGTTTTTTTGCATATTTGAATTTCCTTAACATTTTTGATATTTTCTTGTATAAATTAATTATACGGTATTACTTTGACGATGAATATAAAATATTATACGATCATGAAGTAAATACGAGAGCAAAGGAAAAGGGAACACTGAAGGTGCCAGGTTACACAAATAAACATGGCAAAAGGCGGCTTCAATATACAATCCCTACTATTTTTAATATCATTCCCCCTGTTTTGAAACAGTTAGATAAATATGTTATTATTAAAAAGGAAATCAAAGATTGGTTGATAAATAGAGATCATTAATTGAATATGTTATTATTATTATTATTATTATTATTATTATTATTATGATTCAGATGAGTATTATTAATAATGTTATTTTTCCTATACAACTCAATTACGTTTGGTAAATACTTTGTAATATAATCCTGTATTTCTTATGAATTTGTATTGTTTATTGAATTAATTAATTATGTCTGCAATATTGATATTGTATTTCTTTATGATTTATTATGGTTTATTGAATTATGTATTGCCACAGGCTAGCCAGTCATGGCTATGTGGCCTAGTCTGACTATATGTATTAACCTGTTTATAATAAATAAAATGTTAAACAAAAAAAAAAAAAAAAAAAAAAAAAAAATAATGAATAAATATAAACCGGTTAGTAAATGCAGAATATTATACTCAGGGGAGAGTAGCTGATAGAATACCAGCATCATGATTTGTGTGCTGGGTTTGTAAGTGCCAAGCTGGACATTACGATAAATAATAATATAAATTGAGCCATCGGAATGAAGCAGTGCCCCAGATAACTGCAATTATAGCATCAGTCACTGATAGAGGTAACACTTAATTACTAAATCGCATCAGACAACTATTTATAATTAGTTAAAAGCGCGAGCAATTCCCTCTATGTAAAATAAAATTATGCACAATTAGTTGATAATATAGTGAGAAGTGAAATTCTGGCTAGAGTAAAGTTCTCTATTGAGAAATCAATTAGGGTTCCCTACAAGCTTCCTTTGTGCTAGAAGGTATAAACAGTTTGTAAATTTTGAGGTTAGAGGAGAACAGACTTATCGAATCAGTTTGTTTATTGTTGTCAACAATCCGATTATCTCGAAAAAATTGTCAGTACTTTCTAAAAGAAAAAAGAAACTACATTAAAAAAATCGTTGCTTGAACCCTTTCAGCATGAGTCGCAGTAAGGTCCCACTGAAGCCGAAAATACATAAGATGGAAAGTTCATTTTCAAGGTCATCAATTTATAGCAGCATTTTACATGATCTGAATCAATTCCAAATCACATTGAATCATCTGAGATATTACATTAGTTATTAGTTAACTTTAAATAACTACTTTTAGATACAATAGTTCTTATTTGTTAGTAATCCACACTTACTCTGGCGGTGACTTGGAAAATGTTCCCGTCTCTCGCATAAAGCCACAATCCACTTGTTATCAGTGGTTTAAACGCAGTCAAATTTGAACCCCCAAACCCCCCCCCCCCCCCCCCACAACAAGGTCAAGCAGGTGCAAATCAACGCAAATGTACGGACCTAGATGGAACTAGAGACAGCACCGAGTTATGTTGATATTGCTAATCAAACGACAGCCAGTAAAGCAAGTGAAATGCCTTGGAGAGATAGCTTGGGAGTATTGTTTACTTCTCTGCTAATTCCAAAGCAAACCTAACTTGAACCGTCTGCACTGCGATCGTAACTTTGCTAACAAACGATCGACAACTCTTATGAGAGATTAGCATTGACTCGACTTTGTGGTCGATCGACTATGATGTGTCAATGTTATTCTCCCATAAGAGATGTCGATCGACTGATGACAAAAGTTACACAATCCCCTTGCTGGGTTGGAAACAACCTGCAGCCACCAGAAGGCAATGTAATATTATTTGAAATTGGTTCCTACTTTCTGTTACACTATAACAGGGGGATGGAAGTTACATAAACAGGTTTTACTTATTGGGTATATAGTTCGGTTCTTTTTGTTTAAGATATGGATTCCGTATTTTTTACGAAAGCAATTTTACAGCGGATTCGTTTTCCAAGACCTGAAATTGAAAAAAAAAAATCTACAATCGTGGAGTTATTCAAAATGGCCACCAAAACGTATTTAATTAATTACTGGATAAGTAAGAGCTGAGTAAGACCGACGTAAAACTAACATTTTTTCAATGTCATTTCGACCAAAAAAAACGAAACTTTCATGCCACATTTCGATTTTGATGAAACTTGGCAAAATTGTTAATTATACAAAATAAGCACATACGTATATAATAAACACATTATTATTACATTATTATTATATATTCATCCCTTCGAAAATCTCACTTTAAAAGAGTTTTTGTACCAAGAACTTGTCATAACTTCACTTTCGAGGTGCGGGTGATCTTCTGATTGGTTTAAAATAAAAACGCTTTCTACAAAACACAAATCCGTTCACTTCTTAAAAACCTTATCCTCGTTGAAAGCTGTGTATCGTAATTTTAAACCTCTTCCACTTTTCCTCCAATATTTTCCACCGGAACACGGCACAGACTATTTTAACGACAAGGTATCGTTATAATGGGTAAAACGAGGCAATGTTTTGCGACTTGGCTAATGGCTTCAGCGAGGATTGATGTCGATGCTTCAGGGAAGACGAAGATTCTTCTTATAATTGGAACGACTCGGTATTTGTCTCTCCCCTCGGGTCGTTACCGTCAAGATATACACTCGCGCAGAAATATGATCCACGGCACAAGAAGTCACTAGTGTTTGCTTTGCGATCGTGCGCAGGATTGTCCAGGCGCGCAGGAATAGGGGGGGAAAGGGGTGAACGGACCCTTTCCCCCTCTGTATGGAGCCTGACCCCCTGCCAGATATCCTGACCCCCCCCCCCCTGTTAGAGATCCTGAACACCACCAGATATATACAAATGTTGATTAAGAGATGTAAAAATGGACAGATCTGCTTCATTATGAGGTTGAATTCTCAAAATTTTCTCATCTTTCGCAAAACTATTTGAAAGAGGTACTTTTTTATTTATCAAAAACTAAAAAATGTCTTGCGGGGCCATTGGGGATTCTATAAAAATAATTTGTTTTAAGTTGCCACAGAATATTCTATATCACGCATTTTAAATTTCTTTGAAATGAATGATAAAATAGCTTCAAATTCGATTCTTTTGTATCAAAAATTCAAAAAAAGGCCCTGCGGAGCTAACTGGGGGGGCGAGTCCCCCAGACCCCTTGTAGCGGTGAACTTCCTTTTCCTGACATCCATCGATCCCCGATAATTTTGACCCCCCCCCCCCTCCCCCCACTCAAAATAATGTTCCTACGCGCCTGGGTTTGTCATTCGCTTCCCGTGTCACGTGACTTGACCTTGTGGCCAGGTGGGTCATTGACCTGTTTAATTGCCATCCCCCAGATACCGGCCATAATACATGCAATGGATCTTTACTTGGAAAAGTTGTTTTCTCTCACAATTGTGATCCTATGGAATTTTTACGTAATCAAGTTAATATTAAATGTCTGGACAAAGGGCTTCTCATGTTATGTGTACGTATTTTTAACAATTCCACGTAGGTACAGCAAGAAAATCAACTATTTTCTCTGTTTACGGCATCGATGTGGGCTTTTGAATAACGGAAATATTTTTAAAATGATAAACACTGAAGAGTAGAGATGATAATTGGGGAACAAAATATGGAAAGGGAAATAGAAAATGTATTATGTTTCGGGAAAAAACTAATGCATTCTATGTAGACAGCAAGAAAATCAACTATTTCGCTTTTATGCGGGCAGCGTATTTCCAAAGTATACTCAGCTCCAGCGCACCGTCGACTGATTGGTGTGTCTTGGTCACGTGGTTTATGGTTGAATGATCACCTCGGTTGCGAAACTGAAACTTATCTGTCCAAACATCTCAACCTACGCACAGTCAAAGTGAAATAAGTTAAGCATCTTTATGTGTTTATAATGTCCTGACTCCTGAGTATGTCTTGAAGTATGTCTCCTGAGTATGTCTCTCTCAATAGGTTGGAAAAAACTAGTCTAGTTGCTTCCATAGAAGACTAACAAGTTGGACACTTTTTAACCTCGAAAGCGTCAGTGTAAGTTCACACCACACTTTCAGTGACTGACATTTACTATTTTGCAAATTGCCGTGTGAATAAACTTAGCACATGTAGATGAGTGACTGATAGAATAAAATTGTATCAATAGTTACTAGGAAAACGCTCTGTGTAACGCGTTGATGAGCGAGCACAGGGACGTGCAAATTCTCGAACCGGAAATGCGTACACAACGCACAGAAAACATATACATCCATATTGAATTGAAATATGACTAGGAAAACGCTCTGGGTAACGCGTTGATGAGCGAGCACGGATACGCGCAACACCTCGAACCTAAATTCTGTCTATCGAAAATGTCATTAAAAGCCAATAATTCTAAAATTTCCCCACAGATTTGTATAAAAATCTCAAAAAATTCCTAAAATATTGGTCCAAATAACCATGCAAAGCTGTAAGTTGATCGATTGAACCTTTATGATTGAACGGTTCCGTGTTAATTT
The DNA here is from genome assembly GCA_934045905.1 of Leuctra nigra. Taxonomy (NCBI): domain Eukaryota; kingdom Metazoa; phylum Arthropoda; class Insecta; order Plecoptera; family Leuctridae; genus Leuctra; species Leuctra nigra. Next base: position 8,248,012 of record OW203768.1, read on the forward strand.
TCAAAAATCACAGGATCTCCTTCAAAAAATATACCTGAGACCACTCATATGATATAAGTGTGTCTACACAATATCAGATCGACTGTTGAACGGTCATTATCAGATTCATTATGCGTTTGAAAGTTTCTGCTATAACTACCTTGCCTTGAACTGAAGATTCGAAGTCGCCGTGAATTTGACAGCCAAAACGCAAAAAGTCCGAAAATGTCAATAACTTAAAAGTTATTAATCCAAAATTGGATTTAAACACAGATTAGTATGAAAATTGTCAAAAATGAAGATAATGTTGGTCCCAACCATCATGCGAAGTTATAAGTTGATCGTTCAATCGGTTCTAGTTTAAATTTCTAAAAACACAGGAAAGATGGTTTTAAATTTTAACCAATGGGAGGATTTGGCTGAAACTTGGTTTGATTGGGTACAATGTTGGGGGTAAAGACTTGTCAAAATTTCAATTTGATGGAGACAACCAATCAAAAGTTATTTTTTTTAAAATTTGAACCAATCAATGGATTTCAAAAAAATTAGGGTCTGCAACAATCAGAAATGTTACGTACATGTGTGCAAAATTTCAGCTCGATCGAAGAAAAACTCTGACCTGTATATCGTCAGTAACAGAAAAAAAAAACAGAGGTCCGTGCCAAAAGAGCCAAAAGGAGACGCTCGCTTCGCTCGCTCAATCACTCAATCAACACAACATAATGCTTTTCATTGAAACTTGAAAATAACATCTAAGCACCTGGTAAATATAGCAAATCAGATTCAATTCAAGTGGCACTGGAAAACATTCATTTCGATACTTCATATCTGACAGATTTGAAAAATGTCAATAACTTTATACGTTCTTAACTGATTGGGATGAAATTATGTAAAACTAGGAAAACGCTCAGTGTAACGCGTTGATAAGCGAGCACGGGTACGTGCAAATTCTCGAACCGGAAATGCGTACACAACGCACAGAAAACATATACATCCATATGGAATTGATTATGATATCAACTTAAAAGTGTATGCTTTTCATCGAAACTTTAAAATAGCATCTAAGCACCTGGTTCATAAAGCAAATCAGAATCAATTTTCAATTGGCACTGGAAAACATTCATTTCGATACTTCATTACTGACAGATATTAAAAATGTAAATAACTTCATACGTTCTTAACTGATTGGGATGAAATTTTGTAAAATAAGAGACAATATTGGTCTTAATGATCATGCAAAATATGAGTTTGATCAGAATTATCGAAGACCGTTTTCATTTTTCAGCCTATCAGGAGATATTTATTTAAATTTTAACCAATGAATCTGAGTAACGCGTTGATGAGCGAGCACGGATACGCGCAACACCTCGAACCGAAATTCTGTCTATCGAAAATGTCATTAAAAGCCAATAATTCTAAAATTTCGCCACAGATTTGTATAGAAATCTCAAAACATTCCTAAAATATTGGTCCAAATAACCATGCAAAGCTTTAAGTTGATCAATTGAAACTTTATGATTGAACTGTTCCGTGTTAATTTTCAAAAATCACAGGATCTCCTTCAAAAAATATACCTGAGACCACTCATATGATATAAGTGTGTCTACACAATATCAGATCGACTGTTGAACGGTCATTATCAGTTTCATTTGCGTTTGAAAGTTTCTGCTCTAACTACCTTGCCTTGAACTGAAGAGTCGAAGTCGCCGTGAATTTGACAGCCAACACGCTAATAGTCCGTAAAATGTCAATAACGTTTGGATTTAAACACAGATTAGTATGAAAATTGTCAAAAATGCAGATAATGTTGGACCCAACCATCATGCGAAGTTATAAGTTGATCGTTCAATCGGTTATAGTTTAAATTTCTAAAAACACAGGAAAGATGGTTTTAAATTTTAACCAATGGGAGGATTTGGCTGAAACTTTGTTTGATTGGGTACAATGTTGGGGGTAATGACTTGTCAAAATTTCAATTTGATCAAAACAACCAATCGAAAGTTAATTTTTTTTAAATTTGAACCAATCAATGGATTTCAAAAAAATTAGGGTCTGCAACAATCAGAAATGTTACGTACATGTGTGCAAAATTTCAGCTCGATCGAAGAAAAACTCTGACCTGTATATCGTCAGTAACAGAAAAAAAAAAAAAAAAACCAAAAAAAAAACAGAGGTCCGTGCCAAAAGAGCCAAATGGAGACGCTCGCTTCGCTCGCTCAATAAGAGACAATGTTGGTCTTAATGATCATGCAAAATATGAGTTTGATCAGAATTATCGAAGACCGTTTTCATTTTTCAGCCTATCAGGAGATATTTATTTAAATTTTAACCAATGAATGGATTTCAAAAAAATTAGTGTCTGTAAACAGAGAAGGTTGGTTTTACATGTGTGCAAAATTTCAGCTCGATCGAAGAAAAACTGACCTGTATAGCCAAAATATGAGTTTGATTAGTTTTATAGAAGACCATTGCCATTTTTCAACCTACCATCAGGAGATGTTTATTTAAATTTTAGCCAATGAATGGATTTCAAAAAAATTTGGGGTCTGCAAACAGAAAAGGTTGTCCCCACATGTGTGCAAAATTTCAGCTCGATCGAAGAAAAACTCTGATCTTTATATCGTCAGGTAACAGAAAAAAAAAAAAAAAAAAAAAAGAGGTCCGTGCCAAAAGAGCCAAAAGGAGAAGCTCGCTTCGCTCGCTCAATTAATTCGTTCACAAGTTCAACGTTTCTTCGCACCAATCAACAGTTTGCAGCTTACGTTGAACTTCAGAAGATAGCGCCAAGATTTCTACGAAGATTTTAGCGATAGGATTGTAATACTCATATGATTGAAGGTCTCAATGTCAATTGTCACCAAGTCATCCACATGGACAAACACCAATCTTTGAATTTTATCTCATTATATATTCCGAAGATTTTTATCTTGGTGCGTGGGTTGAGATGTTTTGACGGATAACTTTCAGTTTCGCAACCGAGGTGATCATACAATCATAAACCACGCGACCAAGACACACCGATTGATTGATTAATTGATTTTGATGTGTTTTACTTCCATTAATTTACATGGTTACATGTATATTATGTAATCCTCTTAAAAAACAATGTTTTCCAAAATATGAGGACGTTATGAAATGCAGTTCTATCTAGCGATGGTGCTGATGCCTAAAATAATCTAAAATACTAAATAAGATTTGGTAATTTTTCAATTTCAATTTCAATTATCTTTATTTGCATCTTTAAGTACAGAAAGGCGACATTCAGCAATGTGGGAATCGACTGAGTTAAGCATCTCAGTAGCAAGAACAAGTAAAATAATAAGAGAATACAATACAATAAAGAGACAATGTATAACAATATTTAGTGTACACACTTAATGCATAGAATTGTACAATAAATTACAGTAATAGTAACAGTCAAGTAAATTTGCATTTAATATGGTAAATTTGAGTCTCAAACTACACTGTTCTTTAATCAGGAGGCGGTGCGCTCGGGCTGGGTATACTTTGGGAATATGCTACCGGGCATCGACGTGGGCTTTCGAATAACGGAAATATTTTTAAAAAGATAAACACTAAAGAGTAGAGATGATAATTGGGAAACAAAATATGGAAAGGGAAAGAGGAAATACATATGATTCGAAAAAGACTACTGCAATGAAGTGAAAGTGGATTCCAGTTCAGAAAATGAAAAGCGGTGTGGACAAAGGATAAAGTGAACCGGGACAAGACTCGATCCAGGTCTCACAAATGATGATCTATGTTGATCTACCTTGTTTTGTTTATTTTTTTAGTCTCTTACTTGGAAATACAGGTTGCACAGTTTCACCGATCGATCTGAAATTCTGCACACAAATACAGATTATCTTTTCTGTTTGCAGACCCTATTTTTTTGGAGATCCGTTTATTGGTGAAAATTAAAATAAACATTTCCTGATATGTTGAAAAATCAAAGTAGCCATCAATAGATCTGATCAAACTAATATTTTGAATGGTCTTAAGACCAAAATTTTCTCTTCGTTTTACATATTTCAGAAAAATCCTTCGGGGTGTTAATTTTTAAAAATTATCTTCCAATTAGTCAAAAATTAAAACTGCTTCGATCAAGTCAAAATTTATTATGGTTATTTGGACCAATTCATCAGATTTTACACATTTCAGACAAATCTGTCAAGAACATAAGCACTGTTTAAGCCTCTATTTTATTCCCAATTGCTCCCATTGAAATTGTTCTTCAAACTTGAATGCTTGAGCATTTGTTTTAAACCTTTTCGAAAGCCACTTCTACCTGATACGGTTTGCATTATGATCCAGAATTCAGAGTGTATATTTTGTTTACCTGTTTCAGTTTCTATGAAAAGCAAATTATTTAAATTTGGTTTGAATAGGTCCCTTTCATTTCGATATGATATGTTTTCATTGTTTAAACAGTATTTCGGTGAAAGGTTTTTCACCTGAGAGTTTTCCTAGTAATGAAACGTCCATACGATAAAGTAGTTCAAATAATCGATATTCAAGACAATCAAAGTCATAAAACTACGACGCAAATTCTCCATCTTTGCTTGATGAAAATCCATGTCTCGGGCAATTAACTTCCAGATGGGCTATTAAACTTGCGCCATTTTCATCGCGCGCCTAACTGCTTCTGTCTTGACTTGAAAGTTGCAATCACGTGATCATAAGAGCTTTGTAATGAGTAAAACTAGAGGAGCCGTTTCCATGCCTGGAGGGCGTGTTGCGTATTGCGGCATTGGCAGAGATAAGGTGGAGGTGGAAGTTGAAGTTATGTTAGGTTGATTCATTTACGGGAATTATTAGTAGCTGGTTTAAGAGAAAATAGGGAGGGGGAGGGGAAAAATAAACAGCATTTATTAAGGGTAGAAATTTCATTAACCATGAAAGAGCGTAAAAAGGCTAAGCTCCCCAAAAAACTAGAATGCTATCCAACAAATCCACAATAAACAGTATCAGTGTTCGTAGGTAATTACTTCCAAAAAAAACACGTACACTTGGCCAAAGTAAAAATGGTACTTGAATGAAACGGATTGGCTGCTGGCAAGGTTCCTTGAGAATGAATCCTTGTTATTATTAATGAAATCAGAGCTCATCTAGAGTTAGATGACGAGTCCAAGATTATCGGATGATGTCATCAAATCTTGTCATGCCCTTTAGAATGCCGTTTTACTTTTGCCAAGTGTATATGATCCTTGATGCAAAACAAACACATTAAAGAAACAATTTCATCACTCTTTAAAATTTCCCGAAATATTTATAAAATGTGCTAGGCAAGAAGTCTATATTAGTGTCTCGGCAAAATAGCAAAATCAAACAAATCTTTCGTAGTGTTTCACTGAAACAGCTACTTGATGTCATAAAAATGTACGGTTCAAAAGAAACATGTCCATCACTCGACACTCTTTATTATAACAACAATAAACAACTCCAACTCTTATGTAGATTAAAATATGAAGGGTAAGAACCAATTCAAGTCCGAAATTGGATAATGAAAGCTCATACAAATCACTACCCTCATTTTTTCCAAAAATGAACTTGCATTCTTTCACTGTACTCTTTATAATGTATCTTTGAAGATTAATAAGAACATCGAAATATCAACATTGGGAGATTTCAAAAAATCTCTTCAATGATTTTACAATCTCACAACTTATTTATCGAAAGCTTCCTTTAATCAGTGTTAAGTGCAAGTCAACTAAAGATTACCTCGCCTTTGAGTTTTTCTCTCTACCATTTTCAATTCATAAGCATGCTTTTCGTAAACAGAAAAAGATCTTTCGAGATAGTCTCTGAATTAGTTAATATTTCTTATATTATGATTAAGCTCAACACGACCGTAATCCAGAGAAAAACGCACATTTTGAATTTGCTCAGACGGTTAGCGACAACAAAACTCGGTCAGATTGCTGAAGATAACAGAGTGTTGTGAGTAAGTCGTTGTAGAGCGCAATCTGAGACGGAAGATTGGAGTGAGTCGAGAGAGCTTCGGATTTGAAAACATTTGGAACGATACTTCGCGTGAGTTTCAATCACGGCTGAGAAGATTATTTTCACAGACTTGAAAAGATTTCTTGTCACTTGGGTTTGTTTTTGTTGTTCACATTTTCATCAGTACTGATAAGATTTTGTTATTAAGTGAGCTTAGAGAGCGTTATTGTGGCACTTTCTCTGTTGTGTGTGCTATTTTTGTTTGTTTCTTGCTTGTGCCGCCCATATCACACCAATCAACCAATCGATCAGCAATTTTCCGAAACACACTTACGGTCATGTAGAGTTTGAGCATAATTCTGTGATTGGTAAAAAAGTGAAATTGAAACGCTTAAAAGTTCAAATTTTGAATATTTAGAACAAACAATGTAAGAAATGTAAACATTTTCTGTCAAGTTGAAATTGGAAATATGTTGTTTATTTTGAAACATTGGTAAAATTAAATGTCTTGAAAAGGAATTATCTCACTTTACCCTGATGAAAATAATTTGTTTTGTCTTTGCATCTGTTTTCATCAAGGTCTACATAACAGACATCACATTTTGCAGATCCCATAAATGTCTCGCTTATCAACGCGTTCCACATAGCGTTTCCTAGTAGTAGATAGCTTAAAGTGTCTCCGATTATTTTTCTGCTTTTTATGACACTCGTAAACTCTAAAGAGGTCACAGCATGCTTATTAATACTAAATTTGCTTACTAAAGGTATATATACTGCACTGATATCAGATGTGGGCCACGTTAATAGGTCCTTGTAAACAAATAGAACAGAATGGAAATTATATATTAAAATATAAAGACGTCAACGTGTTTCTTTTATAAATGTAAATAATCATACTTTATATTTTGTGGAAGTTGCTTCCAGCGGCTATTAACAAAGTTAGCTGATTGTTCGTTTTAAGAGATGCGATTGCTCTTTTCCAGATTGAAAACATTTATAATTTGTAATTCATTAATTTGTTTATAATTTTTGTAATCATGTAGACCTTCAATTCAAAGATCCTATTATATTTTCCCGGGACCTTATCAAGCTCAGTACCCATTAGATTTTTTTTAAATATGTAAGGTCGGCGACAAGATTCGATACCCGTTTAGCATGGCACGGGCTCTCTTTTTAAATTTTCTGAAAATATTACACCACACTTCTATATAAAGGTATATCATTAGTAATCACTGATCAATCCTTTAAACTTTTTCACCAAAATCCATTGGACAAATTGTATTGTGTAACCCAAAAGGTGATAATGACATGTCTGAGAGTGACAAATTGACAAATATCTTAGAGGCCCTCTTGTTCTTGTTTGAAGTAGACTATACGATAGTTGCAAACATGCAATTATGGTCCACTGTTTCATCTTCGAAATAAGTATACAAACTTTAGATATTTATGCCATTATTCTGGATTCCATGAGATATCAAGTGTTGGTCCACTTAGTAACATTATCGATTGATATTCTACAACATGATATGCCAAGAATAATATATTTTTACTAAAGAGTTTTTAATCCCATTTGCGATAGAAAAACTCGGCGTTGAAAGCAAAGTTTCGCTGTTGTGTTTCATCGGAAATATTTTCCTCGTTCACCAGAAAAAAAATACATCATTTTCTCGTACAAAGAGGATAGAGATTTTGATAAATATTTAGACTGAGAGTTGTGGTTTGGATTGGGATTCAATGAGTCGATATCGAAAGTTGGAAGCGTATACTATTTTAAATTCTTTGTTTCGAAGCATATTTGAGTAAAAATAGGATTTTCAATAATACTTTGCTTAACGTATCGGGGTTTTTTCTATTAGTGCATCATTTTATTAAAACTCACATTTATGTAAATACATACTACTTTTCACCATATAGGATAATAATCTACATAAAAAGGCGTTACTTTGGATTTTATTCGTTTTAAAATCTGCTTTCAAAAGTACATCAAGAAACAAAAGGCTCCTCTTACTGATTTTCCATCATTAAAAATATACTTTTAACAAAGGTACTTGTGTTTTCCAAGAATTTGAGCCTCTTTGTGTTATTATAAATGTATACCCACTCGTACCGGTACAGAAAAGTAAAGTAGGTATTTAAGAAATTAAACAAAAGCATATTACATACATAAAACAAATATATAAAATTGATAAAAGATCTGCTGTACCTAATATTTAACTTGTCTTACAAGTTAAGACAATAGTTTGTGTAATTGTGTTGTTTTGTAAAAATGATAAATGCATTTTTAAGCTAATATTCCGCAAAACCGAAAAATAGCTCGTTGAACATCCTTGAAATTTGTGTTCATTTAAGAGTTTTAGTTGTTCGTTCAAATAATTGAAAAATGTTTGTTTTGAAAATGCCATAACTTTTACATACCTTTTAACAGTGGAATTGTAGTTTGAAATTCGAAAATTGTTTCTTCTGACGAGAGGCGATAACGCAACCTGAAACACAAATAGAGAAAAACAAGGTAAATTTCTGTACTTCGCTGCATAAATACAGGAAATTCAAGGCGTCAGTTTCTAGCCAAGAGCAAGGTGTAGAAACTAACTGGATGGGAAATATTGAGTTAATAGTTTGAATTTCATTTGTGTTTATTATTTCACAAGAGTTCAGTTCCAATTTAGAAATGTGTATCCTTGGAAACGAACTTGCATAAGTTAGACACGGCACATCATTTTCCTGTGCATGAATTGAATGTGTTATATAAACTCAGAACAGAAAACACGGTAACCGCATGGAGCTCTGATTTTCATGTTTTCAGTAGATGCTCGGAGTTTCCTGTATTTAATGTGACGTTTTTGCTAGGAAGTTCGCATATTGCCAGCTGAGTTGGCAAATGCGCAAGAGAATAGTAATAGTTTTTCAAGTAAAGCTAAGTTAACATATTCCTAAGAGGGAAATTATTATTATCGTTCAGGTTTACCAACAGAAAAGCAGATTGCGAGAATATTTCATTTCAACGCGCATTTTAAGTTGGCAACTCTGAAAACTCAGTTTTATAAATTAGTTAATTAGCATTTAATTAAACTGGAATTTTTTTAAAAATAAAACGATCTCATAATATGATCATTTCAATTTACTTTTTTAATAAGAGCTTTATTTAAAAGAATTTCTCCGTATTTTGAATGTAATATTAAAATGAAGCAAACATTTTCAAGCAAAACCATTCTGTATTTACATTTTCATCGCAGCCAAGAGAATATTGGAATAATTCAAGGAAGAAAATTGAGGTATAAAATCGATTATATCATCAAATTTGACACACTTCTTAAATATAAAATGTTTAGATTTTCAGACTCAATAGAACAAAGCAACAACACAAGTTAGAAACAAAACACAAGTTGTGTACTGTAACATGTAATACGTAACGAAAGCTTAGAAACCACTCTGTTATTCCAGTTGACCTAAATCAAAGTTGAAACATCATAAAGGTGTCTTGTGACATAACGTTAAAGTTTAATTAATGAAAGTTTAATATAAACTTGGTATTTTCTTCGGTCGCTCCACGTTGGTTTAGTCGCTCACAATGTTTGATGTCACTCTAGAAGTCGTGATACATGAAGATGGCAGCAACAAAACCGCTATATCGTCGTGAAGAACGAACCAACCGGAGCACAACCGAAGAGAATATCAAGACAACGGACAAAGACTTTCAGACTCAGCGAAAATCTTGAAATATAACCAGGTGGTTTGTTGTGGTGCCTGAATTCTAAGCAACAACAATATATTCACTCAGATATTTATCATTCTAATGTCAGGTCTGCAGATATATTTTATAACAATATTAATATATCTAAGGTCGCCAGTTATAATAAAGTAATAATTGAGGTATCAAGTAATAATTTATTATGTGATTAATCTGAGATCTCCAGTTACTTCCGTAATAAATCTGAGGTATCCAGAATAGTTTATTCTGGAATTATTCAATTGAGGTGTCTAAAGGAATAATTGTATCACAATTTAGGTTATATATCTATGAATGCAGAACAATATTTTCCGATATCTTAAAAAAAATCATAAACAGTGTTTTTTGGCCTTATAATAAATCCTCTATCATCTTATTGAGCGAGCGAAGCGAGCGTCTCCTTTTGGCTCTTTTGGCACGGACCTCTGTTTTTTTTGTTTGTTTTTTTTGTTTTGTATTTTTTTTTGTTTTTGTTTTTGTCTGTTAATAGACGATATACAGGTCGCACCGTTTCACCTATCGATCTGAAATTTTGCACACATGTAAAACCAACCTTCTCTGTTTGCAGGCCCCAAATTTTTTTTAAATCCATTCATTGGTTAAAATTTAAATAAATATCTCCCGATAGGCTGAAAAATGAAAACGGTCTTCGATAATTCTGATCAAACTCATATTTTGGCTATACAGGTCAGAGTTTTTCTTTGATCGAGCTGAAATTTTGCACACATGTAGAGACAACCTTCTCTGTTTGAAGACCATAATTTTTTTGAAATCCATTCATTGGTTAAAATTTAAATAAATATCTCCTGATAGGCTGAAAAATGAAAACGGTCTTCGATATTTCAGATCAAACTCATATTTTGCATGATTATTAAGACCAACATTGTCTCTTATTTTACAAAATTTCATCCCAATCAGTTAAGAACGTATGAACTTATTAACATTTTTCATATCTGTCAGTAATGAAGTATCAAAATGAATGTTTTCCAGTGCCAGTTGAATTGCATCTGATTTGCTATATTTACCAGGATGCTTAGATGTTATTTTCAAGTTTCAATGAAAAGCATAATATGTTGTGTTGATTGTGTGATCATATTTCAATTCAATATGGATGTATATGTTTTCTGTGATTGTGTACGCATTTCCTGTTCGAGAATTTGCACGTCCCCGTGCTCGCTCACCAACGCGTTACACTGAGCGTTTTCCTAGTATACCTAATGAACTTTATACTTCTTAAATAAAATCAAAAATGCCATTCCTTAACCAAATATCAAGAAGAAAACACAGAAAAAATATCAAAGAACTGAGCCCTAATTCCATCTCTCCAAGCTTCTTCAAAGTCTCGAGTTTCGTATTTTCTTGCATTATTGATTGATGTTTTTCCTCATCCGCACACACACTTACATAACATTCGGGATGTCTGTAAATTATTCACATGATAGTCCAACATTAAGGAAGAGATTGTATCCTTGATTGCCTTCGTTACAGTGCGATGTCAATGTAACAGCTGTAGAGGGTTAACAAATAGGCCAAGTTAAAAGTAACAGCAGCTAAAACAGCGCGTACATGTGAACCTAAAGCGAACCCAGTGGATACCAAGAAAAACACGTCGTTACAGCTCTCAATAGTTTCTAAAAGTGAGCTAAAAAGACTATTAGGTTGGACGAAATTTAATGAAAAAATATTTTCATTAAACGTCTTACACAAGAAAAAATTAATGAAATCTGTTTTGACCATTGTGAGAGAAAATTAATTTTAGGTTCCGAATTCCGTTACGTACACCAGGGGGCCTATTCTATAACTTTAACATTTCCGATTCTGTTGGAATCCGATTCGAGGCCATATACATTGCATGGACTCTGATCCAAGCATAACGGTTTCAAGTTATATAATAGGGCATACAAATTTCTAGACAATTCATAGGTTGCATGTGATGTCATCCATTGTTGCCATGCCGCCATCTTAATGGCACGCCGAATAGCTGTGATTCTCTGCTTTTTTGACGATATTTTATAGTTATTGGGTACCTGGGAAATTGTATAGGCTCCGGAGATATCTGTAGTACGCAGAGGAATCACTCACATTACAAAAATACATCGAATTACCTCAATAAAGTTATAAACTGACCCGTCAACGTGCCAACGTAATGTCCGTCCTCAGGTGGAAAATTCAATAATTTTGCATTGCTGAAATAAAACAAAAGAAGTTCGTGCAAGCTATGAATAAAATTCTGTACTATTTTGTATGAAACTCTAATCTTCTTATGGTTGAAATTGACTAATTGTTTTAAAAATAAGCATTGTTTACTTGTGTAACCTTTCTGGTTTGTCTGTAACTGTTCACATTTCAGTTTTCATATACTGTGTCGCAGATTGGACGAAGGATACTCGATATCAATATCGAATTGTTATCGGGATGTCGTGATAACAATGAGAGAGTTACTGTGATATCTTGTAGACGACGACTTGCTGGGATGTAAAGAAGCTTGGGTTTATGGAACACGAAGAGCTTTAGCAGAGCTTCAGAGCTTCAGAAGAAGGACATTTATTTCTCGTCGTTCGAAAAGTTAAAGTTAAACCAAGTATGTAGAATGTTGTAAAATGGTGTACCTGTTCTAAGATTATACGGTTTATACAACATGGCGTCTCAATTGTCTCTTAATTTATTTAATGGAAAATTACTTTACAAAATGGATAAGGTACAGAAATACTGCTATTGTTTACAAATCGCATTTCCATAATTCAATCGACCTAAATGTTTCTTCTTATCTACTTTGCACGACATTGTTAAAACTGGGTATGAGAATCTTTCTTCCAAACACATGCTTCAAATGTATGGCTTTATTTCACGTTATTATGGTTATTGAAGAACTAAATAAAACTTGCCGAATATCTACCATAAAAGAATAATATTAGGTAATTTAGTAGTAAATACCAACGTCCTAAGACAATCATTTTATCTCAAAATGGGATATAAATACGTACTAGCTATACTTGAAACCCAATGAATAAAAAGAGACTTGGAACTTTGAACGCATATTTTGTGAGACGTAATAACTGTTCTGTTGATGGGCCTTTTCCTTCCCGCTTTTATATACTTTTTTTACCCAAAACATCCTCCGTTCACTTTTACAATGTATAAATCCACTCTTCCGGAAAAACACTTACATTTTAAGAAACCAAAAGATATGCGTCGTGTTGTTCCCAAAGTCACGCACTTTCCTCATATTTTCGTCAAACGCCGAGTGTGCGTTGTTGATAAGCGCAGCTTTGAAATGTATGGAAATATTAGACTCTTCCATAAACCTTCTTTCAGATTAACCATCAGTAAAGGAAATATAAACTAAACAAACATCTATTTTCCGGTGAAACCAGGCTACCGATGTTGCTAGAAATTAATATGCTAAATAACTGTATAGTAATACATCTTTGGTGAGAAAGTTGGACTAAAAACACACATACAAACAGGAAGAAAAATAACAACAGAGATTCGAGCATTAAGTTTAGAATGGAGCTCAGAAGTATTGAGTTTGAAAATAAAGTATCCTGAGTATACTTTTACCTATATGCGCCCTCAACAACCACGTTTTTATAAAGTTTGGAAAATTAATAAGAGTTTTGAAGATAATTAATATCCATCATAATTTGCAAATATTCTTGCTAATTGAGAAGTGGGTTGGGTAATTAGAAAGGGTTAACGCTCTTCGTTGGCCCGGTGTTGGGTAATTTCAATAATTACTTTGTAATTATTAAAAACCACGTCTGAGATAATTAGGCAACCGAAAGTCATTTATCATCCTTTTATTGACTTTGCTCCGGAGACAATGTTGCCATATTTCACGGAGTCATTTACTTGGAAATGTGATGAATGAGAACGACTGGAGATAGATCTTGTTTTTTAAAGAAGGATTCAATTCACTAGGAAAACGCTCAGTGTAAAGCTGGCTTTCCATGCTCCGTCATCTTCCGTCAACCTCCGACACCGTCCTACGAAAACGACCACGTGACCTGTCTCGACCAATCCCTCGCCGTCCGAGATTTTTGGGGATGGCTCTGATTTGTCGAGACGGGTCACGTGGTCGTTTTCGTCGGACGGTGTCGGACGTTGACGGAAGATGACGGAGCATGGAAAGCCAGCATAACGCGTTCATGAGCGAGCCTTCGTACTGCATCCGATTTGATATGCGTTTACAACCTACAGCTGCACTACAGATCTTGGAGCAGAAGCATCAAGAAGGCAGGAATGAAAATGTAGTATACATTTTGCAAATATTTCAAGATTGTAGAATAAAATGTCCTTAAAATGACAAAAACTTTTGAAAATAAAGACAGATTAGTCTTCAAATTGGCAAAAATAACTAAAATATTGCTCCCAATGTTCATACGAAGTTTAAAGTTGATCGGTCAATCGGTTTTATAGTTTAAGATTCAAAAATCACGTAATAAATGTATTAATCACTGGATCCTGTTCAAAAACGGTCCCAGAGACCTCATAGATTACATAAGTACGTGTGCAAAATTTCAGATCAATTGGTTGAACGGTTTGACCTCGGCAGTGAGCACAAAAAAAACACCGAGAAAGTGCCATGAAAATGATGAAATGAGCGTGGTGACGCTCGCTCAATAATCGCAAGTTGAAGTGTGCATTCAGGAAGTCCGAGCTCGAACCCCGGGCCGTACTAACTGAGGTCTCAAAAACGTGCAGACTTGTGTCTTTGAATATATAATCTTACGATGCTTGTGTCTCGACCGCCGCCTTCCCACCTCCCAATCAATCATCATTCATCATAATCCTTCCACCGTCACCTTGACAAATCAATGCAACGTTTTTGGCGTTGTGAGAAACAGTGCTTTTTCTTTTATGTAAATATTTGCAAATTTAAACGATACAAAAATAATATGAAAAAACTGACCAAAAACCACTCTGCTCTGGCTTATAAAGTAAGGTACTTAATCCTATGTGATGGTGAAGTAACTAAAAACATTTCCACTGCTCGATCGCAATACTTTTAAATGTTCACATAGTTATATTTTAGTTAAAATATACCCCATAACACTCCATGTAAAAATGTATACAGCTTATTAAATACAACCATTGCATTTTCTACTACCGTGCTTTCATCCTTGTACATTCAGTCGCTAAGAAATGAAACATACATACTTACTAAATAATAAACTATAAATACCTAAGTATTCTTTAAGCAAAAACACGAGAGTATAGTATCATAATCTCTTGGTTTTCATGGCTTGTAAGATAATTGTGCATATGCTAAGAGTTTCTTGCGGATTATCTTTCTCTCTCTTACGACCTTAAAACAAATTCAGGGTTCTCTACTGGGAAGGGAGAATAAAGAGGGTACAGTGGCAATCATAAGGAATGAAACAACTGTAATAGTCCGGGATAACAGAAAAGGCTAGGATAATAATCGCATGTAATTATCCTTTGTTCTAAGCAGGAAACATAGACGATAGGAGCCGCGAAGAATGGAAACCGTTTTTAGACTCTCGGGGTAGCTTTTCACTCAGAAGAAAATGAAGGGAAATAATTACTCTTTCACTATTCGTCTGCTCGGTGGAACTTGACTCTTTCTCGTTGCGTTTGTTTGATACAATTGTAGAGTGAGAGCTAGAAATGTTTCATAGAGAAGTATAAATGAACGGTGAATTACGAGTCATATATTATATATTTTGTCAAATAAAGTTTTTAGCAGAAAATTATTTTTAAGCCCAATTTCTCTATTATTCATAATTTAAAAAAAAAATAGAATATCCCAGCCAGAAGTTTCAATAATAGAGTGTCAATTTAGTGGAAAAGTAATGTTTTGCATTGTGAATTTTAATAATGAATAATGATAAATAATAATAATAAATTTTTAATAACGAAGGGATACATAACTTTCTTGAAAATGTATTATATGTCAGCAAAAATCTCAATATTGGCAATTACCATTGAATCCAAATTGCACTAAAATTAATAAGTAGTAATTTTTTTATTTTACTTCTTTAAATTACTTTTTTGTGCCTAGAGACACAATAGGTATTTCACAAAATCTATATGAAAGACAATCATTAACAATCATCATGACAATCATGAACTACATATTATTTTGAGACAAAATTTAAATTTACAATTGTTTAATCTCAGAGTTTTGATTTTATGAATACTCAGATGAAGCAAATACAATTAGGTAAGTCAAGTACAGACAATGCATTAATTTAGTATTGTGAGATTGTGAAACGTTGGAGCAATACAAATTGATTTTGCGCAATGTAGTGTATAATCGAGGCCCTCGTAATACTCACTTTGCCTAATGCCTGGTCAGTAATGTATAAGCTAACTTGATGTTCTAAAGTTATAAATAACAAACTCCATGCATGATAATATTGTCTTAGTACATGCAACTGTAGTTTCTTAACCTACAGTATATTTCATCTAGTATTCAGTGTTGATTTAAAGTTTTAAAAACCCACAATAATATTGCATCAGTTATACTATTTCCATTTTAGAGAGGGAAATAAGTAAATACCTAGTATAAAAATACAATGCAGTCTTCAATGCAAAAATTTAACATTGAACTGGAGAATTAATATTTTATTTCTTCCGTCTGAATTTCTTTACAACTCTTTCCATTTTGTCGCAATCCTTTGGGGTCAATTTAAACTTAAAATTTTCTTGAAAAGTTTGATGAAAATTTGATGTGCAACTAAAAGTACTCCGCTGAGAAATCACGATCAATTCAGATAAGTACTTTCTTTTGAATTGGTCGTCAAAACAGGAATAAAAATCCTTACATTCAATATAGTACATGTAATTTGTAAATGAAAAAACTGTTATTAAATTGTGCAAGTTTTTCGACAGCACTTTAATCGCCAGTTTGTAAAATGCAAAATAATAATTTTCTTGAAATTACATGATTCATCATACTTTTTACTGAGTTGAAAGCAAACATATCTTCCATCAATCTTATGATTACATCGCTTTTTGTTAGCTCCATTTCAGAATAATTTCCCTGTCATGAAAAATATCTTCAAATTCAAATATTGACGCTGAAATTTCGCATGCAGCGATTTACTCGCCTGTAATTTCCGTCATCACGTCGATGAAAATGTGATTCACTCACGTCTATACCATCAGGTGAGGCAGACATTTTGACTGTATCTTGAGCAATCGCACGTCGATTCAAGTGTCATTGGGGATTACAGACACAGCCGCTGGAGATTGCTTTCTGATCCCGCTCTTACCAGGCCACTCCAGCAGACTTACAGCACGATATTGACGAAACTAACCTTTTACATTGTTATACGCGACGTTTATTATGATAGTTAGTTTGTGTGTAGCTAGAGGCGAGGTGTTATTGGTTTATAGATCAATGAAATGTTTAGATGTTTATTGGTATTTAGGGTTGAGCGAACCGGTTCGAAACCCGAACCGAACCGAACCGGCTTTAGATGATCGCGAAAATGAAATATCCGAACCGAACCTCCCGCGCTGCACCAATTTGAAATTTCCGGACAAAATTTCGTTCCAGTGTAGTTTTCTAGTGTTCTTTGTGTGACAAAGAAGCCAAAGAAGAAATAATGCAAGTTTTAATTTAATTTTACTTTTCTTACCTTTTTTCGTGCATAAACTCACTGAAGAGAATTTAATTTGATTAAAAATAAAATGCATTGTGGGTTGCATTAAGGGTTACAATTAGGAAGGAACTATAAAATGCAAGATCCCATTGTTCAAACTATGCCAACAATGTTTTGGTGTTATTTTTGTGTGTCATGAGTCATTGCTAGTAATAAGAGATAAAACCAATGCAGATAAAATAGGGCAAAAGGTTCGGTTTGGTTCCGAGGTTCGGTCAAATATTTAAAGTTCGGTTCGGTTTAAAAATATGAGGTTCGCCCAGCCCTATTGGTATTGATGCATTGTAACCATACAAGCCAGAATAAGCGATACATAGCATCTAAACTATTCTGAAAACTTCAAGTTTCATACACCGCCCCAAGAGACATATTCTGCACATTGTCTTCTATAGAAGCTTTATTCGTCGACAAGCTTCGAAAAGTGTGGACGAATTCGGTGCCAAAAGTGAAGAAAGTGAAAATAAGGACTATCATATTAATCATAAAGCTGCAAACTTTTGCATTGTGGAGTTGCTTTCTAAACTTGTTTACAGGTTTGGTGCCAAATGTGTAGATATCAGAGAATGCTCTGAAACCAACGGGTGGTGAGGAGGGGGAGATATTTTCAGTCACATCTCAATATCATGTTTTATTTCACAGAAATCATAGCGTAAGTTTATTTCGTACAATACCTAAGGTGTAGCATCATCGAGAAAACATTTTAAAGAACGGACGCTCATTCTCCGCCATATGATGTAAATGACGCCATATATCGCCATATGACGCCATACATCAGTGATGTAAATAGTTTTGAAACATTAGTATACTTATTTATATTTAGTGAAACAGGGGTAAATATCTGAGCGAATAGGTTGAAATTTATAATTGGTTATTATTTAAAATTAATTATGTTATTTATAGGTTGTAATTGATAATTTATTATGTAATTGTAGTATACACAATAAGGTACAATAAGGTACTGGGTCCCTTATTATTTACAGTTTTCATAAATGACCTCTGCAATATGACAATACAGGGTAAAATCATTACTTTCGCAGATGATACTGTTTTATTGCTTGCTGAAGATACATGGGATAAAGTGCATACCGTAGCGGAAAATGAACTAAATAAAGTTAAGTCATGGATTGATAGCAATTTGCTTACCCTTAATAGCAGTAAAACTAACTACATAACTTTCTCACCTAGAATCAACACACAGCCTCTAGAATCTATAATAAAAATTCATTGCTCGAACTGTAATTTCAACCCATAAAAAACACTCCGTGTAAAAATACCAGCCAAGTCTCTTCAATTAAAAAAATATAAGAAATCTAAAAATTCAGCACTGAAAAGTAGTGATATCAAAAAATTGGCCAAGTCAAAACTTTTCAAAAAATACTTTGCGCATCGTGCATTATAAATAGTATAGAAGAAGGCCGGAAATCAAATATACTCATCTATACATCTATAATAATGCACTAAAAAAACGATGCGCCAAGTATTTTTTGATTTTTTGATTTTGATTTTTTGATGTTTTGAAAAGTTTTGACTTGGCCAATTTTTTGATATCACTACTTTTCAGTGCTGAATTTTTAGATTTCTTATATTTTTTTAATTGAAGAGACTTGGCTGGTATTTTTAAACGGAGTGTTTTTCATGGGGATATCACTCCTTTTTTCAGTTTATTCTTGCAACTTGTAACATATACCTATTGTGGCACCAAGACTTAAATTCCTTTAAAAAATACGCCTTTGTGATTTGGTTTCTGAAAAAAGTTGCGCTTGTTACTATGTTTATGCTGATAATAATATGCTATGAAGTATAGCGAAAGTATCGTTCCAATCGGTCCAGTGGTTCTCGAGTTATGGTATCCCTTCCGGTTTTCAAAATGGCGGTTGACATCACAGCCACCTAAAATTTGTATCTATAAATGTTTTGAAACATTATAAGCCTTCTGAATATGTAGATATTGTTATAAGAGATGATTTTAGTCAGATTTGGCATTTTTATGACGTAATTTCCGGTTTCGATAATAGTACAGGTCTATTTCGACTATTGGTATTTTATATAGATGACCGTCCGAATCGTTTGGCGCTAATTTCGTCCTGATCTGGCCATCCGTTTTTTAGATATGACGGCACTTCCGGTTTCAAAATGGCGGCTTCCGGTAAATTTTATAAAAAGGCACCTCAGACGCCAAAAGTGCACATGTGGTAAAAATTTCAGAGCTATCGGTTTTGCCGCTTAGGCTGTGGCGGTGATAGCAACGTTTCCTGACCAGGAGAATAATAATCAGAAACCTTTAAAAAGGGTGTAATTTCACTGTTTTCACGGCCCTCTAGCTCGCAAATGGCATAAACTGTTGTTCCCAAATTTGGTATATGGTGTGGGGTGGGCCATAGCTCGAAATTAAGATATTTTGCAACAATGTGAGATTTTCCAATTTTCAGATCCAGTAGGCCGAAAATGCCATGTTGTTGCTTACAGTAAAAGTGTTTGGTCTGCTCCTCAGTTTATTAGGCATTTACGGTATGTTGAGTGAGTGTGAGTGTACAGTACGACTTGGCTGGGTGGAGCGACCGCTCCACTAGATAATTGTACAAACTGTTCACCTATAATGAGAGTGGAATCAGTAAAATATCTGGGGATCGTACTTGACCAACACTTAAGGTGGGACAAACACATCGATTCTATCATTAAGAAACTTAGAATTACAATCTATAAATTTTATACTTTAAGAAATATACTAAATTTTAATGTACTTAAATTGGTATACTTTGCTCTTGTTCAGTCATTAATTCAATACGGAATAACTAGTTGGGGTGCTACAAATAAATCTTATGTTAAACGAATATCTACTTTACAAAATACAATATTAAAAATTATGTACAAAAAGAACCACCTATATCACACTGAGTTATTATATAAGGAAATAGGTGTCTTCCCATTAATAAAGATTTACACCCAATTTACAATAATGCACTTTCATAAAAACAAGCTTATGCCTTCTATCAACAATAGGGTTTCTACCAGATCTTCAGCGGCATATAACATAGAAATACAAAGAGTAAATAAAAGTATTTGTCAGCATCACGGAAAATATGTGGGTCCAAAATTATACAATCTTATTCCAGAAAATCTCAAGAACTTCACCATAACTTCGAAAAATCAATTAACAATTCTTTTAAACGTTCACTTAAGGAATGGATTAGTCAATGTCCGACCGAAATCCTTCAAAGAAATATTTATATAAAGATATAAAACATTAGGTAGAAGAAGACAGAAGAGAACAGTATGTATTTAAAATCATTAAAAATATAAAATAACCTTCGAAAAGCTGAATGACTGGTTGCCTCTGGAATTATGATGTGTACTTTGAATACTTTGAATACAAGATATGTGTTTAATCATTTGTATTTGTAAGCATACTTTACGCAACAGGTCCATTTGTTCATATTTCCATATTTTCAATTGTTAACTTTGTATACCTACCTAGATCTCATTGACAATCTCACGTACTTAAATATCTGTCAACTCTCAATATTTTTAAATAGTTAAACTGCTACTGTATAATATTATGTTTTAGATTTAGTTTTAAATTTAGATTGTCTAGATTATTCTCATGTTTTGACAACTGTTTCAACTGAAACATTTGAATACTATAATTTATTAGTTCAGCATATATCTCCCCGACACAGGTATTATCTTATAGGGGAGAGAAATTACTTATTTCCCTGTATATGATTTCAATGTATTACTAATAAATAATAAAAAAAAAATTATAGACTATAGACTCACATTTCTGTTATATTCATGTAAATGAATCTAGAAATAAAATACGTAAAAAAATACAGTTTTCACATCTTCTGTTTCAGTTCTATATGAAAGATTTCAACATAAAGTATTATTTATTATAAGTGCATCAGTCTATAAAATCATCTCATTTTACACAATTCAAGAGCTATACACCTACTAACTAACTTTTTATCATTTGAAACGCAAATTGAGTTCGACGGACATTCTGTAATTTTGTAATATCGAATTCGCAACATTCCAATTCAAGATCTTGTGCACTGATGTGTGCTCTAATTTGACCACTAATAAACATAACGGCATTCTGAGGATGGATGATAATTGAACACCCCCCATCTTTATAACCGTCAGTATACGAACTTGTTCCACTTTTTCATTTAAATCCACTCTCTAGTCTGTCCATTGATTTTGTCTGAACCTCAGCTCTTTTTCCGCTCTGTTTCTAATTGCACCGCTTTTCCGATAGGTCTGTTCTTATTTTGCTCTTTTTGGCCTCTCACACACCTGCTATTCTCGTAGCAATTTTATTAATTATACCCAATATCGGATCAATGTCTATGGTGTGCTGCATCGTTCAGCTTGGCATATCGGTTATTGGGTATTGCTCATTTTCACGTAAATTCTTTCCAGAATGGTAAATTGTTCTGGCATTCTTGTAAAATTGCTAATGACCTATCTCTTAACTTTCTTGATTTTCTCTCTTCCGTCTGAACATTTACCAACAGGCAAAAAACAACCGAATTTCTAAAGATGTCGAAAAGAAAGAGTATCTGTGTGTGTTTAAAAGTTTGTGAAAGGTTTTCTTACTAGGGCAAAGAAGAGGAGATAAATAACCTAGTTTTTAAGAAGAGCGTTTTGTGCCCGCAGAATGTTTGGACAGCAAACATCCTGAAAATAACATAATAGAAGATGGATGGGAATGCTGAACAATAGTGGTGGGAAAACAATTACATGGACCTTATTTTAAAAGTCTAGAATAATGAGATTGCATTGTGTTGTGTTTAATTTTTTCTTTGGGGAGTAACTCCACTTTTTGCTTGCGAAAAGTATGTTGTTCTTTTTACCGATCTATAAATGAGTCATAGAAAATCTAACCATAACATAATAATATAATAAATAAATATCTGTCTCCCGTTTCCAACACAATGTCGGGTCGGGGGGTGGAATTCCACCATCGATCTTGGGCCTTCGCTTCAGTGATGTCGGGTGGCCGGTCCTGACACATCACACTCTTCTTCTTCCTCCTCCTCTTCGTATTCTGGTTGCTGCCGTTAAAATATTAAAATATTAAAATATTAAAAAAATATTAAAAAATTAAAAAACGTTAAAATATTAAAATTAAAAAATCTCATTATCAATTTAAAGTCTATTGGTTAATAATATGAGGAACTTGTATTTTATGTAAATATTTTATAAATACCTATAATTGCTATTCTTTTACGGACATTAATTTCCATCAGTTTTATTGACAAATCAGCTGAACTTTTATGGTCAATCGCATTTGTACGACAGCCGACTTATTGTTCTTATTCAACAAAAGAGAATTTCCACTTTCAACGATTTTGAACACTCATTTTGTTACAATATCTTTGTATTTAACAAAACTGTCTCCTTTCTCAAATAAATCTGAGAGGACGTTAATGTTAACGACATCCAAAGCAGCATTCTCCGGATTACTTGCAAGCACTTTGCAGGATTAAACCAGTCAGTTTAGACATACTTGTTAGATTACAGCCATGTACCTAGCGCCGTCTTGTAGCCTCAGGTGTAAAACCTAAGTGTGGCGATGGATGGCGCCAGGGGGGGGGGATTCATTTGTTGACATAGTTGCGTCGTTCAAGTGAGTGTCTAT